>OU911038.1:20673252-21923252 GCA_918358695.1 Melinaea menophilus ssp. n. AW-2005
TTGGGCTTCCGCATTCTCTCACTCACCGAAGGAACATAACCAAATGAATTTGGTTACTTAACGTCGATCTCTTGTGAAAGAGTGGTCCTTCCCCGATCTAGCCACCCCAATACAAGCTGCAGTCGAATAACTACATCTAGGCTCTACCACTAAAGACCATTATTACGTAAACATCGTATATTAATTTTCGGGATTAAAAAGGTTTTCATCCATTTCCACAAGAACAATATTTAGGCAGTATAAGTAAATTAGGTTATACGCAATAATTAAGCACTGAAACGCATTTCCGCGGTATCATTGGCGCAGTAATTACTGGCCGTTGTTGACATAAATAACAAGCGACAATAGCAATTACACACTTCATAATCTTGAGTGGCTAATTTGAAAGTGTTTTTAGAAACAACCATTGTCATTATAATATATGCCGGTGGTTTAAAGAACAAATTATTATATTATTACATATAACAAAATAATTATGAAATAAGAAAGACTTATTTTAAAACAACGCATTGTCCAATATTACAATAGCACCCTATTTACTTATATCTTTTCCACATTGAATCAATACTAATTATAATATATGCCAGGGTAATAAGTTTATTAAATTCGATAAAATAATCTATTTTCTTTTATTGTAATAAATCCGCAAACTGTAATTGGTAGCTTCCTATAATAATGTACTTCATTTATTATTATATTTTTCATATATTCTGCTATTGTAATTCTATATTCTAGAAAAATAACAAAATGCGCTAGAACATACATTGATTGGACTAATTTTTGTTTTTTTTCCGATTCACTAACTAAAGATATAATGAATGTTATAGAAATAAGTTGTGTATCGGATTCCACATGTCTGTTAATAAAAAGCAATTTTTAGTTATTTTTAGTTATTATAATGGCTTCGCTTTTTTTTACGAATTTCTGGTTGCTTTTTAATTAAAACTTTGTTGTTAGAAGCGGATTTTTTTTATAGTTATTATATTTTGACATATTTGTAAAATACTATTGTGCATTTATTTATTTGAAAAATTATATTCTTGAATATACACTTACACTATACCAAATTTTATAATCCTTCGTCAACCAATTTCGTTGACATAAATATCTTAAAAATAGTTTTTTTTTTCTGGTATTAATTACTATTATAGCTAAAGTTAAATATTATTCTTCAAAATATATATCAAAGTAGAAAAAACTTTTTATAACCTTATTTGACTATTAACTTCAATGAGTTAGTAATAAAATAAACTAAGGTGATTTTTTTATACATTTACTATTATTAAAGACAATAAATATATAGCTCTGACAATATTCACACTTGAGAATTTTCGATAAATAATATACTCGGTGAAACATTACATTTTTGTTCCTATAAAATTGATTAAAGTATATTCTATATAAATAGAGACTCAGTATCAAGAACAACAGTAATAAGATGTGAAGAAAAAATTAAAACTGTTTTTGCCTAAAAATCGCAAATATAAAAATCGTCTTCATCTTTAACACTCCTTAATGATTCAAAGGTAGCTGGGAGTGATATCAAAAGAAGAAATTCTCAATATTTAAAACATACAGGTAGACATCTCAAGGATTTCCATTACTCGCAGTGTCTACATTATTCATGAAGTCTGTGTCTCCTTAACGAGTCTGTTTGATAGCGACATCATCAATAAAATAATCTTTTTAATTCAATATAATCCTCTTTGTTTTAGTTTAACTTCGAATAATAAACCATTACATAAAATACACTAAATAAGTGTAGTTAATTAATAATTTCTTAAACAATTTAATTTCAGTACCATACGTGGAACGAGACAATTAAATGATTACTGAAAGATTTAAAATAATACACGGGATAATTTAAATCGTATTTTTTATTCTTAATTTAAAATTTTTGATTATCAATTAATTTATTATAATAATAAAAAATATAATCCACTTTTGCAAGTGTGAAATATAGAACGAACCAACGTGCAGTGTGCAGTGCAGTGTGACTCAGCGAGCTCTCGACCGCAACATGTTTATATTGGCGCCGCAGGACCTTTATATTTCATTTTTTATGATAACGTGGCAGCGTTAACCAAGTCGATACGGTATTCTAAATTGTAAAATATAAACGAAACAATTACTTTTTCACTCCTACAAGGATCTCAAATAATTCTTTGGGTACCATTATTTTGGAGGATCGCAGTATAAATTTCATAAATTCAATCTCATAATAGCATAGTTAATTGTACTCATATATACCTATAGTGGTTAATGAAGAAGTCAACCGTCAAAGACAATATCTAGTTTCTATTGAGAAAGGTTTAATAAATGTTTGACGTCTTAGTCTCTTTGCTGTTATAAATTACTAATTCTATGAAATTACTCTTAAATGTATTATATATTTAAGATAAAAATAATCTAGTTATATTATAACATATCTTTGAAAAATTAAGTATTGGTAAGCCGGGAATATTTTTTTAATAGATGTGTATTATTAGCGAAAGGATACTAATGCAAAATTACTGATTCAAATCTTACTTATTCTGTGCAAAATATGGAACGGATGCGGAATGACACATTTTCAATAATTAATATTAAATATTATGAATATTCAATGAAACCTAATTTCTAAAATATTTAACCTTCTATAATATTGAAATTATTTAAGTAACTGGTTTAGTTAGATTTTTAAACCGATACTTAAAATATAATCGTAGAAAGACTCGTTCCTAAATCGATCAGCTAATGAATTTAGCCTCTGTGAATTTTTTTGGTCAACGAGAACGGAGATACTGGTAACAGTTTTAAACGCCAATGAATAATTTATACTCTTATCTAAGGCGATTATGTGATTATTATTTAATCGGAATTCAAAACTTCTTCATAAACAAATAGTATATAAAAATATATAAGTCGATACTATAATATGATTTCGGTAATTATAAGATTTTGACTCCAGATAGGACTTGTAAACTCTTTAAATTGTCACTCGGCCCGAATCATTCAAATAATGTATAAATTCCAATAATAAATAAACTTGTTGAGACAGTGTTGTTTATTCTGAAAAGAGAAATAGGAAATATAGGATTTATGAAACGCTTAACACGATCACTGACAAATAATATTGTAGTCATAGAAATGACCCGCTATTGAAATTAAATTCAACTTTTGAACTCGCGATTTTATCATAATTATTGTTATATTGAATTATTCTTACCGCGAGACTAAACAAAATATAGTCTTACACTTTTCTATGCAATAAATATTTTTCATCTAAGAAATTAGAAAGCGTGAATTAAATTAGACAATGTATTTTTAAGATAGATTTAATGGTATATATTAATAATAAAGAAATAAAACTAAAAATAAATGACACAATTTTATTAATCAATTTCTTTGAAAATTACAGAGCGTTTAACCAGCAACTTTAATAAATGATCAACACCTTAAAAAACTTATGGTTTCCACAGAAAAGCATTGTTTTTAAAAGTATATTCTGAATTTAGAATATTTAAGTACAATAACTACATTCAAGTGCAAAGACATAAAAAAAGACAAACTTATTACATAACCAGAGTAACTACTTTTTAAAATGAGTTTTAATTTAATATAAACGAAGCGTTATATCGTTAAATAATCAAGGTTTGTATTTAAAGACCGTCTTCAGTAACAAAGTTTAAATTTAATTAATCCTTTTATTCCCTGAATTAGATAAGAGGTTGTGATGAAGTTTTGGGAGGATTGGTGAATACAGTATGGTTGTTGGCCTTCTAACTTCAAACGATATTATGAAATTTCTGTTTAACTTTGAATAATAACGATAAGCTGAAGGTTTACTTTAGATACAAGAGGTCTGATTAGTTTGTTTCTCCGGACCTCGCGGTTTTCTGAGTCCTGTTTGTCACTGACGTCAAATAAAAAGACAGGTTGCGGAATAAATAATTTAACACAAATGTATAGTTATTAATTTTCTTCTTAGTTATAAATGGAACATGCTGTTGATTAAATGATTTAAAAATTTTATTCTGTCCCGCTTGCTAGCTTACTTGAAATGTAAGTTACTTGATAAAATACTTTATTATTTAAAATTTTTCATTTTAAATAAAGTTTAAGGTAGTTTTGAAATTATTTACTTTTAAAATGTTTGTTTGTGATACACTTTAAAAGTATTTATTAATTCATGGGATTTTTATATAATTGTTTTCACGAAATCTGTTATGTTAATTAAGATTAAAGGAGACCAAGTGTTCTCGTCACTGCCACTATTTGCACACTAAGTATATCTCACTTTACGCAAAAACCATATATCACAATTATATTTTGTAACAAGTATAATATGTTTGTAACAAGTGAAGAGCACAAATTACTGAATTTATTTTTTTATCATCAGATCATCAGTATCATCAGTATCATCAGATTTTTTTTTTACATTTAATTAATAATAAATAAATATTATTAAAACTACGTACTATTAAATCTATATCGAGAAGGTACAATATTTCGTGATCGTCAAAAGTGAAGAAAGATGAGGCCAAGACGCCCTTATATATTCTTTAAGAAATTCTATGGTGTAACATAGTGCGGCAATAAAAAACAGTTTGACTGAAAGGTTTTCATCTTTTAGTTTTCCATACTTGAACTACTAGAAAATTCTTAAAAAATATCAATTTCTAATGCCTATACTATTGAGATTATTATTATTTCGTGTTCATCGTTTTATTGACTAATGATTTTCATATTCAAAGCTAATTGTAGAGTAACAGTAATGATAACATATTTGGGAATCACTATAAATAATGCCACGTACAGTAATGTAAAGAGGTCGCCCGTTCCAAAAGGAACATCACTATTTGTAGCTCGGACCATTCATTTGTTCCACGTAGCAGTAATATATCTTAATCACAAAGCACTTGTAGCGACACTAACGGGTCTTCAGTTTGGCTAGTAACGTCCCGTCATTAGCATTTGTTAGTTGTTTGTGGACTAAGAATGAATAGCTATAACTGAGAATAGGACATTCATATAAATACCGTGGCTGGTGGCGCATATTAAATCATTGCAGATGCAGCTGTAACTATTGTGTAACTATGGGATGAGAACATACATTACTAAATGTTTATTAAACCCATAGTAATTAATAACCTTTTACGATTAAAACATAATATTGATTAACTGATTGATTGATAAAATCTATTTTAAATTTCTTTCATACAGATAATTGCGTAATACGTTTGATTAAGACTGTTAGTGTCATTACGAGTTGAGCCGATGACTTCTGGAATACCGTCCTCGTACTATTTAATAAGCATAAATTATATTAGAAATATTTAACATTATATTATATACTTTCAAATGTTATCAGTATTTTCTAAATTATATTTTAAAACATTCACAAACATTCATTGATTATTGGCGGTATAAGGACACCTCCTTAATACTCGTAATATTTATCCCTTCATACCTCTTTACTTATTTTAGTGGAATGTTATATTCTTATTACTTCTTGACTATTAACTTCTATCTAATAATTAACTTACCATGTTTATTTATTTCTTTACTTACCTGTAATTAGTAGTCGCGATAACGGCTTAAAATCCATGATAAAATAGACCGCCAGTGACCAGCCCGATATCTCTCCGATAATGCCAACCAATAAGAAACCAACTTACACCACTTAAAGGAAAGGTGGCGGAATTCTCCTCACCACGTATTCCTAAGAAAGTTTGTGCATTATTTTTTTTGCAATATGCTAGTGATATTGTGCTGACACAGAATAATTGCAATCAGTATAATGATTTACTATTTGATATTTTCCTCAGTCAAAATCAATATTTCTAAAATAAAGCTAGCAATATTTAAGGTACCCTTGCAAATTTTAGGGCAACTAACTTGATTGTACTCTAATATACGTAAAACATAATTTTTAACACTCTTAATAGTGGTAAGCTGCTTGCACTTTACATTTTCTAAGTTTATTAATTTAATGTTTTACTTATTTTTACGAACAAATAACTAAATATATATTATTTGACACGCTTAAAAACTTAATCACTAGAGACATTTCGTATTCTTCAATCTATTTGCTCTTCTGACATCAAATCCAATTTATTAATATGATATTCGTAATCAATAATATTTTCTCTATATACACATACGAGTCGGTGAACCAGTATAATTTATTTCCACTAACCTACAAATGCACGAGAAAAAATTACATTACTGTTGGTTGGTGAAAACCATCTTTCAGGATTATCATGCAAATTTCAATACATGGATAAAAAATTAAAACGAAAATATACTTCGGTTTTACCAATTTTAATCAAAAACCAACCGGTACTTTCGTTGCGTGCGGCGGCACGGGCAGCAAAAAATGTAAAAAATATATCAAATAAACATCATTGTCTGTGTACAACTACTTTAAAACTGTTTTATTTACAGTTTCTTGAAAAATATATAAAGAATTTACAATACTATTTTTACAAGCATAATTTCTAAAATGCGTGTAATAGAAAAATCAATTAAATTGAGGTGGTCAAAACAAGAGGTACTTTAATACAGATTATGTTATGCACAAAACATAGGCTTCGTTATTATAAGCACAAGTTACTTTCAAGGAAGAAAATATATATATAATATAAAATAAATATATATATATAAATATTATATTTAGGTTTAAAATAATAATCCTCTATTTAAACAAGGCAATTTTGTCTTCCATTACCGGTAAGCGATTAAGTTATCAACTCATGTTCTGCTATTTAGTTTTTCAATATACGTTGGATAATTTCGTTTCGTTGTGTACTTATATCCTACATGAGTCTCACAATATTTCAATTAGAAGTAGATAATTATAATAAAATTGTATTGACTCTTAAAGCACTTCAATAAACAAATTTGTTATCAATATATTTAAACTAAAAATAATAGTACACATAGTGTGTGAATATGTTATGTTATGTAACATTGTTATGTATCCAGTGCTTTCTGACACAAGTCAATAAGAAGTCTAATCGGTAATCATAAATAAAAATATTAAACAGAATTCCAAATAACAACACTAAACTATTTACAAGTCACAAAGCGTGTTACTTAATTACCAAACTGTTTGAAGAAAAATTATCAAAGTCGTGTTCAGTGCGAATTAATCATCCTTTGATCGACAGCCATTGATTAGAAGCATAATAAACTAATCGGTCAATTGCGTGTTAATTCGATATTGTTTGCATTACTTTTTATTACTCAGTTTAATCAATAGTGTATTTAATAATTTCAAATTCATTGAAACTGAAACGTTATATGGTGTCAAAGTTAGATCGCACAGAAGTAGAAACCCCGGTTGAAATAACAAAATATTAAAGTTTTTATTACGACATAATATGATAAACATCTTCTGTCGTTTTTCCCTATATCAATGTTTTATCCCATATTAAAGTTTCAAATTATATCCTATGGTTTATAAAAAAAAAATATCATATTCATAGTTTTTAAGTAAATTAGAAGAGAATATCAGTACCTATTCCAAAAGATACGAGACAACTTCTGAGTCCTCAGATATTAAATGAAATCGAAGTAATTTTAACTTTCAGGTCATCTCCGATTACGCATCTCTCAGTAGGATGATAAACATCTCGTTGAAAAAAGTCAAATGGTTTGTAAATGTTATTTTAAAACCCTCATTAAAATATTATGCAAAATGCAAGTACGATAATCACTTCCTGTATATTTTTTAAAGTTAAATTCTCGATAGTACAATCATCTTCGTTACGAAATCCAATCAAAAGGGATCAGAGGCGATCAAAGGCGCTGTACGCCGATTAGTTGCGGCCTTGTATCGTATATCCCTTAGAAATTGATATTTTGCTGACCACACCAATAGTGTGTTTATTTTACTTTTCTAATTGTTCAAAGCAATTATTTGGCACAGAACGGCTATCGTAAACCTCCGTGTCATTACTTACCAAATTTTTGCTGAAGTCGAGCTTAAAGCGCTTTTAACGTCCTTGTCTGTTTCTTTATTGTGAATATCTATTATTTAAATAAAGTCATAAAATAATTAGTTTAGACATAAAAGTTGTAAAGATATAAATATAACACAAATTTGTCATGTTATAGTCAAATTCAAATAAAAAAAAAATACTGTCTTAGTATAAATATTATATTTGGCAGTATTCATTGAGAGAGTACAAATTTGCAATTTCTCAAATATCAAAGGCGATATTCAGAATTTTCCTCATGGTGCAATTATTCAAAGGGATTGGAAACGTTTACCCTGTCATATAAAGTAATAGAAGTATTCCCAATTTATATTTCATTATTTTGGCAGCACTGTTCTCAATCCGGTATTTTTTTTTCCGCTGAAAAGTAATTGATAATCTATACTTAAAAAATATTATATAAATATGGTTTTATTTTTAACTATTTCATCAGTCCCAATTCCTGAACTTAATTTTACTTAATTTTATCAAAATTAAAAAACTAACCAATTATAAGATAAAGCAACTGTAACTGTCTGTTAAAAGTTGTCACAAGCAGTGCTTGTAATGTTCACGTTCGTATTACTTTTATGATGTAATTAAATAAAGGGGAGGAGGGATATGTAATGATACTCGTATAATTACAAACAGTAGTGGGAATGTTAATTGTTCTTGACTTGAAAATAAATTTCATCATAAAAAAACTCTGAAACAAATCCTTTATACAAGCTTATCTATTAAAATAATTTCAGTATTTTGATTTGATTTTTTGTTATTTTACTTTTTAAATGTATTACTTTGTTACAGCGTTATTTTAAAATATAAACCTAAAGCGGCTTCAAAGTGTTCATAGTCAATTATAGGAAATCTCGTGGTTATAATAAGTCAAAGCACGGTTATAACTTAGTAATAGTGATAGTATTACACGAGACGGATTTAAAGAACCCTCTAAAGTTTCGAGAACTTTCAAACTGAATATTAAATAAGGAGGTAATTAATAGTCTCCTTCGTTTTCTCTTAAGATTCTTCAAGAACACCCGCTATTCAAGACTCTCCGCTTGCATTTACAAAATATATCGCATGAAGGAAATATTAAATAAGGAATCTTAACAAAGCAGAAGTTCTTTTTTAAAGTATAAAGTAGGTATAATAGCTTACATTATACCTACTTTATTAAGTGTATTTATATTTTGCCATTTCTTGTTTACTTTCAAGAATGAATAAAATATTTTAATAAAAATGCTTATGAAACAATAATTATAATTATATTTGTTAGGCATTATAAGTTACAAGTTTAAACAAAATAAACTTAGTTTGGGCCCCTGTTAAAAAATATATTTATTAATAATGATTTAATGATTTTAGAAAAACAAATTTATGGCGGCCATAACTTAATTTTAATTTAATAATTAAATACTTGCGGTCTTACGAAAATCATCAACTCCATAGTTTTTAGTTTTGTATTTTATAAATGTAATAAGTATTGGCTTATTATTTACAAAACAATAACTTCTCATACGTGTACTAGTTCTCGCACTCTTTCACTTTGTGAGCCGCAGCGGAACTGAATCGAGTTACTGCTTCTGCTCGATTTTCTGCGTACTGCGCTCATGATTTGCCGTGATCGTATGCCATATCTGGTTACCTAGCCACATCTTAAGATAACACGTACTCGTACTAGTTAGTGGGGCATAGCAACACGAGCAAAACACAGAATATTTTTTACAAATATGTAAATGTGTAAGTAATGGATAGGATTACTATATTTAAAATATGCATAACAGTTTTTATTGATAATATTAGTAGAAGTCGTCAATCAATGTTTTTTGATGATTTGATTTTCATTATGGTAAAATAATCAAATTAAATATAACTAACACTGGTTAATAAAAAATCATAATTTACACATAAACTGGTTTGTACTCTGACATCAGAGAATTTGATGGTGATATGTCTATTATTGTGTTAAAAATATAAATTCGTATAATTTATTAAGTTACAAAAATACCACACACCACACCACCACAAATTATATAAAATTTGATAAAAGTAAACTTCTAATCGACTTCCAACGTTGAAAAAAAATCTTACTTGAGAATATATACGTACATATATACGTAGATATTTTTACGTTAAACCGGCTTGACTAAAAATATTACAAAATTACAAATTGAGCAATAAAAAGAAGCCGGTCTCTAAAAACAAAAGAAGATACGTTCAGTTGAAATGAAATAATACAAAAATAACACAAAACAGCTATTTATCATTGAATACTACAAAAGAAGAGAAACAATTAACATTCAACAATTTCGATTAAAATAATTAAAACCTTAAAGGATTTCACCGTGAATTGTTTAGGAGCGCTAAACTGTTTTCTCTGAGATAAATTAAAAATGTGACCAGAAAAACAATTGCCTACCATTCATTCGTTGGGGTCTTGACATTTATTTTATTTATAAATCCAAATGAGTTGAGGAAAGCCGCAAGATATTATGCTTTATAAAATCCAATCCCTGATGCCGACGAGATGTAAGGGAGGTGAATAATAAAATTTGATATTGTTTCCTTACGGAGCGGATCTTAAACACCTTTTCAGGAAATGACATTTCTTCTTCAATTAAAATGACTTTTAGTTTTACACGTAGGAGTGGTTGTAAATAGTGATATAAGGTAAGATAATAAATTAATTTATGTTATGATTTTTGTTTAGAAGCTATTAGCTTGATTACCAAATTTACTTTTATTGTAAGTTTAGAGCGTAATATTAAAAAGGACAAATATAATTATCAAACAAAACACAAAATGAAGAACATTTGTTCTTCATTTTGTTATATTTATAACAAAATAAAGGTAAAAGCAAATACTGAATACTTCTATATAATTATCAAACTGCCCGTGAGTATGTACTAAGCTTATGGAGGCTGCTCCACTCACCACCACCATTTTTAACCACAATAAAAATGGAGCAAATAAGGTATTTGTGTATTGTGCTTCTAATTAATGGTTGTCTATCAAAAGATGATTAATACGGTCAAAGTACGACGAGGAAAACTTCCCTGTCTTACAGTTTCAAGAGTAAATATCATACGTTTTATTATTAGTTCAATATTGAAATTTTATGTGGGAGAACTTAATACAATTCATAAAAAAAACATATTACAACTGATGAGACTATCAATTTAATTTTATTAATAAAATATGACTACTTAAAAACCATTCATCGAAAAGTTTTCTATCAGGTACCATAGCTCTAGCTTCCAAAATTTCATTTTTAGCCGGATTTAGTATAAGATACTGACAGCACCTCAGATCCTTGGTTATTAGCGTATTTTTTTTCTGTACCTTCTGTGGAAATTAATGGATAAATGAAAAATTAAAGTACAATCTTTTAGATAGAGTGACACTAGTGCAGTATAAGTGACTACATCTAGATTCAGCATTTTTTTAATAATCTTAAATGTAAAAAGAAAAAAATTTGGAGCAATTTAAAAAAAAACTTAATCTGAATACGAATGAGATTCTAACATTTACTTCTGACACAATAAAAAAACAAAATTCAAACGTGAATTCCGATGTTGCTTTCGAGAGAATTAGTATAGAAATGTGTTTGGATTGTCTGTAAAACGTAAAGAAAAAAGTTTCCCTTCGTAGAATAGGAAGAGTAGGGAACAATAAAAATAAATTGAAGTCGAATAGAGTTTTCGCTTCGCGAGTTTTAGTGGTCGATTTGATGTAACGAGTTTTTGACGCCTTTGCAACTTTTCTGCTCTAGAAGTAAACTTCTATCTACTTTATAATTATTCTTAATCAAACCGTCAAAGAAATTACAAAACATGATTGCACTAAAGACAGCCAGATAAGTGTTTATTTCAATATTGAGTTATGAATATGTTTTTTATTATAAAATAGTTTTTTCAATTTCTTCTTCACAATTTAAAAACATATAAATACAATAATTTAGTTTCATTAGAATTATAACACTTACAATTTAGATTTTTTTCCCTCGGTATTAAGTAAATAAGGTTTAAATTGTAAATGACGTGTCTGTTAGGGTGCGCTGGACTTTTTACTGGAGAAATTTAAATTAATCGGAGCTAGTACGTATAATTAATCGTTGTATCTGCTTACTACAAGCCCTAATGCAATTTATGATTTACTGATATTACAACAATTACCAATTAACTATAATATTATTTAATTGTAATAAATAATCTTTATCATCAAGTAATTTCATAAGTAAACATTCAAATAAACATTTATGTATATATATATTTAAATATATGTATATATTTATATCTTTATTATTTTTTTAATATCTTTTTATTACCAATTATTATATATCAATTTTATAATAACTTGTCTCAGCAATCATCTCAAAATCACTGACAGTTTGCTCAAAGCGTATCCTGTACTATACTATACATGGTTAAATAATGTTTCGTTTCAAGTACAAAAAATATACTAAACAAATGTAAGAACACTAAATATAATAGTACTTAAGATAAAGTAAAAAAAATAAAGGATAACTAAATAATGTCTCAAAAAACCATTCAAAACAATAAATAAACAATAAATAAAATATTCAAAACAAAGTTAGTCAGATTCTGGCAATCTTTTATGGAAATCTCCTTAATCCTGTCCTTAAAAAATATTTAGAACAGTCATACGTAATTTCGATTCTTTGAAAATATTCCCAATTACAACAGTGTGCTCGAAATATAGTGTTATAATCTTCCTGTTCTGTGGCAAATTGCGTGTGGGTACACGATATCGCATGTATGTCGTTCACACTCTGTTGGATCACGATAAAAGGTTTAAAGCCATGTGGCTGTATTTCGGACGTTCTAATCTGCAATTTGCAATGAGACTGTGGCAGCTTTATGAACACCTAAGTAAATTTCGTATAAACCGAGTAAATTTTAATTAGCCGATTAAAATATATATGTTATTTTCTTTTTAAGCGTTTTTTAGCCTATTAAAAAAGTAATACATTTCTTTCAAATTATGCATAATGACGGACAAATAAAATACTTCAATTTTTGCATTTTTTTAAATATTTTATAGTAAGTATATTTTTAATTCAAGAATTTTTGGATAATAGTTTTACATAATTTATTTTGTTCCCAAAACTTTCAAAAAAGCACGTATTTTAATATTTACTCACTACAATATAATACATCCCTGTTACCGTTTTATTTGTATGTAACATTTTTTTTATATGACTTTATAAAACTAGTGGCTACAATCTTTTTGAACGATGTTATGTTCTTTCATAAGACTCTGGACGAATCTGATCGGTCAATAAGCAGACAGGCGAGCAGGAGTACAAAATTCGTAACATTAAAATTTTTAATTACACAGACATATTATTAAGCAAACCAAACCAAGACAACAGTACTACCTGCGACCGTATTCAAATGTAATAGACAGTAGTTCTTAATAACCGAACTTGGTAAATAAATAATATTCCTGCGGTCTATTTTTAACCATCCCTAAAAATATTGATAATAATTAACAATAACCAATATAGTAGTTCAATGCAAAGTCCGCCGTATATTGACGATGGAATACTATTGACAGAGGGTGTTACAATCATCCGAGTTACGAAATCCAATCAAGAGGGATCAAGAGGCGCTGCGCGTCGATTACTATCGGCGTTGTGTATTATATCTGTTACTAATTAATATTTTTTTGCCCATATTTGTTGTAAAAAAAATTTAACACGTATTTTTATGTTATAATATCTTTATTCACAAGTTTTACATGATATGATATTGGTGAGGTTCTTATCTCATTAGCAAGCAAGGAAATAATATTTACTTTGAAGTTTCTTCTTGGATCATTATTATTTTTTCTAAATATAAACCAAATTTGAGAATCACTTATACATATATATAAATATATGTTTATATTCTTTTTTTTAATGATTTCCTACTATTAAAAAACGAGAAGATAAAATAATAAAATAAAAACAACATAAAAATAAAAAACACAATAATATCATTAAATTGAGATATAACTACTCGTATCATTAATAAGGATCTTTCACAAGCATTTATTTTGTGGATTGGATGTATAAAGATTTTTCTTTTTTATTTCGGTAACATTTCATTCCCTATATAATACAACCAGGTAGACATTAAAATGTACTTTTTAATTTAATATATAAATATACATATAATTTATTTAAATGTGAAAAGACTTAATTATTGAAGAAATGGTTTATTTTTATTTGTACCAAGTCTTTTGAACGCAACATATCTCAACTTAAACAAAACAGACAAGTCAGAATATTATATTAAACGTTATATCGTCCATCTTAGTATTTTAATAGTATTTTCGATAAACGTTCCCAATTTAGAGAGACGGTTGAATCCTGTAATCCCGGCGCACATGTCCTAATCCCGCATGCGATACCGTAGCGTCGTGACGTAACTAACATATTAAACTCCAACCCGCATGTTGCGTGCATCAATCAACCGGTAACGGCTAAGGATTTGATAAATTTTATGACGGTTAATTTTATGATAATTGCCACAGGAACTTTTTTAATTAGATGCTAAGGAAATACGTACAAAGGTTTTTATATAATCACCGTAAAGACATTTCTTTAAATTCCTGCACAAAAACAAATAAATACTTTAAAAAAAATTGATCTTTATATCAAAATATATATTGTAAGAGATTACGAAATCAGCAAATTTTCTGTACACCAATAGGGAGACTGGATTCTTTAGTCTTTAATACCTTATATGTAAAATAACAAACATAGCCAATACTCACAATTAACTCACTCAATCAATATAAAATACTTGTATAACATATAGTATTTAACTGCGACTATATTTAATGTATAAACAAAATATTATATCATCTGAAGTGATCACAGTAATGTTCTTCCAAACCTGATGTTATAATTATACTTACATACTGCAGACATAACAAAAAGTTAGAAGACATTTGACCCTGCCCTACGTAAAAGAATAGTAGAAGCAACCAGATAGATGAAGATAAAATCTTTAAGTACCGGATTCTAAGAGATAACAGCACTACACGAGATCTACTTTATGTACTGATTATTTGAAAAACATACTACACATGAATATTTTTAGTATAAAATAATATTTACATATTACGATTAAATGTTTTAAATTTTGTTCAAAATTTAGTTTTTAACTAGCAATATTATTTTCACTATAATTTCGTGCGGTTCGCGACCGCGTCTGCGATAGTAATTGACCTTTAAAAAAATAACATGTTTCCAACGAATGAAGAAACAAATCGTATATTCGTTAGTGAATTATTGTTATTTACTTTTTGATATATGCTTTTTGATTTATATTTATTGTTATTAAATACCATTTTCTCATAATTTGAAAGATATCATAGAACATATTTTATTTCTTTTCGGTTTCTTAAAGACTTTTTAGTCATATTAAAAACTAAAAATAATATTTTTTTGAAATATTGATTATAATATAATGCTCAAAACTTTACAATGAATCAATAAAAACATAAAAAAAATACTCAAAACCTCAATTTAAACTAAAAATATAAACAACACCTTGAAAATGGTTACAAGGTATCTACAATGAGCAGATATAGTAATACATGTAAAGGTTTACTTAATTTATGTACAATTTATTCACAATTAATGGGATCACTAATGCATACACATTGTAAACACATACAAACGTTGTGGCTAATTATAATATGTTTAGGAAGAGCGAGTTTACGGGAAAATGAAATTGCATTTGCCTTTTCAGTTAACTGGGCTTCAAAATTCAATTGTGCTTGTTGTAATTAGATCAGAGCGAAGTGTGTTTGTTTTGCACATGTATGGTTAACCATTTATATAAGACTAGCTTTTGAAAACTGCTTTTCTCTCGCTTTTAAAGCATAAATAATATAATCTCCCTTTTTTTTTTCTTTTAATCTTTCAATTTATTTTGAATAGATTAGTATCTATTCAAAATAAATTGAGGTTTAAAAAACATGAATGAAAAAACAAAAAAAGCTAACATTAGGATTTCCAGCATTGGATATTCAGGTAGTAAAGCGGCGGTTACTTAAGTCAAATTATAGTGAATTGTGTTACTCCCCATCGGCATATTAGCAAAGTTGTTATTATATCCAACATTATGAAAACTTATAAATGTATAGTCTGGAATAGTAATTTCGCATGCAAGTTACCTGCTGCGTGCACATGACCGCGTGAAACAGAAATAAATGAACAAAATTAGAGGTTCGTTAGCGAATTTGTTTCATATCCAATGCATGTTTAATTTAAGTAGAGTTGAAAATTTATTGCGAAAATTTATGTTATAATTATAATAATGATTTATAAAAATGGAAACAAGGATAATACGTGTTTTTTATGTTAAATAGAAATAGCAAGCTATGAAAGGCTGATAAAAAGTTAAAAAAAATAATCAATTGCAAAGTGACATTAAGTTAACACTCATACGGCGCCAAGAAAAAAAAAAAATTTAGTTTAATGTTGCATTAGTTAATATGAACAGTATAAATCAGAATATTAAGTCTGAGTGGTGACCGAGTTTGCCGAATAATCATTATATTTAACAACTATTTTAACAATAGTTGATGTATTAAGTTTACCAAAAATTTTTGTTAGAATGCTAGCTTACTACGGAAACTAGTAGAATAACAAAATTTATCTGATGATTTTCATCTTTTAAATTAGAACAGACAAGTGAGGTAATTTACATATTAATGAGGTTGAGGTTATGTAACAATCTAGTTAATTTTAATAATTAAATCCTAGTCTACATATCAACAGAAATCCTGTATAAACCTTTAAGTGTACAATTAGGCATTTGGATTTACTTTATAGTTAATCTTCTAAATTACTATCATTCCGAGTTAAAACTGAGAACATGATGTATAAAGGGAATAAAATATTAGTTTTCTGAAACCAACGTCTCTTGCCTTTTATATAAGTTAAGATATTCCTTTTAAGTAATGAATCATTTTAAGTAATACTCATATATTTAATGAGTATGAGTAATACAATATACAAATATGAAAATTATATTCTTCATTATCAGGTCTGTGACTGTGGCGAGGGAAATAAATATTCATCTGAATATTTTTTTAATCAATTGAAATAGATAATGAAGATGAAACCTATGATAAATTAGTATAAATACAGTTTTGTGTCTAAAATATTTTCAAATTTTACGCCAATATAAATCACGATTACGTGAAATAGTATTAAAGCTGTTGTCAGTACTTTTCCTTTACAACTGCAGTGATTAGTCTTTAGGGAAAAGTAGGCCGGTCCTTGTATTTTTCATTTAAAAAAAAATGAAACCAAATTTTTTTTTATAAATCTATATGATTCAATAGAACCATGATAGCAATATCCTCAATTACATTTCTTATAATAATAAAAGAAGCCAAAAATTATAATCTTAAGTAATTTCCAGTAGTATTCATACTTTAAGCAATGTCGCATGTGTTAATGCTAACCACGAATGTACAAAGCTCATTTAAAAATTAATTTACATTATTAAGCTTGATTGACAGGGCATGTGCAGTTGTAGGCAAGATATCCTAAATTTATAGAGTTTTATAATTGTATAACATAGATTTATTAAAATATTTCTATGTATAACAAGTCGCAACATATTTTTCTTCATAGCTAATATATATTTACAACGAAATATGTTATTAATATTTTCTTTTCTAAATTAAGGAAACACTGGATGGGTTAAGCAATTTAACTTTTAATTAATTTTAATTTAAAATATTAGTACTAATGTCAATGTTACAAAATTTTACCATGAACCGCTGTTTTTTATAAAAAAGGGTCTGTAATATTTATGACATTCCATATCAGGATATGGAAAGGACGACGACGTAAGAACACTTCATTTGATTCTTTGTTCATATACTCTATAACAACAAAGAATAAATTCAAAACTGACATTACGTATGACAGACGAATGTGAAGGTATTAACATAGTAAATTAACCCTTATATTGAAATTTGGACAGACAGACAAGATAATGATATCTAAATTGTATTTTATAATAAATTATTATATGTTTCCATAATCATTATATAAAAATAAGGTAACACTACAAATAAAGATTAATTGACGGGCATTATATATTAATTTTTCATATTTAAGTTCTATTTGTATCCTCATTTGTCCCATACAATGGTCATTATTGTTTTGGAGATACTAAAAAGAGCTACAGTACATCGAGAGTCGTAACTGATCACAACATGAACTTATAAACTGACGTCACTGTTATGTGTACTATACTATACTTACCCAAGTTAACAACTTTTGGTAGAAATATAATATAATATTTAGTCAATATAGTATGAAAAACAAATAAATATTAAATATTTGTTTTACTGACTTTTACAACGCTGATCTATGTTATTCAGTTAAATAATTCGCTTAAACTTAACTTAAATTATCCCCTTCTTGTCGAGCAGTTTCAATCAATACGATGTATTTCACAGATACAATACTCTCGATATTAATTTCGACGGATTCGATCTCCTAACCGAGACATGGGGTGCCTCAATAAGAATATAATTCTAACTAAGAAGTACCTCGTGACGTTTATCTTGTAATATTATTATCCATATTTCTTAAACTCTTTCATAAAAAAGACTAACCAACTAATATTGACTACAGTTACCCTTAAAAGTAAAAATATTTGTTTACATTTTTTTTTATTACGCCAGTAAATGCTTCAGTTATATAGAGAGTGATGTTAGTATCCCTTCACGCCGACATAAATATTCTGATTCCATACAATCCTGAGACTCATGACGCCCTAACACAATATTGCACCCTAACCGGCACGTCGCATACATCAATCAACTAGTTTTGTCTCTTAGAAACATCAGTTTTTTTATTATTCAGCCTCAATGGTATTAAGTAAATACTTCTGAGAGTAGAATCGATTTATTTGTAGTATACGTAACATGTGGAATTTTTATTACTTTGGAAATTATAAATAATACCTTTATGTCTATCAGATTTTATACAGTAACAAGTTTAGCAAGTTTTTCTATTATATAACTTGAGTCACACTTTAAGTAGATGAACTTTTTTCAGTGGAGCAATTCAGGAACTAGCAACTTGAGCAAAACGTTCATAATATTCTTTACGAATTGAAATAACATTAATTTACATTTACATTTACATTTGCAAAGTAATTCTTTAGAGTAACTTAATTTCTATGGAAATTTAGAAAACATTACATTTAGGTATATCGAGCATAATATATACCCTATTTTATTCGTTGTTTTATTACTTAGTTTGTAAAATACTTTATACTTAACTATGTTTCCAAGTAATTTGAATAAAAAATATACAAAATCATTTCACTAACGAAACTATAATTTGTTTGTTCATCCATTTCGAATTCGTTATCTCGGAAAGCACAAATTATCAGAGTTGCGGTCATGTGAATGCAACTGCAGTCGAAATGGAATTGCGAGCTATATGAGTTTGCGTAAAATTTGATTGTAATCATGGTTCATCTTTCACGTTGTTAAAAATAGCTTAGTTTTACCGGACTTGTATTTATTTATATCTAAAAAGAATTGGTATTTAGATACATTGGAACCTATATCATATTAACAAATGTCAGTTTTGCTTTAAGTTTAAAAATATAATATCATATAGCTTTAATTAATCTTTTTTTTCTTTTGTTATAGGAAGGCAAACGAGCTTACGGGTCACTGATAAAACGTGATCATCGTCGGCCATGAACTCTAGCAGTCTCTGAGGGTTCACAAGAGCGCTGCCAACTTCGGCTTACTACCCGTTGTACCCGTTGTAAATACAGTAGAAGACGCACAGAATAGTCACGTCTCTACGCAATGCCAAATAGTCCAACCGTTCGCAGAGTACCGGGTAGCCGACAATCTGAATGGCTCTCCGTCGTACGTGGTCAATCGATAGAAGCTGATATTGTAGTATTCCAGACCAGAGATGAATAGTCACGTCTCTACGCAATGCCAAATAGTCCAACCGTTCGCAGAGTACCGGGTACCCGACAATCTGAATGGCTCTCCATCGTACGCGGTCAATCGATAGAAGCTGATATTGTAGTGTTCCAGACCAGAGATTAGAACAATACCCCATATGTGGCCAGCCCTAAAATAGTGCATCGCACTATGGATCACTCCTAAATTTATCGAGACCAACTTGGCCTTGCTGTCCAGATGACCATGAAACTGACAATCGCTTGAAATGTCGAGACCCAGTATTCTGATATTTGGCGAGGCAATGAGGGTAGTGCTCTCAAAGAGCGGTGATACGACAAATGGGGTTTTCTTAGTGGTAAACGCGCAAACTTGTGTCTTTTGGAGATCAAATTCAACGTGGCTCAGTTCACCTATTCTGAGATCATCCCCAGAAGGTCTGAATAGAAGACTCAAGATTTTATCGGCATTTGTCGACGTTTTCCCGAGAGAACGTAGAGAGAGATCGGATAGACAATTTTACATTTTCATGCGACCGGGCCTACACCTTTATAGTAGGAGTACCGAAATAGACGCGTGAGTACTGGATTCAACTTAGGGGCACGTTTTCGTAGCATCAATGGAGAAATAATATACGGCTTATGAATGTCCAAGGAAAATAATTTCTGGCAAAAAGAGTGAGCAAGATATCGGCATTATCTTTTACCGTGTGGGCCAGGGAGTCATTCCCTATGAGCAATGGTGGTGGGGACCGCTGGCAAGAATTTTTCAGAGTGGCCTTGAAAAGCGCTCAGAATTTGTGCCTTTCAGGCCAGCTTGGCAGACAGGCAAGCCTTGCCAGCTGATCCCCAATTTTTACAACATGATTAAACTTTGCACTGAGGTAAAGAATCTTGAATCTTGGTTATATTTCCTCTTCAGAACTCGAGATTTTGGATCCTTAATGATTACCGCATTAGCCTAGGCTTGATACGCCTGTCGTATGCTAGCTGCTGCAGCCCTAATAGACGCATCAAATAAAGGCCGCGATCTGCCACCAAGTGGCACCACAAAAGTTGATACAAATAATTCCATGTCCTGTATCACATCGGCTACAGCCGCAGGGAGGTCACTGGGATCATTGGAAGGGAAATAAATCGGCTCCCATGGGTAGGATGCAAAAAAAGACCGTATTCTATTTCAATAAGCTGATTTCTAGTGCCAAAAACGTCGGGTCACAGGTCTGCGAGGCCGACGTTGGGCACTTCACCCCACACCAGACAGTGATCAGATTGCCGTAGGGGCGCCTCAAAAGTTAGCTAGTCCTTTCCTGGATGTGTAGTTAACAAAAAATCCAGCAAAGAGGGCGTGTGGCTGTCCACGTCTGGTAGACCAATGAATGAAATGTAGATAAAAGTTATTTTGGACAATACACTCCTTGATTTCAAGTTGTAGGACTGTTTTGGAAACTTACTCAATTTTGGAATAGAAATTGCTCTTGTACTTTAAATTATAGTAGCAATAAGTGTAATAAAATATTAATCAAGCTGATTTATATTACTAAACTGATGAGACACATCAGAGATCTTTTTCAAATACTTTGGATTGATTGAGTACAATTTTTCAATCTTTAGTCCATATTTAAGACAACATGCAACATCCTCTAAAACTTAGCGATGGTAAATGGATAACGAACGCGCCATTGCATTTGGTCTGTTCTTAAACGATATGTTCAAGCCACCGTCTGGCTACACCGATGCAGAAATAATTCAAGGAATAGAATCTGCAACTAAGCCTTCCAATCAGGAGCTGTACACCGCGAGAAGTGATAAATACTATTAAAAGACTCGAATTAAAGAAAGCACCAGGTTTCTGCTTGATTACTGCGGAAGTGCTACGAGAACTCCCCAAAAAAGCAATTGTCTTCCTCACCCAATTGTTCAACGGCATACTACGAACATCACACAATCCATGAGTGTGGAAAGTATCAGAAATAATAATGGTACCTAAAGCCCCCCCATCTAGTGTCATCTTACAGACCAATCAATCTTCTGCCTATACTATCCAAGGTATTTGAAAAAATCATCTCTGTAAGGCTCAATGCCGTCCTAAGCGAAAATCAGAGCATCCTAGCTCACCAATTTGGATTTAGAAGCCAACACTCTACCACAGAACAGGTTCATAGAGTCACTGATCAAATTAGAAAGGCATTGGAGGGGAAACTATACTGCTCTGCTGTATTCCTTGATGTGCAACAAGCGTTCGACAAAGTTTGGCATACTGGACTCTTATTCAAACTCAAGCAAGTACTACCACATAACATGTACTTACTTATGAAATCCTACCTCGAGAATCGCACCTTCCGTGTCCGAGTTAACGATTCCTACTCAGGATTCCACGACATAGAAGCTGGTGTGCCACAAGGCTCTGTTCTGAGCCCAACTCTGTACCTAATCTACACAGCAGACATACCGAAAACCGACAATATACTGTCAGCTACTTTCGCGGATGATACGGCTGCGCTTTGTAACGATGCATGCCCAATAAATGCGTCCAAGCGACTTCAAAAACACCTGGACAAATTACAAGACTGGATGCAAAAATGGCGAATTAAAGCGAGCGCTACCAAATCAGTGCATGTTACATACACCCTTCGTCAAGGCAACTGCGCGGACGTCAAACTAGGAGAGAATATCCTACCAAAGAGAGAGAGGGAAAAATATTTTGGAATCCACCTAGATAGACGACAAACTTGGAAAAAGCACAGGCTAAAAGAGATGAACTCAACATCAGGTTTCGGTCCCTACTCTGGCTGATGGGTAGGGGAACAAATTTGTCGTTGACAAACAAGCTAATCATATACAAGACAATATTAAAACCAGTATGGACGTACGGAACAGAGCTCTGCCAAGAACTCTGACATCGAAATACTGCAACGGTTTCAGAACAACGTTCTCAAAACAATATCCAACGCGCCGTGGTTCACCTGAATGTTCACACGAATACCTACACATAGACACTGTCAAGGAAGAAAGGAAGAGAGAACTTAAGAGGACAGAGTCTTACAACACAAGGCTTAAGAATCATGTTAACATATTGGCCACAAACCTGACTAACCCACTGGAGACAAGACGCCTGAAACGGCAGCATGTTTGGGACAACTCAAAAACTAGGGCCTAAAGGCCTCAAATAATAAGAGAGAGAAATCACCACTGGGTGGTTCGTCTCACACGCCATAAACACACGCAACTGATCTGCTTATGGCCAACCAGCCGATTGCAAGATTATGCATAGGAAAACAATATATATATATAGACAAAGCTGAAGGGTTAATTGATGAATGAATACATCGGCATTTTGCATCCCTATACACGTGTTACAAAGATTAGGCACTCTCTTATGTACCATATGCGTAAATATTAATTAATGCCATTAATGTTTTTATATAGCGTTTTTTTGCCATTTGACCTTTTTACATCATGTCTTTTATGGCTACTGTTAGCCCAGGCGCAGTTGGGTATCTGACTTATATATTTTTCATAACAGCTAACAGTATTTGTCAAGCAAAGGCACGCTATTGATTTAGATTTCACAGTTCAGCTTTAAAATCAATTCAGTTTAATTAGAGATATTGAATAGTAATTCCCGTTACAGAAAACGTAACTTATTAAGTATGAATAATGATTCACTCACACCAATTCAAGCATATGTGAGAAGAAAGCATCAAAGTTTTATGAAGTTAATTAACAAACACATTGTATTTGCATTATATGTCAATATTCATACCGCTCTCATTTTCTGTTATTTGCAATTCACACGCCAGTTATTCTGAAACTATATTGTTATATAATTAACTGATGTAGCCTACATTCACACGGACAACAAGAGACGTGCATATAATCCGTCTTGATTAGATCTTGTGACGAAAGGGGCTTTCTGACAATAACATCTGAATCTATAGTAATAATGTATGCTTTGCATCGTATTAATATGAAAAAGATCCTTAAAATGATAGTTTCGTTTATGGAAAACAGTTTTTTAAAAAATAAATCGGTTCCAAATATCCAAATGAACGCCATGCTATATACATAATATATTAATATAATTGTAGTAACAGGCTAGTAGATAGTATGGGTCGGTAGGCTCATTCTTTTTTGGTGATGGATGTTAGGATTCAGGATTAAGAAGTATAACTTATATTAAGTTAAGTTATTTGAAATAAAAAAGATGAAATAGTTTTAAATAATAATTTTTATAATTAACCTTTATAAATTTAATGACGTGTCACTTTTAAAGCATTTGCAAATTATTTTTTCTTTATACGAGTGCATTGTTACTTAACTGGTTGCACTTTTAAGACTTTGAATATAAAATAGTCTTCTCTATTAAAATAAAAAGCTAAAAGTTCATAAGCGATTACGTCACGGCAAGTGAAAAATGATCTGAAATCCGCAACCGCATTCTGAAATGTTGCCATCCCCTCCTAAGATGAATTGTTTAAAACTGACGTGAAGATTAGTTACAGATAAAATAAAAATAAAATTATGAAGTAGATATTTTACTATAAAATTTTGCATTATTTAATCTCTTAATTCTTTAATGTCCTATATAACCTATAATATGCTGTCCACTTCAGTAACATGAGTCAGTACAACTTGAACCAGAAATAATATCTAAAATTTTAATTATTCCGCCTTACTTATATTCTTGTTGTTTTTTACAAATAGAAATAGACGTTAAAATAGATAAGTGTTTTCCAACTTACTTTAAATTTCTGCCGTTTCTTAGATACATTATTATCTTAATATATAAAACACTAAGACACTCACTGACTCACTGACTCATTCATCGCTCTACAGCCCAAACCGAAAGCTGAAATTTGGACACAAGACTCCTGACATATTGAATAGGTGCAATAAGACAGGATTTTGCTAAGGTCCAAACCGTTCCAAAGTTACAGCTAAAAACCTGCAAAAAATATAAAGCGCCTGTTTGATAACTAAATAAATAATAGGTGGTGTGAAAATTCAAACAAAATGTTTGATCGCTTTTGCCGTCCATTGCGAAGCATGGGTAACCTGCTAGTTTCTTATATTTTATTAACACTAAGCCTACCGACAATTCTAGTATACCTGTTCCTACCGCACGCCGTCAAATTGACCGGTAATTAAAAGTTATTTTATTATATAACGCATTTAATAATGGAAATAACTAAAAGTAAAGAGTGTAGAAAATATTATATGCATATTCTAAGAATTGTCATGTAGTTTGATAATGATATTATAACGTTTGATAATGATATTATAACGTTTGAAAATGTGTAAGTTTTACAAAAGTTTAAGAACGGTAAATTTGATCGGTACTTGGTAGGTTTAGTGTTAAATATGTAGAATACAAAGATTCAATTTCGTACTCATTGTATACTCAGGAAACCATGGCGTTAGTTCGTGTGCACTTCACTTCATAAACATGCAACCTTTTTTTATTCTTAACTATTATTGAAAATGTTTAATTCGTTGATTTTGCAGTCAGTAGTTTTATATAAGTTTTGTATCAGTCAAATTAGTATAATGTCGGATAGATCGCTGTCCATCATTGTTCAACACCAGTTCTGTGGCAATTTGAGGACTATATGGAACTCCAGGAAAATCCAGAGAATTACATATATATTTAATTGTAATTTAAATATAATCTTTATACGAGGAGCATACAAAATTAACGCCTTTAAATTTAGGTGGTTACACCTTAATTCAATGGCGTTAATTTACTAAAGTCTTAGAGGTATTTTTTATGATATAACAGTAAATTTTAGATTCTGTAAAATAAAGGGTCATATTATAACACTAATTATCTAAAGCAAACATTTCACGGCAGAAGATTATCAAATACAGTTTTGATGAAAAATATCTGTTAACTTTCTTTATAACGTTTATTTATTTTTTAAATATTAAAATGTCTGACATTAATTGGATAATAAAGTAATCCAATTTATATGATATAAAAATAAAAAAGATAAAACATTACAAATTGCCTGAACAGATATGTTATATAAAATTCACAACAAGAACTGCACTTTGAAAAGCTTTTATGTTAATAACAGAAGGGTGAATAAATATAAATGTTAATAGATCTTTATACTTTCACGGTAACAAAATGTTATAATATGGATTCTGTGAGTATAATTAAAAACAGTAACATATTTTACTATCGAAATATTTATTTATAAATATATTGTATCAGCAATATCGTTAATTTTAAATTTGCTTTATAGCATTTATTATTAGCATTTTGTTATGAATCTTATTGAGTTGCTCGAATAATCACGATCAACCACTAGGCCGCAGCCGATGGACCACCTTACTGTGTCGTAATACTTATGGTCTATATGACTATAGTTATTTAGTATTAATATTATCAATAAAAACAGACATTAAATTATTTAAGACTTTTAAGTGCCTTCTCTATTGTGAATATAAAAATTTAAAAATAAAGCATGTAATAAAAAAAATGCTAAGCTGCGTGTTGTCAATAGTAAAAATATCGATTGAAATTTAGTTCATTAAAGTTATAATTTCTTTAATATTACAAAGGTTTCAATAAATAAAATTAAAAAAACATCAATATCTTTATGTAGGATGCTACCGCCGTGGTGATGACGATAGATCAGTACGTTCACAATAAATACTATTTTACATGTAGAATAAAAGCAGTAAAAGATATTATTGACGATTCAATTAACTTTTTTATTTATTTATTTATTTATTTAATTCTTAATTGCACAATTTACAATATAATGTACAAAAAGCGTCTTAATGGAATCAAGAGCAACTCACTCCGGGGGAGGACGTAGAAGAATATAAATATAGATATAGAAAGACGTATTCGTGCAACAATAAAGTATATGTATATATACAATATATTTCACATGTAATAAAAACATTTGAAGTAAGTTTGCTTACAACTGCTGCAGTTTTTGATAATTGAACACTTACAAATGCTGCTTAAATTTACAATGGGCTATTTTAAATCAAAAGGGATGTCACTAAAACACAAAACTTTTTTTCTTTAATATTTAGTATGGATAAGGGTACATTTTCCTCGTTTATTGTGGTTTTCACAATTATTTATTTAACCAATAAATATTGTATTTTAAAAATATTATTTTCTATTTCAAAGCAATTTAAAACAACAAATAAAAAAAATGCATTTACCAATACGAGTATGGTTTGCCATAAAATATTTTAACTAGAACACAAAATAAAATTCAAGGTGTAGTTAGACCTAAATTAGCTAAATTACACCTTTAATAATAGTATTAAAGACTTTATGGGCAATATTCAAATTTTACATTTCATTTTTAAGCTTCAGGGGCTTCAGATTGTGTGTAATTAAAGTACTATTTAATAGTAATGAGGAAAATCAAGTTAACACGCAAATGAACGATTAGTTTATTACGCTTGTAATCAAAAGCTGTCGATCAAATTATGATTAATACAGGTGAAACACGAATTATAAAAAACTCTTTGTCAAACAGTTTCATACTTAAGGGTTAGTGTGAACGGTTTTCCAGTTTAATAATAAAATTGTAGTATGAATGTACTTAATAAAAATAAATACCAATTTCGGCTATTTTTTTTAAATAGTCCTAGTTTTTCTTAAATACAAATTATCATACTTTTAAAAAAACTCTTCTCATAGACTCCTTATTCTAAAATATATAATGTTAAGGATAAATAAGCTGATTCTCATATAGCAAGGTATAAGAAAACGTTACAAACAACCGGACACGGAAACTTTCTGTTTATTAAACTAAAAAAAGTAAAATAAAATTCTAATTCCCGTTCATCTGCGGCATCATCATCCGGTATGTACATATATATACCGAAGATGGTGTCCCTCCGAGCCTACAGATAAATGCTTTGGTAGAGTCCCTGGCTTGGCTTAATAAAAATAACCCTGTCTCGATCTAATAAACTTACCACCAATAGAGCTGGGAGAGTCCATGTCCACTAAGTGTGGACCCAATGAAGGAAGGAAGGCAGGAAGGAAGGTCTTTCACCTCTTTCAGTTGGAGCGCTGAAAAAAAAAGAAATAATTTAATGGAATGGGAGGTGGATATTTATTCTTATAGTTCTGCCAGTTAAAGCGACTGCTATTATAGGAACTTAACAACAACAAAAATTCATTAATAGTAGTGTAGTGATGGATTCCAATTTCAAATAAACATGTTAATTGAGTAAACAAAACAGGGACATTATGAATACTTATTTCGTTCAAATAGATTATCAAAACTACGTCATTAATTCGTTACAACCACTGATAATGGAAATAATCTTAAACCACCTACTATTTTAGTTGCTTACTTAGAATTAGAACTCAAGGTGATAGAGCCTAGCTGTAGTCATCAGACTGCAGCTCGTATTAGGCTGGCTAAACCTAGGAAAGACCCCCCGTCTCACAGAAGATCGACGTGTAGTAACCAAATTCATTTGGTTATGTTCCGTCGGTGATTAAGAGAATCCGGAAGCCCAACTCCCCCCTCCCCCCTGCCACACATGATAGGAATTCCTCCAAAAAATATACCCCAGGAGGGTACCGGCTTTGGAGCCGGGGAACCCCTCCCCGAGCAAAATCGGGGCAATGATTCTCGGATTTTCGTCGTCATCGGTAGTCATATCTGGGGCGGGCAAAGTATCAAAGTTTGTGTTTTCTGAGGAAAAACGACGGCAAACCGGCAGCCTGAATTGTTTTTTTCTGCCGGAGACGCTGATATCTTAACTTAGCGACACAGCGATCATCATAATAAGAATATCATTTTATACCACACGCCGCGGTATTTGGAGGATATCTGCTGCCGTCGCCTTCAGATTTTTGAAGGTCGGGACTTGTCCGTGCTCTAACTGCGCGTGGACGATAACATCAGAGTCTACGCGTGTCTCTACAGGTCCCATAGTGATAATGCAGAAACAGATAAAACTGTTGGGCTACCTTCAAGCGAAGTTTGAAGACCCGCTTTCACAGACTCCCTCCACCGATGTCGTAGTTCTCGGGGACTTCAACGCGCACATGGTTAGGGTGCACGTGCAACCGAGTACGCGGGGAGATCTATGATGACTTTTCTCTGGCAAATGGTCTGTCCCAACTGGTAAAGACGCACTCTCGTCTACCGGACGTAGACAGCCACACGCCCTCTTTGTTGGATCTTCTGCTGACTACACATCCAGAAAAGTACCAGGCCATTGTTGAGGCTCCCTTAGGGTCCTCTGCTCACTGTCTGATACGGAGTGTAGTGCCCATTCAATGATTAAATGATCTTTTATGTACCAATGTTTATGTACCTCTGTGGGACCACTTGGTGGCAGATCGCGGCATTGGTTTGATGCGTCTGTCAGGGATGCAGCAGCTGGCAAACGGCAGGCTTATCAAGCTTGGGCCAATGCGTTAGTCACTAAGGATCCGAACTCTAGAGTTCTGAAGAAGAAATATAACCGTGCCTCCAGATTCTTCAAACGGCAAATCGCTAGAGCAAAGTTCAAGCATGTCGTAAAATCCTGTGCTCTTCCTAAGGCCACTCTGGGAAACTTTAGTCAGCCGTCCCGACTGCCATTGCACATGAGCAATAGCTCTCTGGCCCACACGGCCAACGAGAAAACCCACATCTAGGGCACTCTTTTCGCCTCCAACTCGACTTTGGACGACCAAGAATATTGTGAATGTTTAGTATGTATAATCTTACTGAATAGTAGTAGAGTACAGAGAGTATTTCAGGCTAAACTTATCAGGGTTTTTTATTTGCACAAAATGTATTACATAACTTTTTGTCTTTTATAAATAGTTATGTGCTTTCAAAATGACACATTCTTCACTAGTAAATGTGAAACTATTGAAGATTTTTATAAATGAATGTATTAAGATTATTTAAAAATAATTCTTAGTATTTTCCCTCATTCCTAATAAAATTACAAAACATAATCATTTTTAACATTTTCACTACAGTCAGAAAGTAATGATAAATTAATTCAAATTCAAATTAATAGTAAATTCAAATTTATTATTTTCACTTGAATTAGCGTTGACTGGAGTTATAAAGCTTTATAAAATAATAATGCACAATCATTATAGAATCTTGAGATATTCCTACCAAAATAAGTCAAAATTACAAATACCCTTTGTTGTTGGATTAAAAGCATGTTGCAATATTATTAATTAAATTGTAATAATAATGTGTTTTCTGCACTAAGGGATATGTTTTGTATTCGCGCCTGAGCGTCGTATCGTAGGGTAGGTGAGAATAAGTTTGGGTTCTCCACCGTCACTCGACGTCCGCGCTGTAGTTGATTCCCTCTGGCCGTCCCAGTGAGAGTGCGTTTTTGATCTGTTGTTAATTGCGATATTAGCAGCGTCAGATAGTTTAAAATATTATTAATTATTTCGCGAGGTTTATTTTGGACTCTCATGCCTCGTGTCTTCGGATTTAGTTAGTTTTTTATACGATTAGTGTCGCGAGTGCAAATACGCCACGTGTTGGACTTTGTTCCCGCCCGTTAAGGAGTTTGCTGAGTGCTGCCCAATTAATACTTTACAGTTAGGTTTAGTTATTCCATTTAATAAACATTACACACTACATCTCCACATACAGTAGAACCAGGTTCGTATATTTGGTGAACAAAATTTGGTAGCAGAGCGTGGTTATCCCGTTAGTATAGTTTGTTACCTAGTATACTTAGTTGTTACCTGGACAAACGGCTCCGTTCGTTATAAATAAATTGTCGCCGTGTCGGATATTGTTTTGTGGTTTATTCTAAAGTGGTTGAATTGTTTATAAGTGGTGTTGTTCGGTTTGTATTTTTTCCGTTATTTTTCGTGCGGTATTATATTATTTTATTATACTCTCGAAACGTGTTTATTATAGTTCACTTACAGTAAAGTACATTCTTTGTTTTTTTTGTACGTATTTGGGTTCCGCGGGCTGGTTCTTACTCTTAGTCTTTTGATTTATATCTGTAAGTGTTTATTAAAATGGCAACAAGCAATAACAAAGCTGCCTTGGCGAACTTAGTACGATGGTTTGATTCCACCACGGCGCTGATTGAGCGCTCGGACAGGGCCATAGCCCTTTCAAAAAGAAATGACCAGGTAAGTGACCGTCTACGGGATCTGAATTCTATTTATCAAAGCCTTATCGCCACGGAAGATCCTAAAATTATCGCCGCCGTTAATGCGGATTATGACCATTGTCTGTCAGCGTCGATAAACTCGCTGAAGCTGTGGGCTCACGGTCATCTGTTCCGCCGTCAGCTACCATTCCGGAACAGTCCGTCCATAAGGAGCGGTTACCAACTTTGGCCATTCCCTGTTTTTCAGGCATATTATCTGAATGGACCAATTTTCATTCCCTTTTTGAGTCAAGCATCCATCGTCGTTCAGATTTGACTGATGCTCAAAAATTAGGGTATTTGTTTACAGTTTTGACCGGAGAGGCGCTTCTGCTTGTTAGACATTTAAATATCAGTGACGCGAATTATGAGGTTGCGAGAAAATTATTGTCACGTCGATACCATAACGCTAGGCGCATTGCTGATATGCATGTCGGGGCAATTTTGGGAATTACGGAGTTGTCATCAATTAATCAACTGCGTAGAGATCTGTTAAATCCAGTTTTGGCGGTTACCAACGCGCTTCGCGGTATGGAGTTTCCGGTTCGGGAGTGGTCCTTCCTGTTACTCCATATTGTGCTTAATAAATTACCTCGGGACCTGAGAACTAGTTTCGAGAATTTTCACGGCGGAGATAGTGCATCGGATATACCGACCTTCGACACGTTGATGGACTATTTAGAAAACCAAAGTAGGAAAATGGAAAACGTTCCTGCCGACGTCTTGAGTGAGTCACTGCGACTGCCTGAGGCGCCCTCACGATTGACACCGCAGCCGTCGGTGATACCGGCTGTGTCACGTTCCTTTCCGGGTCCGTCTGGATCTCGTGAGACCCAACAGCGCAATTTTATGTCACTCGAGTCCGAAGTGCGCTGTCCGGTGTGTTACGCTGTAGGTCACGGTTTTCGCTACTGTTCTCTGTTCAAAACTTTAAGTGTGTCTCGTAGGCGGTTTTTGGTTCGACGACATCGTCGCTGTTATTATTGTCTCTGTGAGCACATGGCGAACGACTGCGGTCACTCTCGGCCATGTATTACCTGTGGAGGTGGCCACAACCCACTCCTGTGTATGCCTACATATTTCAGTAGGACTGTCAAGGATCGTCGGGATAGTTTAAGTGAAAATTCACCTGTTTCGGGCGGGGGTACACCGATTCGAAAACAGTCACCTCCCTCCCCAGTGCGTCACCGGGACTCTCCACCGCGCGTTAGTTGGTGGGACGGGCGGACCGGGGCGTCGTCGCCGTCATCATCGCCCACGCCCAGCCCACCTGTTCATGTAGGTACTACCGAGTCGTCCGCAACCACCGTCGTTTGCCGTCACCACCCATCGTCGAGCGTCCTCGCGTTACCCGTCATCTACGTTCGGGAACGTCGCGTTATCGCACTCCACATTTCGCTTTGGCAACACGACCGCCGTTTGTCCCGGAATGGGATCCGTATAGTTCGGCGAGTTCAAACGCTTGGGAACCATTGCCTCCTCGGGGTCAACGTAGACGCCCGAGTCGAGATCACCAGCGTTGACTATTGGCATCGACTTCACCAACCTCCCCACCCCCCGTCACTGTGGTGTTACCCACCGCGCAGGTTCATGTACACTCACCACACGGCTCAGGTTTAGTTGTTAGGGCCATTTTGGACTCTGGCGCTCAGGGGTGTCTAGTGTCACTATGGTTGGTGAAGCGTCTTCATTTACGTTTACAAACACACACCTCTGACATCACAGGTGTTGGAGGACTTCGGGTCGACCTCGTCGTAGGTATGACATCGTTGTCGTTTTCTCCTACTTTTCACCCTAGTCGGCGGTATTCTCTAGATGCTGTTATGTTAAGGAGTATTTTAGGTCATCATCCGCACCGCAGGTGCCACTACCGCCTGACGTTCGGTCTTTACAGTCCGGCTTGCATTTGGCTGATGTCGATTTCCACCTACCTGGTCCAGTGGAGCTCTTACTCGGAGCCGATGTCATAGGCTCGTTTAAATTGGACAAGGCCATCTTGCTCCAACCAGGTGGGTTGGTCGCGATCCCAACAGATTTGGGATCTGTTATTATGGGCCCAGCACATTCATTCGCCACTCAGGCGTCTCCGGATCCGTCGGTGCATGGCAAGGCTCTCATTGTCTGAATCTCTCCACCGTTTTTGGGAAGTTGAAGAGCCCCCTCCGGCGTCACGAACGCGACCAGTTGACGACGAGTGCGAGTCGCATTTTCTCGCCAACACTGGTCGCGTTGCTTCCGGTCGCTTTTTCACTCGGCTGCCATTCCTGTCCCCACGTGCGCATCTGGAAAATAGCCAAAAAAAGATTATTAGCCATGGAGCGCCGGAGGCGCCGCGACTACGAATTCCGCATAAAATACTTGGATTTTATGCGTGAGTATGAGCAGCTCGGACATATGTCGGTTTCGCAGTTCGAGTGGAAAAAACATGAGCACTATTTTATCCCCCACCACGCCGTATTCAAAAACGGGAAAATACGTGTAGTGGTTGATGGCTCATCACCGACTTCTTCGGGTGTATCGTTAAATGATTGCTTGATGTCAGGCACTAAGTTACAGGTACACATCTCGGACATCTTAACAGGTTTCCGTCGCCATCAGGTGGTTTTTGTGTCTGACATTAAAATGATGTTCCGTCAGATGCCCATACACCCCGAGGACAGGAGGTTTCAGCTCATAATGTGGAGAGAGAATCCGGCCTCTCCAATCGTAGCTTATGAGCTCAATACCAACACCTATGGGCTAAAGTCGAGCCCATTTATAGCCATCCGCTCATTGCTACATCTGGCCGATCGTGAGCGTCTGAACTTCCCACGCGCAGCGGCCATTTTCCCCTCTGACGCATATGTCGATGACGTCTGTACGTGTGCCTCGTCTATTGAAGAAACTCTAGTCCTGAGGAACGAACTTATTGGAATGCTTAAGGCAGGTGGTTATGAACTACGGAAATGGATATCAAATTCCCCTGTCCTTTTAGAAGATTTACCCACAGAACACCAACAGCAGCCGCTCATTTTTAAAAATCCTGCTAATCCTGACTCCATAGCGGTCCTTGCAGTTCAGTATCGGCCAGTACAGGATATCTTCACCTATTTGGTAGAACCGTCTGACATAATGAAAAGGTGGATTAAGCGGTTAGTTTTGTCTACAGTTGCGCGCGTCTTTGACCCCAATGGTTGGGTGGCTCCTGTAGTTTTTCGAGCCAAATGTTTCTTGCAGGAACTCTGGATTTCCGGTCTCGATTGGGATACCCCATTGACAGGAGATTTGCTGTCTTCTTGGCTATGGTTTTATGGGTCACTTTCTGATCTTCAGAATATCTCTTTGTCTCGGTGTATTATCCCATCAGGTCCCTATCGAGCCAGTCTACATGGATTTTCTGACGCGTCAGAATTTGGTTATGCGGCAGTAGTTTATCTCCGCACCGTCAACGGTATTGGTGATATACACGTCAGTCTTGTAAGGTAAAGCCAAAAGTAAGGTTGCACCCCTACGCACAAAATTGACCATCCCCAAACTGGAGTTATCGGGAGCCGCTTTGCTCACTCGTCTGTTGAATCATGTCGTCTCCACCTTGGGTAAGTGGATTCAGTTTGACTCAATTATTGCTTGGACTGACAATCAAATCGTCTTGTGTTGGCTGAAGACTTCTCTTCATGTCTTAGAGACTTTCGTGGCAAATCGGGTCCCTCAGATTCAGTCGTCGGAGGTTTCGCTGGATTGGTGTCATGACCCTGGCTCTGTCAACCCAGCTGACTGTGCGTCTCGAGGTCTATTAGTTTCCCAACTGGTTGGTCATCCACTTTGGTGGGGCCCAGATTAGTTGGCCTCTCCTGAAGACTCTTGGCTCAATTCAAACGTGGAGTATATTGATTCCCATCCCGGGTCTAAAGTTTTTTGCTGTCGAGAAGGTCGTTGAAACATCACCAAATTATTTGCTTCACCGTTTTGGTACTCTTGACAAGCTCATCGGCGTCACCGGTTGGATTAACCGGCTTCTCCACAACGCTAGGAATCGATCCAAGCCAAGGTTCTCTTCAGTTTTGTCCGCTCAAGAGCGTCAGGAGGCATTACTCACATCTGTCCGACTGGTACAAGCCCAGTCGTTTGGCGAAGAGATAAAACGTCTTCGGGCAGACAAACCTAAGATCTCGGGAGGTCTTGCCCGTCTGAACTTTTTTCTTGACAATTCGGAACTCATACGCGTAGGAGGTAGGCTTCAAAATTCAGAATTGCCCTATGGGACTCGGCACCCTCTTTTGTTGCCTAAAACCGGGCATTTTATAGATCTATTAATTCGTGACCGCCACGTGAAAAATTGTCATGCCGGTCTTAACGGATTCCTGGCTTCTCTGCAGCGAGAGTTTTGGATCCTATCCGCCAGACGAGCAACTAGGAGCGTCATTTTTCAGTGTATTCCTTGTTATCGGCTCAAAGGAACCCTAATCCAACCACAAATGGGTGACTTACCACCTGACCGGGTTCGGCCTGCCCGCTCATTCGCCAATGTAGGTGTCGATTACGCGGGACCATTCTTAGTTAAGACTTCGAACGTGCGTAATGCCCGTACAGTTAAGGCCTATTTGTGTGTGTATGTTTGTTTGTTAACCAAGGCGGTTCATTTAGAGTTAGTATCGGCCTTGTCCACAGAAGCGTTTATCACCTGTCTGTCGCGGTTTGTCAGGAGACGTGGACTTCCTCACTTAATTCGTTCAGATTGTGGCACGAATTTCAAGGGCGCAGCTCGACATCTGGAGGAAGTGGTTCAGTTTCTTCGGGAAAATCACACGTATATTGAATCGGAGCTGTCGAAACGTGGCGTGACTTGGATATTTGATCCTCCCGGTTATCCCTTGTGGGGTGGTATTTTCGAGGCTGCCGTCAAGGTCGCTAAAACTCATCTCCGTCGTGTGATTGGCGAGACTGTTCTCACGTTCGAGGAACTTCAAACTGTATTTTGTAAGGTGGAAGCGGTTTTGAATTCCCGCCCACTTTGTCCAATCTCGTCGGATCCTAATGACCTGGAGGCGCGCACTCCTGGTCATTTCTTGATCGGTAATCCCCTGACTTCCTTACCGGAGTATCCGTGTTCCGATGAGTCCGTCAATCGGTTGTCGCGTTTCGAACTGCTGCAACAACTTACCCAGTCATTTCACCGTCGGTGGTCCTCGGAATACTTACATTTATTACAGCAACGCGTTCGGTGGTCCGATAAGACTACACCGCCGCGTATAGGTGACCTCGTCCTCTTAAAGGAATCGAATTTGCCGCCATTACAGCGGCGTTTTGGACGCATCGTCCAGCTATTCCCCGGGTCGGATGGTATCCCGAGGATCGCGGAAGTCAGGGTAGGGGAGTCAGTTTTGAAGCGAGCTGTTGCTACGCTCTCCCGTTTGCCAGTCGCGTGACTCCTGGCTTTGGTTGTCCTTCATACACGGTCTGGCTGGGGCGGGGGACTGTTTTGTATTCGCGCCTGAGCGTCGTATCATGGGGTAGGTGTGTGTCTTCGGATTTAGTTAGTTTTTTATACGATTAGTGTCGCGAGTGCAAATACGCCACGTGTTGGACTTTGTTCCCGCCCGTTAAGGAGTTTGCTGAGTGCTGCCCAATTAATACTTTACAGTTAGGTTTAGTTATTCCATTTAATAAACATTACACACTACATCTCCACATACATAGCTGAGCCGCAGTAGAACCAGGTTCGTATATTTGGTGAACAGGATATTTAGTTACAAATTCAAGACTATCTTAACCTCATGTGCTTTAAGTGTTTTTGCCAGTGATATAATGAAAGAAAGTCAAATACAAGTTCCAAATCCTTTATAGTTGTAGAATTAACAATAGGAGGCTAGCTATAAATATATATATAGCTAGCTAGCTATTGAAAATTAAACACATAACACACAACATTAATCTCTTATAACATAAAAATGTAATCATATCATCATTTTAGAGGGTTGCATAAATCAAGCCCATATGAATATTGTATGCATTATTATGTAAAGTCGAGTGTCAAAAGGTGTGCGAATAAAGTGCTGAGTCAGAATTTTTGAGACAGGCTAGATCAACCGATCAGAAACATGCTTAGTAAGTTTGACTTTAACTAAACTTTAAGATAAACTAGTTTTTAAAAAACTTGTTAACATTTGAACAAACCGAAATTCTCTACTATGATGTGTAAATTTTTAGTTATGTAATAAAATTATTCTCATAAACATACAAATTATTCTTGTAATAGTAATCACTATTATTGAAATGGTTTTGCAGAAAAATAAACATATGATTTTTTCAATTTGTAAATACACAACACACACTTTAACAATATGCATTTTCATCTCATCTAGTTTTGTTATCCGTTCTATTATAATAGTAAAAACACGTGTAAAAGTAACATCTTATCGATATGTAAGTATTTGTATTCTGTGTATATTTTGTTATTATTCAATCTTATTATTGAACATATTTATTTTTACTTGGGTAATTTGTCTGTCACAAACATTTACTGTTTATATTAGTATTAATATTATTCTTATCTTTTTGTTTTCCCTCAAATACGGTTAATATTGTCATAATCAGTAACTGTTCGATACATGTTTAAATTTTTATTCAATAAATTAATGATTTCGACACCCTTTGCATAGAAAATATTATAAATATGTGTACTTATAGAATATATACCAAAAATGATAGTTTTAAGTTTGCTGATACAAACTTAAAACTATAAGGACATGCAAAGCCATTGCTATGCAGGCTTAAAAATATTTGAAGGCCACAATAATACGGGTTCAAAGTCTTTTACTTTTATCTCTATTAAAGTTACTGATCCGTGTAAAGCGAAAAGTAAACGACGTTTTAATAAAAGGAAAAACTTGTTTTCTGAAAACGTGTTTAAGATCCGCTTTATAAAGAAACAATATCAAAGTTTATTATTCATCACTTCCACATCTCGTCGGCATCTAAAAAGGTATTTCGTAAAGCATCCAGACGTTTTCCTTATAAAGATTTTTTTTTATAATAATTATGTGTATAAATTGTTTTCTTTATGACTTTTATACTGAATCTTTACTATATAAAAATTATATAAATTAATTATTATGTTATGTTAGATATTATTTGGTTTTTTAGTATAATATATTATATGTAATATACTCGTATAGTATATAGTTATATTTAGTATGTACCCCAATTTTTTTTTTATTGTTATACATTAAAAACAAAAGCTTTTGAATATTAGGTACTAATTGTGAGATGATTTATTTTTTAATATTCCATTCAAAAGTGGACTTTATTATAATCAAACTCCTAATTTTATTTTATTGTATAGTCTATATTTAAATCAAATAAATCCATGTAAGAAGACAATGTATCAGATAAGTAATCATGTCTTCAGGTATCAAATTATTTTCTCATAAAACTTATAAACACGCTTTATTGTTAAGTGTCAAACGTGCGGTGTCCATTGGTGATTTGTGTGAACACTAATAACTGCTAATATGCGATAGTGACGATTACATAGTTAGCTCTCACTAACCACATATCACATATATTAAAGGAAACATTCATTATGAGGTACGTTCATATGTTAACAATGTTATACTATATCTTGAACGCCGTTGAGATTAATATAGTTGTGTTAAAAAGTTATTCATTTATCCCAGGGTTTCAGATGTGAGAATTTGTAATGAAGATGTATTTTCATTACTATCATGAAAATCAAGACAGATTATCAAATGTATTCTAAATAATCTTAATAATCTTTAATGAACATATATATATATATATATATATATATATATATATATATATATATATATATATATATATATATATAATATATATATGTATATACAATGTTTGTGATTTTTCTGCGTTATTGAAGATGCTTAAGGAAACAAATGTGATTTAAAAATAAAGCAACATTTAAATAGATATAACAATTATATCTATATATTGTAACCTTCCGTTTTAGTGTTTATGTAACCAGTGGGTCGCTTTAAATCAAATATCAATTTGATATAAAGGATGAGTCCTTTATATTAAATTGATTTAATAATACTCAAATTTAAATTACTGCAATAGACAATATTAGACTAGCGGTGGATCACTTGAGGTAAATTACTCAAATACTTACAATTGAATAATATCCTTATTATTAATCTTTTAAATTAAATTCCCAGGCGCCACTGACAATAGACAAGTGAAGACATATGCACAGCTCCCTTGTTTGTCAGTACAAGAAGACGGCATTCCAACACTTATTCTTCAAATATTAATTTATAGTTTAGAACAATTATACCTAAAGTAGTACATCACCGGATAATTTCTTAATATTTAACGAGGATTAGGTACTTAAAGGCAGACCTCACATGCAGCTACAGTTTCAGCAACTGTTCGAAAGCAGGACATGCAGGTCGATGACCCGAAGTTACACGTAAGCACGTGATAACGATTTATTACAAAATAATGTCCTTATGACGGAAAAAGACCTCACAAGCAATACTATACCCTATGTCGACTCCAATTGTCGAAACAGGACAAATATATATGTCCTTCAAATGAATATTTAAACTGACCGGGAATTATGGTTAATCCATCATATTTTATCAGCCCTCCAATAACACTCACCGGAGGCTAATTAAAAAGAAATATCGAAAGTACTTCCGATAGAAAGAAACTAGAAAAGCCATGATGTTCAATTCTTAATAACCAATAAACTAATAATGGTACTACCCCAAGCAGAACGCCAAACTAAATGTGGATAAATTTTTAATTATTAGAAAAGAAAATAATTAATTTAGTAATATTAAACTAAAGAACTGAAAGTCTTTGAAAACCAATAAGCCTATTATTAGCAGTAATCAATTAATATTGACAACATTTTAATATAATCTAAATATATCAATATGACGACTTAGACAGCGTCTATACATCTGAAACGAATGACATCTAATTTTAAATAATATACAGCAGTATGGTATCAATTTATATAATTTATGATAAAAGTATAACACTGAAATTAAATAATAAAATAGTTATATTTCCAGGAATCCAAAACTTCTCAAGCTGGCAACATCTAATTTCTAAGATGGTACGAAATGTCAGACTATTAAAGAATATTAAAGTCTTTTGAATTCCTTGTCAACAGATAATTAGTCAACCTAATCACAGACAAACATCATAAAAATTTGAATGTGCGACTAAGTATTTAAATTATAAAAGCAATAAATTTCTACGTAACAATATAAAAATATTCTGTTCTTCTGGTTTGTTTAAGGCTCAAAAAATCAAAAATTACTGCACCGATTTAGCTCAAATATTGACATGACGTACAACCCGTTTCAGAGAGGGTTGTTATCTATCTATCTTATCTTATTTTATCTTATCTATATATATTTTTTTCAATTGTAATCACCACATGCACATTTCCCTTTTACACGCGGCTTTTAGACAAAAAAATGGAACGTTTTATCCATTTTGATGGTTTTGTTGTTTTTGAAACAAAGGCAATACTACTAACGACAACTATTTCTCACCATGCAGCCAGAAAGTGCCACTCCGAAGATTCAAACTTAGGCCAATGAGCGATCATTTGCCTAAGTTTTCAAGAAGAGCTTTCGCTAATTGTTTACGTAATTGCATTTAAATTAAAATACAATATACAATACCAGTTATTGCAACATATTACGTTAAGGAACTCGAAAATTATAAGGGATCACATAGGTCACAAATGAGTTTAATTTTTGTAATTCGGTGTAGCGATAGTCGCAAGCAGGAACACACGCGGAGGGGATATACCGCGGCATGGTATTAACTTAGTCTTTTACAAATATACATGTCTTGTACTCTGCGCGTTCCGACTGCGCGTGAGGACGTGCTTAAATAACGTGCTTTAAGCGGCGCGGTAATAGACAAATGGGGATAAGATTCTCAGCGTTCCATTCTACACATGTTATAACTTAAAAAGCAACGCTGGGCAAAACAAAAATAATCCATGATTAGTAAATTAACGAATGATGGTTACGATTAATAATCTTATCTTTAATTTCAGCTTTACATATTTTGTATTCATGAACTGTATTAAATTAAACAACTTTTATTTATTCTTGTGATAGGTGAATAAACAAATGAGAAAATTTAAATGTGAAGACTTGTAACTGAGTAATATATAGTACTGACAAACAGATAGAAGGATATAAACTTATATAATAAAAAATATAATATAAACAAAAAATATAGTATTATGTAAATTTTATTACTAATGTGATATTTGTGTCTCGCATTAAAAATGATAAATAAAAAAAATCATAAGTTGAATATGAAAATACTTATAATTTGTGGAGATATTTATTTTGCATGTTCGTCGTTAAGTTCACTTTATAATATTTTTATGTAAAGAATTCGTATCCGCTTTTAAAATTTCAATTACGTCACATTTTTACATGCAATGCATTCCCACGGTTTAAATATTCAAGTAACGTGATATTATATCAAAATTTAGAACCAACTTGTTCACAATAAAGGGTTATTGTTTAAGTTGAAGGGGAGTTTCGGATCAAAATACAATTTTAGGTCCATTATTATATTACGTTCATTAATTCCAGAAACCCTTAATGGCTGCTTCGTACCAGAATAAAGCTCATTTATTGTGCATTTATATTAATAAACACGTTTAAAGTGGAAATTAATAGTATTAATTCTATTTAGGTAGTATTGTATTTATGTATTTTTATTTAGTATTTTAAATAAAAACTAAATTGTCTGATCGCCAACCACTATTATTAACAGTATATTTGTTTAATAATGTCATTATTAACGTATGCATGATATGAAAATCTTGAAACATACTTCTGTCTAAATTTGAATATTTTCAATGCTTTATAGTTAAAATAAACATTTGAACAATTTTATACAAGGAATATCTTATCTTTTCAAAAATATCTAATCTGGCTATATATGAAAATAAAAAATTTTGAATTTGCTTTGAAATTTTTGTTTTTTTATTATAAATATACAACTTTAAAAATTAAACGCCATATATGATATATAAAAATTTTGGAATAATTTTTCACGTCCTCTAAAAAAAAGTAATGGTAGCCGGATTTTATTTCACAAGTCACAACATAATGATCATCAACTCTTGTCTTTTCATTTATTTATTAATGTACCTCATCGTTACTTGCACGCTTTAATAAAGGAAACACTTTTACTCGTATATCAAATATTATATGAACTCCCCAACTTAATGAGGTGAGTCTTAAAATTAAAAACCTATAACAAAGGACAAACTTGAATACTAGACATATTTTTTCTAATTTATTAAAATTCCTTCACACCGCAATACATTTCACATTCTCATACATTATGTTATAAAAATAAATGAACTTAGTTTTATATTCCACTTAATATATATGATATACGAACCAAACTGTTCTATTTAAGTATTTCTATCATAGAACATATTTATTTAAATTGTATATAGAATGATTGGAAGTCAATAAGATCATAAGTTTTATTCTTCACGTGTCGATGATTTTACGTTATACATTCATATATAAAAAAAACATTACAAAACATCTTAGTGTTATTTTGTAGCAAAGGTTAGAAATATATGTATTTTTTCTAATTTAAATAACATTATTAAAACCTTAGTTTTTACATGACATGATGCTTAAGTTTCTATCAGTGTTACTTGTATTCTATTTGCTCTTTTTAAGTATTTGGTTTACCGTATATACACATACACTATAAAATAAATTTAAATGAAATAAAGTAAATTTACCGAGCAACACATACCAACTGCATTTGCTTTTTTTCTTAGTGTTTTCGTAGTTAAAGTTATTTCACTTATCGGATATCAAAACAAAATAATAACAGAGCATAACAAACATTATTCTCTGTTATTAAGAACAAAATAAAACGAATTATTAAATTTTACTTTACTTTAGCTTCACGCCATATCGCTTGCGTGGTAGCCAGAGACAACGGAGCGCCAAATGCTACGGTCCCTGCATACCTCTTTCGCCTCGGCCACAGACATCAACCTCTCCATACATGCCCTCCGGGGGGTCCTCATGCTTTTTACGTGACCTTCCTCCAGTATCTTAGATACCGTGTTTTCGAAGGTCACTCGAGGCCTCCCCCTGTCTCTCTTACCGCTCGCTTTTCCTGTATAAATCTTTTTAACCATTCTTCCATTACTCACTCGTTCGACGTGCCCAAACCACCTGAGCACGGTCTTCTTCATTCTCACTGTAACATCTTCACTAGTACCTGCCATTCTGTGGATCTCTTCATTGCGGATTCGGTCAGCTAGGCGGACTCCGCATATTATGCAAGAGATCGCATCTCCACAGCATTCATTTTTCTTACATTCTTCTTCTATGTTACCCACGTTTGGCTGCCGTATAACAGCGTCGGTAGCAAAACCGCATTGTGGACAGCCAAACGTGCAGCTATGCTGACGTTTCGCCGTCTCAATAATGCAACCAGAGCACCGTTGACTCTGTTACCGGCAGCAATACGCCTTTCCACGTCGATTTCGTATCTTCAGTCTCTGCTAAACATACTTCCCAAATATACCAACCACTTCATTCACTTGTTCTATTATCTTACCATTCACGTTGATTTTACATTCTGTTCTTTCTTCATTTCTTTCAAATACCAGAACCTTCGTCGTTTGCATTCAGGTTTAGACCATTATTTTCACACCTATCTTTCAGAGTGGTGACCAATGCCTGCAGATCGCATTCTGATGATGCAATGAGCACTGCATCATCTGCGTATAACAAGCAATTGACTTTAAGGTCACCTACTTTCACTCCCACGTCACTGTCTTTCACGCCTTGGAGACAACTATCCAAATACAAATTGAACAACCAAGCTGACATAGCGCAACCTTGCTTAATACCCGATTGGATGTCAAACCAGGGCGACATGTCAGCTCCTACTCGCACACAAGCTGAGTGATCTCAGCCTTTACAGCCTGTAGCAAGGGTCCGCTCACATTGTATCGGGGCGGGGGGGGGGGGGGGTTGGGGTCTAGTTGTTCGAAGGAAGCCAGTTGCCCCAAACTGGTCTAACTGGGTGCATCCTTTCAGATGAAACCACTCCGAGGGTTTAGAACTTCTTCAGCTCAGTCTGATATCCGATTCCCGGGCCCACGCGTCCGTTCCAACGCTGCAGCTTCGCCGTACCGTGCAAGTCGTCAGCTATCACTTCGAACACACCACTCGACTCCTTTTTACACACACACAGCGTCTTCGCCGGCGAAGACGAGGCCCCCATCCAAGCACGTTGCTCCGGCGTTCTGCCGTCGGAGGACGTTAGTGTCAAATTCTAACCCACATCCAACCCTCGCTTCCCACCTAACGGCGTCCTGAGCCGTGGTCCGAGCCTCACAGGAGGCGCCCTCAGGACGCGCGTTCCCCTGGGGCCCTTCAGGCCCCCTTTTTCAAGGGCGGGTCTATGCACCCGTCCATTACACCGGTGACGCTGTCATGGCCAGTAGGGCTAACAGCAGAGACAAATAAAAAAAAAAAAAAAAAAAAAAAAAAAAAAAAAAAAAAAAAAAAAAAAAAAAAATTGTATCGGGGCAGTATCTCCCATAATTTCTTTCTCACAAACCTGTCAAATGCCTTTTCCAAATCCACGAAAGCACAGAAAACCTTTTGGTTTAGGGCCAAAAACGTTTCCGTGATCATGCGGAGGGAAAGATCTGATCTATACACCCTCTTCCAGGTCTAAAACCTCTCTGGGCCTCCCACAACAGCCTTTCAGATCTCTCTTGCATTCTTCTCGGAAATATTTTAGCAAATTATTATATTTTTTAGTTTTAGTTTCTTTAAGTGAATAGTGGCGCTAAAGTCTTTCTTTTATGGTCATGATATTGCAAATATGTATATTTTAGCCATATCATGTTTATCTACATGTTTGTAAATACTTTTTTTAAAGCAACTTTACCTAAGATATTAGCAATTCTGTATTTAACGCCTTTCACACGCTTCATTTTCATTTCATTACATTATGCTTACGTTATTACTTATGTATACTCAGTATGTTTTAAAGTGCATCACTACATGGAGACGGGTTAGTTTAAGATTGTCATTCGTACGGTGTGTAACGACACGAAGCGGTGTATATCGTGCCGTAGGTAATAGTTCTATGATTTTCATTAATGACTTTTACTTTTTCATAGGTTTATGTTTTAATAAAAGAATAATTAATAAAAAATATTTTTTGTTATTGATATATTAAAGTAATTAAATTTATCGTGAGTTGACTTTGGGTAAATAAAAAATTATTGCCAATTGTCTAGGGTACCTTTGTAACGCATATCATAATCAAATAATTATAATATGATCAATTTTAAATGTATAAATTTACAATAAATTGTTTATTATTAATAGTTTTAAAGTAAAATAATATATTATTTAATTGAAGCAAAAACAAAAGTTTCGACAATATATAATGAGGTATATCACTAAACATATATTTCATATTAAGATGCATTACTTTGTGGCGGTATTTTTCTTAGCCGTTACTTCTGGAGAAAGCAGCTTAGACGACATTTTTCATGATGACAATAATTTTACCGTGAAAATGTTTACAGTAAGTTTTAAAAGCTTATTTTTCGTATACTTTTATTTTTATAGATTTGGATAAAATATATAAAAAATATACAAATATCGTTAATAAACCTTAGACGTAAAAATATATTATTTGATGTAAAAAAATATTAAGATCTTTAGTATTGCAGGAGGTAGTAAGAGACACACCGGGTCAGAGCGTAGTGATATCTGCATTTTCAGTCCCGACACCTCTTGCTCAACTTGTTTTAGCATCCGTTGGAGTTATTATATCAGCAACATTTTCATAATTACATAAATGGACTTGTTTAATGGTACCAGCATATTATTGTAATAGTGTATTCAAAGGAACTGGTTTTAATTTAGCTATACCTACTTATTCGGTAATTAACAAACCTGATTTATCGAAGAAGTAAAGCCCTCTTTACTTCTTAATAGCAATAATTATAGCTAGACTAAGAACTCCATTCTTATGATTGTATGGTATATAAGGCTAGTGAAAAAAATGGTTTTTTATGGTCGTTAACGCCGATCTAAGACCTGTTTAAGGAGTTACACTCAAAACAGCCAGTTAAATCTATGTAACAAAGGATTATGAACAGAACAGTCATTTTGCTGATCGTACACGAGATGTCTTTGGGTCTGAAGATGCGAATGTTGATTTTACTCAAAAAGAAAAGGACCGCTAAGAATATAAATCTTTGGGTAATTTTTACTTAACATTTTCTAGAAATTAACATGCCCGCGAGATTATTTCAACACGTTGATAAATTATATACTTCTACTAATTATAGATACACTGACAGTGCGGAATTTGATGCTCAGGTTTGAAAAAATGTATTGAAATGTAAAATATTTAGAGTGTATAGTTGTGTTATATTTTTTAGGTGTTAGAACTTTGTATGTAACAAAGGCGGGAAATCGGCTTTCTTTATCTCTCTTCCACATGAAATTGATGGAATTTCTTAGTTACAAGAAAAACTTACACTTTGATTATTGTTAGACAATGTTATTGGTAATATGTATGACACAGAGGTTGAAGTGTTCCTTCCTAAATTTAAAATTGAGACTACAACAAACTTAAAACGAGTACCTACCTCAAATTGTAAGTAAATTGTAACACTACAATTGCTATTCATTTTGGTATTCAAGTTTATATCAATAAAGTATCTTATATATATTTTTTAAAATGAAGTAAAGTTTTATTTCTTATAAGGAAATGTCATCGATGGTTGTAAATAATAAAAAATCTGTAAATTAAAAACTAAATGTTTTTTCTATTCTTGTTCGTGCATCACTTAAAACTAATTATGATGCATACTATTAATAAAAGAACTAGTAATTAAACAACTAACAAAAAACTACTTTTACTTCTTCGAATTTGTTTAATAGAAACCACTGAAAAATAAAACGATATACGCAAATAGAGTGTACAAGACTATGGTATAGTATTTACGAATGTTATTTTGTTAGGTAATCGAAAAACATTTAGCTATTTTAACGTTTTAGGGTTAGGTGACTCTAAACTAAAATAATTCGCTTGATAGAAATTTTTTTGGGTGAAGTTATTGTGTACTTGCAAAATAACAATTCTATTAGATATTTAAGATACGCTTTTTATTTCTAGATTGTGTAAGTTTACTCCTTTATTAAGTTTAGGTACCTGTCTTGCCAGATGAATGTGAAAAAGTTGTTTATTGAGAACGACGCCAAAGTAGAAAATCTACTAAAAACCGTTAATAGTGCATTTTGTTAGTGACCCGATGCAAAAGGTATTTATTGAAGTTACGAAGGTGCTGAAGCAGTCGCTGCAAATGGTAAGTTATCAGATATTAATTTCACTTTGTATCAGAAATTAATTAGTTACTGCATTTTTTAATTCGAAATATATCAAAGTAATAAGATCTGATAATGGCTAGCTAAATAGGATTCTTAAACTAACTTTTCTAATCAATTAAATGAATAATTCATTGTTAAAACACACTTAAATATGTTATTGGTTAGTGATTTAAATTTTTAAAATATTGACGCACTTAATTGACAAATATAAATTAAAATAATTGATTTATGCAATTAGCATTGAACCTGCTTCATTATGAATATGTTGTTTGTTTTATATTACTCATTCATAAATGTTAAATACTAACAAAAACGTCAGTCTGACGTTTTTGTTAGTATTTAACATTTATGATTTGACGTAATGCGGAATAAAATAATGGGATATTTCAAGTATCTATTTTGTAAACTGCGTGATGCAAACAGAAAAACCGTTAAAGAAAACACAAATACGTATGAAATAGTTGTATAAATTTGAATTTCTAACCGAAGAGGAGAAATTTGTGATTAAAGTGGTCAATACGACAAAACGCCAATTTTATATGTAAGGATCTAATTTTAACATTCTCCATACGATCTTTCCTGTTTTTAGTATTGGTAGATCTTGATTTAATTATTATTGTTATAGTTTTATATTATAATGAATACTGTTTATTACTCCAAAAAAATAATTCATCGAATAGTTTTGCAATAGTGCTCCTAATAAGTCGGTTTAATAACCAGAACGTGGTCACAAAGAAACACGTTAGTGTAAGTTTGGTACCCGTCCTGTTTTACTTAAAAAACATAAGAAGTATTAATATAATGATAATCGTTATATTATTATAATTATTATTCCTTATTAGCTATTAACAGTTGTTTGTTTTGACGAAATAGTTATAAATACTGCATTGACATATAATATATGTATGTGAATGTACCAATAGTTACATCGCTAAAAAATACTAAAAGACTAAATGATGATCACTTGCTTAATTTTTAAGATTACTTCTAAGATAAATAAAATAATTTTAAATGCATTCTTTAATGGTTTTTTGTTGTTTGTTAAAGATATAAAACTATTTAAAATTACAATAAATATATTTTTTAAACAGAAAATAACAAACCGTATATGAATAGTATAAACCTAGTGTCATTGAAGCAGTCTGTGTCATTGGAATTGCCCTGTTTTCGGAGTTTCTTACAGGTTTATAAATTTGTATAACTATAATATACAAAAAAGATAATTATAGATACATTGGCAGCAAAAAACTCAACACACAGGTTTTAAAAATAATAATATATTTATAAGAGATTTCTGTATATATATATATATATTAGTTTATTAGATGTATTATTATTTTAAAGGTGCTAAATCTTATATATAAAGGGGAGAATCATCTCTTTACATCGTTCTTCATAATCAAATTGATGGTATAAGTTAATTACAAGAACAATTTAACAACCGATTATTTTCAGATCGCGTTATTCGGAGAATGAAAGAAACAGAGTTAGAAAGGCCCTTCCTAGAAAAAAAATTGAGACTACAATAAACTGGTAGAGCCTAGCTGTAGTTATCTGACTGCAGCTCGTATTGGGCTGGCTCGACCGGGGAAGAACCACCCTCTCACAGAAGACCGACGCATAGTAACCAAATTCATATGGTTATGTTCCGTCGGTGAGTGAGAGAATCCGGAAGCCCAAACCCAACCCCCCCTCCGCCAAACATGAAAGCGATGCCCAAAAGAAAAATACCCCAGGAGGGTACCGGCCGGCTGATGAAGCCGGGGACCCCCTCCCCGAGCAAAATCGGGGAAATGATTCTCGGATTTTGCTCGGACTGCCCGTCGTATCTGGGGCGGGCAAAGTATCGCCTTTTGTGTTTTTTGAGGGCAAACGACGAGTCAACGCAGCGGCACCCCGACCCACTTTAAATGTGGACTTTTGCAACATCCGGGGACTTCATTCCAACTTGAACGCCGTCCACTATCATCTAGAGACGGCGCAGCCGGCCTTGTTGTTTCTGACGGCGACGCAGATATCTCAACCTGGCGACACAGCGTACCTTTCATACCCTGGGTATAAACTAGAACACCATTTTATACCACACGCCGGGGTATCTGTGTTCGTAAGGGAGGATATCTGCTACCGTCGCCTTCAGGTTTTTGAAGGTCAGGACCGTGGACATGGACGACCATGTCAGAGTCTACGCGTGCCTCTACAGGTCCCATAGTGGTAATGCAGAAACGGATCAACTCTTGGGCCATGTTCAGGCGCAGATTGACGATCTGCTTTCACAAACTCCCTCCGCTGAAGTCGTAGTCCTCGGGGACTTCAATGCGCACCATGCCGATTGGTTAGGGTTACGTGCCACCGACTACCGACGACCGGGGAGATCTGTGTTTGACTTTGCTCTGGCTAATGGTCTGTCCCAATTGGTCAAGACGCTCACTCGTCTACCGGACGTGGACAGCCATATGCCCTCTTTGTTGGATTTTCTGCTGACTACACATCCCGGAAAGTACCAGGTCACTGTCGAGGCTCCGTTAGGGTCCTCTGATCATTGTCTGGTACGGAGTGTAGTGCCCATTCAACGTTCGGCTCGCACAACACCTGCGACTCGACGCGTTTGGCACTACAAGTCAGCGGATTGGGATGGAATGCGGTCCTTTTTTGCATCCTACCCATGGGGGCCGATTGATTTCCCTTCCGATGATCCTAGTGGCTGCACTGCGGCTGTAGCTGATGTGATACTACAGGGCATGGAACTATTTGTACCAAGCTCTGTAGTACCACTTGGTGGCAGATCGCGGCCTTGGTTTGATGCGTTTGTCAGGGCTGCAGCAGCTGGCAAACGGCAGGCTTATCAAGCTTGGGCCAATGCGTTAGTCACTAAGGGTCCGAACTCTAGAGTTCTGAATAGAAAATATAATCGTGGCTCCAGATTCTTCAAACGGTAAATTGCTAGAGCAAAGTTCAAGCATGTCGTAAAAATTGGGGATCAGCTGGCAAAGTACCCGCCTGGCACGCGCAAATTATGGGCGCTTTCAAAGGCCACTCTGGGAAACTTTAGCCAGCCGTCCCTACCGCCGTTGCACATGACTTTCTGAATGACTCTCTGACCCACACGGCAAAAGAGAAAGCCGATCTCTTGGGCACTCTTTTCGCCTCCAACTCAACTTTGGACGACCAGGGGAAGACACCTGTCTATCATCCCGCGGTGTCAGAGCTCAATGCCGGAAATAGTTTTTCGGCAGAAAACTATTAGGCAGTCTCTATTTTCCTTGGACGTTCATAAGTCGAGTGGGTCGGCTGGTATTTCTCCATTGATGCTACGAACGTGTGCCCCTGAGTTGACTCCAGTGCTAACGCGTCTATTTCGGTACTCCTACCTTAAAGGCGTAGTCCCGGTCTCATGGAAGCGTGCCCTTGTCCATTCGATCCCTAAAAAAGATGATAGCTCGGACCCAGCTAACTACAGACCTATCGCTATTACCTCTCTGCTCTCCAAAGTAATGGAGAGCATTATCAATAAACAGCTCCTAACCTATCTCGAGGATCACCAGTTGGTCAATGACCTGCAATATGGCTTTCGCCATGGTTGATCGGCTGGTGATCTTCTGTTATATCTTACACATCGTTGGGCAGCTGTTATTGAAAGCAAGGAAGAGGGTCTGGCAGTTGGTCTGGATATGGCGAAAGCCTTCGATCGTGTATGGCACAAGGGGCTTCTTTCGAAGCTACCTTCCTATGAGATTCCCGAGAGTTTATGCAAGTGGATCACAAGCTTCCTAACTGGGCGGAGCATACAGTTCATTCTCGACGGTTTTTGCTCGGACCCCAAGCCCGTGAACGCTGGTGTACCCCAAGGCTGCGTGCTATCCCCAACTCTGTTCCTCCTGCACATCAATGATATGTTGGATATCTCCAACATACATTGTTATGCGGATGACAGCACTGGAGATGCGGTATATTCCGGCCGTGCAAGTCTCTCTCGGGAAAACGTCGACGAGTGCCGAAAGAAACTTGTGTCGTCTATAGAGACTTCCTTGGGGATGGTCTCTGAATGGGGTGAACTGAACCACGTTCAGTTCAATCCCCTTAAGACACAAGTTTGCGCGTTTACCACTAAAAAAACCCCATTTGTCGTATCACCGCTCTTCGAGAGCACTCCCCTCATTGCCTCGCCAAGTATCAGAATACTGGGTCTCGACATTTCGAGCGATTGTCAGTTTCGTGGTCATCTGGAGAGCAAGGCCAAGTTGGCCTCGAAGAAATTGGGAGTGATCAATAGAGCGAGGCAGTATTTCAAACCTGGCCAAAGACTTGTGCTCTACAAGGCGCAGGTCCGGCCACACATGCAGTACTGTTCTCATCTCTGGTCCGGATCACCTCAATATCAGCTTCTACCATTTGACCGCGTACAACGGAAAGCCGTTCGAATTGTCGGGGATCCGGTGTTCTGCGAACGGCTGGACTCTTTGGCATTGCGTAGAGACGTGGCTTCTTTGTGCGTCTTCTACCGCATTTACAACGGGGAGTGTTCCGAAGAACTATTTTGCCACTCGCATTTGTTCCACTCGCTTGGTGAACGAACTTCCTTCGGCGGTATTTCCAGATCGGTACGACATGGGTACCTTCAAAAAAAGCGTTTATCCCTACCTACAAGGCCGGCAACACTCTTGTAAATCCTCGGATGTTGCAAAAGGTCATGGGCGGCGGTGATCACGTCCATCCGTGACCCGCCAGCTCGTTTGCTCTCTTCTTATATAAAAAAAAAAAAAAAAAAACTTTAAAGGGATTCTACAAAATTTAAGCATAATATAATTAATAAGTAATACATCACAATAATAGTGGGATATAATATCGACAATAATTAATGATTTTTGCATGCAAAATGTTTGTTTTAATTTATATAATGCGTATAATATCCAACGAGAATCATTGTAAGTTGTCATATTAAAAGGTCTTTAATTATATCTATCAGTATGTATATGATTTGTATGGATATGACACGTAGATAGTAACCTGACCTGACCTGACCTGTTAGAAGGTCAATATAATAGTTGGTAACGCCGTACTACCGTTAATATGAGCAAATGGTTTTTTTTTAATAAAAAATGTTTTATTTTGTACTTTAAAAGATTCTCTATAAAAATATAATATTTTACATAAGTATTTAAGTATAAGTATATGTAATATATAATTTAACTCATTAGACAAAAATATCCTATCTTGTTTCTCAATTGTTGTTCGAGTTCTTGAAAAGGAGAAGTATTAAAGTATCAAGGTTACGATTTCCGTTCACATAAATGCACTTCATCATGTTACTTAGCTTCACGTTACGGACGATCACATGACGGCTCTTTATGAACTTAATCCATTTAAAGGAGCCTCGTCACAAGAAAACTAACTACTAACTAGTTAGTGTGAGTTCAGTACTTGTGAAGTGTGTAACAAGATGAAGTGGTTATTATTATTATGTGAGTACCTAATAATGTTCTTTTGATACTGTTTTTAAGTGTTAATAATGAATATTTCATGAATTTGTGTAATATGCATTAGATTAGTTTGTATCTCTTAAGATTTTTAGATTAGTACATTTCACATAGGTAGGAGGAAAACTTCTATAAAATATGAAGTAGTCTTCGGTTTTAAACTGTTTTAAATTAAATCTTTTATCTTATTTTTCACCAATTGTAAATGAAAGTAAAATGTTTAACCAATTATAATACATTTCAAAGTAATTATACATTAAAAAACTTGTATTAGTTGTCACTCCTGAGTATTCCCTATTCCGCAATGCGTATGATTCGGCAAATTAAATAGGCACTGCCATAAACCTCCTCCTTGTTACGCTGACGGTTTTTCTAAGAGTTAGAAACTATGAAAAATGAAGAGAATATAGACATCGAATGACAAGAGACGTCACTATTAATGTGTGCATCAGCCCCCGGCCGAATCCCGAGCATCACTAGTTTTAGTTTACTTCAGTATTCTTTTTTCATTATAAGTAAATCTGTTAATATATATATAATACTTTTTGGAGCAATAGGTGGTCTAATATTCCTTAAAAATTTACAAAATTGTGTGGCAGTAAATTATATTATTAATAATTTTTCTTAAATTTCTCCATTGACAACATAGTTGGATTCTAGCTATATTATTGCTAAAATGATTGAATAAACTAGTTTCGTTAAATTATATTCGTATCCTCTTAAATAAAATCACACAAACAAGATAAAAGATTTATATGTGTGTAGTTATATGTAATACAAACATGCAAATGCAGTCAAGAAATAGTTTGTTATTTAATTCTGTACAGCAAATAAACTTAAAGAAGAAAAACTGTTTTTTGTATCTTATATCATATTCCACTGAACACACCAATAATAAACTCTCGTTAAACTGTTTATAGATGTTCCACATAATATGAAGTCATCAAGTGCTAGTGCTTTAAATTTGTGATAATTAATGATTTGTGAATTTTGTGTTAATTTCTTTTGATTATTAAAGTTGCCTTAATAGGTGTAAATAATAATCCAATGTGTACGAGTCCTTTTACTTCATAAAACTGAGCTACATATACACTACTTGTAGCATAATCTCTCAAAAAGAAAAAAAATAAAAATAAAACTAAACTAAACTAAAAATCCACTAATCTTATTAAATTCACTGTTAGAAATCATGGTAACCATCCTACCAGGTGCTAAAGCACAAATGTCTTTAAGTTCACAACTTATGACATGAATGACTGATTTTGAAAAGCTGTTGGAAGGGAGAGCGGCCCACGGAGGAGAGTCCGTATCACGTCTCAGTGCTGAGTTTTACATTTCAAGCAGCAGCAATGGGACATCTTAACTCTATTATAGCACCAAGCAGAAGGAATTATAAAATGCATCGATATATCAGAGACAAGACACCTTAATAAATATCTTTTATTGTCTGGTGTTCAAGAAAATCCAGATAGGGATATTTTCAAAACATTACTATAAATATTCTGGGAGAAAATAATTACTAGTCATATCACATCTTTCTCCATTACAACTTTTAATTGCTTAGGCAAAGCTTCTCAGAACAAATACCGACCCATCTTAAATAAATTCAGTGACTTGAACATCAAGACATCATATGGAGTAGGAAAGCCTCTTTAAAAGGCTCTCATGTATTGACTGAGTACCTGACCAATTATAGACACACAATGTCTGAAGATATAATGGTCAGATTATTCTGAAGCTGCCATCTGGCATTTTGAAGAGGGTTTACAATCAACATAATCATTTATGCACATCATTGTAATAATATAACATTTAATGATGTCTTTTTTTATATTAAGTTATAGCTTCATAATCAGAGTAATCAGAGCAAAACTAAGCTTTACTTAGTTTTCAGCAAGCTTCACAGCTTTAAGCAATATGAAATTATTCTTGTTTTGTTGAAAAAACATTGTTGATATAATTGTACTTTACATTTTACTTTTTATTTCAAATATTAAATTAAAATCAAACAATTGTTATCAAATACTTCAATAAAAACTTGACAACTTATTTGTTTGAGTCTTGAGAGTTGACACTTGACATCTATGATCTGTCGGTATAACAATAACTGATTGTGTTGCTATACGTAAGCTTTTATTTTTTTTATTTATCTTTTTATAGTTGTAATTAATCATATTAAAAATGCTGCTCTGAAGCTGGTACTAAACTTTAAAGGGATTCTACAAAATTTAAGCATAATATATTACAATGTTCACATTTTGTCAAGTACTGATAACTTTTATTATTATTATTTTTTATCCTCAGTTACTGTTCCTTATAATGTACTTTTTTTTCTCACAAGTAATTTAAAACAACTGTTATTATTATTTATATTTTTGCCATATTTAGCTTTATATGATGAAATAGCTATTTTTATTATATTAATTAAAAGTATAACTAATAATATTTAGCTAAATATTATTAGTTATACTTTTTATATTGAGGATCGCATTTTATTCCAATGTATTTTTTTTTCTTTTACTTTATTACTTGTGTTTTTGGTTTTAATATATAGTCAATGCATTAATTTATATGGCAGATTGTGTAGGTTCTGTGTCTATTATTGGTGTTATCTTTGTAATGTATTAATTTAATTAATACATTACAAAGATAACATACACATAAAAAAATAAATATATTAAATTATTACAATTTATTACATATATATATATATATATATATATATATATATATGTAATAATTTAATATACAATTAAATTATTACATATATATGTATATATATGTAATAATTTAATTATATATATATTTATATATTTAGTTATTTATTTTTGTAAAATATATTGAACTACGAATGTACAATGCCTGAAAACGATTCATTTTACACGGCGAATGATTCTATCTAACTTCTCTCTGTGGATTTCTCGGAAATATCAGGTGGCCATCTTAGCGATGAGCTATCTGCAATATTGTCATTTCAACAAAATTCTTTTAACTGTTGTTACCTGAATTTTCAAAGCATTAAACAACATCACATATCATAGAATTGTTAAACACATTTTCTGATAGCAACTTGTACGTAATTTTTATGTCCGAAAGTTGGCTTAAGCCTAATTGAGCGACGCGAGCGTAACAAGCGGAGCATTCTACTGGAGACTTTTTCACATTCTTTGTCACGAATAGGCTCGAAAACTACTTGATGGAAAATTGTGAAATTTTGCAATCAAAAAGACACACATTAGGTGATGGTTTTAAAAAAAAAAATTAAAAAAGTAAAAAAAAAAAAATTATATTCCCTTACCAAAAGTTCCTAACCCTACAACCTGTAATGAATTTCGTCTTAATTCAATATTACCACACCTCTAATATTCTTGTAACTACAGTCAGTAAGCAACTTCCTGACTTCATTTTCAAAAATTATCTCCTGGTCTCCAGTCTGACTTTCGCTCAGGTCACAGCACATGCACAACTCTTCTAAAGGTTACCGAGGATGTACGGGAAGCGATGGAGTGTCGAAAACTGTCAGTTCTCCTTGATTTTTCCAAAGCCTTTAACACTGTTCATATGGTATTCTGTCACCAATTATTTTGTCATTGTTTATTAATTTAATTACTTTTGATCTCTCTTCCTCTTACCACATATATGCTGACGATCGTCAGATATAGTTTCATGTTGACATTGACGACATTAATAAATACTTGAAGCACATTCTTGGCTGATATTAATGTTAACCCCAAAAGTGTCAAACAATACTTATTGGAAGCAGGCATCGTATAAATACGTTTAAAATCAGTAATGTGCCGCCAGAAGTACAACAATACCGACATATCATTTGTGTCATCGGTATAAAATCATAGTCTTCAAATAGATAGCACACTCAGCTGGAACACCCATATAGTTCAGTTATCCCGTAAAGTGACGTGTTCATTGCGTTCACTTTATCTACACAAGAACTTTTTACCTAATCGGACTAAAACTCTGTTAGTGCAGTCCCTCATCTCACCACTCATTGATTATGCCGATGTATGTTACTCTAATATATTCGAAGCCAATTTAAATAAATTAGACCGTCTTATAACAGTTGTACCTATTCGTTTTTTTTTAATCTACATAAATTTAATCACATTACCCAATACCGCTCAAAGCTTAAATGGCTACTTATCCGCAAGACAATTAAGATATATATGTCAATTATTTTCCATCTTAAATGATTCATCTTCTCCACAGCACTTTGAAATATAAATTTCAAATACTAAGGAACACTCACGATTTGCAGCTACGTTTTTCCTCTAATCTTAGCTTATGCATACCTTCACACCGTACCGGTTTTTTATCCAGTTGCTTCACAGTAAACTTCATAAAACTTTGGAACGACTTTTCTGACTCACTTCGACAAGCCCCCAATAGACTAAACTTTAAAGAACTCATCTGCAAATATATTTTAGAGAAAATAATTCTATTTATTTTTAATTTCATATATACATAACATATCGTTATCGTTATATATACAAATAAGTTTCCGCTGTTTTATATTGAAAATAGAGCATTAATAGTCAAAAAAGCATACTCGATGTTTCATTCGAAGTATTATTGTCCATCGCTTTCCACCACCTTTTCCCATCTTTCTGGCAGCATACGGATGCCTCGTTGGAAGAATTCTTCATCTTTTGAGGCTATCCATGAATCGGCCCAATTTTTGGTTTCTTCATAAGATGTGAAGTTAAGTGTAACCCAGAAAGACCATGTACCATCGAACGAAATATATGGTAATCAGATGGAGCAACGTCCGGTGAATAGGGCGGGTGGGGTAGAAATTAAGTATTAAGTATTTCCAAATAAGTTTTTACCGGTGCCGCAACATTTACCGCTCGAACTTCCTTCAGCGGTATTTCAAGATCAATACGACATGGGTACCTTCGAAAAAGTCTAGGAGTATATTCCTCCAAAGCCAATAACGCTCTTGTGAATCCTCGGATGTTGGAAGAGTTCATGGGCGGCGGTGATCACACATCAACGGGTCACCGTTTGACCACCGCAAGATCGTTTGCCCTCTAACATAAAAAAATAAAAAAATAGTTAAAAATAAAAAATGTGGACATTATCATGAAATAGGATAACTTTGTTGTACCTACAGTAGTAGTGGCGGCGCTTTTCTATGAATGCTCGACTCAATCTCATCAATTAAGTTCGGAAGACAGCCCCAGAAATGGTCTTGTTCTCTTTAAGCTCAGAGTACATGACACGAAGCTGATCCCACCATATACACAACAAGAGTTGATTTTTCCATTTTTGTATTATCGTAATAGATCCATTTTTCATCACCAGCTACTATATGGTGAAGAAAATCCTTTCTTTTATGCCTGGCAAGCAGCATTTTACATGTGGAAAATCGGCGTTCAATGTTTCTCGGCGTCGGTTCATAAGGAACCCAATTTCTCGAATCCTCCGCAATGATTTTAACCGCTGTGAAATTACTTGCTTAGTGACTCCTAATGTAAGTGTAAGTTCTTCTTGAGTTTGACACGAAACTTGATCCAATGATGCCTCTAATTCCGCGTCTTCTTACCCTTTTGGCCTTCCGCCATGTGCTTTGTCTTCGATGTCAAATTCACCATTTTTAAACTTTTGATACCACTCACGACAACTTCCCTCACTTAAGGCAGCATCACCATATACTTTTACAAGCAATCGATGGGCCTCAGCTACAGATTTCTTCAAATGAAAGTAATAAATTAAAAGTTCCCGCAAATGACGCTTATTAGGATCAAAGTCGACATTTTCGCATACAAAGGAATATATAACAGTAATAAAGAATCCCTTATATTTTGAGGTTATCTTGTTCACAGACTTTCTGCCTAACTACAACGCCTAATATGTAATCAATTACGACCATAATTAACTAGTGGCATTACCTTTTATCAGACTTAAAACTTATTTGAAGGCCATGTAACATGTATTATAGATAAATTTCATTGTATTGTTGTTCCCTATTCTGTTCTATCTGTGTTAAATATCTGTTGACTGGTAGAAAATGCTTTAGCGTTAAATACGCCATTGGTATAATTTTATGTTGTGCTACAAAGATTTAAATAAATAAATATATCAATCTAATAAACATTGTAATATGTTCCCATTCAGAAAACCTGCTGGAAAGAGACTTTTCTCTCCTCTCCTCTGTTAATTATATGCCTGTACTTAAATAATTTAATTTACTTGTATATAGTATATTTAGATTATTAATCTCGAAATTATTAAAAAAAAACAACAGTATTTATTATTTAATGATATAACACAAATATAAAATTGATTTATTCAATTCTTAAAGAAAATAACACACCTGCTATGCCGTGAAAACAAAAATAGTAACTACTTAGTGAATAATTACACCAACTTTTATAGCTATTCAATTAAATGCAAGCATTCACAAATCGCGTCAACTACTACCTCACGTTACGTCACGTCAAAGAGCAAAAGATTGTTATTGGCCTGCTCGCTGCTTTTTATAGACAAAATGACACAATAAGACTATGTTTCCTAAATGTATAATTATCTTATATTTATCTTATATACCTTTCTTTATTGCAGTGATCTCTCCAATTTGTGTGGCGTCATCTAACGAAAGAAGATTAGATAGCATTCTTCATCAAAGCAATAACATGCTTACTGCAAAAATGTTTTCAGTAAGTTTAAATTGGAATCTTTTTTATTTTTTCGTTACGATATTTCCATTGATAAAACATAAATAAATATCATTACATCAACACATCACGAATAGAAACAAATATTCTATTTTGACCAGATATTAAGGTAATGTAGTTATATTACAGGAGGTAGTAAAAGAAAAACATAATCAGAGCGTAGTGATATCTGCATTTTCAGTCTTGACACCTCTTGCTCAACTTGCCTTAGCATCCGTTGGAGAATCTCACGATGAATTACTTGCTGTAATCGAAATGCCGAATGACACGATTGTAAGTTTAAAAAATATAATATACATATACATATAGGGGTGGCTAAGAGATAAGCTATCCTATGTACATAATTTATAATTTAAGTATATATGTAATAATGAGGTACATGAATAAATAAATATACCGTTAATTACCTGCGACTTCATTCGCTTCCCCTCGTTTAATTTAAATCATAAAACATTATTATTATTAATAATATAAAAAAAATAATCAAATACATAATTTGTTACTTTTATAGGCAACCACACCAAATTTTAATAAAACATGTCTAGTTTTAGTTTATTTTTAATGTTTGAATAAAAAGACAATCGGATAAAGAGACGATGGCTTAAAATAAATGTTTTGAAGGTACTACTTACATATCGATTACAACTCCTTGTTTAAAAAAAAATGTACAGATGTTTTTGATGATAATTATTTTATGATATGATTTATAGTATGTAATATTGTAGTATATTATTTAAATATGTTATTATTGTTATACTTTGATATACATCATAAAGTTAATTATTGTATATGGCAACTCGACAGTGCATTGTGAAAGGGGAAAAACTTGTGGTTGTCTGGAAAATATAAAATAGGGTAATATAATTGTGTCAATAAGGATTAGTTTGTTTGATTGTGAATACAAAAGTGAATAATGTATAGTGAATAATAAAACAATAGTTAAATCTTGTTTTGTGTTATTACTGAATAGGACCCGAGTTGTCTTTTAATACATTATATAACGTCTAGACAATATTACTATATAATCCTCTAGGATATCAATTTGAAGTCGACCAACTATAATCTTAATTACTTTAAACTTTAATAGTAAAAAGTTCCTTATTTTCTTTCCAGGCAAAGGCAGTATTCTCAAGAGTAAATGATAAATTAAAATCAGTAAAAGGAGTCACGCTAAAAACAGCCAACAAAATCTACGTAGCAAAGAATTTTGAACTAAACAATGACTTCAATAATCTTACACGGAATATGTTTGGTGCCGAAGTTGCAAATATAGACTTCACGAAGAACGAGGAGGCCGCTGAAGAAGTTAACCGATGGGTACTATCATGTTACTATAGAAATTCATACTAATTAATTCATAAATGATTTATCCAATATTTACTATTTTATAAAAAAATATTTGGTGTATTGCAGGTTGAAAAGCAAACAAATAATCTCATTAAAGACTTGGTTGATCCCACATCCTTGAATGATAAAACTAGAACTCTTTTAGTAAATGCAATTTACTTTAAGGTATTGTTATTATTAAAATTATTTATATTTTTAAATCCATATTTTTTACTTATCTATTGAATAAATTAAATGTTTTTATTAAGGGATTTTGGGACTTCCCTTTCAACAAGGAACACACAGAAGACCGAAATTTTCATGTCAGCAATGAAAAAGTTATTCAACTTCCTATGATGTTCATTAAGGAAGAATATAGATACTTAGATATTAAAGATCTCGAAGTTCAGGTATTAAAAAATATAATTTACTTATGTGTGATATCTGTTTTGTATATTAATACGTATTTTAATACCTTTTAGGTACTTGAACTGAAATATAAAGGAGGAGAATCAGCTCTTTACATCCTTCTTCCTTATGAAATTGATGGCATAATACAACTACAAGAAAATCTTAAAAATCCATCATTATTAGACCTTATTATTGAGAGAATGGGTGAAACAAAGATTGAAGTGTTCCTTCCTAGATTTAAAATTGAATCCACAATAGATTTAAAACAAGTTCTACAAAATGTAAGCTAATTATAAAATGACCTCAGGAATATTTAAAATACATAAGCTTTTTAAGCATAAAGCTTTAAAAAATAACAATTTCACAACGTCTTTAAGCAAAATTATTAAGGATAATTAGCCTTTTTGTATTTTACTAATTGATAAATTCTTTTCTCAGCTGAATGTTAAGAAATTATTTAGTGAAAACGACGCTATGCTTGTTAAATTACTGAAAACTGTTAACAGTGGATTGTATATCAGTGACGCAAAGCAAAAGGCGTTTATTGAAGTTAACGAGGAAGGTACTGAAGCCGCCGCTGCAAATTGTAAGATATGCTGCTTTGATTAATACCTCATATATTTTTTTTATTCACTTCAAGTAAGTCTTAATAAAGTCTTGATTAATATAATACAGAAACCTTAGTAACTGTAGTAACTTCTGATGTACTCACTGTCCCCGTCAGTAGGTAATTTTTTTTTAATATATATGATAAGGGCAATAAAAAATATATACGCGTGTATTACTTTAGAGTCGTCTATCAATAAGTAATAGATCTGATTTCGTTTCGGTGCACTTCGATTCTAAACAACTACTTTTAAGTTTTTCCTTATAAAATTCTTAAATTCATATTTTTTTTATATCAATCTGTGTATATGTCAGAACTAAACAGTTTAATTAAAATCTAAAAATTCCAGATTTTGGTGATCGTATTATAGGAGGTGCTACGCCCAGGTTCGAAGCTAATCATCCATTCATATTTTTCTTAATGCATGGAAATAATATCTTATTTGCTGGAACCTATTTCTCATAAATATTTGAGTTTGTACGTGTTTTTATGGTACTTTAATAATCTTATTTAATCAAATTTAAAAATTATTTCTTTAATACAAGACAATAAATGATAAAATGTATTTTTTTTCTTTTTTCTTGTTGTAAGAATGCCGAATGGTACACCGAATCATATGTATGTGGTGATGCTTGAATCGTTGAGTTTCAGTTGGTGTATATTTTTTGTAGGGGTAATACTCATATAATCATATTAACCATGAGTGCTCAAAATTAAGATATATATGTACATATCTTCTAAGGATGTATAAAAGAGTTATATCTAGATAAATTTAGGACACATATAATTTATATGGTAGGTATTGCTTTACAAATACTGAATGTTTAATTGGGGTGTATAATTGGCATAATAATAATAATGTATTTTGACCAATTATTCAATAATATTCAGTTTCAGTCGTAGCTCTGTGGTAGTAGTCACTCAGTCGCTGTCATGTATGTAAGGGTAGAATCTCAAGCATTATGGAATAATTAATTTATTCAAATACTTTTAATTTCATATTGTACTAGCAGGTTACCCATGCTTCGCAACGGACGGCGAAAGTGATCAAACATTTTGTTTGAATTTCCACACCACCTATTAGGTATGAAACAGGTGCGTTATATTTTTTGCAGTTTTTTAGCTGTAACTTTGGAACGGTTTGGACCTTTGCAAAATCCTCTAAATCTTGCACCTATTCAATATGTCAGGAGTCTTGTGTCCAAATTTCAGCTTTCTAGATATTACGGTTTGGGCTGTAGAGCGATGAATGAGTCAGTGAGTGTCTTTGTCTTTAATATATTAACACTTTCACTGCCAGCTCCGTAGCGTGTACGGAGACGCAAGTTTCACCCCGTGTTTCACCCCAGGACCGTAGCATGTACGGAGCAATTAAAAGTCAATTTTTTATAGTATTTAATTGGCTCAACATTTTTTTTACTATTTTTCCGTTTATTTAAATGCCTTTATGCAAACGTTTATATGAAAAATTGAAACAGCACACAGGGATCAATTTCTGAAAATCTGGTGGCAGCGAAAGTGTTAAGATTAACAAATTTGTGCGTGATCATTTTGTGTTCTGTTCCGGAATGTGCTTGTGTAAATTGGGGGATACTGTATTTACTTTATAACAAACCGTTAGCGGTGACGGCCAAGCGTGTCGCAACTTTTATTCCTTACAGAAAGTATTGTATTGCGTAGGAATGAATGACGTGAGGCATGGAGCCGGGAGGGCAAGAGAAACGTCCTAAACAGCGGTGGGATATATTTTTTCTGTGGCGGATAAACGTTATCCTCGAGTAGTTTATTAGTGATCCACAGTTAGTACTAGTGTGGGTCAATGTGTGGATCCCCAATGCGGTCGTTGTGTCCTACGTTAGATTTGGAGGTAGGTGGTAATTCCAGCAAAACACAGTTATTTTCACGGATATTATTTATGTACAAACACATAAAACACACAATTACTAGGATTAAAACATAGGAGTGAGCGGAAAAATAATAAAATCAGGTAGATGAGAAATAAAACTAAATAGTGAGCGCAGACTGATAAACTTTAGGAACTGACGAAGTCGCGGGAGATCTTAGCTGGTGGAGAGACTGGCGACACAAAATATAGCTAGCTGGTCGACACAGGTGCTCCCGCCTCCAGTGCTAACAATAGACGGCAAGCCGGTCGCTAGTTATAGTTGAAAAGTAATAAAAAAGTAAATAACAATAAAATTTCAACTTAACTAAAAACTATTTTAACATACAAAGAAATAAACTAAAATGTAATCCTGTGACAAAGATTTATAAGTCTAATAGTAATAATAATAATAATAATAGTGGCAATACGCCACACTAGCTTCGAACACTATGTAATAATTAATAAGAGCATTATAAACAATATTTTTGTTAATCTTTCGTAGGAAAAAAATAGTTTTAAATGAAGGTTATTTTACACTCCTTAACTGTTTTTTATTATTGACGTAACTTAGTCCTGCTTTCAATTTAGTTTTATGTTTTCTATTAGTTTATTGTTTTCTTCTTACTTTATTTTACACATAAATTGCTATTCTACCTTGGTATCCACTGCTGCAACGAACATATCTCGCCTTAAATTATGGGACTTTTAACTGAAATGTTAATTTCGACCCATTTCTCTAGAAACGTGATCCAAATCAGACGGGACAGCATCATTCGTTGATGTAGCTGATATTTACGAATGGGATCGTTATAATCAGTTTGCCCGACTGTAATAAATTATACAAAGTTATCGTTTTGCCACGTATTGTTATTTTTTAAATTAGTATACAATAAATCAGAATATCGTGTGATGACAATAACTATTAAACGAGTTTGTATAGAATACATTTATCATAGCTAATAACCTATCAACCGAAATTATTAGTTATTTAAAATTATATATATATTTTGGTAAATGATTTCTTGATGAAGTGGTAAGTCGCTAAAGTATTTTAAAACTACTCGCAGATATTAATAATGTAATAACAAGCTGTTTAAATTAATCTTATAATATTAAGATTTATTAAATTAATCTTAATATTATACATTGACTTTTATGCAAAAATAATAAACAATAAACTAATATGTAATAATTCTATAAACTGTTGTCAAATCACAAATTTACTTATAGAAGTAACAAGTATTATTTGGATGAAAACGAAACATTATTCACATACATACGGAGGCCGTGTGTAAAATGTCCGTACGCCAGAAACGGTCGATTAAATACTTTAATTATATTTAAGCATCTGATCGTTAAGCTGAAACTGCATTTTAATAATTTCTTAATCACTTACACCGTAACGACTTCAAGGCGTTATATAATTACTTTTATTTTTAATTTTATTCATAGAAAGTTATATTAAATGGAGATTGAATCTCTTAGCTTCAATGTGAGAGCATCTTAGGAGATGCCAGAGGTACTTATTATACAGGGTGGGCCAAGAATTCGTTAACATTTAAATGTAACTTACCACGCAAACTATTGCCGCGCGTGGCGCGGGCGCGGGCGGGGGCAATAGCTCGCTTCTTGGAAATTTAGTCGCAATGGATCGCTTCACGGGGCCACAACGCGCTTACTGTGTGAAACAGTTTTATTTAAACAACTTTTCGCTCATTACTGTGAGACGCTTATTTCGCGTTGAATATGGTTTACACGACTTAAGTCAGTGTCCAAGTGCTCCTTTAATAAAGAAATGGGTGAAGAAGTTCGAAGAGACGGGATCTACACTAAATGTGAAACAAACCGGCGGCCCGCGGACTTCTCGAAGCGAAGAGAACGTGCAGCAAGTTTCCGCTTCTGTTCGACGTGATCCAGATTTATCGACGCGCAAACGTTCGGCTGAATTAGGATTATCCCGCACATCATTACGCCGTATTTTGAAATTACATTTGAAATTACATCCATATAAGATCCAGATAGTGCAAGAACTAAACCCTAATGATTTAAATTTGCGTAAGTCATATGCCGAAATAATGTTAACTCGATTCAGTAATTTTGACAACATCTTATTCTCTGACGAAGCCCATTTCCACCTAAATGGACATGTAAACAAACAGAATTGCAGGTATTGGAGCAGCGAAAATCCCAAAGCTAAACATGAAAGGCCACTTCACTCTCCTAAGGTAACTGTATGGGCTGCAATTTCAGCAAAAGGAATCATTGGACCTTGCTTTTTTGAAGATTCTCGAGGCCATTCAGTTACTGTTAATTCTACCGAGTATGTGAAAATGTTACGGGAGTTTTTAGCACCGATGCTACTGGAATTTGCTGGCTATAATCGTAACACACCGTTTCAACAAGATGGAGCCACGTGTCACACATCGAACGAGTCCTTGCCGGTGGTCAAAGAAATGTTTCCGGAAAATCTGATTTCCAGACGAGGTGACATCCCATGGCCGCCCAGAAGTCCAGATCTATCCCCAGCAGACTTCTTTTTATGGGGTTATTTAAAGAGTCGTGTCTGCATTGATAAACCGAATACACTCCGTCAACTTAAAGAAAAAATCATCGAAGAGATGTCGACGATCTCGCGGTCTCTTTGCGGAAGAGTATTCGAAAACTTCAGGACTCGCTTAGATGAGTGCAAAAACCGAAACGGTGGTCATTTAGATGAAATAATTTTTAGAAAATAAATTACAACTAATTAGCTTTCTCGTAAATAAACTATTTCTAAAATATGTTAAATGGTTTTTTTTATACGATTTTTTCAAATGTTAACTAATTCATGGCCCACCCTGAATTTAAATAAAATGGCTACGTTTAAACGAAAACAACACTATATGTTACATTTTAGTGAGCCCAAAATTATTTTTATAACAAAATAGTCGAAGTAACTGTATACATACTTTCTCTATGGCGATATATATTTGACGGCGCACAGGACTACTTAGTTGATTTTTAAACTAACAACTGACAGTTGACGGTGACAGTTGACGGAAGACGTACCACCGAGCGCTGGGGAGGCGGCCATTCTAGTTGAGTTGCGAGTGTGCGCGCACGCACCCACGTGTTCCGGTGGAATGTTAATCGAATAATATAGATCAGTGCAATCATTTATAATTTTGAATATTAAACATTAACGACTGTTAATCATATTGCGGATTATTTTGTGATTTTAATAAACCCTGGTCTCCTTGCCCGACTACCCACATAAGATGACTGATAAATCGAATAATGATTATGAATCGCCTTTATATTTATACCATGTAACGAAATAAAAATAAAAAAATAATAAAAAAACATGTTAACAACAAACAACAACAACAAATATTTAAAGAATGATCTGTATAATTCTTACATACAAAGAAGTTAACGATTTTGACAAGTAATTTAATGTTGCAAATAGTTTAATCTTACTTAATAATTATATTGTTATTAATATGTAAGAAGACAATGTTATTTATTGACAAACTAATTTAATATCTCCAATGATATGTATAAATCACTAACGTAGACGTGCCTGCCGGTATCAACGTTGTTTTTTCAATAAAAACTTGTTCTTGGGGCTAACTAACGCTAACTAAAAAAAAACTGATCCCTCTTTGGATCACTCTGTTCTCTACCTGTTAGTCCGTTTCCACATATCCGACTGTCTGTGAAGACCCCTAATTTTAGGAACGCGTGGAGAGATCACGTTAAATTTATAATCATATACTGTCTCCAGCCCCTTGAGAGTATGAAAAAAAAATTTAATTAACGTAAAAAAGAGTTTGATTGTTAATAATCCATAAAAATATAATTTGAAATATCCACATATTACAAAACTTTATAATATTTGTAATCTAGTACGCAACCCTCGGTGGGCAAGTCCAAATATCATTTGTCTGGTTTCAACTTTATTTTCTACGAGTACGTCAGGCGACTATCAACTCTTTTCGGTTTTTGAGACTAACTATCAATGACAATGTAGTGTAGTGTTGAAATTTTGAAACATTAAATATTTGCGGACAGAGCTGATAGTAACAGCCAATTACTTCACTATAATACCAAAGAAGTGTATTTTGATTAATAAAAATAAATTGCTTCAAAAAGGTCTCTTTTAAAAATGAAATTTAAAAACGTGGTAATAAATAATGAAAGACACTAACAAATAAAACGATAAAACGTGATTATTAACAAGAACACACAACACACATACACAACATTTGTTATAGTTAAAGAGGTGGCAATTATCTTATTCATATGTGACCTCCGTGACTATACAAAATGTGGTAAATAATATATTGTGAATTGCAGCTTTGCATAACTTTTGCAAATATTTATTTGAACCCTTTCGAATATTAAAAAAGTATAAAAATATATTAGTGACTCTTGTTTTTAATTTATTTTATAAAAGTATTTATACAAAAATTAAACAAATAAGTCACTGAAACACACTATAAAGATGCCATTACACAATTAGTTACATTACACAATTAGTGAGAAAAACTCACGCAAAGTTTAGTACATCATACACTCTGTATTCGATAAGACATTTATGTAAATAAATATACACAAATATATCATATTATACATACATTTTTCTATACCTAATATATAATCATAATCATAAAATAATAATGCATAATTACTACTTAAAAACGTGATTATTTCCAGATGTAATCATAGGTATCTTCGTTTCCATATAATTCAAGATGCGATAAACAATTTCAAACCATCCGGTGCCGCTGTGTTTAACTTTATCGGAGAGAAAAACAACCTTTCAATCAACTGGCAAGCACTCACTATGAAGAAGAGAAGAATCTGGCTTGAGACGCTGTGGACTAGGAGTACTAGGGGGCAGAGAATAACAACTTTATAGCAAACAAGTACTTTCGAAACCTTTTAAGAAAATCTTTTCAAAAATTAATGCAATTTGGTTAAAATATATAAAACAACTTTCCTACAAGTTTTTATTCAGTCTCGATTTATTACTATTTTAAGTTAGACTAATAATCATTACTACAAGTTTCCTTAAAATTGTAACTTGTGAAAAGTTTATAAGTTGATACCTTCTAGGGAACAATGTGTTTTTGTAGTTTACACATAAGTGGAGGCGGGAGATACGTTACGAGCAGTTGGAACCCCGCGACAGGATAATGAGTTTACGTGACCTGTCTCATTCAGAGCCGAGGAACCAATAATTTCCGGAATCTGATGAATGAGTTTTCAATTTTAAACCTCAGTAAGCACTTTCTATTGTTTTTACAAAGGCTAAGGATGGGTTTTTTTATAAACAAAATAAAATATATTGTATGGAATATTAAATATTATGATTATATTAAAGGTCTTCATGTCTGAGTATGTACTTTATTTTTATATGTTATATGGTTACCTTATATTATATTTTTTATTTGAAACTATTGAGTTGCAGTTTGTATTGCTTATCATATAACATAAAAGAGAGAGGCGTGTGTGTTTATCCGAACGTACCGAACAATATAAAATATTTTTCAATATTAATTTTTTTTAACGATAGATACATTCAAAACACATAAGAGAATTTAACCCGTATTTTGGTTCATGACATATAATCAACTTGTATTAAAATTACCAAAATAATATATACGGACAATATTGCATGCGGGCACTAATTAAACAATGAACTGCGTACTGCGGCCTATTAATAAATAAAGATTAACCACAATTTTCTGTTGGTTATTCGATTTGGTGACGCCACAGATAACCTTCCCGACGCAACTAACACAAGCGTACGATGTTCGTGATAAGAACTAAATATATGACGTCATCAAGTCAAAGGATTAAACCGAGGTTAGCAGTATTTTAACTAATACGTTTACTTTATACTGTTGACATTGACTGGAAAGTATGTTTGACGTTCACTAAGCCATCGTAGCACCAAAGGTCTCAAAACCCAAGGCCGTTTCTTGTCAAATTTTAATAACGTTTATTTATTTTTGTAGCAAAAAAATAATAAGCTTGTGGTTGTATTAGTATGAATAGAGAAATAAGTAATTTAATGTAAGCAGCTCTATTAATTCGTTCTTGCCGTTGCTAAGCCAAGCAAATTTATTTATAAAAGTACAGGGTGGGCCAAAAATTTTTGCAAATAGCAACACTTGATTTCTCCAAAACCGTGAGAGCAAGGGGCGCGCGGGTGGCGGGAAATTGTGCGTCGTTTAATGCAATTTTAGTCACGATGGAGCGCTTCACGGAACAACAGCGTGCTTTTTGCGTAAAACAATTTTACAAAAACAACGATTCCTACGTTACTGTACGACGCCTCTTTAGAGTTGAATACGGATTACAACGTGTAAGTGAGTGTCCAAGTGTTAATTTAATTACAGCTTGGGTTAAAAAGTTTGAGTAAAAGGGGTCGACAACAAATATTAAACAAACTGGGCGACCACGTTCAAGAAGAAGCGAAGAGAACATTCGGGAGGTTGAAATTTCTGTAAGGGACGATCCAGAATCATCTACGCGTAAGCGGTCGGCGGCTCTTGCTACACCAAGAACTAGTCTGCGGCGAATCTTGCATTTGAACCTTAAACTGCACTCATATAAGCTTCAAATTGTACAGGAGATGAAACCAAACGATTACATTCAACGCAAGTTATTTGCTGACATTATACTGGAACGATTCTCTAGCCTTGAGAATGTATTGTTTACGGACGAGGCCCATTTTCACATTAATGGTCACGTAAATAAACATAATTGTCGATATTGGAGCACGGAAAACCCTCACTATAAACACCAAAGCCTCTTCATTCACCAAATACGACAGTATGGGCTGCCATATCCGCAAAGGGCATAATCGGTCCATACTTCTTTGAAAATAACCAAGGAAATAACGTAACTGTGAACTCAGTGCTATACGTGAAAATGTTGCGAGAGTTTTTGACACCACAGTTGCATGATTTTGGAGGATACAATAGCCGGACTTGGATGCAACAAGATGGAGCAACATGCCATACATCAAACGTGACTTTACCGGTGGTCAAAGAAATGTTTCCTAACAAATTGATTTCTCGCAGAGCTGATATCCCATGGCCTCCCAGAAGCCCGGACCTTACACCTTGCGATTTTTTCTTGTGGAGTTATCTGAAGAATTGAGTATACCTTAATAAACCGACGACTATATCCCAATTAAAAGAAAACATCCACGAGGAGATAGCCGCGATTCCTCGCAGCATGTGTCAACGAGTTTTCCAAAGTTTACGTAGTCGATTGCAGGAGTGCCAACGACGAGACGGAGCACATCTCGACCATGTCATTTTTAAAAAATAAATTTTAATAAATGATAATTACGTTAAATAAATCATAAACAAAATAACATTTGTACTTTTATTTCTAGACATGTTTCAAAAGTGCAAAAATTTTTGGCCCACCCTGTATTTAATAATATTTGATTCGTTCTAAACTTGATTATTAGTTTTTATGTTATCATCTTAAATAAACTTAACACAGCACCAAAACAGGTTATTTGTGAATGTACGCGAGGAGTTTAGTAGAAATTAAATATTTTAATATAAAGTATTAAAATACGAATATATTTTATTGTTAATTAATATATGATATGCATTATTAAACACGTAATAACTTTTTATGATATTTTTACAGTAATAGAAAAAAATAATTGATGAAGAGTATTATAGAAATGTCTTTTATTCCTTAGTAACGTTCGTCGTTCGGTTTAGAAAGCCTTACCAGGCATTACCTTTAATATTTTTGTGAATGGAATTACGAGGACCAGTATTTCCATGGCATTATTTAATATTGTTTATTATTCGGGAAGTTCTGTACAGAGTAGCATTTTTATTACTTAATGTAGAGCCGTGTCTAATTTCTTCTTTCCCTTCTTCCTTCTTTGTAGCTTTCATTTTTGTGTAGATTTGTCCAATGCATACGTTCAATCAAATTAAAGGCACATCAACCCCGGGTTCCTAATATTGAAATGGAGAATAAGTTAAGAAATAACATATTACAGAATCTGTAATATGTTCCTTCTGTGTGCTGTGTATTTGATACTATATTTTTTTGAGACGTTCAAAAAAAAGTTTAAGGGCTTATAAAATATCTCTAATCCTGCTCCAAATATGTTCCTGCTTGGTGACACACACACACACACACACACACACACACACACACTTCATTACTATCTATTTAACTCCAGTTTTAATATTCTTATATATAATATACAGCAATTACTAGTAAATCTACAGTTGTAGATGAAAACGTGTTTGTGTAAGTAATACTCAAAAAAAAAAACAAAAAATATATAAATTCACTGAAGTAACAATACTAAGAATATATGGGTTTTCCTTAATTTAAATAAAAAAAATACGATGATTCTTTGAATTTTGCTGTAGATACCCGTGATTGTTTGTTTGTAAGTCAGTATATTTAAAGGGCATCGCAGCTCGGGGACTGGTTAGTTTGAGATTGCAATCCGTGCGGTCGGCGGTGTGTAACAAAATGAAGCGATTAATATTATGCCGTGAGTAATTATACATTAATTAAAAACTACATTAATTTCAACTTAACAATGTCGTGTTAGATATTATATTAATGAAATAATTAAAATAATACATATATTTATATATATATATATATATATATATATATATATATATATATATTATATATATATATATATATATATATATATATATATATATATATATATCGTACCGAACTAACGATACGATACTTTTTTTTAAAGTGAATTACAATATATATAATAATAGGTAAACATTATCATTGATAATTATCAATTATTAATAAGATATATGGTAATGATCAACAGTGCAGTACATACCGTCACTGAGATTCAACAATAACACAGGCAGAAGTACCTACATTAAATAATCTTAAATTGTGTATTGTGTATTGTTCACTTTATTTTGTTTTTACGATAACCTAACGTAATACACTTATAATACTTCTATTAATAGTTTTGGATGCATTTCATTACCATGACTCAAAGATGTATTTTTCAAATAATTTTAACACTGACGTAATCTAAACTTCAAAATCACATTGACCTTTAATATGTTTTTATACTTATAAAATCCCCAACTTCTCGTATAATAAAATATAATACATTTGACGTTACCATATCCAATTCAATCGTAACATTGTAACACCTATAACATCGTATGACCCTTACTGACCGGGGTCGAGGACAAGTATTGTTTATCTACCACAATTCATAACAATCTTGTTTTATTTGACATTGATATTTAACTAATTTGGTATTTAACTAATAGAAATATTAACTACCAAATGTTTTAATTATTGGTATTTATAAACAAAGAAAAAAGAAATGATAACGTTTTGATTAAATTACTGCGATTACAATTAAGAACTGTTACTGAGTGTGTCAGTGAGTCAGTGAATTTTATAATAAAGATACTAGCACTATCACGTTTATCATTAAAAGTAATGATATAAAACTGTTAAACAATATTAATAATATATTCTTATTAAAATTGCTTGAAGTATTTATACTCGTAAAAACTTCACATACCTATTATATTTTTATTTTAAGTGGTTATTGCTAAGATAAAAAAAACATATTCGCCAAGATATAAGTATATATATATCTTGGCTTATAAAGGTATCTTTGTTGAAACTTAATGTTATCTATTGATTTATAATGTTATTGTAATTCGATAAGTTTCAACAAAAACATTGATTGTTTTTGTATACATATTATTAAATATTTTCATACCAATATGTCTGCGTATTTTTATAAAAGTAATATGTAATATATATAATAATAATATGTATATTCTGTTGCAGTGTTTTCCTTAGCCATTGCGGCGACCGCTGAGGAAAAGAGTTTAGACGACATTCTTCGTGATGGTAATAACGCGTTTACCGCTAAAATGTTTAAAGTAAGTTTGAAATTCCACCCATGCCCTGAAAGGTCAGCTCACCTTATATACCTCTGATATATTTTACATGATTTATTAACAATTTATTGGCTCCGTACTCCGTGAATATAAATAAATTATTTGTTATTGCAGGAGATAGTCAAAGAAAAACAGAATCAGAGCGTTGTGTTATCTGCATTTTCAGTCCTGACACCTCTTGCTCAACTTGCCTTAGCATCCGTTGGAGAATCTCATGATGAACTACTCGCCACCATCGGAATGCCAAACGACAATACAGTAAGCAAATTGATAGTTATATTATATATTTCTTTCAGCCTACATGCAAGAATTATAATTATTTGGGCTGAGTGCAATTTATCGAATTCTACTACAGCTTAATCAAAAAATACATACAATTTATATCATATAACTATGACTTTAATGTTTCAATTAAAGTATTCATTATCCAACCAACTTCTAATTACAGTAAGTATATAGTAAGTAAATTACAGTAAGTATATAGTAAGAAATTGTCTTGCGTGTTAGTGCGTCCTGGGCATTTACGAATAAACAATAAATGATTATCATACTCTATTGTCGTTTTGCAGACAAAATCGGTATTTTCGAGAGCAAATGCCCATCTAAAATCTGTTGAAGGAATTACACTCAAAGCAGCCAGCAAAATTTATGTCGCGAAGAGCTATGAACTAAATAGTGATTTTGCTGATGTCACACGGAATGTTTTTAGATCCGAAGTAACAAATGTTGACTTCACTGAAAACGAAAAGACAGCTAATGAAATTAATCAATGGGTATTTCTTTCCTCATATTGCAATAAAAAAATAATAAAGCCATGTTCATTCGTACCACATAATACATACTCTTATCGTAATATATCTTCCATTATTTTTCAGGTTGAAGAGCAAACAAATAATCGTATAAAAGATTTAGTGGAACCCTCTTCTCTCAACGATAAGACCAGAGCTCTTTTAGTTAACGCTATCTACTTTAAGGTATATGTCAACATTTTTCCAATAAATCGAAAAGATAGATTTAATTGCATATTTTTTGTTGAAAAAACTAAATAATAAATTGTTGTTTTCGAACTAGGGTTTATGGGAAATTCCTTTTGGAAAGGAATCAACGGCGAACAGAACTTTCCACGTCAGCAAGGAAAAAATTATCAAAGTTCCTACCATGTACAGTGATGACCATTACAGATACATTGACAGCCAAGAACTTAATGCACAAGTATAAAAAATCTCATAATACGATAAAACAAGATCTAAATAAAATAATTCATTTTTCTATTGCCAATATTTAAATGATGTTGTTTAGCCTTCACTTATGGTTTCAAAATATTTTAAACTCGTATAATATTCTAAATAGAAAAAATATTTTTACCATATTCGTTAGGTATATGAAACACACATATTGTCTCGATTAACATGAATATTATATAATAGGTGTTAGAACTGAGATATAAAGGGGGCGAATCTGCGCTGTACGTTGTGCTTCCACATGAGGTCGATGGTATTACCAAATTAGAAGAAAAACTTACAGATCCGTCATTGTTAGATAATGTTATAGCGAGTATGTATAAGACGGAGGTTGAGGTATACCTTCCCAAATTCAAAATTGAGACAACGACAGACCTGAAACAAGTTCTTCAAAATGTAAGTAAATAGGTAATGCAGTAAAAGCCTATGTAATACAACATTAGAATAAATGGTATTTACATCATTATATGTAAATTATAGTAAGGACTGCAAAGTATTTAATAATTTATGAAAATAAAATATTTTCGAATTGTTATAAAAATAATTGAAGAATTCGGTCTTTTATTCTAGAATACGTAAATTTTTTAATATAATAATGTAATCTTATTCTATTACTAACGTCTTCTTCAGATGAATGTGAAGAGGTTGTTTAAGTCAGACGAAGCTAGATTAGATAATCTACTCAAGGCTGTTGACAGTGGATTGTATATCAGTGACGCGAAGCAAAAGGCGTTTATTGAAGTTAACGAGGAAGGTGCCGAAGCAGCCGCTGCAAATGGTGAGTATTATAAAAACTCTTTTAAACATATCAAATAGTGTGTCAGTAAGTCTCGGGTTTAACCAAGTATAACAATATAAATAATAGTGTTTGCCGACTTGTAAATTATTACTCTTGTGAAATATTTGTTCTGAACGAAATAATAAACTCCATAGTCAAAAGATTCGCAGTATCCTGCTTCACATTCCGTTCGCTGAAGAAGCACTTACACCTATGTAACAAACAAAGATCTAACCTCTTCATTCATTTGTTGCTACAAAAATAGTATAAAACATAAATTACGCCATTTTATACGTGTTGAAAACTTTTAGATTTCCTTCCGTTGACGTTGAACTTTGACTTTGACTTAAGATAGAACTTTCAACAACTCTTCCATATTTTGTTTGCTTTGATCACGAACTATTATGACAAAAATGTTATCCAGATTAATATTATTTTTATAAACCGATCAATTTAATTTGTGTTAATGAGGCATAATTAATCATATTATTTGCATTTATTTCAGTTTTCGGTATTGTGGCGACCAGTCTCATAATCAACGAATCACCGACACCACAATTTATTGCTGATAAACCATTTTATTTTGTAGTGAAGGAAAAAAGTTTATCATTATTCAATGGAATCTATGCTGGAAATTAAAAATACCTTTAAAATACACTGTGAAAATGTAATATAATATATATTATTTGATGTAATATAATATATATTTTTGATTCATAGATTTGACTAAATTTTTTTTTAATACAAGAATACTTTTCAATTTATTTTACTTTAGTAGTTTCACCAAAGTTTCACCTAATATCTACAAATATAAAAATACACTAAATTTCTTTCAGTGTACATAATTTGATTTCCGTTTTGTAAAAAGATTATACAATTAAAGATATAAAAAGGTTCACTTAATTTCTGTGGTTTTCATTATAAATAATCCCCTTAGAGTCCTTTTATATTGTAATAATTAAAATATTTTGGTTGTAATTGTTCAATAAAGGTTTCTGTTCCGTGTGTCATGGAACGCTGCTTACGAGTATTAATTTAGTGAACAATAGTGTACTACTAAGTAATATAACGGAAAATTTTAATAAAAGAGCGCTGACGTGGTTTTCCATTTCATTAATTATATCCTACGTCATATCTAGTTTTCTTTAACACTATTTAAGAGTTGCTGAGTTAATTACGTTAGCTACAGATGTAATTTCGAAAAAAAACTACTTTAAAATAATTTTAAATAAAAAGATGTATAATTATAAACTTATTAACTACTACAAGAAATTATGACCTACTCGATGTAAGTACAAAATCAATCAATAATTAATATATTACTTAAAACTTATATAATATTCAAAATGGAACACTGCATTTCGTCGCGATGACACAGTACACGTTTCGTTCCCATTAAGGGAATTAGAAGATCAGCAGTCTTCTCTAAGTATGCGTGCGTAACTAGTTAAAGATATAATTATAATAGGTAAAAAAATATTCATAATACATATGATCTACAAGTAATATTACATACTGCGAGCCGAATTGAATAACTCGACCGTTTGCATATAATATTCCATTCATACTTTATGTAAAATTGTTATATTAGTATAGTGTAGTTAGTAGGAATGGTTATATTTTTCAATGGAATAACAAATTTTATCATGATTTTTTATATAATTGATTCTATTTTAAAGTGGTCTTCTTTTAGCAAGATAAATAAGAATTTTGTAGTTTCCATTTTGAGCGCAGCTTATTATTTGCGTTTGTTTCTTAGTTTTTATAAAGTGGCTTTCGGAAGTGATAGCCAGTTTCTTTTCTTCCTCTATCAAGGGCAAGGTATGTGTGTGTGTGTGGAAACATAGATGCCATGGTCAAACAACCATTATTATTTAATATAAATTGTTTGTTAAGTATGTCAAATCAACATAAGGTCTGAAGCATAATTAAGCCATACATAATCAGATTATATGACAAAAATAGCAATTTTAATCGTATACGTCAACTTGTCATCAATATACGGATGGGCGTGTCTCGGCTGGCTCTCGAAGAATCTGGATTGCCCTCCAGACTAGAGAACACCTAACTCAAGTAACTTAACAATGGCTACGCGCTTTTGTTTTGTAAAATTTGTTAAAATTTAATCAACATTCCCAAACTTGCCCACACAGAGGAAGGATATCTTCAAAAATATAATTTGTTTAACAATAGTTATTAAAGTAAAGTATAATAACTACAATTAAAAAATAACATTTAAAAAATTGGTTATATTTTCTTTCTGGTAGCAACATCGGAGAGATGGCAATTAGATAGAAGTGAGTGCCGTAATAAAAGCTCGCTAAATGCATTTGTACCGTCTAAATTGAGATTTAGTAATTTAATTAGACCTAAAACGTTGCATATTTAAAGCCAGTGCTCCCCCCTTAAAACAAATTAGAAAATCTTTATTAAGAAAAAGTAATTGAATACTTGGTGCCCTTTAAATATATACCAGTAACTAGTTGAAATTTGAATTAGCTAGTTACAAAAGCGAAGACAATTCGGAGCCGCAAATTGATTAGGCCGTTCTCTGTGGAGAAACTAAGTTATCGCCTCGGTAGAGGAATACATAAGTCTTACCTCCTAACTTGAATTTGTACTATCTTAATTTACCGGTGGCAAACTATGATTTCTGATTTTGGATTATTTTTCTTTAATTTACAAACTACGATTTTGAGAGTTTTTAATTACTTATATCATATTATGACTACTACTTCACTAAATATAATATTGTACAATGTACGTATACATATTTTTGTGTAATAACGCAAGAACATGCCATATAAAATATAAAATGTAACGAAATACTCTATTTATAAACATTCCTTCTGCTAAATGTTAAAAACGTGCAAAACGTACCAAACAAAGTTACTATTACACCCTATCAAAATGAAAGTAAGCTCAATTATATCAGTTTAAATAACGACTCTGCCAAAATATGAGGAGGCTTAAAAGTTTTATTTTAGTTATTATTAAGTGAAAAAAAAAACATTTCAGATATTGTAACACAATGAGAAACATGTTGTTTTATTTTATTTCATGGTAATTTTTTAAAAAACGTGTGAATAAATTGACAGAAAGATAATTATAGGTAGCTCGAACTCATTAAGACCAGATGGTTCTAATGGAGCACGAGGCAAAATAGTTGCACATTCGTTGACTTTGTTCAGGTGACCAATGGGAGATAACTTTGGTTAATCGTGAAGTACGTCAATACTTTAGCAGGTTTGTGATAATGTGAGAGGGCACTAAAAACCTGATCTGTAATAGCTTACAGACCTACTGGATATTCCGTCATCATTAGAACAATATGTGGATTGGGTGTGTCTTGACAAGCACGTGAAGAATCTGGATTGCCCTCCACTGTACTGACCACCTAAGTCAAGTTACTTAACAGTGGCAATGTGCTTTTGTTTTATAAATTTAGTTAAAATTTACTATAAATGTCTAAACGCAAGCACACAGAGGAAGTAGGTAGGAGAATACCTATCTTAAAAAATATAATTTGTTTAATTTTATAAATTGTCTTGGGTTTATAATTTTATTTTTACTTTACTTTTTAATATTCCACATCGAGCAATAGAAGTGTTAGTTTTTTAACGGCTTTTGTTTATATAGAATATTTAACTTTTCTTCTCTTTAAAAACAACAAGTGCAGCTCTAAAACAGAAAAAAACTCTTACCGTTTTAAATATAAATACGAATATTTTACTGTTGCGGAAATTATTACTGTTAAATTATGTAAAAGTAATGTTGAAAAATATAAATAATAAATATCACCTTCACATTCACCTTTATTCGGTATCCTAGAAGTGTAATACGATTGATTGTGCATTTAAATTCAATATTAATATATTACTGGAGATAGATTTTAGGCAAAAAAAAATAGATTTACATTTTAGAATAATTTTTTGAAGATATTTATATTGGTCTGGTTGGTTATTATCAAATCGGTGGGAGCTCGCTAAAGATGATACTCATAGTATTAGTGTGAAATTTATTATGAGGTTATCTTTAGTATTTTATATTTATATTATTTTTATTTATTTATAAAACAATGGTTATTGGTTATCGCCATTAATTTTATGAAAGTATATTGAATATTGTGCGCTCTTAGTGTGTGTGAAGTTCGCTTCGACCAGTTTTAGTATAATTAAAGATGACAGCACTGCAATAATAAAACATATTACAGAATTGTTTCTTGCTATTTAGACGAAGAAATATACCATTGGCACTATTCCAATCTAGAAATAAAGTGATATGTGATTATTAAAACTTACGTAAAGCTTGTAGAAATATATGTTACTGGTGAAGGTGAATATAGTTCCTAACAAACTATGCAATTTTAGTCAGTCTTTTAATAGTCACAACATTTTCTTGTTTTTTGATTACAATTTGAAAATAAGGAATAAGATGAAAATTATTCTTGAAATGAAATCGCGCTACATTCATAGCAGCATACAAATAATCAATGTATTTTTTATTCTACTTTTTTTATAATTTCAATTTTTTTATTAATTCATAGAAATAAATTCAATTTTTTTATTTTTAACACATTATAGTAACTAGTATAGAAGTGAATTAGCAAGCTATAAGAGCGAAGACAATTGGAAGCCACAAATTAATTAAGTCATTCTCTGTAGAGAAACTAAGTTATCGCCTCGGTAGAGGAATACATAACGTATGGCTTCTGTTCTCGTTTGTTTTAACTACATTTACATGTTAATAAATGAAAGTTATTAGGATTAGCCAATATAATTTATTATATATAAATAAGGCAATAAGACTATACATATATTATATATATATATATATATTTTATGAAGTACCATATAGTTTAAAACTATTGTACTGTATTCTTCTCATTAACAACAGTAATAAATAAAAGCGTATATATAATTTTTGGATTTGTATTAAGAGTCACTAATTGTAAAAGAATGTTTGTATTTCCTATAATTAATATTTTAAATTCCATTTCTCTCGCCTTTAACAGAACTAAAGTGACATCTAATAAGCTTTTTGCGAAGAGAATCTTCGTTTCTACTAATATTTTTAACAATGTTTCTACTAATGTTCCTAGCTTCACAGGGTAGAAGAACTTAGAAAATGTCCAAATATTTGAAAAAGTCCATATCTAAATTTTCTATATGTTTCTAAGGCATTTGATCGGGTGTCTTATGACCTGCCGTGGAAGAAATTACGTGAGGTTGAAGTTTCTAAGTCTCATATCGCTATTGATATAGACATCAGAAAAACCCGAGGAGATGGGCTGGCGGACTGTGTAATGAATATATATTAGAGTATGGCGTAAGACCTCATCATTTCTGTTCAATCTGTGTATGAACGAATTGTTTGTGAAGCTCAGTTTCACACATGCTGGATTTTTTATCGATGATATATATGTGTGCTTTACTCTCACAGCAATCACGTGATTATATATATATATATAATATTTCAAGATTGGTTAGCAATTACAAATGCTAATAACATTTCCCGACTGACAAAGCTGACATAATTATGTCAGCTTTGTCAGTCCGGACATAGGAATTCCTGAGGTTCATTATTAGTAACTCACTAACAATATTGCTTTATTATATAGACATAATAATCTGGAATAAAAATATTATTATCTTTACACATGTTTATGTAAAATTATCATATATACTATAATAAAGCAAACATGATTAACTTATCACACTTACAAATATTTTAATACAGAGTTCAGGAGCACACAGAACGTGTTAGATAGAAGAATTATAAATTAAATACAGTTATATAAAATATGTGTTATTTCAACCGTTTTTAACAGTAAAGGTTGTTTATAATTTTAGGCAAAGGATTTTTTTGTCGGATTTTGGATAGTTTGTGGCGAAACTTTCATGTTAACTATTTAATTACATTAAGATACTTAGAAAAAGGCAACTTGATAGCTTGACATTGTCTTTGACATGGTTATTTTTAAAAAGAAAATATTATGTTCTATTATGCGGTGACTGGTTCTGTAGCAGGCCTATTTTTATTTTTTATTATTATTATCATTATTATAATTTTTTTCATTATATTGCGACGGTTCTAGTTGTTCCAAAATAGCTTTTAAGATTGACATTTGTGAAACAGTGATCACAATATAAAAAAATATATATCCGGCTGAGTTTGTTGTGTGGTTCTTCTCAGACCAGGACGCGTTTGGAACCCTCATAGCTTTAACATTAAGTTGGACAGTGCTTTTACAGAAGGGCTTATTACGATAAATCTGGTATCGAAATAGGCCCTCCTGACACTTCCATTTTGACGTACACAAGTGATCACTGATAATGATTCAAAGTGGAAAAGATATAAATAAAATAAAATAAATAAAATCTACCTGCTGACACTCGCTGCAAATAAATATACCGAGATTTGGAGCAGCAGTCTAACTATTTTATATTTAACAAAACACTTTTCAAGTCAGTTTTCCAGCTTTGAATAATTTATTATTTCATGCATGTATTATATTATACGTATTATCACCTACTTATCGAACTTTGGTGATATAATATTTTGCAATGTGAGTAATGCAATAATAAAATTGTTGGTATAACTATTTAGTTATAGTAACGAAAATATACTGAAATTTATTATTATTGAACTAATTAATTACATTTAAGAATTTACAATTACTTGGAACATTTATTAAACATATTAAAGTAAAGTTATTGATTTGACTTAATAGCAAAAGCCATCTTTATAATATTAAAATATTATGTTTATATACTTAAATTTGTTAAACATCCCCACTGGACATCTGATAGCTAAGTAAGTATTTTACTACTATTGTATTAAATATTTTTAGTTTGATCTTGTGTGTATTTAAATATATTGTGTAATTAGTAGTTGTGAAAAAAAAATGAACTTTTATATTCTTTTATGATGAGTATATCATATACTTATTATTTAATAATATAAACATATTTAGTAACGATTTCTTTTCTTTTAAATAAATTCCAACAAATGTCCATTGTTTATTTCCTTATCATTAGACAATGTAATGTAGCTTGATTAATACATTTTCCTAATTCTATAGCCATTTTCATTATCAGCTGAATATTATTCCATAAAATTAAAAAGATTAAACGGCAAATTGAGGATAAAAACTGAATCAGTACCATTTATTACAGTAAATATAATTAAGATATTGAAGCCATACTCCAGGTTACGGATAAAGGCTTTATAGTACCTGTTATAGTAATATTTAAAATATTATATTATTTTCTTTGAACAGTTATATAATTTTAAAACATCAGTTTTTCAACGCAATTCAATATAGAATTGAAAATGCAAAATATGTTTATCGTCAGAGTATAATTCATGAAATTAATACTTATAAACTCGCATTTGTTTTTGATATATTATATCTAAGCTTTTTTCTATCCGCAAATATTTTTTAGTTTATGTAGAAAATAAAACCCAATTTCATTAAAAAATATTACATTCTCTTTTTAAAAATCTTCATTCATTTGCAATAAATAAACATTTTATTTTATGTCCTCAATACTATTTAAACTCTCACACTGGTATAAACCAAGAAATTATAGGAGTAATGTGAATTTCACAAATATGAATAATATAAAACCCATATCTATTGATATTATCCTACATAATTCATTAATGTCATATATTTACTTTGAAAAAATATTAGGATATTAATACTATTCATTTATGAAGCGTTAGGTCCAAGAACGCAATTTCATTAACTACTCGTACTGTTTCATTTAAAATTATTCCTATTTTAATCTTTTACTCTCTTTAATGCGGATCCGTTTCGAATAAACATACTCGCAATTAATGGTAAGCATTAAATACTTTAATGAGATGCCCGTTAATAATTAAGTTTCTAATAAGTTGTTAAATAATGAACCATCCTTACAATAACTTAATGTTATTGTAAGGATGTTTTTCAATGATGGTTACGTATAGTTTACGTATAGTGTTGTATTAAATATTTCCGATTAGTTGTATTTTTGATTTAAAGAGAACCATGGAGACTGGTAACATACATTTAGATTGAATTCCTAAATGTATCTATAATGTGAATGTGAGATGCGGTAAATTTATCACGTACGTTGGACTTCTAGTAATTTGGTAAAAACATAGGTACATTATACATTATTTTCATTTCGTTGTTCACAAAATAAATCCTACAGATAAAATACTACCACTATTCAATCCCGTTTCTTTATAGATACAAGCTAAAATATTGCAAGTCTTTTTAATAATTTATAGATGCAGAGCTTTTCAAAACTCTGCCTGCCTCAAGCCTGATGCGTCACCTTGCACTTAAAACAAAAGATCGTGCAGCAGACGACCGGATCTCTAATTAAATAGTCGGTATATATGTGTCCAAAATTATTTTAAATTTATATATTTATAATAATTTTCTAAACATTTTAACTTACAAAATTACAATTACTTATTATAACATACTCATATAAACATAATATGTTTGTACTAAAAGAATTATAAATTATTTATCTAAGTGGCACTTATACATTATACAATACAAAAATGACTATAAGAACACTGATAAACAAATCAAAATATATAACCAATATCTAGGTTCATATGTTTATTCACATATGTGACATCCCTCCATAGACCATAGATTACGGGAGATGATAGTGTGGAAAATGGAGTTTACTATCTGATCGTGTCATGTAGATATTACTTCCTGTGCTATAACTATTTATATGGGACTTTTTATTATTGATATTGTATCTGGCTAACGTATTAGTGTTTATACGTCTATAGTATAGTACTGTTACTGTGTCATGATAGATTAGATCCTTTTCGGGTTGCGGAACCTTTTGTGGTCCCGCGTAGGACGTAAAATCATGAATGGTTTTTAATAATATAAAGAACTTACGTTTACACTTACATGTAAGGTGCATGAGGTTCTTTTCTTTTTTATTCATTTTAATATATATAATTTATTAACTATTTCAACAATATATACACAGAGAACTCGTGTTCGATTGTCGATAACCGCGGGATGAATCGGTGGCACCCTTTATTATAAACACAATTTGTTAAAGCGAGGTTGTCTTTTGATGTAATTATGTTCATCAAATAAAATTTTGGATTTATGTTATATGAAAATTACTATCAACATTTTTAGGACAAACTCAAATATATGATTTAACCGTGATTATTAATTTGTATCAAAATCCAGATTATTATTATGCGATTTTGAAATTGTGCGGTTTCTACATCATTTAAGAACTTCTTTAAATTATAACGAGAGCTGTACTACTGCATCTCTGGATATCGTGAGTTACATAGAAAATTAATAGAACCATCATAGTAAGCAAATGAAGAACTATAAAGAACGACAATCTATCGCTTTACCGCAAATATTTAAAGCAGACATAGTGTTTTCTGATGACGAAGGGGTTTTGGAACTACCTCGCAAACGGTGCAAATTATTATCATATAACGATAATATTTAGAAAATTTAAAACTATGTTACTTTTCAATAAAATAAAATAAATTAAGTTTGATACAAGTTCTTTTTAAGCTTTTATATGAATTTCTTTCAGACATTCGAAGTAATTTAAAAAAAACAGCCTATTTCTTTTAATTTCTTCAAACTTGTTTATGAGGTTTCATATTTTTTTTACTCGTTGTACTGTTTTTATATTAGAAAATTACGGACCGTTTACCTACTTTTTAAAACAAGTAAAATTTTTTCAAAGCGAATTTTTATAAACACTTTTTTGTAGAACGTATCTACCGAACGTAAAAAAATAAGACCTTAGAGTGCATAGATATTTATATAGTGGATTGTAACTAACAATGGATTAAAGAAATGATTGGCAGCGGTAGTGGTCCCCTCAATATAAATAATATTTTGGGTACAAATATTATATTAGAAAGTTTCTAGAATACTTTTGATAATTCTCGATATATCCATTTTGTGTATACGTATGTTAACATATACACAAAATGCCGTATATATGAATAAATTTAAATACTTTCTCCTTAATTGTTTTAAAACATTGGTTTCATTTGGTTTCACGTTACCATGTTTGTTATTTGAGTACCTCATCGCCTTAAGGTCTGTTCACTTGAATGACATCTAATAATATACGGCTGGTATTTTTGTACATAAGTAAACGGCGTGGGTGGATGTTTTGAGGTATATTTTTGTGTTTTAGTGAAAAATATACTCGTAATTAGTGAATTTGCCGTTTCTCCAAAATGACAAATATTTAACTGAATTCATAAAAAGTAATTTAGTTAATTAAACTATAAAAAAATATTTTACATAATCTAAATGATTTTTTGAACTACTACAGTAATATCGTATAAACATATATTTATATATACATATAATAATTTTACAATTTTGCCGGAACGGACCTATTTTACCAGGACATATGAAGTCCTTCCACTATTTCTGTAGGCAGTAGTAAACAAGGAAAGAATAAAGTGGACAAAGACCATTGTCTTCAAAGTCTAGTTGTAATGAAGCGTGTGTATATAATAGACGCCTTAAGGAGATCTAAGAAAATAAAGTGCAGCGGCAACAAGATAATCGTGCTCAAAGTAGTTCCTATTGTAACTCTCGTTGGAGCAGTTTGTTTTGTCTCGTCGACAATGAGAGTTTTTAAATTGTTATTATTACTAGTCGCGTTATAATTAAGTTTTGCATAATTGATATAAGAATATCATGAAGTTAATTGAAAATATTATGGTATACAAATCAAATCGAAGAGTAATGGAATAATTGAAAAATTAATTATTTAATTATTTAGTTTACATGTACCAAACACTCCTTGCCAATTCTTCAAAACTACGATATAGGTATGAATTAAGATAAAGATATAAGTATAATTAGCATTTTTTTCTTCATATAAACCTCTTGAATTACATTGATGACATAATAAATCAAATTGTACTGGCATAAGTAAAGTACCGTACCGTTACCGTAAATGTATTATGAATGCCTGTTCATATCTATCGATAGCAATCTCATATTTTATGTTAGTGCAGAAGACCCTAAAAATTTAGTATCACGTAGGGAACAGGTATTTTCTTTACAGTTGTGCCTTTTCCATTTCAATGTTAACCAATATGTTAGGTACAAATATGATTTTGATTCTTTTTTTTATTTAAGAGGAGGGCAAACGACCTGGTAGGACACAGATGGTACGCGATAACCACCGCCCATAAACTCCTGCAACATCCGCGAATTCACAAGTGTTGCTGGCCTTGAAGGAAGGAGTAATCGCCTTTTTTGCAGGTACCCATGTCGTACCGATCTGGAAATACCGTCGAAGGGAGTTCGTTCCACAAGCGAGTGGTACGTGGAAAAAATGTCCTTCAGAACCGCACAGTAGAGGATCGCCACGCATTCAGGTGGTAAGGATGTTATTGGAGGTGATGGCGCGCTGTGTGGTGATAAAATTCGGCGGTAGGCATTAGATCGAATAGCTCATCGGAACACTCTCCGTGGTAAATGCAGTAGAAGATGCACAGAGAGACAACGTCTCTACGCAATGCCAAAAAGTCCCGCCGTGCGCAAAGCACTGGGTTCCCGACAATCCGAGCGGCTCTCTGTTGTACGCGGTCAAATGGTAGAAACTGATATTGGAGTGATCCGGACCAGAAATGAGAGCAGTACTCCATGTGTGGGACTTGTAGAGCGCTTTGTAGAGCGCAAGTCTTTGGCTAGGTTTGAAATACTGCTATAAATAATACTATTGATAACTCTCAATTTCATCGAAGTCAACTTGGCCTTGCTCTCTAGATGACCACGAAACTGACAATTGCTCGAAATATCGAGACCAAGTATTCTGATACTTGGAAAATTTATTTTTTCTATTATCATACAATTTTTTTTTATTTTTCAGATTTATACTACTCCTACCTTTGCAGATTTGAAATACATAAACTAAAAATATTGAACAGATTAATGTTGGCGTTAGGGTTCGCCCTCATTAGTAATAGTTATAATTCAAAATAAATATTATTCTAATGGATTTTTGGTAACCGTAGCGTAGCGTAGTGAAGAAATATATATATATTTTAGATTTTTCCGCCATACTAACTTAATACAAGAGCAAGTTTTTCATTTTTTGACAAAGAATTAACTAAGGGTTTTTTCTAAAAAATTTATATCTAAAACTTTAGCTTATTTGTTTTTATGGACCTAGTAGAAATACTAATTTAAAAGTTGAAAATATGGATGTAGAACTATATTTACGTCGTGATTCTCTATTATTAACAAAACAATTTAATACAATAAATGTACAGAGATAATGTTATTATATAACATGTAAGGATAGAATAAATAATATAATAGTCATATAAAGGATCGGTACGCAATCTTAGGCAAGCAGGCGTACATATTTATGCTGTCTGATATGCATAGTTGTACCAGTACTAGTACTAGATCATAGTTATTTGTTTTGATAGGTTCCGGATCAGATGCCTGACTCGGATATAATTCGGCTGCCTACTTACGAATATATATTGTATATAAAAGCCCACAAAAATATTTAATAAAATATCTACCTTTCTTATTAAGTAACGTACGCACAAGTCGTATGTAATGAGATGTCGTTCAAGTGAACATGCCTTCAGGTGATGTGATCCTCAAATAACAAACATGAAACCAAATTTTCAAGACAAATATCAAGACAGTATTAAAATTTATTAGTTTACACACGATTTGTTGTAAAAGTATGTTGAAATAATTCTGAATACATTGAAGGAGATTACCGGCGATGCGAAGGATTTTTTGGATTGCCATTGTTAATAACATTGTTGATAACATTCTTGTATTATTAATATAGCACTTAGTCTACTTTTTAATTCTATATAGTTATAAGGTCTTAAATTAGATATATTGAAATGTTAAAAGGAAACATTATTTGAAAAACAGTAAATAAAACTATTCATATTTTAGTTTTAATAGATTTAATTATTTGATATAATCGTATTTAATTTAAACTATGATTTAAAAAACTCAAGCTCAAAATTAACGAAGATATTTTGTTGTTAAATTAAATTTCACGAACAAAGCTCTCATTGTAAAGAACAATGCCAATAACTCTCTGTTTAAGGGATTACCTCATGTATTTCAGTTTTTCCCACGATTGTTTTAAATAAAATAGTACAAATTTGGCGAGCATAATTACATCAAAAGCCAACCTCGCTGAAACAAACCTTGTTTATAATAAAGGATGTCACTGACTCATCGTTTAGTTATCGACAATCTCCATGACTATTCGGTTTTGTTAATAAACAACAAACTTTCCTGTTTATAATATCAGTATAGATTAAATATTATTATAACATTAATTATGAATTTTATGAAAAACAATATTTATGAATTTTTATTTTAAAATTAATCTTTTAAACATTTAGCAGACATCGTGTTAATGGGGAGATGATATTTTGTACTACGTGTGCTACATTAATTATGTATGTAAGTAACAATCATGTAAAATAATATACTGAATAAATTAAGTATTTAAGCATAATATAAATTATATTGGACAGCTACTATCTTAGTCATTATTATATATATCGGATTTAAACCGCTGTGTAAATTTCTAAAAAGGCCAATAGTAATGACCTCATCAGGGCCATTAGTACTGGCATTGGATTTTTCCATGATAACAAATAACCAATAAAATAAATAAAAATAGAAAATAAATTCTTTATAATTTAATTAGTATTTAATAATACTAGGTTACACAAGAAATACAATCTAAACAAAAATAAGAACTAAAATGTGGTACCAACGTTATTTCATGCAATAATTATGACAGATTTACCGAGTCACCGCTGGAGTCCGAGTGTGTCTAAGTCTCGGCTCCACCCGTTTATATACACGCCTCAGCCGGGTGGGGCGTGTAAGAAAGTAACGTCTACCCACATTTTAGTTTTAACAATTATAAATCATAATGTCATCTATTTACAACGATAACAAATGTTTAGTTTAGGCGACAATTCTAAACTTAATTTTAACAATTAAATACTTAAAACTAATAATAAATTCTTAGATCGATACAACATAACACAACAAAATAATATATCAGATGATTCATTTCTTACAGCGTCAATAACATAATTTCTAAAAGTAATCAAAATTACTTTTAGTCGTTTTATTACAGTGTTATAAGATGATAAACCGTAATATTTTTTTTATTTATTTCTAAAAATAATAATAAATAATCTTGCGGCAACATATAAATTGAGATTACACATATTATTCTTAAATATATGTGACAATGTCTCGGATCCTAGGGACACTAGACCGATAGCTCTTACAAACACAATATCAAAATATTTTTTTCCTTTTTACAAACGAAAATGACGCAATTCATGATAAATAATAAATATTTCGGGCCTAATCACCAGAAAGGGTTTTAGCCTGGCATTTCTGGATGCCTCGAACATAACACGTTACTATCGGAAAGCCTTAAAGATGCCAGAACTGGTGAAAGACAAATAACGGTATGTTGGATAGACTTAGAAAACGCTTTCGGGTCGGTACGACATGAACTGATGATGTTCGCGCTAAGGTGGTATAACTTTCCAACGTTAGTTAGTAACATGATTGCATCATATTATTCAAAATTAAAATTTTCCATAATCACAAATGAAAATCATTCCAAACCCTTAAATTACAACATTGGTTTATTTCAAGGCTGTTGTATTTCTCCAATAATATTTAACATAGTAATCAATATTTTAATTAATTAAAAACGAAAAGAAATGGGGTTATCGGTTCAAGTTTAACAATAAATATACAGAATCCATACTAGCATTCGCAGACGATCTCGCGATACTGACACGTAATCCAAAACAATGTCAGCTACTTTTAAATGTTGTGGAGGATTTCTGTGTTTGGACGGACGGATTGAGGACAAAACCAAATAAATGCTACAGTCTATGTCTGGGTAGGCGGAACACCAGATATACCTCTTACGATCCGGGTCTTATAATAGGCGGTAAGTGCGTTACTACAATTACCGACGCAACTCCGTTCAAATTCTTAGGCAAAAAAAATCGATTACCAAGGGCGCACTCCATCGTTAGATATAATAGTCGATAGCTTTTTGAATGATCTAAAAAAGGTAGACAATCAACCAATAAGTAACATCAAAAAGACTTGGATATACGATAATTACTTAACATCTCGTCTAAATTGGCCTTTCCTCGTTTACGATATCAATAAGACCCTTTTGTTGAAGTTAGATGCAAGCGTCATAAAGACATTGAAGTCATGGCTCGGGTTAGCGCATCCAGCGGACTCTTCTACCTTATTTAGAGACCGACACAATTTTGGGTTAAAATTAAAGAAACCATCGGAACTCTATAAACACCTAAGAGTGACCAAGAGACATATCATCTCAAAATCGAATGATGATACTATAACGTCTCTCCCAAAAGATAAAATTGCCGCAGAGCTAGAGTCACGACTTCAATTCTATAAACAATTTATGATAGGTGCTCAAACAAATAAAGCAGGGTTAGGATCAAGTAGGAAAGAACCAGACTTAGAAATAACAAAATCCTTTATTCGGCAAGATGAAAACGATAATTACCGGTTGCACGCGACGAGCCTAGAATTGCAAAATGAATGGGTGACCATAGGAGATTTTTGTATTCCGCTGGCTTTGAGATGGCGCACCCTGCTTCATGATTGGTCCCCAGCATTATTAAAATTTTATCTTAATGCATTCCAAATGACTCTCCCAGATCAAAGTAACTTAGTAAGATGGGGCAAAGCCACCGAAAAATCTTGCAACATCTGCGGGGAGGCAGTAGGAACCGCGAAACACTTGCTAGTAGGGTGTAGGGTACTATTAAATAGAGGTAAATACTCGCGTCGCCACGATAAAGTATTAGAAATCATACGAGAAGCGGTTAGTCTTTCTGTAGCAAGAGTGCAGAGGGGTATAACAACCACCAAAAAATCAATAGAGTTCGTAAAGGCAGGTTCCTCCAAAAAATCTAAATTAAAACCTTATTCCATCTTGGACGCGTCTCCTGATTGGACTCTCATGATGGACACGTATGAAAGGCAATACAAAATCCCCGGGGATGTTTGTGTTTCGTCATCTAGGCCGGACTTATTCCTGTATTCAAAACAACTAAGGCGCGTTATACTTGTGGAGCTTACTGTACCCTGGGAAACAAACATACCCAAAGATCATACATTTAAGCTTAACAAGTATTACGAACTGTGTAACGAACTGATCAGGAATAAATTTATAGTTAATTTGTACGCTGTAGAAGTAGGAGCGAGAGGTATAACAGCAGAATCTCTCTACAATTTATTTAAGGATCTCGGCCTTTCTAGAACGATCATCAGTTCATTTCTGGAACGTATTTCAAAGGCAGCTTTAGTAGGTTCTTACGATATTTGGTTAGGTAGGGCCTCTCCCTTAGGTAGCGTGAACAGTGAAGGTGAGCGTGTATGCGCATACTAAAGGGGCTCCTTAAACCTACACCCGGGTCGCAAGTCCCAGGCATTGTTTGCGCTCCTTTTCCTGCAACGCGATGGGCCCGGCATCCGCACGGTGAATCCATGGAATGCTAAGAAGCTTCGTCTCTACAATACACAACACAACACATAAAATATATCTACTTTTATTGAAAATACACATTTCATTTATATCTTACGCATCGTTGGGCAGCTGTTATTGAAAGCAAGAGAGAGGGTCTGGCAGTTAGTCTGGATATAGCGAAAGCCTTGGATCGTCTATGGCACAAGGGGCTTCTTTCGAAGCTACCTTCCTACGGGCTTCCCGAGAATTTATGCAAGTGAATCACCAGCTTCCACACTGGGCGGAGCATACAGGAGGTCTTTCTCGACGGGTTTTGCTCGGACCCCAAGCCCGTTAATGCTGGTGTACCCCAAGGCTGCGTGCTATCCCCAACTCGGTTCATCCGGCACATCAATGATAAGTTGGATATTTCCAACATACATTGTTATGCGGATGACAGCACTGGGGATGCGGTATGTTCCGGCCGTGCAGGTCTCTCTTGGGAAAACATCGACGAGTGCCGAAATAAACTTGTGTCTTCTATAGAGACTTCCTTGGGGATGGTCTCTGAGTGGGGTGAACTGAACCACGTCAGTTCAATCCCCAGAAGACACAGGTTTCCGCGTTTGCCACTAAGAAAACCCCATTTGTCGTATCACCGCTCTTCGAAAGCACTCCCCTCATTGCCTCGCCAAGTATCAGAATACTGGGTTTCGACATGTCATAATTTCTCATGCCATCTATAGGTATACTTAACTTATATAGTTTAAAAGCACTATAATGTACCGACTATTTATAATGGTTACTTAAGTGGTCGTCTGTTACATAATATTTTATGCAAAAAGTGCGCTATCTCTACCTTTTATGTTTGCAATAAAAATGTCATAAGTATATAAATAATAACACTTGTAATAATTTTGATGTTTCATATTTAATTTATTACATTTGAAAAGAATATAACAGTACTGTTGGAACAATAATAATAATAAACAGCAAGTCGTTATTTCAATAAAATTATTTCTAGGTGTATCTAGGTGTCGGGGAAGGGGGGGCATAGCGGGGCCACGGGGCAAAGCGGGGCGCGCTGTACATAGCTTGAAGTAAACGCTGTACGAACTGTCAGATGCGTCGCTATGATTGATCCTTAGACAGCATGGGACCTTCATACGCTAGCTACGCGCTTTCGGCAAGTGTTCGTGTGATATAAACAAAAATATCAAAACTAGTGTTGTTCTTAAAATTTTTAGTGAAATTGAATATCCATTCTTTCTAAAACGTATTTATGTACTGTGGTGTGTTATAGTTTATTAGGAATCAAATTCTCTGCTGATTTTTTAATCAAAAAGCACACGGTGATTGAATGAAAGGTAAGATAACATCAGTTTCTCTTTAATTTTGGCTAAGCCGGTGGGGCATAGTGGGGTATGCTGACCGGGGCAAAGCGGGGCACTCACACGAAAGCCCCACTTTGCCCCATTTTAAACACTTCTAAGTAGTAATATTTTTTTTACGTTTTTAGCTAATATGGTGCGCACATATAAGAGGAAAACTGAACAACATTCCTGGTCTATGCAAGCTATGAAACAAGCTGTACAATTTTGACCCGTAACATTACACAACCATTGCAAAAATAACACATTTGGATATGAATATGCAAACTCCTCCTAAGCAGCCTTCTCCATAACCTGGTTGTTCGTGGATGGTCCAGACAAACAGATTACAGAACAAATAATAGCGGTGAAGAATAAAAAAAGAAAAAATAAAACTATTTAGTTTGGAAATTGTGTTTCGTTATGACCACCCCACAATGCCCCATAGGCAACCCCACTTTACCCCTATGCACGGGGCATAGTGGGTCAAATGCCTTTATTTACTTAAGTGTTCACATCTCTTAGATTAATTATGTTATCAACATTAATGTCTCCATAGTCATTCGAAATGAATTAGGCTATGATTTAAAGTTAACACCTTTAAATTAAATCACATTATTTTTTTTTTAGAAATGTTTAAACATTAAGTGCCCCACTCTGCCCCCTCTTCCCCTATATGTATAGATCGTACATCGTTACAGAGTTTTAGCAGAGCAAAATTATCACTAAATAAAAAAATATACAAATATATTAAATATACAAAATGTTTTTTAATTTATTATAACGAGGAGTTTTTATATCATGATAAAATAAAATACAACAAGAACAACAACTCAAGCAAACAAGATTTAAATGTTTAATTAGTTATGAAAAAACTTAAAAACATACAAACAGATGTCCAGTGTTTGGTATATATGTACAAAGTTAAAATATTTTCGAGATACTACAGGTATTAAACAAAAATTAATTGCCGTATCGGTTTAAAATTAAGATTGTTTTATATATCTCACCGATTTCTTACCCGTGTCTCTCATCAGAGATAACATCGGTCCACCAAGATTCTAGTCACAGGATTCATTTTTGTAGATTGTAATTTGAAAATAAATAAATAATAATTTGTAATTGGTAAATGAAATGATTTGATGATTTGATGATTGATGATTTCATTATATTTTCTATTACTGTATGACTGCATGTCGTTCTACAGCTCAAGAACTGTTGTACAATCATGATAAAAATTAGTACATACTAGAAAATATAATGAAAAGCGGTAAACTTTATACATGCACACAACACGCACACTCACAATGCATTAATTTTCCTAAAAATAGAATATCGGAGTTTTTTTGGGTCTGTCAGGTTTACAAACGTTATAAAATCCTATCTTTGCTAAAGTATACTACAAAATTTGTCATATTATAATTATTTTTTCTAGGTTATTTAGTTCGCGGATAACTTTTTACATTTAACAGCAACGTGTAAAGGCCTTGAGTGGACTCCGTATATCCATCTTTTCATACAGTTCGTCGTAAAACCTTCCCTTTCTTTTCCTGTCTTAATCTCGATTCATTATAAGCAATATAAATATAGAATAGAAAATAATTATATAAACCTTACAATTATGCTCAATATCCATTAATTGTTTTAAAATTATTATTTGTTGTTGGGGTTGGATACGATCGCAAGCTAAGTATATAATTTAAATTAAATCCATCACGTCCTTTCTTCTGGTTTGAACTTTCCAATTACCATATGACTGGTCTGTGTTTTCAATTAAACCTGAATAATTAGTCTGATAATTAGGAAGACTAAATCGGATTAAACTCTCAATTTTCCTCTACGCTTTTCCTTCCATTTACTTCAGTTTTCTTATCGTAATGACATGAAATAAATATACAAAATGTCTGTTGCATTTAAGGAAATGTATATTCATAAATATATGTATATATATATTTATATAAAAGACACTATTTATACCTATAAATTAAAATTTATCTGTGTATATATTTTTTTCGCTTTTATATTTATTTAAGAAATAAAAATGTTCAAATGTTAGGGTTTAAAGATCTTATTTTTTTAATGTTAGATGAGGGCAAACGAGCTTGCAGGTCACCGTTGGTATGTGATCAATGCCGCCTATGAAGTCTTGCAATATCCGAGGATTTACAAGAGCGTTGCCGGCCTTGGAAATAGGAATATATGCCTTTTTTGAAGGTACCCATGTCGTATCGATCTGGAAATACCCCCGAAGGAAGTTCGTTCCACATCCGAGTGGAACGTGGGAAAAAGTTTTTGTAAACTGCACAGTGGAAGATCGCCACGCATTCAGGTGGTATGGATGGTAAAGGAGACGATGGCGAGCTGTGCAGTGGTGAAATTCGGCGGTAGGCATCAGATCGAATAGTTCTTCAGAACACTCCCCGTTGTAAATGCGGTAGAAGACGCACAAAGAGGCCACGTCTCTAAGCAATGCCAAAGAGTCCAGCCGTTCGCAGATCACTGGATCCCCCATAATCCGAACGGCTCTCCGTTGTACGTGGCGAAATGGTAGAAGCTGATATTGGGGTGATCCTGACCAGAGCTGAGAACAGTACTCCATGTGTGGCCGGACCTGCGCCTTATAGAGCGCAAGTCTTTGGCCAGGTTTGAAATACTGCCTTGCTCTATTGATCACTCCCAATTTCATCGAGGCCAACTTGGCCTTGCTCTCCAGATGGCCACGAAACTGACAATCGGTCGATATGTCGAGACCTAGTATTTTGATACTTGGCGAGGCAATAAGAAGAGTGCTCTCGAAGAGCGGTGGACGACAAATGAGGTTTTCTTAGTGGTAAAGGCGCAAACATGTGTCTTTAGGGGATTGAACTGATCGTGGTTCAGTTCACCCCACTCAGAGACCGTCCCCAGGGAGGTCTCTATTGAAGACACAAGTTTCTTTCGGCACTCGTCGACGTTCAGTCTTAGGGATACAATGTGTCTTATCCATGTTTAATTTTGTAAATTAATTTGTTTATCAACATATAAATTAAAGGTTGATAGTATCATAGAGTTTTAGATTAATTAAATCGATACGTGAGTATTTGCCTTTTCTATAGTAACCACTTTGAGCGTAAAATTGCCTCTGCTTTTGAAACAACAAATTAATTAAACACCTCATTAACCTCATAATATTTATTCTGGATTGTGTGCGCGTAGCTTTTGCCTCGGCTTTATATATTTTTATAGTAACAACATATAACATTTACTATAAACAGCTGTCATTTTAGCAATTTGGAAGTTTATAAACTTAATTATTATTATACGTATTACATGTATACGTAATACATGTTGTATTACGTAAGTAACGTTATATAAATTAAAATACATATTTATATTGACGGGACAGCATCAATGGGAATGTTCTGGAAGAGCGATAATACGATGAATGGGGTCTTATTAGTGGTAAATGTGCAAAACATGTGTCTACAGGGAGTTAAAGGAATAAGATTTAGTTTATCCCCTTCCAAAACCTTCTTTGGAAAGGACTTGATGGAAAATATATCTTTCTTTTGGCACTTATTTTTAACTTTTCTGCTCCGCCAAGTAATAGCTATTTGTACAAATTCCTGGTAAATCAATGACGTACGAACTGACGATTGATAATACTCTCGAAGATGTGGGAGAGTAAAGAGATAATGGCAATAGTCCTGAAGGTAACCGGGTCTCAGCTATCACCCTTTTTTGAGAGCGGATAGATAAGGACTGACTTCCATGTGTCCGGGATTAGGTCTTTCCTGTAGGAGTACCAAAATAAATTTACTAGAACTGTAATCAGCTCCAGCCATATGCTCCGAGCATATGGCTGGAGCTGACACATGGCACGACTTGTAAAATGACACCCGATGACAGTTTACTTATAAAAAACGTCCAAGGAGAAGAGGTTTCTTACTTTTCTTAAAGATTATTTATTATTTTTAATTTATTTTTATCGTTTTCTAATTAATGTTGTCTAAAAAAAATATTATTTCTAAAAATACAACATTTTGTACTTACTACATTTTTTACTAACAGATTACTAACTTAACATTTGTAGATACTATTTATAACGTTTTAATTTGTTAATTAATTGAAATAAATTAGATATTGCGTTAGCGTAGCGCTTTCATTTACTACGATAGAGTTTTTAGAACATATTTTTTGATTCTGCAAAACAGATGTGTAGAACATCTGTAATACTTAACATAACATTACATAACTCTTATTGAATATTTTTAAAGTTACATCAACATACCCAAACGAATCCTTTTAATGAAGAATAATATTCTTGTATTTTTCAAAATAAAATACTCACATGTTACTTTTTAATATAGAACATATTATTTTAGCCGGCAAGTACTTATCTTTTCCTATCACATAAATTTTAGTATTTCATATTAAAAACTAATGTTTTTTTTTCAGAAACGATCTATTAGATTTCGCAAGGTTTAAGTAACATTAACTGATGCTCATCTTGTCACTTAACATTCACAGATTAATGAAGTTCCTGTACGTGTTAAATGTGCCCTCAGCTATATTTAAGACAGATCAAATATCCTTATTCGTTCACCAATGAAAGCATTCATACCTTCCAGTGCTACATGATCAACTTTCAAATAGACCTTATGGAAGTGGTTATTAAATACTATTACTTGTCTAGGATCTAGGAGGTAGTGGCAGAACTTGGTCAACCAAATTTAAAGTACGAGTACGTAAACCTAAACTGGTCGATAACGTTAGTGTAACGTATAAAGATCCTTATCAAGTCACGAATAGTAGTCACACTGCCAATGACAAATACAATAACAACATGAACACGAAAGAGGGTGATTGATTTATTTGTCAGCAACATATATGTGCACCGTGACCATAGCAATTATTACCCTTTGAAACAATCGGAAAACAAACAATAAAGAAATACATAATAAATACCCTCTAAACAACAAATACTGGTATTTATGCATATTATTAATTACATGATGTATTTATTAATTATGATATGCTAACAGTTGCTATTCTTTCCTGATTTCTTAAAAGCCACAGTGTTTAAGTTAGAAGTACAAATTGCAGTCGAGTAAGCTGGATAGCGATTTTCCTGATCGTACTCCGAACTTATGCACAGGAGTTAACTGCTATGTTAAGGCGGTTTTTTCGGTATTCTGATGTAAAAGAGATACTCGTAGTACCTAACTCATGGAAGACCATTCATCGGTTCTCGAAAAAACGACAGCTCAGATAAGGCCTATTGGTATTACATAGTAAAAAGTATAAAAACAAAAAAATATAAAACTGCATAATATAATAAGTTTTATTGTATAAATTATATTTTATGTTATGTTTATTTATATACTTGTTTTTCATTCTTAATTTATGATCTCTATAACGTCTGTATCTACAAGTATAGATGTAAAAGTAACTGGAATTATCATCTTTGACGTATTTAATAAAAAATATATATATTAAAATACTATTAACGTCATTACAGTAATTGTTTGAGCCTTATGAAACCTTCACTTTTTTTATTTGGATTTTGACATTTTAATATTAGAAGTAACATATTGTTTTGATATTCTTGGTATTGTACGATATTAAATGAATTGTTTGGTTTAGGTTTATATCAAAATGTACTAATTTAATAATTGTTTAATTTATATAAATGTAATGTCGATATTGTTGTAACATTAAAAATAATCTTATCCAATAAGGAATTTTATTTATACAAACATAATTTTCGGGCTCAGCGAAGCGTAGCATTCATAAGTCTGTAATATTGTGAAATTCGTATTTGAATATGATATCATTTAATGTATTAGATCCAGAAAACCCAGTAAAATACAGATAAATAATGATAAATAATGTGAATCAAAATAAAAAACATCTTCTTTCTCCTTATTTTTATGTAATATCACATGTAAAAAACACATTTAGAGATTGAATTGGATTTCAATTTTTTTTTTACTCTTTATTTTAATATAGATTTATATTTAACACTTCTATTTCATGTTAGTTATTAATGTACTTAATGTTTCCAGTTCTCGTAAGAACATTTGTTATTCTCGTATATTTCATATTAACTCGTTCAGTTAAATCTTATATTGAAAGTAAGTTTTGCTCAATCGATAACGGAGTGTTTAAAAATTCCATATTTCTTGATTTCTTATAAACATATATGAGTATTTACCATACTATAAATTATTTTATGGTTATTTAAAATAACATTACAACAACTTCATTTTAAATATAAATATGAATTAAAAGTCAGCTGCTATAAAGAAAAAACATAATTACTATATAATAAATTTTTTTTTATATAGGAGGAAGGCAAAAGAGCGTGAGGTCACTGATGACAAGCCATCCACGAACTTTTGTAAAATTCGGAAAATCACAAGAGAATTGCCGCCTTAGAGATTGAAATATAAACCTTTTTGAAGATACTCATGTCGTATCGATTCGAAATTACAGCCGAAGGAAGTTAGAAATAATATAGTAGAAGCCACGCACCGACGGGGTACAGATTATATTACACGCGATGGCGTCTTGTGCAGAGATGGAATTCGACGACAGGTATCAGATCAAATATTTCTTTGGAACACGGAATACAAAGAGATCAAACGCAATGCCAAAGAGAACAGCCGTACTGATCCGAACCAGAGATGAGAACAGTATACCATATCTGGGCCTATTTGCGCTTTATAGCAAGTCTTTAGCTATACTGTCTCGATTTTTTTATAACATCAAGGCCAACTTGGCCTTTCTCTCCAGATGGTAACGAAACCGACAGTCGCTAAAATATCGAGGTTCAGTATTCTGATATTTGGCGAGGTATTGAGGGGAATGCTTTCAAAGAGCGGCAATATAAAAGAGTAAGGATTTTAGAGACTAAAGCGCCAACCTATGTCTTTTGGGAATTAAACTAAAGGAGGTTCGATTTACCCTTATTCTTTTTATCTTTAGGGATGGTTCTGAGACCATCTAATCTTAATAGAGTTGATAATAGCACACAGCCTTGAGAAACTTGGAAACTTGAGAAACTTGAAAACGACCTGCATGCAGTGACCTGTACTGACAGACCAGCTCCCTTACTTTCAATAACCGTTGCCCAACGTTGCGTAAAATATATATATAAAAGATCATCAGCCGATCGACCACGGCGAAAGTCATATTGCTGAAATTGTCCGAAGCATTACCCATAATTGATATAGAGCTGTGAGGCGACACAAAGCACATAGTTGGAGATCTTCTATTACATACTTTATTAAATTATTTACTTTTAAGAGACGTACAATAAAATGTATATTTATGGCTGTATTTATGAGCCGTTTTACTAATCATAGCATTCTATCAGTAAATAAAAGTAATTTGTCTTTTCATAAATATAATGTACGTTCTTGGTAAAAAAATATTGGAGCTAAGAATATTATTATTGTCTTAATTTTTACTGACAAAGTCTTAAGTTTTAAACAAATTATTAAGATTGAAACAAATGTAAGAAAAGTTTTATATGACTTAAAATGAAATTAATATTACTTATTATAAATTTATTGCCAGTTTTTGCCAGAAACTTTTAAATAATTATGTCTGTAGTTTTGTTTTATGTGATTATACTGTTTTGTTTTGTTTTCCCCGTTCAAATAAAGAAATTTCTTGTAACAAAAGCAAAATAAGCATTTTGTTTGTTCAACACAATAAAGCATATGCATATGAGTACACCTTAAAATTCAGTCAGTTGTTTTGTAATATTGAGTTATATTTCCAAAATAGTTTCATTGTTTTAGCTTGAAAATACAAATCAAAGACTAAACTAGATTTGGCGCTAGCGATGCTAACTAGATAGCTTGAGAACTTTTACCTTTTCACTTTTCAAAGTAACTGGATCTGGATTGATTTTATAACATGCTAGAGTTTTAGAGCATGCTGAAAACTTTAAAGATCAAGGGGAAAAGTTAGATAGACTAACAAAATTATTGTAATACTTTTGTTAGTCTATCTATATAAAATTTTTTCAATAGTTTAATATTAATCAGTTTTCATCTTTATTCTACTATTGTGAATAAATCAGTAAAGTTTATACCTTTCATACATATTATTACAGATTATGCACCATGAATTTAGAATTAGAAAGCTTTTTTCATTTTCGATATGATTTATTGGCAAAAGTGCTGGCAGACTTATTATATACAGAATGAACAAATTCTCCATCGTAGGGTATATATTTTTTATGAGAGGAGGGGCAACGAGTGTGATGGTCCCGAAGACAAGTGATCACCGCTGCCCACGAACACTTTATTTTATTTATTTTATTTATTTATATATTTTCCACTTTGAATCCATACCAGTGATCATTTGTGTACGTCAAATGGAAGTGATAGGAGGGCCTATTTTGATATCGTATGTATTAAAATAAGCCCTTCTGAAAATACACTTTCCAACTTAAAATAAGGCTATGACGGTTCCAAACGTGCCTTGGTCTGAGAAGAACCACACAACAAATTCAGCCGGGATTTTTTTTTTATTGTCTCACTCTTGCAATATTCGAGGAATCGCAAAAGCGGTACCGAATTTGGAGGTAGAAGTACGAGTATACACTATTTTGAAGGTGCCCATGTCATGTCGATCCGGAAACATGGAAGAAAGATTTTTGGTATATGGTCAATTTCGAAGGCAATAACTATAATATATAAACATGAGAAATTATAAATTCGTAGCCAAAATTAAAGAGGCCTAAAGCTAGAAGAGAGTAGCAATCAAAAGGTAAGAAATAGGAGACATCAAGTTGTCTTATTCTTCTTATCGATTCTACGATTTTCACCGAAGTAGCTTTAGAGCAAAATTGTTATTAAAGTACGATTAGTTGAGTTGGGTTAAATTGTGCTTAACGGGGCAGTAACAGCGATAAATAATCTACTACTGCTAGTAATGGCTATTTCTAAATGTAGTATAGTTATGGAACTGGAATAAATAACATCTTATTTCGTACCCAAAACAACTCATGGAAAAAAATATATTCTTCTTATATGAATTTCATACATATAAACAGACAGGCGTAATCAAGTAAATAATATGTGATATTATTTCGTCCGATGAATAATATATTATATAATCCATTACTGAATATTGTTTCCATAAAAGTAGCTATAGAAAGTGACGACTTTCAGTTTCATAAACATAAGACTTTATGACTTAGTGAACTGACTCATTTTCAGAAGCAGTGTTAAATATTCAACCACTTAATTTCTAACTTCAAAGTTTTAAAATATGCTTGTATTTCATAAACCTATAACATAAATAATTAAAAAAGTATATTTACATATTGTGTATAATTATTCAGTTGAACTCCCACACCTGAACCGGCATTTTCCCGACTAGTTTTGTACTTATTCGGACCTTACTCATGATTTCAAGACGCTGCAAATCGGATTGAAACTGGTTGGGCAATGTTTATTTAATTAACGCGACCACAACCGGTGACACGTGATCATGGAACACGAAAGTTTAATTACAAAAATAAATATAATTTTTCAAGATTAAAAATATAATGAACCATTTCTAGACAACGGCATATATTTTAAAGCAAGGTCGATTTTTTTTTAATCTTTAAAAAAACTAGACAATTTCTAAAATAACACGACGATATTGAAGGAAAGAATTTGTAGATATTTTTTTTTGTTTGTTTTTTGTACGAAATACCAGAGAAAGCGACAACGAATCATATAAACCTGTAAGAAATAATAAACTAATTAGGATGTTTTTTTTAAGTTTAAATAATTATATATCGTATACAATTTCGTGAAAAAATCATCTGACAAATGTTAAAATCAGAGTGGTGCTGCCAAGTGCTCTGTTATAAGAATAAAGCATAAAAACTTATAAAAGAAAATTGAAATTTTATATTTCATTATAACATTTTTTAATAACGCGAAAACTGCAATGCCCTAGATACTGTGTCCTCGCAACTCACCCTCTCACGGGTTAAGAGAAAATATTTTAAACTGCTCGGAAAATTCTAGGATATTTCACCATTTTCACCAATAGATTTATGTATTAAGTATTAAGAGGTTGTTATTATTATATTTAACTCGCAGTTTTATTTGACTTTTGACTTATAAAACCTAAATCTAAGGTGTTCATTTTGTGACGCTTTAAAAGCTCTATAAAGATTTATGATCTATCAATAATTTTTTTGTTGCCACCCAAAGTCACATCCTGCACTTATATTTATGTTGCAGCAACACTTTTATAGTCTACCAAAGTCTGTTTTAGAAAATATAACAAACTTAATATATATTAAATGTAAACTCTATAATATTTCAAATATAATAAAATTATAATTTTTTCCAATATTTATTAGTTTGCAATTTCTTGTTGCAAGAAAAGGTATAAATGGCGCACTTGATATTAAAAAAAAATATTCTGACGGCCAACTAAGGAGAAAAAAGACAACGAAACTGTGAAAATATTTAAACTGTATTTAAATATTTTATTTAAATACCATTTCAATATTTTACAAAAAAAAATAATTATACAAAGTCCTATCTGCAGACGCAAAACTCAATATTTGTTAATAAACCAAACATATGTACAACCACACATGTTGGTTATTTAAATATTAATAATTAAAGAATTAAAAATACATCAACGCGAACAACACTTGAATATGGAATCTCCTGTCTGGTGTGTTGATAAATTTTTAATCTTTATTTATTAATTGAGCTGAAATTCACCCGTCATAAATTCTTTATAAGAATGTCATCGTAAATATTCGCCTTTATTATATATATATTTCATATATAAGAGAGATGTTTCTAGTGAAAAGGGAGCTCTTGAATTTTTAAATTATTTGTAGTGATAAGAATATTTATAAATATGTAATGTATAAAATTTAATTATTAATAATAACAACAATTCATTTTAAATTAGTTCATTCATGTTTAATTAACATAACTGTATTACAAAGTTTAATCTCCCCATCAATGTGTTATGTATTTATCTTAATCAACTATTTACACAGGATATTAACATAAACTAATCAATTTAATATCTTATGAAAGAAAAACCAATCTAATATAACAATATAAATTTTCTAACCAACATCTCTACAATCAGATAAATAAGAAATTTTGCAACAAATATTATGACCTTAAAAAAGCACACGTAAACATAAAATCTGATATATACTCGTATGTGTAATTATTTTTGTTACACTAATCTTGGTAATTTGATTTCGGCCTAGCTTCCTTGTACGCCAATATATAATTCTTGTCAGCCTAACTTCGCGTGAAGGGAGATCGAAGAAAAAATTTGTCGCCAAGTAATTAGAAGCCACAAAATGCCCAGAAGACTTTATCGACTTGATTATAATAGATTATAATACTACTATGTACAAATGCATAATTTTTCGTAAACTTTACTGTTCTAGCAGTCGCTTTGAATATTCTAACCTAGGATGATCATTTCTCTTTTTGCTTTAAGTTAATGTCTTTTGAAATTTATTAATTTCATAGATAATTAATACCTAGGAGCCGTGAAACAGGCAGTAGATACAGTATACAATAAATATTTTTTTTAGTAGTGATGAATGATGAAATTACAACATCTGTAATGTTGTGATTTTTATCTTTCTCGAGACTCTCCTAAGTTCCTCTGTTCATGCTCGGTAAGGACTCTAGGTCCGATTCCACTTGTTTTTGCATGCAACCTATGGAGGTAATTTTTTTTCTTTACAATGATACTAGTGACTGCACTGCGATTGTCGCTCTTGTAATACTACAGGGTATGGAACTGTTTGTACCAAGTTATTGCGGCCTTGGTTTGTTGTAGTCATTGCAGCACCTGTTAGAGCTGCAATGTTTCATTTATTATTTTTAATAACAGTTTACTTAACTACATTTAGCTATAGATGTTTATCTGAACTAAGATGTAATATCAGCCAGAAGCGGTAAAAGTTGATGTGTGTAACGGCGAAACTAAGCCCACGACTCTCACTATGGTCATGACACTGTGACTGTACTCGTACATAGCCCTTGGTTAGTAACCACTAAATTTAACAACTCTATATAAAAACGAAAGATAGAAAGGGCGTGTTTGGCTATAATGTTAATTAAATTACTTACAATACAAATACCATTTTGAAACTTAAAAGAAAATAAATATATATATAAGAAAGAAGTAATGATGATTATTGAATCGGGTATCAAGTGTAAATGTTAATAAATCATTTTGCTGAACTTTGAAGGTATCGAACTAAAACTCCAAAGGCTAGGAACAATGTTCTATGTGTTTGTGCAATGGATATCGAGTTTAGTTCTTTCACTATTTATTATGTTTTGAATATGTGTAATCGAATTTTTTATATTTTTAACTTCATCTTTTCCAGCTTTTTCTGTTGCAGTAAATAACTTTAGATGTTCTGACCATAAGTAACATGGCTTTTGTATTTTAACAAAAACGTTCTATAAATTTTAATATAGATAATGGAATATAAATTCAATTTATTACGTGTTTATTTCAATAAGTTTTATATAAACTCCTTTAATGTCAAATACATTGTATTCTGTTGTATTTGTATCATATTTTCCTTTCCCTATTGAGAAGATAAAATATATTGTACCACATTCTAAATTAGCTGATTTATCTAAAAAAATAAATACCAGCTTAAGAATAATTTGTTGTTTGAGCATCGACATTTTAACACCATACGCAACACCAACGTATAGTGTTAAAATATCGATGCCCAAACAACAAATTATTCTATGGTAAAGCTAATATCACTATATTAAATGTTAGAAAAACCATTTGAAAATTAATATTTTTAATTTTTGGCGTAAGACGCTTATGCTAGAGCATTTTTTAGTTTGAAATTCTTGTCTGAGTGATAAATTAAGGGGATTAGTTAAAGTAACTTTTACATAAGACTATAAAAATAAATGTGTTTAGTGATTTATTTCATAGGTCACAAACTAAAAACATCGTCTACGTTTTAATATGTCTTGCAGCCTTCCTAGTCACTTTTGTAAGTAACATAGGCAATTTGAACACTGGCTTATAAATAGAATGTAATAATATTAAAAATTCAAAAGGTGCAATCAGCATCTGAAGACATACTAGTAGTATAATAAATTTTATATCTATTTTCAGACGTTTAGAATTTATTTTTAGCAGAGTTCATTAAACAGTAATGCATCTTATACATTTAACAAATCAGAAAAAGAAAACATTTCTGACACAAACAAGGAAGATATAAATATTTATACTTTTTCTGTAATATATTTAAAGAAATAAAACTTACATATTATTACACATTTTCACTGTTTGGAGGATTGACAATTGCTGTGTCAAAGATAGGGCTTCTTAGTTTGAAATGGAATTAAAAAGTAGAGACCAGCTGCTTGCGGCTGGTAAACATGTTTGTTTACTGCATATTGCTGGCGAAGCTCGCTGTAAATATCGGCTGCGTTGTAAATACATTGAAAAGTTATCTTTGTATGCCACAATAGGCTTGTTATGATAGTAGATACTCAAAAATTTATTTATTACACTATTGCCGCCCGCTTCATTTTGACCCGTGTGCAATTTACAAGTAAAAAAAAATAAGTTTTCACAATTTTCGACATCGTAACATTTAAACTGATGGTCACATTTTTTATGGACATAATAAACTTATGTTCTAACTTTTGATAATCGTAGCTTCAAAAATACGAACGCGTTTAGTTCAATTGAGTTTAACTAGACTGTAGCAGCGATACTTAAAAGCGATACTACCACTAGACTTTTGTCGTGTTTCAATCAGGCTTTAGTAGTGAACTAACATAAAAAATATATTACTCCCTGGGTCAAAAGAAAACAGGGAGAATATTTCCAAATTCAGATCATTCATATAAACAAACAGATCTAACGATGTAATTAATACATACTATCTTATGCCCGTGGCTTCGCACACCTGGAAGAAGAGAATTTAGAGAATGTTGATAGATTATTGTAGTTATAGCTTTGATTAACGAAATCAAGATGGCCTCCGGTGTCAGTGACGGTGTCGTTAGCGTCCAAAATGACGTCTGCGATTCGTCTGTCATCGTCATTAGAATTTAACAAAATACTCGTATGTTTTTTAACAATCCGTATGTTTTTTGTGTTTTATTATTATATTTTTGTTGTATTTTATGTTGTTTTATTGTATTTTTATGTCTTTTTTTATGTTTTATTATTGAGGCGAAGTTTTCAGACAACGCAGTATTTTGACTCTTTCTATTATACGTTGAGTTGATAGTCGTATTGCTAATAAGGAAATGCTACAACAACGGGAAAATTAATTTGTAATATTAATATCCTAATTGTTACTACATAAAACAAAGGTTACGGGATGTTGGAAAAAATCAAAGTCATAAGCATCGGACTAGGTAGTTTGAAACTCATTTAATAATGTAACACCATGAGAGTTTACGATCTCCCTGTACATTTCTACTTTATTTTTTACATAATTAGAAAATAGTTGTTACTATTATAGGTTTTTTGTTTGAAATATATTCATACATATTTAATCGTAAAAATCTGAAATCTGTAGCAATTCGTACTAAGTAGTTCCTAATTCATATTTACATTTAATTTAAGTTAAATTTAAATTTGATTAAATTTGTTTAAAATATGTTGTAATAATTATTAATATTTTTAATATGTTATATAAAAGTGATATAAAATATAACATATATAACATTTTAAAAAATATTAATAATTATTAAATTTTAATATAAATAATTTCTGTTTAAACTAGTTTAATACCAATAAGAATGTATAAAGGCATATCGAAGAAATGGTTTGCTTCAAATGCCCTTAGTATTTAATTTTTTCCTAATTTTAGGTAATTGAATTAAAAAGGGAATCTTTTTTAAATCGTTATAAGTAATGTTATAATATAAAATTTATAGAACACGATATTAATACATGGCTTAGGCACAAAATATTTAATTTTATTTATTAAGCTTGCGTTGCTAGCTTCTCTCTATTAGGTATAACATAATGTCGACTGTACTCACATTTCGTAAATGCTAAGTTATTGTTTAGTTTAAGTGGTGGAGGTAACATATTTTTTTTTGTTTTCGGTATTTTCTTTTACTTGTATTTTAAAATATGACTTGCCAAATTTTATATTTCATGGCCGCAATTTCTCATATAGGTTTCGTGTTATATTACCGAGCTAGTCTAGTGATTGATTGTCTATCAAAGACCGTTTTTTTAAATTACGATTATACTATATACATTATAGCCTATATATCTTTTAATCAGATTCTTATATAAAACTTTTGTGAATGTACCTTTAATAGGTTTCCTCTTTAATTTACATCCTTCCCGTTTTCAATTATCTGGCTATCAAGTCACTTTTATTGCGCCCAAATTAAATGTTAGAAGTAATAAAATTGTGTAAAGTAAGCCTACATTGCTCTCGAGTGGAATAATTAAATCGATATAAGGGTATTGGCGTCGTGTTGTGTTTTCTCTATAATAAGTATAGTAGTTTTAAATTATGATTAAAAACCCAAACTATCCACTTAACTTCTTAAGTAAAATATATTTAATAGACATGCATTTTACTAAATAGAATAGATATAATTTTAGTATATTCGTGAAGCTACCTATTTAAATGAAGTTAACATCTTGTGTGATTATTTCTTTTGATTAGTTTCAAATTATAAAAAGAAGATTCGGCGGCCTAAGAAATATATAATGAATGCAAGAATGTAAAAGAAATCTAATGTGGTTGCGAATTATTGGATTGAAGTTTTTGAGACTTCATTTATACTTTATTTATATTAACTAAGTAATTAACTAAAATACTATGTTAAAGTTAGATATTAATATTAAAAAAAACATTCTGATTATAAATACCAAAATATAATTTTTAAGAGCACTCATAATTCTTCCTCAAATGCTATAAAGTATATATTATGTCAGATATCTAGGAGTTTTATAAAAAAATAAAATAGGTCAAGATGATTGAGATTTAATAATATCTATAAAGTATAAAAATATATTTAGAGAATAACAATTAAATGACCAATGGCTAATTCATTAACTGAATAAAATAATAACTGCAACTCTTAAATACATAGAATATAAACATTTCTAACATATATAATAAACATTTCTGTGAAAACGTAGATGAAATAGTGTAAAATAGTGATAAATCATCTAGAAAATTTATAATTTAAGAAACGATATATAAACGTCCGCAGCGGCCGCGGGGAAGCAAAATAATATTTCAAAATGCAAGTGACCGCAGTTTTGAGTGGAATTAAAAAATATCATCATTCCAATATTGGCCGCGATTCCTTTCCTACACAATGGCACTACATGCTGGAAAAATTAGGTCGACCCTAGTGCTTCAACTGATCTCGTCACTGTTTTGTTATTTATTAAAATGAACATTTATAATTTATAAAAAAAAATATAAATACGTTATATTTAATAATAAAACTAAAAAAAAATACATTGACTTCTTCAAACTAAACTAAGCAGAAAGCATCTAATTTTAAAAGTATCGTATATCTCTTATTCGGCTCCGGTCCAATGCACTCAATAGGTTTTCTGAAGATCGCTCACCAGTAAATTGCAGTCTCTTGCTTTATAACCGATAGAAAATGTATGGACTTAAGCTCGTAAAATTTTTGCCGTATATACTATTTTGTTAATGGTAGTCACTACAAATATCATTATTATATAATTTTAAAATTAGAACGAATTTAATACAGACGTATTGACAATTATTTTGTTTTATTGCCTAACACTTAAATGTTTTACGTATTTGTTATACACCTATAAACCCATGTTTAAAATAGTTTAGTTTAGTATTAAAAAAATCTAACAAATATTAAAAGAATAATGAAATTTAATATTACATTATAACATTTTTTAATTACAGCGAAAAGTGCTAGGTACTAGATACTTTATGTTTTCGCGGCGCACACTGTAAAAAGTAAAAATATTTCAATCTAAACGGAAAATTTCAGAATCTTTTACCATTTTCGCTGACAAAATACATATATGTATGAATGTAAGAGTACGTAGATAGACTTTCGATTTAAGTAAAACATAAAAAAATCTATTTATCAATAATTTACTATTTAACGAAATATTATATATATATATATATATATATATATATTCTAACTTCACGATTTATTATTTATTGTAATATTAATTACGCTATTTTTAAATGATTCAGTCGAATATGTTAAATTTAATGTTTAAATTCAAGATGTTTATGTATTTGTTGTGCGCTTAACTGAACCTAAAATTTATTATTTTAAAATTTATTTATTAACTATATATTTATTAGTTATTAAGATTATATAAGATATCAAAACAATATAGAGTTGCATATGCATATCTACATAACGAATGCTTAATGCAATGGTAGAATACAAGGCCATCAACCCGAGGCTTCTTTGGGTTCGCTTTAAGCTGGGGATAACAAGAGTATTCTTGTTGGCCGTTTACGCGCCAGTATCCTTAACTCCAGTGAGCGAGCTCGAGGAGTTTTGGGAGAGTGTCAGGGATGTTCTAAGTAGTGTCAGAGATAATGAAAAGTTGATAGTATGTGGAGATATGAATGGATGGGTTGGAACCGCGCGAAGTGGTTACGAAAGCGTGCTAGGCAAGTACGGTGATAAGAGTAAATGAGGCTGGAAAGCTTATTTTGGAATTTTTTAAGGAGAAAAATTTGTTTGTAGCAAATACGATGCTTGATCACAAACAAATTCACATGTACACATGGGAGCGAGCGGAAGAAAGAAGTATGATTGATTTATTCCTAGTGGATCAGCGTATTCGAAGCCAAGTTATGGACACGCGAGTGTTTAGGGGTGTTGATCTGGGAACGGACCACTCTCTAGTCGTTGCTAGAATAAGATGTCTGTTTGCAGGTTGGCGCAGCCGCACGACGTGTCCTGGCTTAGAGTCAAATTATCGCATAAGAAGCTGGAAGTTTCAAGATCCACCGATCAGAGAGGAATATCAAGAAAGGGTTTCCAAAAAGCTTGAAAGCTGTGATTCTGGAAATGAAAGTGTTGCAGTATGCTGGCAGAACCTTAGGAATGGTATGGTGAAAGTAGCGACAGAGGTATGTGGTAAAAGGAAAAGAGGTTTTAGTAAAAAGCGCGATGAATGGTGGGACGATGAAGTGAAAGACGCTGTAGAGTTAAAGAAGAAAGCATGGCTGGATTATAAAGCCTCGGGTAAGGATAAAAGTATGAGAGAGATAAGAAAAAGAGCGTACAAGCTGCAAAAGCACAAAACGAAAGCACTTATAAAGATAAAGCGTAAAAATTTTGAGAAAGAAAGGGATGAAAGGTTGACGAACAACTTCCGGGAAAACACGAAGCTTTTCTGGCAAGAAGTTAGTGATTCTCGGGGTTGTTGGGTAACCTGTAGAATGAAAGGGGTGCTTTCGATGAGCAGTGAAATTTTAACAGAGCCAGCACACGTTTTGCAGCGGTGGGCGGAATTCTACAAGGAGACGTATGAATGTGAGGACGCCTCGGCCTTGAGTACCAGCGAAGTGCTGAGTCCGGATTTAGCCAATGGTGAAATCAGTTTGGAAGAAGTGGAGTGTGCGATTCGAAATCTGAAATGTGGTAAGGCTGCGGGAGCAGATGAAGTTACTGCCGAGATGATCAAATATGGTGGGCCACGCGTCTGGTTTTTGTGCAATTTATGCTGGAAATCGGGGGAGGTCTCAGACGATTGGCGAAGTGCAGTCATCGTACCTTTGTATAAAGGCAAAGGTTCACAGATAGTCTGTGCAAGCTATAGGGCTATCAGTTTGATTAGCTTGGGTGGTAAAGTTTATGCTAAAATATTAGCGAGAAGAATGCAAGAGCGATCTGAAAGGCTGTTGTGGGAGGCCCAAGGAGGTTTTAGACCTGGAAGAGGGTGTATAGATCAGATCTTTTCCCTCCGCATGATCACGGAAAAGTTTTTGGATTTGGAAAAGGCGTTTGACAGGGTTGTGAGGAAGAAATTATGGGAGATACTGCCCGGATACAATGTGAGCGGACCCTTGCTACAGGCTGTAAAGTCTCTTTACAGAGATCACTCAGCCTGTGTGCGAGTAGGAGCTGGCATGTCGCCCTGGTTTGACATCCAATCGGGTGTTAAGCAAGGTTGCGCTATGTCAGCTTGGTTGTTCAATTTGTATTTGGATAGTTGTCTCCAAGGCGTGAAAGACAGTGACATGGGAGTGAAAGTAGGTGACCTGAAGGTCAATTGCTTGCTTTATGCAGATGATGCAGTGTTCATTGCAGCATCAGAATGTGATTTGCAGGCATTGGTCACCACTCTGAAAGATGGGTGTGAAAATAATGGTCTAAACCTGAATGTCGATAAGACGAAGGTTCTGATATTTGAAAGAAATGAAGAAAGAACAGAATGTAAGATCAACGTGAATGGTAAGACAATAGAACAAGTGAATGAAGTGGTATATTTGGGAAGTATGTTTAGCAGAGACGGAAGATACGAAATGGATGTGGAAAGACGTATTGCTGCTGGTAACAGAGTTAACGGTGCTTTGGCTGCATTGTTGAGACGGCAAAACGTCAGCATAGCTGCACATTTGGCTGTACACAATGCAGTTTTGCTACCGACGCTGTTATACGGCAGCCAAACGTGGGTAACACAGAAGATGAATGTAAGAAAGATGAATGCTGTGGAGATGCGATCTCTTCGCAGAATATGCGTAGTCAGTTTAGCTGACCGAATCCCCAATGAAGAGATCCGTAGAATGGAAAGTACTAGCGAAGATATCACGGCGAGAATGAAGAAGAACGTGCTCAGGTGGTTTGGGCACGTCGAACGAATGAGTGATGAAAGAATGGTAAAAAATATTTATACAGCAAAAGTGAGCGATAAGAGAGGCCTCGAGTGACCTTCGTAAACACAGTATCTATGATACTGGACGAAGGTTACGTAAATAGCAGGAGGACCCCCCGGAGGGCATGTATGAAGAGGGTGATGTCTGTGGCCGAGGCGAAAGAGGTATGCAGGGACTGTAGCGTTTGGCGCTCCGTCGTCTCTGGCTACCTCGCAAGGGATATGGCGTGAAGGTAAGTAAGGAAGTAAGTACAACGAATTAAAAAACATGTAGAGCAAAATAACAAACTGAATTTTGTTAGAAGTTTTGCCGATTATTTAATTACTTTCTTGCTTTCATATGAAGATAAAATAGAGAAAGCAGTATTAAAAAAGGAATAAGGATCTTTATCGCTGCTCAAAAAAATAAGAAAAGTCGGAAGAGCTATACTTAAAACATTGCACATGCAAAAATCTCTGTAATTTATGAGTATACTTTATAAAATACTGGATTCCATAATAAATCATCAAAATTTTAATTTAAAGTTTCAGACCGCATTTCTCAGGTATTAATAATACAGATGCGTAAAAGAGGTTTACAAGGGATTGAACTCGCTATCCGTCAATTGAAAGACAAACGTTGGTACCTCTGCGCCTTATATCCAGTTTGATTCTTAAATGGGACTACGCCTTGTACTTCATGAAGTATTAAAATAATCATGACATATATTCATTATATAAGCCCTAAGAATTTTAAACTTGTATTACTTTTAATTTTTAACCTTGGCTGTTTTACGCTTTTTTAGATAAATAAAGTAACCAAACGAGTATTTTGTCTCCCGTTTATCGCCCATTATTAATTAAGAAATACTACAAACATATACGAGACCGACCCAGAAACTACACGAACACAATCCGGAATAAACCTAATAAGGCTAATCTGTGACTTTAAAAGCAATTTCACGCCCAAAGTGCTAACTATAAAAGGCATAGCAAACACTCCTCTATCGATTTAATGAGCGGAAAAGTTCACGAGAACATCGCACGTTTAATTACTAATTTGGAAACCAAACAATTTTAAAACAAACATAGTACAAGATATACATTTTTGTTTCCCAGCGAGTTGAACATTTTAAATGCTTTCATTTCAGTTAAATAATTTATTTTTTTTAGCTTAAGCGGAACCTTCTTTAAATGATTTGGCAGATGAACTTTGTGTATTTATTTTAAGCCAAACGAATTTAAACGAATTAATAAGAAACGTAGAGGAAAATTGAGAGAACTTTCAGGTTTGTCTTCAAATTTTCAGACTAATTATTTATGTCCACATGTGTCTGGTGTTTGAAAAATTTAAATTGTCGCGCCTAAATGTACATATTATTATTTATTGATCATTATCAATAAATAATAATATGTACATTTGAATTTGAATGATTACCTTTGTAAGGTGTGCCTTTAAACTTAAAGTGTATATATTTTTTGTAGTCTGTTATTTTTTTTTCTTACATTTTATTATATTTACTAACAAGTAACAACTAGGCAATACATATTTAACGTTTAACAACATCGTTAAGTTCCCGCCTCGCAGTTCTCCAAAGGAAATGAATGAATTCTTTTATATATTCTAGCAGCGCATCAAAAAGCATTATAGTTAACTTAAAGAATGGGAAGGGAAATATAGGAAACTAAGACAGAGAGGGAAGGTGTTGGCTCTCTCACTCGATATTTTACGCCGATTTAAGGAGCTAGAACTAAGGTCGAGGTAATAAGAATAATTCTTCGCAAAAAACTATAGGTTTTCTCTTTAACATCAGATAATGAATTTTTATTCTAATCTAAGAAATATGTAGTTACCTATTAATGTGTTTAGAATAAGATTGAAGTATGTTTCATGTGATAACAGAGGGATGAGAATAATTAAAAAACTACGGATTACTGAAGATATTTTATTTATAGTAAATTAGTTAATATTTATACATAAATTATGAGTAATTACGAGTGAAAATCTTTGAAACAATTTATAAATATAGTTGAAGTGAATATTTTACTGTTATTGGTGTAATAATATAAATAAGTTTCATTTAACTTGTTTCGTAAGTCTATGTAATATTGCTATGAAAATACATCGTAAATTTTTAAAGATACTCCAATATAAATTTGTCACCTCTCCCTCAGCTGTATCTTGGAACAAACGCAGAGAATCAATAAGAATAAGCCAACATTTTATTTTCTTTTTCTTTTTAAAATTTTACATAACCTTTTTCATCCCCCCTCCCCTATAACAAGAATCGCGTTGAGATGTCCGCACTGAGGTGCTCGCTCTCAGGAGTCATTTACACATTCCCTTATGTGGAATAAATTATTTAAATAACAATGAAATATTTAGAACTTATGTTAATTATAATAAAAATATCACCATAATGACTTATATAATAATAATTTAACAAATACATATTTCTGCTTAAGTGTGCTTAGATTAATTTTACGATTATTTTTTTATCATTTATTCTATTTATATTTTTTATTTGTAAGGTTAGTTGTATGTAGTTGTATTTTATAATATTTACTGTCCATTAATGCTGTTTCTTTTTAGCAATAAAATAAAATATAAACAGTAATATTAAGATTGATACGGTCATTTTACACTAATATTATTAAATTTATTTTTAAGTTACCACATAGTATTAAACGTGTAGTCATTTTTTAACTAATGAAAAGGTTTTTAAATATTAAATCTACGTGAATTCAGAAAATAATATTTAGTTTATAAACTTGATTATTTAATTCTTTCGTGTTTGTGTTAGAATATGACATTTCAGGAGATTATTACTCAAGAGACAAACAATATAATGTAACTACTTTCAATTTTCTATAATTCATTCTAAATAAGTGAATTATTATAATGAATATCAACATTTTAAAAAAGACTTTATTAAATATTTATTGCAAAAAAGTGTATTTGACTCTAAAAACATTATCGAAAAACATTAAACAAAGATGGGTTAAAATAATGTACCTTAAACAAACCAATTAATAAGGGAAAAAAATGTTTACAAATTTCATATTACTTTTCTATATTACATATTATTATCATATATATTAAGTCCAAGGCTATTACGGTTTGTTTATCTTTCCCAGCGAGTTCATATGATATCGTTTATATCCAATAACAAGTTTTGTGTAGGTACGTTATCATTTAAGGAATGTAGAAAATAATATTTTATATTTGAAATTGTCCCTTAATATTTTAGGTACGTTATACTTATTAGAGTTTTTCACAAATTAAAAATTACTAACATCAATGATCAACATGGGCAGGACTAACAGTTGTCACCTCTGGTCATGTCTGTAATGATTCCCTGATATCTTTTATTCTATATTCATAATGAAATAGCATTTCATAACGAAGTTGGGGTCCCTTACAGATTTACCGGGTACAAATTCTTTATAAAAATATCTTTATAAATATCCGCCTATACTTTACGTTTTTATACGTGACGTACAAGTCATGTGATTACATTAAAAGGTTTACCAGTTTTAATGAAAGCGCATGTATACATAACATTTGTTTTTTTATTAACAATTATCCTTCCTTTACGTTAAAATTCCCGTCTTTTAAGTTCCCTTTTTAAGTTTATACTTGTTTCACTATAAGCGATATAAATTTCGGAGTTAATTTTAAATATTTGTTAAATGCTAAGCTAATATTTTCTATTCATTAACTTGTAGATGCATATCTATGTTATAAGATAAAAAGGGGCGATTAACAAATTCCTCTCAATAAATATGAGTATGTTTAAATACTTAATTATAGTCATTATTTAATTTAAAGCATTTTCCGTTTTAACTCTCTTAAGACAAATAAATATCAATAGTTCTATATTCCCATGAAATATTTATGAGTTTTAAGATAAAATACTTTCAATAACTATAATTTAAAGAAACACGACTAAACTTATCTACAAACAAATCAAATTGACGAATATTTTGTCTCGGTCGGGAAATAAACTCGCGATCTATTCTCAATTATTTTATCCAATAGTTTGTCATAGTACTACTATACATACCACAGGGAAACTATAAATACGAAAAATGAGTATGTGGGCGTGCTACAATGTTACACATCAAAGCTGTTTTTTATACAATTTTCGTAATGAAATAGTCGAATGTACTATTTTTAATTATAACTCGTTAATACTTTTCTGTTTATGGCACTAAGAAAATGGTTAAAGTCTAAATAATAATATTTTGCTTTAAAGTAAATGTATAAAATAAGAATGTTTCATCTTTACTCACTAAAGCAATGGTTACATGGAAGGATCCTTAACAAATAATATTCCTATAGTTTATGAAAATAAGATCTTCTAATATGTTATGTTATTACATTACGGTATCTAAGTAAAATTATATTTTATTGCTAACTAGCAGATTACCCGTGCTTCGCGACGGGAATAAACTAAAAAAAACTGACTTTCGTCAGTATTGAACCCATGACCCTATCATTCACACATACACGCTCTATCCTCCAACCCATCATGATTCGCTGTCAGTGCGAGAAAGCCTTGAGTTTGATAACTACAGACTTTCATTCCTATTGGGTTATAGGTACACTCTTATTTCTCACATCGCAGCGTGTTGAGAATAAACATAGTGACTGGCCAAATAATTTTAATTTCTACTGCTATGCAATGGGAGAGGAGAGGGAGCGGGGGGTAAACTTTGCAGTTTTTTAGCTGTAACTTTGGAGCGGTTTGGCACTTTGCAAAATCCTTTCTTATTGTATATTCAATATGTCAGGAGTCTTGTGTCCAAATTTCAGCTTTCTAGGTTTGGGCTGTAGAGCGATGAATAAGTCAGTGAGTCAGTCAGTGAGTGTCTTTGTGTTTTATATATTATACCCGTGCTTCTCGACGACGGCGAAAGTGATCAAACATTTTGTTTGAATTTTCACACTATCTAGGAGATATCAAACAGGCGCGTTATATTTTTTGCAGTTTTTTAACTGTAACTTTGGAACGGTTTGGACCTTTGCCCTTTCCTATTGTACCTATTCAATATGCCAGGAGTCTTGTGTCTAAATCTCAGCTTTCTAGGTATTACGGTTTGGGCTGTAGAGCGATGAATGAGTCAGTGAGTGAGTGTCTTTGTGCTTTATATATTAAGATATTTCTTGTTCGATAAAAAAAAATTTCGATAATATTCAACATTTTATTTACAAGAAGTCCATAGTTAAAACAATGTTTTACAACCAGAGAACATTGATTTATGTCTTGAAACATCAAATAAAAAGTGAGTGATTTGTAAGTGAGTTTTATACGAAATACATTTTTCTTACTGTTTAAGCTTTTCTTAGTGTCAAGTACCACCACCTCAAAACGTTATCTGAGAAGAGCTGCTGCCAGTAACTCAGCGAATTCACAATATCATTGAATTCTCTATCCAAGAGTTTTCTTTGAAATTCCAACTAATAAAAACAACTAAAAGGTGTCGCGAAAGGAATCCGAACTCCAACATTAACTTGTTCAATAATTTTAATTGTAATACACGTTGTCTTTTGAAGTGTAAACAAGAAAATGGTATGATCATAAGAATATCAAATGCAAAATCATGTATGTTACATATTTTTTGTATCGATTAATAAAAGTAGTACAAGTCAATAAAAGATTCCAGTATAAATATCCATGGTCTACGTGTTATTATATTTTTCGGAGGTCTCGTACATTAGGATTGATTATTTGTGAAAGCTTATATTAATAAGCTTTCATTATACGCCTTTATTACATTTGCGCTAACATTAGTGTAAGAAATTATTTTCTTTTATTTTAATATCTACTTTATTCAATATATTTTTTAATATTATTTATTCAATAGAATAAATTATATTAGTTTATTTATTTTTATCTCAATTCTTTTAACACTTATCTACATATGCAGCATGTAACTACAAGACATACATTTACTATATAATAATTCATACAGAGCACAGCTCTTGCGCATTTGTGTTAAATACATTTTAATTGCTCCATTACTCAACTGATCTATCTATATATCATATTAAATATTGTTAGCAATTCTCGTCTTCTTTCAATTTTAAACATACAAAACTTAATTATATTGGAACTAGCACTGATAAAACTTTTAATTATCGACTGAAGCAAATAGTAAGAGAAATGGGAATGCTTTATTTATTTATTCATGTACCTCATTATTACATAGATACTTAAAATTATAAAATATGTACATGGGATAGCTTATCTCTTAGAAGAGATCTCTTCCAGCCACCCCTGAGTGTAAGTGCCTTGTAATTGACAAAGTAGGTGGGTACACTAAAATTTAAAATATATATATATATATAAGAATACTTAAGTAATAATAATAATAATAATAATAATAATAATAATAATAATAATAATAATAATAAGTAATATAACATGCTTATATAATGCAAAGAATATATATATAAACTTACATATTAATAAATAAATAATATATATATATATATATATATATATACATACATATATAATATACAAACATATATAAACATATATACTTACACAAATAATTTTTTATATATACATCAAAGAAGTGAGTGAAAGTGCTGCTTTAATTTATATTTAAAAGATTTAGCGTTCGGACATTTATAGAACTCGTCAGGTAGTGAGTTCCACAGACGCACTGCTTGCACTGTAAAGGAGCGTGAATAAAATATGCTATTATAGTGAGGAATATCAAGTGGTTTTAAAGGTACACATGAACGCAATGGTCTGTGTTTTGTAGTCGACATTCTAAACCGCTCACTAAGGTAATTCGGTGCACAGTTTTTAATTATATTAAAGAGATTATTTAAGATATGCATATTCCGGCGAAGAGGAATTGGTAGCCACTTTAATTGACGTCGGTAGTCTGATATATGATCGTATTTTCGCAATCCATATATAAATCTTATACACAAGTTTTGAAGTCGATCTAGTTTGTCAAGTAGCTCATGTGTAGCATCTAGATAGCATATGTCAGCATAATCGAGAAGAGGAAGTAATAAAGTTTGAGTTAGAAGTATTTTTGATTTTACAGGGAGTAAATTCTGAAGACGTCTCATAGAGTGAAAAGAATAATGAAATCGCTTACTTATGTCATTTACATGTGACGACCAAGACAGATTGTAGTCCATTTTTAAACCTAAGTTTTTAACAGTGTCAGTAAAAGGTATAACAGTTGTATCGTATACAATTTGTGGGATGGTATTGAAATCAACTTTGTGACGTAGTTGTCTACTTCCAATAAGTATAGCCTGAGTCTTACTTGGATTAACTGAGAGACCAAAAGAATAGGCCCATTCCTTAATCCGCTTCATATCTTCATTAATTAATTCAATCTCTGAGTTAAGTACTTCAATGTGTGCGTGTCTGTACAATTGCAAATCATCTGCATAGACATGGTAGCGAGAAGATATAACTTTAGTGACTTCATTTATGAATATAGAGAAAAGAAGTGGAGATAAAACCGCGCCTTGTGGAACACCAGCTATTAGATCAGCCCAATCCGAGGAACCCTCGTTAGAGCGAACCATTTGCCGGCGACCATGAAGATAAGATTGAAACCATTCAATCACAGGTGGAGATATGTTAAGGGAACGCAGGATGGAAAGTAAAATACCGAAATCAACTGAGTTGAAGGCATTACTAAAATCAAGTAAAACTAGGATGGTAAATGACTTGTTGTCCATAGCAAGCCTTATGTCCTCAGTGATTTTAAGTAGTGCTGTCGTGGTACTATGATGATTTCGAAAACCTGACTGGTATGGACTAATTAAATTATTTGTGGTTAAAAAATATGAAAGTTGCTTGGAAACTATATATTCGAGAATTTTAGAAAGAAACGGCAGTATAGATATGGGGCGGAAATGCATGGGAGTGGAGGGATGTTTATTTTTAGGTAAAGGTATAACATAGGCTTCCTTCCAAGCTGTAGGAAAGGAATTGGAAATAAGGGAAAAGTTTATAATGTGAGTAATTACTGCCAGTATACTATCTAAAATCGGTAAGAGCATGTCACGACTTATACCATCGCTACCAACAGCTTTTGATGTAAAAGATAGTACGCTCATCTTAACATCACACTCTGTGATCTCACGAAATATAAATGGAGTACAGTCGGGCTTGGGGGCATTAAACAGTTCATGAAGCGTAGATGTTCGTGTGCCATCATGCAAAAGGACATGTGGTTTAGAAAAATATTTATTAAGAGAATTTAAATCATCATATTGATGTAAAGGTTCAGATGTTTTCCCCACACCCAAAGATTTGAAAAATCTCCACATCTGAGATGGAGTTGAGTTATTAATTGAGGAAAAAATGAAACGACGCTTTGCATCCCTACACATTCTATTGCAGAGATTACGCAATTGTTTGTAGATTATTATATTTTCATGACTGCTATTATGTTTGCACTTTTGCTTGGCTTTGTCACGTTTTTTCATAATTTTCTTTATTGTCGGGGTAAGCCAAGGTGCAGGAAGGCGTTTTGATCGAACAGGTTTATAAGGAGCATGATGGTCATATAAGTTGATAATTAAATTATTAAGTTTTTGCACTTTATTATCAATAGTGCTAGCTGAATAGACATCGGACCAATCCATTGTTGATGCATCACTTTTAAGATCATTCCAGTTTATGCATTTAAGGTTTCGTCTCATTAAAGTTACAGTCTTTGGTTTGGGTCGAGAAAAATTATAACAAAGATATAGAAGATCGTGGTAAGAGAAAGGTGCTGTAGATTGACCATGATTTAAGACATTTTTAGTGTTTGATACTATAATTAGATCCAGAAGTGATGGATCAGCATTAGGGAAAAAATGAGTTTCGGAAAGAGAGAGTATAGACATGTTAAAAGAAGTTATTAAAGATTCAAGTTTATGAGACCTGGTGTTCCCTTTTGAAAGACATGTATTAAGGTCACCCATAATAATGGTGTGTTCATAAGATGTTGCATAAGATTGAAGTAGTTCTTCGAGTGTTGAGAAATAATCAATATTGTTTGAAGGACTATAGACGACACCAAGCAGAAGGTTTGAGTAGCGTGCACGAATTTCGAGAAAAAGATATTCTAAGTTATCAGTATTATGGGCAGATTGTGACACAATGGAAAAAGAAATGTTATTGCGGAGATAGATACACACACCGCCACCTCTTCGCCCTTCCCTATCGTTGCGAATAAGTGTGAAATCTGGAAGGAGGTAGAGACATGAAGGGAGTGAGGGTTTTAACCAAGATTCTGATATCAGAATACAATCGACCGCTACATTGCTAAATGATGCTAAGAAATCAGAGTAATGGGCCGGAATACTTTGTGCATTTATGTGTACTATATTAAGATAAGTGGACCTTTTATGAAAAATTGAATTTAATTTTGAATTAAGTGGAGTAAAACTATCATCTGCTGAAGTGGAACTTGCATCACTAACAAAATCATCAGGCGTGGAAGAAGAAAAATATTCATCATTTATAATGTTATATGGTAAATAAGACATATTTTAATTATAAAATAATATTATATATACTATATATAAAATAATAATAATAATAATAATAATAATAATAATAATAATAATAATAATAATAATAATAATAATAATAATAATAATAATAATAATAATACAAATAGTAATAATAATAATAATAATAATAATAATAATAATAATAATAATAATAATAATAATAATAATAACAATAATAATAATAATAATAATAATAATAATAAAAATAGTAATAATAATAATAATAATAATAATAATAATAGTAATAAAATAACAATAATAATACTATATTGCTTACAAACATTTAAATCTAATTAAAAGATTTATATTTATGTATTATTAACCTACACTCGTGGGCAAGCTGTAAGTTACATATTATTAACCACTTTTAAAAAGGGGTACACAGTAATACAAGTTAAGAAAAAAAAAATACAGTATAAAACTTATTAAACTAAAATTTAAAAATTATGATTAAATAAAAAAAAGAAACAAAACACAAAAATCTTTACATACTAGCTACATTTCTGAACTCACAATTGTCATACGTCAAATATCTTGTTTGTAAGGTAATTAGTGACAGTTGATTTCTATAATACTTGACAATCAACTATAAACAAAGATAATGACGGTAAAAGTATTTTTGTGACCAATTAAATTAAATCAACAATAGCTTAACGAATAGCTGTTAACAGAAGTAGTTAAAAAATAAATTAATTAAAAAGTAAAAAACATAAAAGGAAGTTAAATATTGTCCGCTAAGCAACTGAAGTATGTACAAAATGTTAAAACTACAGTATGAACGAGGAAGATGGTGTCTACTGCATATTATTTTGCTGTACCTTTAATGTTACGGCGCGGCCTCACAGTTCTGGGATCCTGTACAATTGGTGCTTGCTGTACTGGGTGTTTGTCTATAAGTGACTGAAGCTCAGACATAGTATTTAATCTAACACGACTTTTATCGGGCAAAACAATGAAAATATTTCCATCAGCAGACCATGAGTTTTTGAGACCAAAGTGCTTCCTAGCAGTAGAAAAAACTTCCTGTCTAGGTTTTGTTAAGAACTCAGACACACTGATACCGGATCCCTTCAATGAAGTCTTTGCGTTCCACACCTTGTTCCGATGCTTTAAACCACAGAAACGCACTAATATTGGCCTGGGTTTATCTTTTCTTACTCCCAGGCGATGACATACATCAAGATGAGAACAATCAATGTCATTTAATTCCATTTTATCACAAAGAAGATTATTAATAGTGCATTCAACCTTCTCATTATAATCTTCTGGTAATCCATGGAATAGTAAGATTTTTCTTCGGGAATACATTTCATGACTATCAAAACCTGCTGTCAAGAACTGGAGCTGCTGCTGTAGCATGTTTAATGTTTTCCAGATGACATCTTTGAAAGCTGCATAATCTTTTGCAAGTGTCGCAAGATCTGGAGAAATATTCTTTAATGGTGACTTTGAAGAAGTTTGTGTTCTTGCTAGTGCCTTGTCAAAGTTATCCATACGTGATTCAAATAATTTAACAATGTCTTCCATGTTCTTATTAACTTGGTTTTGTAGATCCATTATAGTTGTTTATAAAAGTGGTTTGTATGAGATTTGCCAGGTGATGTAGGTTAATAATTATTATTAATTAGAACATTTACACTTAATAACAATTAAAAAAACTAGATAAAATGAAATAAATTTTAGGACAAAATTTTTTTGATGTTGTACACCCAACTACCCACACGTATTTACCTACTTACTGAAAGTTACAATAGGAACTACTTCGAAAACAATTATCTTGTTACCGCTGCACTTTATTTTCTTTGGTCTCCTCAAGGTGTCTACACACGCTTCGTTGCAACTAGACTTTGAAGACAATATACTTTGTCCACTTCAACCTTTCTTGGTGCATAACTAACTGCAGAAATTGTGGACGGACTTTCTATGTTATAAATTGAGAATATACTGAAACAATATCGAAACTATTGTTTCAGATAATGTCGGAATAATAGTGCCGATATATCTAAAAAATCAACTAAATTGTACATTTAAGATTTGTGTAAATTAATTTCTACATACGTTTATGAATTAATTGCAAAATATTTTAAATTATGTATAAATATATTTGTCCATGTTAACCTGAACTCAGAAACATTTTGAAAGGTCGCAGGCTTGAGTCGGACCCGTCTTAATGGATCTCTATTTCTATAATTATTTTGATTTCGATAAAATACTCGTATCTCAATTAAATTCAGCATTACCAGATATGTGTCTCGTTATTTCATTATTGGCATTCAGTATGTACTTAGATAATATCTTTATTGTACGATAAAAGTTGTTTTAGATAACTAGACAGCATTTAAATAAGAGAGTGATATGTTACACATTTTTGTCTTCATCGGGGTGGTTTTTGAATTAAATTCTTATTTTTATTTATTTTAGAGTTGTATATATTTTTAGTAGATCATTCTTATAACACACAAAATCCTGAAAAAAAAAGAGTGTATTTTTTTTCTAAACTATACACGAAGAATATTTATTCATTCTAGAGGGCGGAGCAAATATTGCTATGTGTATTTGATTGTTATATCTATGACTTTTAACGATTTATCCATTTAATATTTTTACCGAAATAATTAATTATAAAGATATATCTGTTAAAAAATTTAATTTCTTAAAGTTTTTGACGGCATTGGATTATTATTAAACATTTTCTTCGTTAACCTATATTTAAGAGTAATATAAACAATAACAAAAATATCATAGCTATCAATAAAGTAATTATTATCCTACCTAACTAACTAACCCATTTTCAAAAGTTAATACTCTGGCGTTTAATAATCTGATTCTCTATTATCTTATTATGTATTAGTGAGATACGTCGGGGGAACTTGACTTAGGGTATTTTGTTTTAAATAATTTATTCTTGAGTTTAAGAACATTTTCACTTTTAAAAATCATATCCATTTAATGTTATTTATTTTTTTTTTTTAATTTTGTTTTAATTCTGAACCGAAGGCAAAGAGAAAATGTTCAATAAGAGTAAAACTGATTATTGAAAAATTTACGAAATACTAGTATATGTTACCAAATTATTTAACTTTTTTACCTATGAAATAAATAAGTAAGGAAGCCGTTTTTCACGAGCACAATAACATTCAGTAATATCACACACTGAGATGTTGTATATTTTAGATCTGAAGTTATTTATATAAATGTCAGAACTTACCACAAAATCATATTAAAAAGACTGTGTTAATAAAAAAAAATACCTTTTCTTTTCCTCTGTAATTTAAAGTATATAATTAGGTAATTTGTTTTTATATTATTTAATTAATTTAATAATTGTTTCATAAATGTGAAATCACTGAAAAGTTAGTTAGTTTTGTAGGTGGTAAAGCCTAGCTGCAGTTATCTGACTTCAGCTCGTATTGGGCTGGCTCGACCGGGGAAGAACCACCCTCTCACAGAAGACCGACGCATAGTAACCAAATTCATATGGTTATGTTCCGTCGGTGAGTGAGAGAATCCGGAGGCCCAACCCCCCCCCCCCCCCAGCCAAACGTTATAGCGATACCTCCAAAAAGTATACCCCAGGATGATACCGGTGAAGCCGGGGACCCCCTCCCCGAGCAAAATCGGGGAAATGATTCTCGGATTTTGCTCGGACTGCCCGTCGTATCTGGGGTGGGCAAAGTATCGCCTTTTGTGTTTTTTGAGGGCAAACGACGAGTCAACGCAGCGGCACCCCGACCCACTTTAAATGTGGACATTTGCAACATCCGGGGACTTCATTCCAACTTGAACGCCGTCCACTATCATCTAGAGACGGCGCAGCCGGCCTTGTTGTTTCTGACGGAGACGCAGATATCTCAACCTGGCGACACAGCGTACCTTTCATACCCTGGGTATAAGCTAGAACACCATTTTATACCACACGCCGGGGTATCTGTGTTCGTAAGGGAGGATATCTGCTACCGTCGCCTTCAGGTTTTTGAAGGTAGGGACCTGTCTGTACTCTGGCTGCGCGTGGACATGGACGACCATGTCAGAGTCTACGCGTGCCTCTACAGGTCCCATAGTGGTAATGCAGAAACGGATCAACTCTTGGGCCATGTTCAGGGGAAGATTGACGATCTGCTTTCACAGACTCCATCCGCCGAAGTCGTAGTCCTCGGGGACTTCAATGCGCACAATGCCGATTGGCTAGGGTCACGTGCCACCGGCTACGCGGGGAGATCTGTGTTTGACTTTGCTCTGGCGAATAGTCTGTCCCAATTGGTCAAGACGCACACTCTTCTACCGGACGTGTACAGCCATATGTCCTCTTTGTTGGATCTTCTGCTGACTACACATCTCGGTAAGTACCAAGTCACTGTCGAGGCTCCCTTAGAGTCCTCTGATCATTGCTTACGGAGTGTAGTGCCCATTGAACGCCCAGCTTGCACAAGACCTGCGCCTAGACGCGTTTGGCACTATAAGTCAGCGGATAGTGACTGAGTGAGTGATCCTAGTGACTGTGCTGCGGCTGTGGCTGATGTGATAATTCAGGGCATGGAACTATTTGTACCAAGCTCTGTGGTACCACTTGGTGGCAGATCGCGGCCTTGGTTTGATGCGTCTGTCAGGGCTGCAGCAGCTGGCAAACGGCAGACTTATCAAGCTTGGGCTAATGTGTTAGCCACTAAGGATCCGAACTCTAGAATTCTGAAGAGGAAATATGATCGTGCCTCCAGATTCTTCAAACAGAAAATTGCTACAGCAAAGTTCAAGCATGTCGTCAAAATTAGGGATCGGCTGGCAAAGTACGCGCAAGTTCTGGGCGCTTTCCAAAGCCAGTCTGGGTAACTTTTGTCAGCCATCCCTACCGCCATTGCACACTGAGAACGACTCTTTGGCCCACACGGCAAAAGAGAAAGCCGATCTCTTGGGCACTCTTTTCGCCTCCAACTCGATTTTGGAAGACCAGGGGGAGACACCACCTATCATCCCGCGGTGTCAGAGCTCAATGCCGGAAATAGTTTTTCGGAGAAAACTATTAGGTAGTCTCTATTTTCCTTGGACGTTCATAAGTCGAGTGGGCCGGATGGCATTTCTCCATTGGTGCTACGAACGTGTGCCCCTGAGTTGATTCCAGTGCTAACGCGTCTATTTCGGTACTCCTACCTTAAAGGCGTAGTCCCGGTCTCATGGAAGCGTGCTCTTGTCCATCCGATCCCTAAAAAAGGTGATAGCTCGGACCCAGCTAACTACAGACCTATCGACATTACCTCTCTGCTCTCCAAAGTAATGGAGAGCATTATCAATGAACAGCTCCTAACCTACCTCGAGGATCACCAGCTGGTCAATGACCGGCAATATGGCTTTCGCCATGGTCGATCGGGTGGTGATCTTTTGTTATATCTTACGCACCGTTGGGCAGCTGTTATTGAAAGCAAGGGCTCTCTCTTGTAAAAGGGTCTGGCAGTTTGTCTGGATATGGCGAAAGCCTTCGATCGTGTATGGCACAAGGGGTTTCTTTCAGACCTACCTTCCTATGGGCTTCCCGAGAGTTTATGCAAGTGGATCACCAGCTTTTCCACTGGGCGAGGCATACCGAGCGTTCTCGACGGTTTTTGCTCGGACCCCAAGCCCGTGAACGCTGGTGTATCCCAAGGCTGCGTGCTATCCCCAACTCGGTTCCTCCTACACATCAATGATATGTTGGATATTCCCAACATAGATTGTTACGCGGATGACAGCACTGGGGATGCGGTATATTCCGGCGTGCAGGTCTCTCTCGAGAAAACGTTAACGAGTGCCGAAATAAACTTGTGTCTTCTATAGAGACCTCCTTGGGGATGGTCTCTGAGTGGGATGAACTGAACCACGTTCATTTTAATCCCCTACAGACACATGTTTGCGCGTTTACTACTAAAAAAAACACATTTTTCATATAACCGCTCTTCGAGAGCACTCCTCTCATTGCCTCGCCAAGTATCAGAATACTGGGTCTCGACATTTCGAACGATTGTTCAGTTTCGTGGTCATCTGGAAAGCAAGGCCAAGTTGGCCTCGATGAAATTTTAAGTGATCAATAGAGTGAGGCAGTACTTCACTCCTGGCCAAAGACTTGCGCTCTACAATGCGCAGGTCCGACCACACATGGAGTACTGTTCTCATCTCTGGTCCTGATCACTCCAATATCAGCTTCTACCATTTGACCGCGTACAACCGAGAGCCGTTCGGATTGTCGGGAACCCGGTGCTCTGTGAACGGCTGGACTCTTTGGCATTGCGTAGAGACGTTGCATCTCTGTGCATCTTCTACAGCATTTACCACGGGGAGTGTTCCGAAGAGCTATTCGATCTGAAGCCTACCGCCGAATTTCATCACCACACAGCGTGCCATCGCCTCCAATACCATCCGTACCACCTGGATGCGTGGCCATCCTCCACGGTTTTCAAGTACATTTTTTTTCCTCGTACCACTCGAATGTGGAACGAACTCCCTTCGGCGGTATTTCCAGATCGGTACGACATGGGTACCTTCAAAAAAGGCGTTTACTCCCACCTTCAAGGCCGGCAACGCTCCTGTAAATCTTTGGATGTTGCTAGAGTTCATGGGCGGCGGTGATCACAAATCACGCCAGCTCATTTGCCCTCCGATTCCAAAAAAAAAAAATTTAAAAAAATCCTCTTATATGGTCCAATAAATCTTAATAGCTTATAATTTAAATGGATAAATTGAAAACTTAGATTTAAGAAAGGTTAATAAATTTTATTTAAGAAATAAATGAAGTATGTACGTATACAAAAAGAAAGTCTAAGATTAAGAGACTGCGTTTGAGAGGCCTTTAAATACAGTGAAGCACTCACGTTTGGCCTAGTAGTACACTCAAGGACACTTACTTATTATGCTACGAACCTAAAAATATATTTTTCCGTTAATTCAAAACACGTTATCATTGATGTTAGATTGTGAACAATTCCTCACCCGCACTAATCGTGGTAAAGGAATGTTGGGTGGATTTGATATATACAGCGAACGAACTCTCGCGACGAATAGGGGAAAAAAACCACTTTCGCCTGATCTATGGTACTATATTCGAGATTAAAATTTGCACAAGTTCAATGGCCTTCTATAGTAGCGTTGATAACAAAACGCATGCGACTTTTAATTTTGCCACTACGCCATCTAGGGAACGGTACCTCAAACTTTTGAATTAATGTTTAACAGATTGTTACTTGCGATACTCTAATATTTCTTTTTAAAAGTCCATTATTTTTATTATAAAACTCTCTTATTGTGTTTAATTTAATTTAACTTTATTATTTCTTGTTTAATTCTTAATTTAATTTGTTATAATTATTAATTATATAATAGTTAATTGTAATGTAATTGAAATTATAATAAAATGAACGAATGCGACGTTGGGGACCGCCAACCAACACGCCATGTTCCGAACAGCAGGAGGTGGAGGACGGCGCTACAAATAGCTACATGGAATATAAGAGGAGGAATGGAGCAGAAGATGAATGAATTATTAGATGTGTGTTGTGTGTCTGACACCAAACAAAAATGCAATGATACGAACGATGCATATATTATAGCATATTATAGCAAAATAATATGTTTTTGGAATCACAGACTAGTCTACTGTTTAGAGAAAGATGAAAGTTCTTATTATTGATTTATTAACTTCGAATAGGACCTTAAAACTCCAATATATTTCTGCGTTATGTGGGTTAACAATTATTAGAAATAAATTTTAAAATCAATCATTAAAACTATATCAATGACTTTTATACAGTTTTCTTAAATCAACAAAAAAAATATCTCAAAAACACTTAATAATAATAACATAATACATAATTTTTCTCCTTATTTAATTTAATTAAAAGTAGTAGATTTATGAAAAATTATACGAATCCTAATTTAAATCAAAAATATTTCCAAAAATGTTAGCTTGTATGTAGATAAATCATGCCTATCGGATCGGTTCCTTCGCATTTCTATACGTCTTAATACTTCGCTGAGCTGATATTTTATTGAATTGATATACATAAATGTTGAGCTTAAAGTTTGAAGACATTCTTTACATACGTTGAAATGCAAGTTATATTTTGGAAATCATTCCTGATAAAATTAAATCCTTGGCGAAATACTCAATAATTACTAATACGTGACCTTGCTTAAATCACAAAATTAGTAATTTTATATACAATATTCTAATTTCAATTGTAACTCAGTTATCATAACAAGACTTTTAATAGATATAGCTGTAACTATTATTTAGATTAGGGGAATAAAAAGCGTTATTACGAGAAAGCGATGGATCAAAAGAAAGGTTATACGAGTATATAAGGTCAGTTCATAAAAATATTATCATTAGTTTTTATGTTAATATTCTTAACGTCACAATGTATTTTATTACAACAACTTTTTAAAATAATACTATTAATTCATTCTACAAGTCCATCTGTTTACTTCTCATTTTAAAGAACAAATGAATCAGAAGATTGATTTTCTGGATTAAGCTTAGCTATCAGCCTAGCTAGCCGTACTTTAGTTCTTACGAGTATATGGCTTTTCTGCACGAGTTATAAGTTTTAAATGTTACTAATAAGTGGAATAAGTCTTAAATAAATAAATATTATTATTATTATTATTATTGTAAGTATTAGTCAATAATTATTCTAATTTTATTTCAATGTTAACGCGGTTAATTTGCTAGATCAACAACCTAAAATATGTCTTATTATTGAAAATTATGATCCTTTCGAAATAAACGTAGGATCAAGAACAGGAAAAAAAAGTATGTATCCGTTTTCAAGAAAGAAAACAACACGAATGTCTTAGTAGATACGAATGTTTTAATAATAATCTATATTAAAATAAATATTGCACATGTAACATCCTAAATTTTTTTTTCTGGAATTCAATATCTTAGTAATATTCATGAGGAAAACTGGTATTTTACTAATAATTATTAATAATTTAGTATTATATGTTTTTAAAAAAAATTGCAAGCAGAGTATTATTAAGTTTTAAGCCATATTTCCAAGAAAATTTGAAACTTAAGGCAAGTCATGACATTCGCATAAATAATACCATACGTCTGATCATATATCATTTTTATAGAGCTCTTAACGCTTTCAAAGAAACCGCCTGCGCCGGTCAACTAGGAGTGGTCTTTAAAAGAGAAAGATAGATGATGTTTTATTTGATATGTACTGAATTATAACCATACTTTAAAAACAAAATACATATATTTTTAATTATTAGTATTGTGTTTAATTTTATTTACCTTAAAAGAAAATGATAGATCAACGATTAGGCTGATAGACATTTTTTTTTTTCCTTAATTTATACTATATTTTTAAATTATTGAAATATTGTACTATTAGAGGGTGATTTAAAGAGTTTGAGTTTATATTATAGAGGGATGCGTATTAACTAAGAAATAACACATACTTTGTCTGCTAACTGTTGACAGGAAAGTCAACAATAATCTTACAAGGGTATTTTGCAATTGTATACAAAATATAAATTATTATTTTTTTCCTACAGTAATTACCTATACAAATTATTATTTGTAAATTTTTACTTTTAAGGTGAAGATTGTAATAATCTCTGAAAGTCACCGCAACCTCACTTAGGGTGTTATTACCAAAAATGTACAATAAAATGAAATAATACAATAAAACGTACAATACTTACAACAATATAATACAAAATTTGGCATCAAATTATCAGCACCCACTTCGCGTCATTATAGTGAAGACTTAGATATCGTGTCTTGGCCATATTACTGAACACGCAGTTCATCAACGAAGGTTACCTCTTTTTTTAAGACCATCCTTATTTACACCTAACGCTATTCTCGTTAAATAATTTTAATCTTTCCTCGTTAAGTTATCATACCAAGCCAAAAAGATTACTTTTCATCTCTTCTACCACCGGTGCTCCTTTCAAATTATTTCTTACATATTTCTTAAGTTATTCGTTTCAACAAAATATGCAATAAAAATAGTATATTACCAAAAATGTGAGTAAGATTTATGTAAGTTAATCTGATCGGTTGTCTGGTGTATTTTAATAGATGGTATAAAAGTATTAATTTTAATGGAGAGTTTATTCAAGTTATTCTTTCAAATTTGTTAAAAAAAAAATGAAAAAATTATGATTGGAAATTTCAAACTGGCGAAATTCGGATTTCATTATTTAATAATAATTATTAATAACTTTTATACGGTGTTCCCTAATAACTGTTTTTATTTATTCTATTTTGAACAAAGTATATAATAAGAATGGAAATGTATACATATATATACTTTTATATGCTGTTCTTCTTTTTTCTTCCAACATCTTTTAGCAATTAACCTCTAGACAATACATATTTAACATATATGACTCTTAATCGTTGAGCGACGCAACGCGTAAACGAGTATTGAAGTAGTATTTAAAAAAATATATTTACAAAAAAATTGATTTTAGTCCTCATTTGCACATATAACTATAAGAAATACTCTTAACCTCGTTAAAGCCGATCCTAGTATTTTACAAAACGGTCTTCAATATATGTATTGTATTTACTTTGTCGTTATAACATTTGATTATTTCATCATATAGAAGTTTCGTGATTTTGATAAAATACGACACAGAAGAAGATATTTTAGACTCAGAGATTACAAGGACTTTGAGAACGCTTTAAAAGCTTTAAAAGCTATATAGAAATGATGTATGTTCAGAGACATCGAGCTATTCTTTTATTAATGGTTTGACTTGAGGTTCTATAACTAATTTTCCAAAAACACTATTCTTACTATATTTATTATTTTCACACTTTTCAATAATTTATTTCTATAATTCATTCAGAAACTAATACATTTTAATGATGTATATTAACATTTTTAGAAAAAAATATCGGATTAAACCTTTACTGCAAGAAGTAGGCAGACTTGGCGTTAAAAAGGTTTTTAATGTCATGAATGTTTCTAATCTAATAGCCAATCAGAGAAACATTAAATCAATGAGGAACTGAAAAAATGTAACTAGTTTTAATTAATTCAATTAAAACACAGAAACAAAAAGTATACATTTTTTTATGCAGAACGCAAAACTCAATATTTGTTAATGACCACTATAAGTCAGTATATTTGACATTGTCTATTAACATGTAAAAATAATATTCAATAAAAACTATACATGCAAAAATATGATATATTTCTTTTTGTTAAAATGTTTTTTTTTTTTAATATATTACATATACTCACTATCTGATATATAATATATAATTTCAGGTTCTTTCGTATTTTACGATACTATTACCTGAAGATATATTCAATTATATTACATTTAATATGAACAAGGTAAACAATATGGGTGAATAGAGAATTCTTGGTAAAGATCTGTAGGTACCAAATGAATGCGGAAGAAACTTTATTACAGAGATGATGTTTGTTCGTGCCGGTCCCTTTAATTGTTACAATGTAATTGTCCCTTCAGCTTTTAGATGAATGAGAATAATGTTTCTTATAAAAATATTGTTAGTTTTAGTAATTAGTGAAATTTATATATCTATATTTGAAAATAGACTTTATTGTACAACGTATTACATTGTAGACATGTTCTAGTTTGAAGATAAGGATGGAAATCCCAACAAAACCGGATTTTCTGCAAAAGCCATATCGTAGCACCTGCAATATTTTGTTATACATTTACAAGAGCCAGCTTTTAACACTGTAGTATTATTTCAGAGTGGTGTCATGTTGTAGCTAATATCGATTAACTAATCGGTTTAAGTAATTGTAGTAGTTTCATTTCAAACAAAAATAATCTTCAGAAGCAAGAAACCTAATTCAAGTGAAATATAGTATAGTTAATGATATTTTCATGTTTTATATTAAATATTCAGGTATATCCTGTCCTTAACTTGTGTAGGAGTCTATTACATAGTATTATGAAATGAAAAGCACAAGTAAAGAATTGAATTGAACTAATGAAAATCATAATTGCAGCTTATCAACTCTTAGCTCTCTTTGACTCGGTAAGGTAACTTTATTTTACACTAATTTGCAAGCTAGTTCATTTGTCGATTGTATCAAATATAGAATAGTTACTTCTATTGACGGAATTTAAACCAATAGAAATTAAAAAAATATTTTATGATTTACAACTACATATATATATAATAATATAATAAAATGCCAAAAAAACAATAAAAAACAATCGATTGAATAGGTGAGATTTCTTAGGACATCGTGAGGAGAGTATATTTTGGGAAAAAGAAGCCAACATACTTGTTCAGAAATTCCAGAGATATTTTTGTTATTAAAGGATAATTTTAAAATATCTGAGTGCATAATAGTTCATGATCCTTGGAAAAAATCCTTGACTAAATAGAATAACATTAATATAAAAAATACAATAAAATTATATATAGACAAATATATATATATTAATTATATATATAAAAGTAACAATAAAATTTATGAGACAAAAACCGGAAATTTTGATATAGTACCTACTAAAATATATTTATAAAAACTATATAAGGTTATTTATAATTTCATTTTTTAAATGTTACCAAAGTTTGTTAACTTAATTTAACCTCTTTATTCTTATATGTAATCAATACTCACAGGAATCCGTGAAAGTTGCATTTGCTGGTAATTTACATATTTCAAAACGGAAATAACACAACGTGCATTGAAAATTGAAATTTGTATTTTAACAAATCTGTGTCAGCTTGCAGGTGACACAAAGCAAAATATAAATTGGTAATTTTAGAAACAATACAAAGAAAAAAAATGTAGCAATACTTTATTTTTTGTTTTAAATATTTAATAAACTGTTAAGTTAAGTAGTTTAAGTGATCGGTAACTGTAACTCTTAATATATAATATTTTAGTATACAATCTTACTTACTTTCATAGATAGTAGAGCTTAGCTGTAATCATTTGACTTTAGCTCGTATAGGGCTGGCTCGACCAGGAAAGAACCACCCTTTATCGAAGATTCATTCGGTTATTTTCCGTTGGTGAGTGAGAGAATCCGGAAAATTCCGATTTTGAAGGTCGGGACCTGTCTGTACTCTGGCTAGTAATAGACATGGACGATTATATCAGGGATTCATGGAATATGTAGTGGTAATACAAAAATGGATCAACTTTTGAGTCACGAACGCGAGAAGACTGATGACTTGCTCTGACAGACACAGACACAGACAGATTCCCTCTGCTATAATCGTAGTCCCCAAATTTTAATGAACACAATACTGTTTGGCTAGGGTCATGTGCCACCGACTACGCAGAGAAATTTGTGTTTATTCTTGCTCTGACAAATGGTTTGTCCCAGTTGTTTAAGACGCACACTCATCAACTGGACGTAGACAGCCATATGCCATCTTTGTTGAATCTTCTACTGACTACACATCCTGGAAAGTACCAGGTCACTATCGAGGCTCCCCCCAGGGTCCTATGATCATTGCTGGGTACGGAGTGTAGTACCCATTCAACGTTCGGCTCGCACAAGCCCTGCGACCCCGCGCGTTTGCCACTACAAGTTCGCCAGCGCATTAAGATAAGTTTATTTACTCTCACAACGTTTTAAGATTTCAAATAACAAATTACAAAAAATGTGTAGGTTTATAAATAATAATTAAAACTTGTAAGGAATTATGACTGCGGTCTTTTTTTGGCTTCCTACCTATGGGGGCTGGTTTGGTTCCCTACCAATGATCCCAGATTCCCTGCGACTGTAGCAGATGTGATACTATAGGGGATGAAATTATAAGTACCAAAAACTATTGTACCACTTGGTGGCCGATCGTGGCCTTCGTATGATGCCTCTGTCAGGGTTGCAGCATCTGGCAAACGGCAGGCGTATCAAACTTGCGCTAATGCGTTAGTCACTAAAGATTTTAACTCTTGAGTTCTGAAGAGGAAATATAATCGTGCCTCCAGATTCTTCAAACGGCGAATCGCTAGAGCAAAGTTTAAGCATTTCATCAACATTCAGGATCAGCGGGTAAGAAACCCGCCTGGCACGCGCAATTTCTGGACGTTTTCCAAAGTCACTCTGAGAAATTGTTGCTAGCCGTCCCTATCGTCATTGCACAAGGGGAATTACTCTCTGGCCCATATGGCATAATAGAAAGCCAATCTCACTCTTTTTATCTCAAACTGAACTTCAGACGACCACCGACTCAACTCAACATTTAGTGGTATTTTCATAATTACTGGGTGGAGCATACAGGTCGTTCTCGACGTTTTTTGTTCGAACCCAAAGCCCGTGAATGCTGGTATGATCTGACGAAGTCCGCCGAATTTCAATACCGCACAGCACGTCATCGCCTGCAACACCATCCGTACCACCTGGATACATTGCGATCGTCTACTGTGCAGTTTTCAAGGACCTTTCTTCCGCATACCATTAAGATGTAGAACAAACTTCCTTCGGCGGTATTTCCGGATCGATACGACATGGGTACCTTCATAAAAAGCGTATACTCCTATCTTCATGGCCGGCAACGCTCTTGCGATTTCACGGATATTGCAAGAGTTCGTAGCAAAGGTGATAACCTATTATCGGTAACGCACACGCTCGTTTGCCCTGGTCTAACAAAAAAAATACTTTATAAAGTTCAAATAAAAAAATATATATATGTTTATAAAAGTATCAAAATCAAAATCATATGTGTAACATATTTTTACACACTTTAAACTTTCTCGGTTTGTTACTTGCTGCAGAAATTGTGGACGGACTTTCTGTTACCAGTTCAGGCCAAAGTATAGAGCAGTTATGTGATAGTAACAGTTATGTAATATGTTGTAAAAATACTTACAAGCGGAATATTAGCAGATGTCATTAATTGGAACAGGTCTTCAGACGAAGAGGTACTCACATAACAAAAATACTAACGTGAAACCGAATTTTTAAGAAAATATCAAGATAGTATTTAATTTAATCATTTATACAGCATTTGTTGTGAAGGTATGCTGAATCTATAGATATCTTTTTGGATATATCGAGCAATATCAAAACCATTCTAAAAATATCGCTTATTTGGTAAGATCTGCCAAGCTGCTAAAATCTCTAAGTACCCAAAATATACTTTTATTTATCATTGTTATAATTATAATTCTGGATATATTTAGCGGACTACCGGTGATGCCAAGGATTTCTCGTAATCCATTGTTAGCAAGAGTCTAATTTTTAAATTTGTATATTTTAATATATCATTTAGTTTATCTTTTATTTTCACTTCATTGGATTAATTAGATATATCGAAATATATTAATATTAATATTGCTATTAAGCAATGTAACTTGAAATTATGAGGAGGGATATTAAGATTTAATTTTTAATACATAAAAGGTATTAACTGAATTTTAACTCAAGATAGCAAAATATATAAAATAAAGGCAATATAGAGCAAACTTAGCAATATCACGAACAATAAAAAAACCTCACTATAAAAAGAAAAGCTAATAACTCTCTATCGAGGGGATAGTTCCGTCCTATATTTAACTTATTTCTAAAACTGTTGCAAGTGATTTTTATATAACATAAATACAAAAATAAGAATAGGCGAGTACAACTACATGAAAAGGCAACCTCACATATACAAACTTTGTTTATAGTAAAGGATGCCCTTGATTTATTCTGTAGTTATCGACAATCGAAGTAGAGTATTTTGAAATGCATTCCGCCCTTGAGGCTTTCTGACTTATACTACGAACGCAATTATAGGTACTTATAGGTACTTTTAAATTATTTTCTGTATGTATGTATGTATAACGTTACTAACCCGATCGATGGATCCTACGAGCAGTAAATTGACTATATCTAGGAGCTATCTAATAAACTGGGCTTTCTGTATTGCATACTGTAGGTTGTGATATGCTATTTTCTATTAATATTACAGAGGATTTTCCATATTAAAACTACCGTAAGTTAGTGTTCAATCCAGGCATTGGTTGGAGTTCAAGTAATTAAAAATCCTCCTTTTACAAAACAAAGAACAATTGGATATCTCTGGAATTTTCATTAAACGGACGCTGACTTTTTTTTCCCGAAATATACCATCCTCGTGATGATTTTCACCAAAGTAGTTGGCCCGTGTTTTATCGAATTATCTTTGTCAATGTCAACTTTATTATTAGTTGAATAATAATGATCGAGAAATGAGAGATATCACATATTGAAATATTCGCTTTTTATTGTTCTGGGCATTACATGAATGAATACTTTAATTGTAATGCTAAATCTTTCAAGATTAAATATTTTATAACTAAGTCATATTACATATCACTACATTGTTAAATCAATCCAGTTAAGAGAAGTACTCAGTCTATACCAAACCGTAACGGTGAAGCTGGTAACAAGTAAGTGTAAAATAAATTACAACCGAGAATTTTTCTCACAAGTATGCCTGTATAATAAGTAAATTAAACAATACTACCATTAATTGTGCAAGAATTAACAAAACATATATATAGTTTTCTTCTTTCTTAGACTTTTAACAGAGTCTTGGACAATTAATGACAGAACAATTAAATTTTCAATAACCTCTAAATAATATATAACAATAAAATATGTCTATACTAATGAATAAAATTTAAGTATCCTTTGCTTGTTCCAAATTAACAGCTTTTCATTAAATGCATGAGAAATATAAAAAAAAGTTTTCGTCTATCTGTCTGTTTGTTCCAACTATCGTCTAAAACCGCTGTACCGATTTTAATAGAATTTTCACTGTCAGTTAGCTGATGTTTAAAGAAGTAACTGAGGTAATTTTCATAAAAAAAAAACATTTTCGTCAATAAAAAAAAGTAACATTTTGATATGCGAGTCCAACTCTCACTTGTATTTATTTGTTATCTCTTACACTAATTCCTATTAAAATTTCTATTGCCAACGAATATAAGTAGAAAATAAGCTATGCTAAGTTATAAAAATGATACTCAGAAATATAAATAAATTCCACATATGATATTATAATATAGAAAAAGTTGGAATGCGATGTTAATAAATTATTTTATCAAAATAAATCTCTGAAATATTCTTATATGTTACGTGTCTATTTAATAACAAAAATAAATTGCGTGAAGTATACAAATGTGACATAAATATTGCTTTAATATTATAAATAACTTTATCTAATAAGGAATTTTATAAAAAAATATATATAATTTTCGTGTTCAGTGTAGCATTCATATCGTATTAAATCCAGGAAAACCAGTAAAATATAAATAAATAATGACTTTTGAAGATCAAAATAAGAAACATTTTCCTTTCTCTTATTTTTGTATAACATCACATGTAAAATAGGTTTGAGGCTGAAATGATATTTTTAGAAATTACATTTGGTTTAAAAAATGAACATAATATTTTATTTACCTTTTACCTTTTAAATGAAGTCTTCTTACACTGACAGTACTTATGTCGTATTGTCATATTATTGTTTTCTTACCATACCATTAATACCATATAGGTATTTAGAAATAATTTGTAACTTTGTACTGTACTTCTTTACACAGATAAATAAACGAATAAATACTGTAAATTATTTTTATATAACGATTTATTTTTCCTCACAGAATTATGACATAGCGTTAGCATCCCCTGTGAATGTCAATCGGAGCACTTAATTAAAGAAATAATATTTTTTATACAACACATTAATACTCATATAGAGTATTAAATATGTCATGACTAATTAAAACATTATAGATACTTAATTTGAAATATAAATATAAATTAGAAGCTAAGTAGTATAAAGAAATAATAATTGACTATAAAAATATAAATAACAATATTTACACTTACAACAATGTCTATCTACGTTCTGTTTTCTAGTTATGTATACTCGTATAGTTATGTATATACTATCTCACTAATTTTTTGTTCGTATATAGTAACAATTAAGTAATTCGGATAATTTTATTGAAATACTTACCAAAATTAAATAATAAAATTCTTAATAAAAACTATTAACTTCATTGACTTATTACATTTAAGTAAACTTTAATAATAATCAGTTAGAATGCTTTCCTTGGTTTATTTAACTTTTCCTTCCATCTTTAAGGTCTTCAGCACAGGTCCGAAACTCTAGCTTTATAAATAATATAAAACCAATATAGACTTAACTACTTTGATCTAGTTAAACGGTAAAAGTTCTCCAGTTAGCGCTGCGTATCCTAAATGGTAATTTTAAGATTATGCCCAACAAAGTAAGATAGTATTGCATAATATTTATATCTCAAGGGTATTATTAATTTTTGAGGAATTATGATTTTAGATATCACTGTGGTGAAAACAACAAGAAATACATTATCATAGATATTTAAATGTGTTATCAGAACATTTATATCGTCGCTACACAGTATTATAAATTAAATCTTAGTCTAATTAGACCTAAGAAAGGTGAGATCTTCTACTTTATAGTTTGTTAAATTTTTACTTTTCAAATAAGAAAAATAATAAAACTTTTAGTAACTATTATGAGCATATTTATGAGTCGTTTTACTAAACATAACACTATTACAGAAAACAAAAGTAATAAATTTTTACATTTTATTTTATTAAAATGCATTCTCGGTACAAAATCTATATTAGAAATGAGAATTAGAACAACAATATTGCACTATAGCACGAATATAGACTATATTCTAACAGTAAATATAAAATAACTGGCTTATTCCCTCCGCTGCGCTGGGTAAACTACTGTGTAAACCTTTGTCATATTATCCGTTGCTATGGTAACCGTCGCTATCGTAACTGTTACCCTCGCGGTAAGTGTGTAGCACCTACAGGTTTAAAACTTGGCGAAATGCAAAAAGTTGAAATCCGTTCAGATTGGAATTCCGTAAAATCCGTTCAGTCCGAGTCAGTGAGTGGTAAATCATATAAACAGACTGTCTTTGACTCTTTTTATCTGTAGTATTGTTATATGTATTTATTCTGAAATATTTATTTTACAAAAAAGAGCTGAGCGGGCTATTTATAACTTAAAAGCTAGAGATTCTCTGAGAGATGTTTTTAAAGAAATAGGTATTCTTACAGTCGCTTCCCAATACATATTTAATAACATTTTATATATACGTCAAAATTTTAATAGTTATATAAAAAACAGTGACAGACACGCGATAAATACGAGAAATAAAAACAAACTCGTAACGCCAAAGTTTCGGCTTCAAAAAGTTAATAAATCCTTCTTGGGTCTGAGTATACGCATATATAATAAAGTTCCACAAGATATCTTAGACCTTCCATTTCTTAGTTTTAAATCTAAAATCAAAAGTTTATTGTTAAATAAAGCTTATTATAACGTTCAAGAGTTTTCAGTGGATCGAAATATGTGGAACTTAAGTTGTTGAATCATTTGCAGGATTTATATTATATTATTATCATTCCAAACCATTAAATTACAACATAGGTTTATTTCAAGGTTGTTGTATTTCTCCAATTATATTTAACATAGTGATCAATATTTTAATAGATAAATTAATTAAAAACGAAAAGAAATGGGGTTATCGGTTTAAGGTGAACAATAAATACACAGAATCCATACTAGCATTCGCAGACGATCTCGCGATACTGACACGTAATCCAAAACAATGTCAGCTACTTTTAAATGTTGTGGAGGATTTCTGTGCTTGGACGGACGGATTGAGGACAAAACCCAATAAATGCTACAGTCTGTGTCTGGGTAGGCGGAACACCAGATATACCTCTTACGATCCGGGTCTTATAATAGGCGGTAAGTGCGTTACTACTATTACCGACGCAGCTCCGTTCAAATTCTTAGGCAAAAAAATCGATTACCAAGGGCGTACTCCATCTTTAGATATAATAGTCGATAGCTTTTTGAATGATCTTAAAAAGGTAGACAATCAGCCAATAAGTAACATCAAAAAGGCTTGGATATACGATAATTATTTAACATCACGTTTAAATTGGCCTTTCCTCGTTTACGATATTAATAAGACCCTTTTGTTAAAGTTAGATGCAAGCGTCATAAGGACATTGAAGTCATGGCTCGGGTTAGCGCATCCAGCGGACTCTTCTACCTTATTTAGAGACCGACACAATTTTGGGTTAAAATTAAAGAAACCATCGGAACTCTATAAACACCTAAGAGTGACCAAGAGACATATCATCTCAAAGTCGAATGATGATACTGTAACATCTCTCCCAAAAGATAAAATTGCCGCAGAGCTGGAGTCACGACTTCAATTCCATAAACAATTTATGATAGGTGCTCAAACAAATAAAGCAGGGCTAGGATCAAATAGGAAAGAACCAGACATAGAAATAATAAAATCCTTTATTCGGCACGATGAAAATGATAATTACCGGTTGCACGCGATGAGCCTAGAATTGCAAAACGAATGGGTGACCATAGGAGATTTTTGTATTCCATTAGCTTTACGATGGCGCACCCTGCTTCATGATTGGTCCCCAGCATTATTAAAATTTTATCTTAATGCATTCCAAATGACTCTCCCAGATCAAAGTAACTTAGTAAGATGGGGCAAAGCCACCGAAAAATCTTGCAACATCTGCGGGGAGGCAGTAGGAACCGCGAAACACTTGCTAGTAGGGTGTAGGGTACTATTAAATAGAGGTAAATACTCGCGTCGCCACGATAAAGTATTAGAAATCATACGAGAAGCGGTTAGTCTTTCTGTAGCAAGAGCGCAGAGGGGTATAACAACCACCAAAAAATCAGTAGAGTTCGTAAAGGCAGGTTCGTCCAAAAAATCTAAATTAAAACCTTATTCCATCTTGGACGCGTCTCCTGATTGGACTCTCATGATGGACACGTATGAAAGGCAATACAAAATCCCCGGGGATGTTTGTGTTTCGTCATCTAGGCCGGACTTATTCCTGTATTCAAAACAACTAAGGCGCGTTATACTTGTGGAGCTTACTGTACCCTGGGAAACAAACATACCCAAAGATCATACATTTAAGCTTAACAAGTATTACGAACTGTGTAACTGATCAGGAATAAATTTATAGTTAATTTGTACGCTGTAGAAGTAGGAGCGAGAGGTATAACAGCAAAATCTCTCTACAACTTATTTAAGGACCTCGGCCTTTCTAGAACGATCATCAGTTCATTTCTGGAACGTATTTCGAAGGCGGCTTTATTAGGTTCTTACGATATTTGGTTAGGTAGGGAGAGGAGCGTAAACAGTGAAGGTGAGCGTGTATGCGCATAGTAAAGGGGCCCCTTAAACCTACATCTGGGTCGCAAGTCCCAGGCATTGTTTGCGCTCCTCTTCTTGCAACGCGATGGGCCCGGCACCCGCACGGTGAATCCATGGAATGCTAAGAAGCTTCGTCTCATATACATCACCTATTGTTATATTTCTTTTGAAAAGAGCAACTGTTGAGTTTCTGGCCGGCTCTTCTCAACAGAGCAGCATTCCGAGCCGGTGGTAGCTTGCTTACGGACGGACTACACTGACCTTTTTTTGTATTGTAATAATTGACGATTCAAAAGTGCGTGTAAATGCCTATTTGAATAAAGATATTTTGAATTATTTTTTTTTATTTTTTTATATGTTTGCCTCTTAAAGTTAAGAAATATTCTGCAGTAAAAAGCAAAATCAACATTCTATTTGTTCTTGACCGAGACAAAACGCATAGCAAATCAAACTTCACTTAGTAGTTTTACAGTATTCAGTGATTTTCCCAAAATAGTTTCTTTATTTTTTCATAATTTTCGATAAAAAAATCGATATTATTTAAACTTCAAAAGTTGTATCGCTGGCGGCGCTAAATAGATAGCTTGACAACTTTTACCATTTAAATCTGTATTCAATTTATAACATGCAAGAACTTAAGAGCTATGCTGACAACTTTAAAGATCCAGATAAAAAGTTAGATAGACTAACAAAAGTATTGAAATACCTTGAATTTTTATTTTTTTCTAAGAATCGAATATCTTATTTACGATCAAAAAATTAATATATCACAATACGATATATTTTTTATTCGCCCATGACAAGTGGTCCGCTCATAAACTCTTGCAAAATGTGATTCCCCGCATATTGCAAGGGTCTTATCGGCATTGGAGGAAGAAGGATACGCCTTTTTTGAGGGGACGAAACATCGCTATGTTTCCTGATCGCCCAAAACAACTTAAGGATAATATTATATCGAATTTCATACAATTTATTATTTGTTTTTATTTATTTATTTATTTATTTAACCATAAAACTTAAATCTAACATTACAGTTTAACCAATTCGTTAGATAATTTGACATAAAACAGTGAATATACAAATTTAATTATTAATTATTTTGATAATAAGAATATGTTAGAATAATGGAATAATAAATCTGTAGCACGAAGAGATGTCCCAATTGCTTTTATATAGAAAAGCTGCTATTTCATTTTGGCAACAATATCAAAGTAATATTTAAACCTGCTGTGCTGTTGTTCGAGTATTATTATTGTTGTATTAGTTTTATTATTATTATATATGACAGAAAGGAAATATTTTTTAAAACCCATGTCAGTTGATACAGATCTATATCGACTTATCGACTTACTTACGAAAAAATAATGTTTGTCTTCATTTACAGTATTTGATTTCACTTTAAGCAACTTTAAACACATTAAAAAAAGAAAAAAAAAATTTTTACTACAGTTCTGGTGGTTGAAGTCAACGTTTTTTAGGATATATGCTTAACAATCTGAATGTGTATGTAAAATAAATGTGTTATTATATCAAATTATAAAAATGAGAGTGGTATATTATAGTTCAAAAGTTATTAATCAAAATCAAAATAAGGTAATTTTTACATTATTAGAATGAATAATGTAGATACAATACATAAATACAATTTACAATTTGAAATCTTAGTTCAGTGTTAGGATTAGGTTATTTTTAATATACTCGTAAAAGCAATATTAAATGTCCAACTACTTGATTTTAAATTTTAAAGTTTTAATATTTGCTGACATATTATAAAGCAAATACATAATAAACAAAAAAGTATATTTTTTGTCAAATTTTTAATATTCAATTATTCAGCTGTACTCACATTTGAACCGGCATTTTTCCGAATTGTTTTGAAAAGTTCAGGAGGACCTTACTTATGATTTTGGACATTTGTGTTTAAGAACACTGAATCGAATCAAAACTTGTCTGGTAACGAAAGTTACCCGACAAGTTTTGACGTTTCGTTTTAGTACGTTTCGTTTATTTAATCCGACCACATCCGGTTAATAATATGTTTTAGTGATGGTGGTCATCTATAATATCATACGCACCGTTGGGCAGCTATTATTGAAAGCAAGGGATAGGGTCTGGCAGTTAGTTTGGATATGGCGAAAGCCTTCGATCGTGTATAGCACAAGGGGCTTCTTTCAAACTTACCTTTCTATGGGCTTCCCGAGAGTTTATGCAAGTGGATCACCAGCTTTTCCACTGGGCGAGGCATACAGAGCGTTCTCGACAGTCCTTGCTCGGACCCCAAGTCCGTGAATGGTGTATCTGGTGTATCCTATGGCTGCGTGCTATCCCCAACTTGGTTCCTCCTACATATCAATGATATGTTGGATATTCCCAACATAGATTGTTATGCGGATGACAGTACTGGGGATGCGGTATATTCCGGCGTGCAGGTCTCTCTTGGAAAAACGTTAACGAGTGCCGAAAGAAACTTGTGTCTTCTATAGAAGACCTCCTTGGGGATGGACTCTGAGTGGGATGGACTGAACCACGTTCAGTTCAATCCCCGATATTCGAGAGCACTCCTCTTATTGCCTCGCCAAGTATCAGAATACTAGGTCTCGATATTTCGAACGATTGTCAGTTTCGTGGTCATCTGGAGAGCAAGGCCAAGTTGGCCTCGATGAAGTTGGAAGTGATCAATAAGAGCGAGGCAGTATTTCAAGCCTGGCCAAAGACTTGCGCTCTATAAGGCGCAGGTCCGGCCACACATGGAGTACTGTTCTCATCTCTGGTCCGGATCACCCCAATATCAGCTACTACAATTTGACCGCGTACATCGGAGAGCCGTTTGGATTGTCAGAAACCTGGTGCTCTGTGAACGGTTGCACTCTTTGGAATTGCATAGAGACGTTGCATATTTGAGCGTCTTCTACCGCATTTACCACGAGTAGTGTTCCGATGAGCTATTCGATCTGATGCCTATCGCCGAATTTCATCATCGCATAGTGCGCCATCGCCTACCATCCTTACCACCTGGATCCTCGACTGTGCGGTTTTCAAGGACATTTTTTCCATGTACCACTCGAATGTGGAACGAATTCCCTTCGTCGGTATTTCCAGATCGGTACGACATGGGTGCCTTCAAAAAAGGCGTTTACTCCCACCTCCTAGGCCGGCAACGCTCTCGTGAATCCTCGGATGTTGCTAGAGTTCACGGGCGGCGGTGATCACAAATAATCTGTGACCCGCCAGCTCGTTTGTCTTCCTCTTACATAAAAAAAAGATAATAGCATATATTTTTAATTAGGGCCGAAAAAATTACATAAAATTAAGTAATTTGATAATCTATTTATCAATTGTATCTATTAGGACTCGTTTTCTAGAATATAATGACTATACTGGAGATAAGCATTTGTAAATTGTTTATTTTTATTTTTCGAGATAAAACAGATACCTTCCAAGAAATAAGTGTATAAATAGCATTGAACATAATGAACTAATAATATAAAATATACTAATAGTATAAAATTGTATATAAAAACCATCTGACAAATATTAATATCACAGCGGTGCCGGTGAGTGCTCTGTTATAAGAATAAAGTCTAAAATCTTCAAAGAAAAATTAAATTTAATATTACATTATAACATTTTTAATTACATGAAAACTGCAATGCATTAGACACTTTGTGTCCTCTCAGCTTACACTATTATGACTTAAAAATTATACTATTATTATTTAAAATGTGCAGTATTAGGTGACTTTCAACTTATTATAAAACTTAATATCTCAATTTTTATCAAGTCTACTTTTATTTATATAAATATTTTTTAACTATACAATAGAACAAAAATTACCAACAATTTTACAATATTTAATTTTGTTAACTGAATTCTCCGTATATATTAAACTTAATGTTTAGACATTTCAATACAAGTTTCATAATATAACTTGTAAATGATTCATTTGTTACGCTGAACCAAACATTTTGTAATACTATTTTTGCTTTTACAGTAAATTAAAACTAACAACAAAATGTACTCGTTTATAGTATTTAACATGTCAAAGTATGAACATATTATGTATTTATTAAAACCTTTCACGTCTAAATAATTGTAAACGTTTAAATAAAAAGCTATGAAAATAATAAATTTAAAATTTTTGTGATACTGTTTCAATTCTAACTTTTTAAATAAATCAAATAATTAAAGTCAATATTTGGAACAAAAAACAAAACTTTGTTTTGTAATATTTTAACACTTTGCTATTTTTATATTTTATACTCTACTTTCGTACTTTTAAATGGTTAGGAAGATGACACAGAGGAAATGGGTATTAAGTAATAAAACTGAATCTCTTTAATACTGATTGCAGAAAGAAACAAGATCGGGAGCTATACTTGAAACTTTCTACACCCATAGCCGTTTTATGGGTAAAGTATCTAGAGTGTACAATCATAAAAAAAGAATATAATAATATATAATTTAAATCTAAATTTAGAATGTTATTTAAGGGTGCCTTAGAAAAACAAACCAGAACACATTTCTAATATTGGAAAAGAGGCGTGACTGCAGACAAGCGGGCGGACTGCAGTCAATGGAACTCACGTTCCGTCAATTTAAAGACTGCATGAATGTTCCGCTACACTATATAATTATTTTGTTTCTTAATTCAGAGTCATGTCTGTCTCTGGTATTAAAGAATATATCATTATAATGATCTATTAATGTACTAAAATGCAAAAAATCTGCTATAAATGAATTAACGTATGACGAGTGTGACAAAACAAAGTATTGTATCGTAACAGTTTTATTACTAACTACGTATACATAAGTTCATAAAAAGTTGATAAGATTAGTTTTTGTTATTTAAAAGCAATTTGACGCCCAAAGTGCTTACTATAAAAGAAAGCGTAAACACCTAAACGTAAACAGGTAGACACCACATTTATATACAACATCAAACGTTTAATTGCTAGTTTTAAAAGCAAAGTAATATAGATGATGATAATGATGATATGAATATATACTTTTTTGATTCCCAACAAGTTAAACAATTTTAAGTGCGTTAATCTAAATTATTTAAATAATTTTTAAGGTGTATTTTAAGTCATAAATTATTAAGGTAAAATCGTAAATTAAAAGGAAATGTATAATATAATTAATAATATAAAACTATTTTTTATGGTCTTATAGTATTTTCTTATTATTAGAAAGCAACTACGTGGTAATGAATATTTAATATATAGTGCGTCAGAACTTTCGCCATTTTAATAGTTCCCTATTTATGGCAGACTTCAGCAACATTGACTGGACTGCTGTGTTTGAAGTGAGCACGGAGAATAACAACAAATTTAATATATTTAAATCCTTACTTACGCAACTTTTTGGTACATAAAAGTATCTCCCGGAACCTAGGTTAACTCCGGAGATTAAATCTCATATGATTAAATACAATAAAGCTGAAAGGAAATACAAACTGCACTCTACAGATGATAACCTTACAAAATATAAAACTTTCCGGAAACGGTGCAACAAGATTTGTCGAGACGCCTAAAGTAATTTTATTCGAAAGACCGTTTCAAATAGTCAGATCTCAAAAGCTTGGAGTTTTCTGAACACACTTGATATCGGACATCAACCAAAACTGCTCATTATATTCCAAATCTTAATTCCCTTAATCGACAGTTTACGAATCCTACAGCGTTGAATATTGAAATAAAAGAAATGATGCTTAGTAATTAAAAAATCCCTTCCTGTTCCAAGATTAGATTCAATCTAATGACAAAAGATGAATCGAAGGAAGATGATCCTTCTGCTCCTTGATGTTATTGTCCCTTCTACTTTGATATCACTTTAATTTTTCTCTATCTTCTTCTTATTGTTCTTACAAATGGCAAAAAGTTATTTTACTATCCCAATCCCTAAAAACTTTAGTCCCACTTAATAAATACACATATGTAAAATTAAACATGTTGACTAGATAATAAAACTTTGAATAATTCAAGAATAAAAAATACATTAACGCGAACACACAATATGCGGTCTCCGGTCTGGCCTGGTCGGGTACTGTCCGTAATGAAAAATTTTCATTTCTTTCATTTATTAAAAATCAACATTTTATATCGAAATTGAACCGGAATTCATCTGTTACAAATAACCTATTATATATAACCTGTTATATATAACCGCCTATACTTTATGTATATTTAATGTACATTAGTGGTTATTCTAGTAAAAAAGGCATCAGGGAATAAAATTACATTGTAGTTAAAGAAATATATATAAATGTAAGTAAGAAATTATGCCTATACATATGTATATACTTTTATGAACCAGAAGTTGAGAAGGTTTTTTAAAAAGAAATACGATAAACCTAAAATAGACTTTGATTTTTATAAGCAAAAATATAAATCACGAATTGCGAATATACTCCTAATCTTATTAAAAACGTTCGTTCCGTCCGAAAGTCCAACGAGAAGTCAAGTTGTGCTCTTCTAACCAGCTGTCATCGATTGGCCGTCGCCCCACCACTACACCGCTCGCACTACGTGACGTCACGATGTCACGCCACTTGGCCAGATATTTTTAATACGGCCTCTCCTGATCGTGAGTCGTCCTCGACCGCACCCTGCCTGGATAGGTCGTCATAGTCCTGAGGATCTTCGGTGTCATCGTTATCTGAAAAACCATAAGAATTAAGTAAATCATCCTGTACTGTACATGATTTATGATAACAATTAACATCCTCGTGTCACAGCCGTAAGCGTGCACTCAAACAGCTATGACTAGTGCATGACAATTGTTACGTAACAGTTTCATAAAACATTAAATAAGTCGTACCATAGCAGAGCTATGCCAGCTATTATTGACTGCCAGTACATACCATAGGTAGCTGCCGTCAGGCAAGCGCGCGTGACTGCGAGGTTTGTAACCTCCCTTGAGAGATACTGCTAACGCCATAGGTAGCTGCCATAAGGCAAGTGCACGTGGCCTCTCAAACAACAAAGCACACACCATAGGTAGCTGCAACAAGGCAAGCGCGTGTGGAACCATAATAAAGCACACACCATAGGTAGCTGCGACCAAAACAAGCGCGTGTGGCTGTAAAGATTTCACTCACCACCAGAGAAGAAGGGTGCACACGTATCTGGCGTCCACTCTCCCTGCCATAAAACCATATGTTCTGCAGCTGCTTGGGTCCTTTTGCCATAAGACCCTGCCAAGAGCTCTAACTCGTAGCGATGATGTGGAAGCTGCTGAACAACTTTGTAGGGACCTCTTATACCAGAGTCCAACTTGCCGGTACTCTGTGAACTTTTGCCGACAAACACAAAATCGCCCAAAGCGTTTTCACGAGGCGGGTTTCGCTCTTTGTTGATGAGCTGGTCTTGTCTAACCTGGTTGGCCTTCAAGAGTTCTGAAGCACGTTGTCGCCTTAAAACCATTAAAGCCTCGCGGTTTGCATGCGAGTTTTCTAATGCTACATCCCTTGCTAGCGCCCTCAACACAGGCGTGGTAGCTTCGACGCCAATAAGCATTTGCAGAGGTGAAACCTGAATAGTCGCTTGTTTAGTGATATTAATTAAGGGTTAGTTGTATTTTCCATAGTGCGTCTGACCAACTACGGCCCTTATTGTTTGCTTCAACACGTAACAGGTTTAAGACGGAACGGCAATATCGTTCGGCTTGACCATTTTCTTGGTGCATTTCAGGCGTTATTGAATGTGTAGCACATCCCAGCTCAAGTACCTTACTTTGAAACACTGAACTTTCGAACATTCTACCCCGATCGGTCACAATTAAGGTGTACCAAATAAAGAAATAGCATTTGTAGTCACACGTTTTAACTCATTGGTATCCTGTTTCTTTAGTGAATACAGTAAGCAGAATTTAGAAAAGGCATCTACTAGTACCAAAAGGTACTTAAATCCATTCGACTCGGGTAGTGGACCTAACACGTCCAGATGAACAGTAGAAAAGGTGCTTTTGGGCTTAGTCCAAGATTCTATGGGCTGACGCGGAGCCCGAGGGATTTTTTTGTGTGATAGGCAAACTACACAATGGCTTATGTACTTTTTTATAAATTGCCTTAGGCCCGGGAACCAAAAATGACGTAGAAACAAGTCAGTAATTTTATCCATGCCAATATGTTCATGATCGTCATGAAACACGCGTAAAAGGCTCAGCCTATGACCTTTCGGAATGAAGCATAAAAGCCGCGACTCCTCACCGGTAGAACCGTACTTGTAGTACAAAAGATTGTTTTTAATAATATATCGCGATGGATCCAACTGACCGTCACTCAATTTCTCCATCAGTTCTTGCGTCTCCGAATCGGCTGTCTGGGCAATTTGAGCCCAGTTATTAGGCCGACGAATATGTGACACATTCACTGGATTTCGGCTCAAAAAGTCGGCATGTTGCATTAAAGTGCCTTTCCTAGATTCGATGGTAAAACGAAAATCCTGTAGGTAGACCCACCAACGAGCTACTCGTGGAATGAGGTCTTTCTTACGTTCGGTCAATTTCAGCGAGTTACAATCCGTCACTATCTTAAAGTCAATTCCAATAAGATAGTGTCGAAAATGTTGTAGTGCTTTTACTATGACCAAAGTCTCGAGCTCATAGCTGTGATATCGAGACTCTGCCCCGTGAGTTGCTCTACTGAAATAGCCCACAACACGTTTTCATTTGCCATCGTGCTCTTGTAGTAAAATTGCGCCGCAACCCATTGCACTAGCGTCAGTATGAAGCTCAGTGGGCAACCTTGGGTTGAATATTGCAAGTACAGGCTCTTCCGTTTAGCAAGAAATGATTTGTTTATGTGCCGCATCTTGCTCCTCACCCCAATTAAAGGGTTGACCCTTTTTAGTGAGTCTGGCCATGCAAGCGGTTTTAACTACGTAACTGGGTATATACCGGCGAAAATATCCAGCTAGGCCCAAAAATTGGCGCACTTGCCTAACATTCGTAGGTTTAATGGACTTAAATAGAGCTTCTACTTTCCTAGGACGCGGCCGTACCTGACCCTGGCTAATGAATAAATATTCCTAAATATTCGACTTCAGTCTCTAGAAAGGTGCATTTTTTCAAATTTATAGAAAAACCTGCCTTTGTAAGGCACGTCAACACCTGATGTAATAAATCTAACCCTTTCTCGACGGAATCTGTTAGGACCAGGACGTCATCTATGTAACTAAGAACCTCCCCGCTGTCAGTTAAATGTTTAAGAGTCTTAGATATGATCCTTTGGTAAACTACTGGTGCATTCGTCAAACCGTAAGGCATTTTCAAATATTCAAAGTGGCCCTCCGGTGTGACAAACGCAGTTTTCCTAATGGATGCTTCGTCTTTAAGAGGCACCTGGTGGAAGCCAGTGGCCATATCTAGGCTCGTAAAGAATCTGCTATTGCCTAACTTATCAATATGATCGTCAATTAAGGGTAAAAGAAATCTATCTTTAACGGTTATTGCGTTTAATGCACGGTAGTCGACGCACATCCTATCAGACCCATCTTTCTTTTTGACGAGTATGATAGGACTGGCGTACTCCGATTGCGACTCTCGGATGATTCCTTTGCTCAACAGATCGTTTATGATGTCTCGTACCCTCAACTTCTCGTCAACAGAAAGCTTATATGGACGGTAGTGCACAGGTAAATCACTATTTAATTTAATTTCCATACTACCAGTATTGACAGTGGAAGTCACAGTTCCAGTAACAAAAGAATCAGAGAATTTATTAATCAACGAAAGTAAACGGTTTTTTTCTTCGCCTACCAACGGCGTATTTATTAAATGTAAGTCGCGTAAATAATGTACCTGAACTGCACTATCCTCCCTTGTTAGCTGTTGTCCGTCAGTCGTACGTATATATGTAACTCCCTTACGATTTAAAACATCTGTACCTAACAATAAAGACGCATTAATACAACTAGACGGCACAATAAACAAATCCATTTCTATGGACATCTCAGGAAACTCAACCACTGTCGTTATATAGAAGGTAGATTCTATTTCCTGACTACCTATGTCACGCATTAATCGATAAGTAGGGTAGACTTTGTTACAATTCAAACGTTTAAGAATCGTATCGGAAATTAAAGAAATATCAGAACCACTATCAATTAAAACATCTACGTGAATTTTGTTTATTACTGCTGTCATTGTATTGACACAGTGGACGTTGTTTGACAAAAATGTACTTTACTATAATACTATTCTGATTCTTTGATTCAGCACGCTGCTTGGCAAAACATTTGTCAATGGTATGTCCTATTCTGTTACAATAAGTACATTGTAACGGGGTTTTATTTGATACTACGGATCCTGCAGTCGGTTTACAATAATCCGTTTTTTGCTTCTTGGGACAATGAAATTTATTATGCCCTACATTACCGCAATTAAAACACTTCATATCCGACTTATGAGTCCTATGATTACGAGAATCAGATGAATTCAGAGGACGAACGGAATTGCGGGTAGATCGCGAATCTGTCTTAGGTTTCGCATAAACCGATAAAAATTCTACTAATTCAGTATGTTTTAGCTTAGCGTTAGAAGCAGTCGCTTTGATTTCAGGATCTGCGATGCCTCGAATTATGATAGCCGTTTTTAGATCATCTGATAATCCGTTCACGATCATCTGATAAACCTACGAGCGTATATAGCATACGAAGAAAAGCTATTAGAATCCGTTTTCATCACGTCATACAAAACGTTCGCGACATCAATATTCCGAGGACAAAGTGACCGAAATTCTGCTTTAAAATTGGTCCACGTACGATCATTGGTCACCCAATCATCTAGCCACGTATGCGCATCACCTTAAAGACAACGCCCTATTTGCGACAAACACTCACGATCATCCCAGCGGTTAATTTCGCGACCTTTATCGACCTCTGCACACCAAACGTCAAAGTTGCAAATATTAGGGTCGAAATTCGAAATGTAATAGTGACTAGGCTTAGTAATGAGCGATGTTAACGCGGTTACGATATTATTTGTCGTTTCGCAAAAACCCGGTGCAGTGGCGGTAGTAGTAACAACCGGTAACGGTGGTGTGTGACGTTCACACCCTGGACGCGGAGCATCGGAACCTGAAGTAGACAATCTGTCCTCTATTGCATTTAATCGAACGAGAATCGTTTCCAATGCCTGGTTGCGGTTAGTGTCACGTCCGGTACGCGAATCATCACGATGTCGCTTGCGAGAGATATGATGGGACTTACGTGACCTACTACGGTGTCTACGTGAACTATCAGATCTAGAACGAGATGAGCGTCCCGACATTATGAAATTAAAATGTACTTACAGTTTCTCAACACAACACTGAATTTAAAACACAAACAAGTAGGTAGAAACTAAAAAAAAAAAAACTATAAAGATTACTTGTAAATGATTAACTGAGATAGCAACGAGCAAGGCTTGTGGTACCTATCCCACTTCTGATTTTTATGAACCAGAAGTTGAGAAGGTTTTTTTTAAAAAGAAATACGATAAACCTAAAATAGACTTTAATTTTTATAAGCAAAAATATAAATCACGAATTACGAATATACTCCTAATCTTATTAAAAACGTTGATTCCGTCCGAAAGTCCAACGAGAAGTCAAGTTGTGCTCTTCTAGCCAGCTGTCATCGACTGGCCGTCGCCCCACTACTACACCGCTCGCACTACGTGACGTCACGATGTCACGCCACTTGGCCAGATATTTCTAATAATACATATACATTTGTATGAATCATTACAATTATTAATGGTTTACCCATTATAAATAATATAATAATGAAAAAACATGGTAGAGTACAAAAAGGCGGTCTTATCACTATCGCTAAGTAGCGGTTTGTTTCAGACAACCTTTGAGAATGGAGCACTTGTATTAAATATGGCAGGGTGGTGCAAAAATATATATATAAATGGGAAAAAAAATAATAAAAATAATAATATATATATATATTATTTATTTATTATATATATATATATATATACATACTTACATACATAGATATATATACATTATATATGTACATAGAATACAAATTAAATACTAAAATGTTTAAATGTATATAACTCATGTAAAAATCAGCTACTTATATAACATACATATACACATACGTAAATATTTATTATTTATATACAGCTTGAAGTGAGATAATACGATTTTAATTTAGTTTTAAATGAAGCAAGTGATGTCGATTTCCTTGTGTCTAACGGCAAACTATTCCAAATTTGAATTGCCTGAATTGTTAGAGATTTGTTAAAGAATTTGGTTTTGTGCCCAATGCTGCAAAGGTTTTGCAACTGCTTATTTAAGTTGATCAGACCAAGATAGTGTATTGTCAAAAATTTTCCCCAGATTTTTGACACTGGTGCTATACGGTATAGCACCAGTGATAAGTATAAGAAATAGTCCAGTCGTAAATATTAGCAAGATCTGAATTAATAATGGAGATTTTACTTGGTAGGGTCTCTATATCACTACGACAGTAAAATTGTACGTCGTCTGCAAACATTAAGTAGAATTTTATTTGTAATCGTATTGATGAAAATTGTAAACAGCAAAGGAGACAGCACGCCACCCTCAGGTACTCCTGCACGAATCTTGCTCCACGACGAAAAAATGTCATCAACACGAGATCTTTGCCGGCATCCTTTAAGATAACTACGAAACCAGTCAACCACTAATGGAGATATGTTAATAGAGCACAATAGATTTAACAAGATATCAAAATCTACATTATTAAACGCATTACTTAGATCTAACAGAGTTAGTAGGGTAACCTGTTGTTGATCCATTGCCCATCGAATGTCGTCGGTAACTTTCACGAGAGCCGTAGTAGTGCTATGGCCTTGACGGAATCCAGATTGATAAGGATTCGGAGGGGTTAAACGCATTTGATTTCTTGGGTATGGGAGTAACAAGTGCATCTTTCCATGAGTCAGTGAATTTTGCAGTAGATATGGAAGTATGTATTTAGGATATGGGCAAGGACAGGAGAGATTATATAAATGATGGGGACTACCATATTTCGCCTAACGTTATCAATACTAACGGCATTGGAAGAAATTGATATTATGCTTTTTTTAACAACACATTCAGTGAATTACGAAAATATAAACCGAGTAAAGTCAGGAGTTGGCGAAACAAACATAGAATACAGTGTCTCTCTTAATGGAGCTAACAATAGGACCGTAAGTTGTAAAATGTTTGTGGAATCAATATCGATGTTTTTACAAGAATATTTAGAAGAAGAGGATGTACCAACTCCAGTTGACTCCAGAAATTTCCATATTTTGGATGTGTCGCCGTTTTCGACCGATCTATGGATGTAGCGACTGCATGCGTATGCATTTCTACATAATGTATTGCAGCGATTGCGAATTTTATTGTACTTGTGACGACTTGAGTCCGAATTATTTAATTTAAGTATATTTTTACCCTGATTCTAATTTCAATATTTTTTTTAAATTTCCCAGATAACCAAGGGGCAGGGAGATGTTTTATTCTAACTGGTCGGATAGGTGCGTGCTTATCAAATAACTGTGTTAATAAGGAGTAAAAAAAATCTAATTTATCGTCAACACTAAATGCATTAAATACCACGGACCATAATTATAAAGATAAATTTATCTTTTATAATTTACAAGAACACACACTTCTTATTTAATTAGTTCATTCATGTTCAATTAATTTTAGACGTAATTCATGTAAAACAAAGTAATTACTGTACTACAAAGTTTCATCTCCCCATCAATTTGTTATATATTTATTGTAATTAATTATTCATTTAAGATATTAACATAAACAAGCCGACATATTATCTTATGTAACAAAGAAAAACGAACGAAAAGCATTCTTCGTTAGGACTAGTCTTAGTTAGTTTATATATTTTTAAATTTATTTATAACACGAAAAATGCATTTAATGAAAAATAAATTAAAATTTGATATACATCATTACATAATTATATTTGTTACACTAATCTTGCTAATTTGATTTCGGTCTAACTTACGGCGATTTACAAGTTATATGTCGGCTTATATGAAGTTTTCATATAAAGGAAGATCGAAGACTAAATTGGTAGTCCTTTAATTAGAAGCCCCAAGATGTCCAGAGGACTTTATCGACTTCATTTTAATTAGTCTTGATAATTATATGGACTTGCTGCCCTTGTTTCGTTAGAACAGGTGCAGTCTGTTTTACGTATTTAGAAACGATAAATAATTAGTTCAATCTATCGAATTGGTTACGATGGTTTCAGTTAATCGTAATTTGCTCACTAAATAATGACGTTTGTAAAACAGTGATGATATTAAACAAATACCCTCTTTGAATTTGTTTTGTGGGCCTTCTCGGCCTTAGTCTCATTTGGTCCCTCAATCCTTAATGTTAAGTTAGAGAGTATCTATACAGCCTTCTGCCATATCATACTTATTTTTTTCAAGTTGTATAATAAACTGAGTTTAGCGCGTTCCAAATTACTCGATTACCGGAACTCACATCGCAGGTAACTATCTAACGCATATTACACAAGGTAAAAAATGTCACAATAATGTTATGTGTATAATTTTTTTATAACAATTTATTGAAATACATTTAGTTAAAGACGAATATGTGCACTAATATGTAATAAAATGAGACGAAGCTTCTTAGCATTCCATGGATTCAACATGCGGGTGCCGGGTCCATCGCGTTGCAGGTGTAGGTTTAAGGGGCCCCTTTATTATGCACATACACGCTCACCTTCACTGTTCATGTCCAGAGGAGCGATACGATATTTGGTTAGGTAGGGAGAGCCCTACCTAACCAAATATCGTAAGAATCTACTAAAACCTTTAAAAAACATTCTGGAGATGAACCGATGATCGTTCTAGAAAGGCCGAAATCCAGTAAGTTGTATAGAGATTTTCTGTTATATAATAATAATAACAATATAATAAACATTTATTTCGGGTCAAGCCCATATTTTGTTAGTAACAATTATTCTTACAGACTGGTGTTAGTATTATAAATTAAAAATAAACAAATTATAACTGTAACAAATAATAATTAATACTTAAGCCAGCTATTTAAACATGTAGTTTAATTCAATGTTGCAGAAGTGGAGTCTCCCACCTATCAACAAATATTTTTTAATACTATTACAGATGCCGCGGAAACGCTTTAGTAACGATGCGCTTCTCTTACGCATAATAGCTTTGAAGTCATTAATGCCTCTTTCCGCGAATATCAGCGAGGCATTGCAGCGCCACGGCAGCCGCAATAGCATCCTGAGCGCATTATTATATTTTATGCGGATGTCACTGTAAGCATGCAAGCTGTAATTTGTCCACAAATTACACATGTAAAATGATTGGCAATAGGCCTTAAATAGCGTTATTTTTACATGTTCAGTACATCATGCAAATTTGCGAGCCAGCATGTTACTGTGAACTGACAGCGACCTTCGCTCCCTATGGATGTCCTTATTGACACATAAGTTCTCTGTTAGCCAATGACCCAAGTACTTAAAAACACACACTTTGGGTATGGATGTGTAACCCTTTGTTGCAGCCTTAAACACCATGATTTCGCTTTTCTTTACATTGTACTTGTGTTCTTGTGCCTCACCATATGTTTCATACATTTGTACTAATTTTCTCAACGCACTGATCGATGGGATCAGCAACACCATATCGTCGGGTTAACCAATGTTATTAATACTAGCACCGTCCACATGACACCCCACGCCGCTGTTATTGAGCTCACCTATCAGACGGTTCATGTGTAAGTTGAAAAGCCGAGGTGAACTCAGGCCCCCCTGTCTCACTCCGCACTCCAACCAATACACATTTGAAAAGGATTCCTGCCACTTTACACTGTTGAGTTAGTTGTTGTAGCAATAACAAAGGAAATCAATAAGAAGTACCACGTGAAGACGTGGTAACGTGGTTTCATGTTGAAGTTTCTGCCACAAAACCTCATAATTGATCAAATCAAAAGCTTTGGAGAGGTCCAAAAAACAAAAACCGGCGTCTGCCTACTAGTGTATTACTGGACAGTATGCTTAAGGCATAAAATAGTACTCTCTGTGGATAGACCTAGTCTAAAACCGAACTGATTAACATTAAGTTTGATAGTTTTAAGTAATTGTTTATCAAGCAGACTGTCCAGCACCTTGGCCATGATAGTCGCTAGTTATATTGGCCTATACTTATTAATATCAGATTCATCACCCGTTTTATTTTTTACAATTGGTACCACTATGGTATACATAAGTTCATCAGGTAAATAACAATGACTCATACACAAGTTGAAAAACATAGAAAGTATTCGAGGTAGATGTTCACCTGCGTGTTGCAAATGCTCGATGCTGAGACCGTTATGGCCGGGCTACTTACCTTTTTTCATACTTGATATAATTAATGCAACATCTTTTTCAATAAATCTGACTGTAATATCACCCGAGACGGATCCAGCACCTAGCATTCGGATTGTCTTAGAGGCGAGTCCACTTTAAAATGCTGCTGAAACAAGTTTGCTATGTCCAGCGGATCATGCACACCCGCCACACTCACAGCATGGCTCGACATCCATTTAAGTTTATTTGTTAGCTTCCAAAATGATTTAAAATCTTTTTTTGATTGACTTTTCGCTATTATATCCATTTCAATGTGTTGTTGATTTTTCTAACAATATTTCAATTTATTTTTAAAGATGGTTCGAAATTTACACATATTAGCGTAAATATAGGGTCGAGATGTGCTCCGTCTCGTCGTTGGCACTCCTGCAATCGACTACGTAAACTTTGGAAAACTCGTTCTCTATCGTATCTCCTCATGGATGTTTTCTTTTAATTGGGATATGGTCGTCGGTTTATTAAGGTATACTCGACTCTTCAGATATCCCCACAAGAAAAAATTGCAAGGTGTAAGGTCCGGGCTTCTGGGAGGCCACGGGATATTACCTCTGCGAGAAATCAATTTGTTAGGAAACATTTCTTTGACCACCGGTAAAGTCACGTTTGATGTATGGCATGTGGCTCCATCTTGTTGCATCCAAGTCCAGCTATTGTATCCTTCAAATTCATGCAACTGTGGTGTCAAAAACTCTCGCAACATTTTCACGTATTCCACTGAGTTCACAGTTACGTTACTTCCTTGATTATTTTCAAAGAAGTATGGACCGATTACGCCCTTTGCGGATATGGCAGCCCACACTGTCGTTTTTGGTGAATGAAGAGGCTTTTGGTGTTTATAGTGAGGGTTTTCCGTGCTCCAATATCGACAATTATGTTTATTTACGTGACCATTAATGTGACGATGGGCCTCGTCCGTAAACAATACATTCTCAAGGCTAGAGAATCGTTCCAGTATAGTGTCAGCAAATAACTTGCGTTGAATATAATCGTTTGGTTTCATCTCCTGTACAATTTGAAGCTTATATGGGTGCAGTTTAAGGTCCAAATGCAAGATACGCCGCAGACTAGTTCTTGGTATAGCAAGAGCCGCCAACCGCTGACGCGTAGATGATTCTGGATCGTCCCTTACAGAAATTTCAACCTCCCGAATGTTCTCTTCGCTTCTTCTTGAACGTGGTCGCCCAGTTTGTTTAATATTCGTTGTCGATCCCGTTTGCTCAAACTTTTAAATCCAAGCTTTAATTAAATTAACACTTGGACACTCACTTACACGTTGTAATTCGTATTCAACTCTAAAGAGGCGTCGTACAGTAACGTAGGAATCGTTGTTTTTGTAAAATTGTTTTACGCAAAAAGCACGCTGTTGTCCCGTGAAGCGCTTCATCGTGACTAAAATTGCATTAAACGGCGCACAATTCCCCGCCACCTGCGCGCCCCTTGCTCTCACGGTTTTGGAGAAATCAAGTGTTGCTATTTGCAAAAATTTTTGGCCCACCCTGTATAACCAATAATGAGCTTATTAAGTAAGAGCTAGTTTTTATACCATAATCGAGCCTCCCTGTGAGCACTTTGAACATATGTATTCCAGCCCGTCATGTATTTTCTTTTATTGTGACTATTTTCACTACCAACATATATCATTTTAGCAGAATCTTTTAGTATATTAATTAAGTTGCTATACAATTGCTTCAACAGTGTAAAGTGGCGAGAATCAGAACAAACAATGGTTTAGATGTTCAACAATCTTATTACGATGTCTCTCACCCCCAAAGTACTTTATTGCACTTCTTATTTTTAAATGTTACTCTAGGAACTATTAAGTTTAAATTACATTCTATTGACACGGGAATGTGATCAGACGCATATACATCATACTGAACTGATGCTTTACTTATTAATTGTCTCGCAGCACTACTCACCACGCAGTGGTCTAACCAGCGAAGGGCACCATTCGCAGTGCTGCTTGAAGTGTACGAATCCCGAGGCAACAACTCAATATCCACACATGACCACATCTGATCTACACACACAGATGATAGCTCACGTTCAAAACGTTTACCGGGATGCGTGTTGAAATCCCCCAATATAAACACATATTCAATACTTGTAGATTCACATATGGCAATTATTTCACTGAGGCAGTTGTTAAATTCTAATAAATTATTGGCTGAATCCGTCGGCATATACGGCATAATAGATTTTTATCGCAACCAAACGATCACTATCACACGACACTATGGTAACCGTCTGAAATATGGACTTTCTCAGCGGACTTACCAGTAAAGGCAAAGTCACTATGCAGACTCCCTAGAAAGGCCACATCATGAGGAAGCAGTCAAGTTTCTTGCAAAACCATAATATCGCAATCATCACATAGGTTTCTCACGCAGTCTGCCTATCTGATGATATTTTTACAATTAAATTTCGCAAATGTAATTATTCTGAACGTTATATCCATCATATACTTGATTTATTTTCAACTTACTGGTTGTTGTTGTTGTTGCTATTGTTGTCTGTGCTAGTTTTAAAATTAATAAATCGTCTGAAGGTTATAACCCTCCAGCCACAAATTGTCATCCAAAAAAGAGAACAATTTGTGTTTTGGAACAAACACCTTAAAAGCATTGTATGATCTTTCTCTTTTCATAATTATTTTCTCCAGAATAACATGTTCATTCGATGTCATTTTAATATACTCCGAAATGTCAGTGTCAGTAGTTTCTTTACTGACGTGTGATATAAATAACGGAATTTTTAATTCAGTAGCCTTGAACTTTACTTCTATATTAGATATTGCTTTTCCAGTCATTCCAGAAAAACGCTTTTTAACATTTTTTTTCACTAATATCCAACCTTCCTCTTTATTTTTACTCACTGTCTTGTTGTTTACAATTTGCGCGATGGTTCGTTGACACATAATATCACTCTTTAAATCAGCGTTCTCCACAACAGCTGAATTGTGTGCTGTGAGTAAGACAGTATGAGGCTAAGTCATAGGTTCGCTGTGTGTGCGAATGAGCACGCTGTTAGACGAAGTGTTGTTTACGCGCTCGGGAGTTGTCGGCGCGCAGGTAGAAGTCAGCTGTGTTCTCAGCATATGATCTGATTGAGTGTGTTCTACGTACCTTCTTTTTAAATTAATATTGTTTACATTTTTTAACGGAGATTTTGGACATTGGTTATTTAATTTCGCCTCTTCAAATTTAGATTTAGTCAAGTAATTCTCTTTTATGTCGTTAATGTCCGATCTTAACACCAACAAAATTTTTTAAGAAAATTTTGTTACCTCTACATGATCAAAACATATCGGTGGCAGCTTATGCAAGTCATATGCCACAAATATAGGTAAAAGCTCAGGATTCATTGTCTTAAACACGGAAATCATATCCTCCAGGTCTTTTTGTTTTTTATTCTATCGTCTCGAAATTAACTTTTGCGTAGTTTTCGTGGAAACGAACAAAAACTTATTAGCTTCATCGATCTCCTCCTCCGAAAACGTCGATGAACATATCCTGATTAAGCTCTCGTTATCCACATTGTGTCTATTTCTTATAATTGCTAGCACCTCCGAAATTACAATAATACAATTTGTACATTTAATTAACAACGCTCACGTTTGTAACGTGAAGAACGTGCTCAGGTGGTTTGGGCACGTCGAACGAATGTATGATGAAAGAATGGTAAAAAAGATTTATAAAGGAAAAGTGAGCGGTAAGAGAGACAGGGGGAGGCCTCGAGTGATCTTCGAAAACTCATTAGCTACGACACTAGAGGAAGGTCACGTAAAAAGTATGAGGACCCCCCGGAGGGCATGTATGAAGAGGTTAATGTCTGTGGTCGAGGCGAAAGAGGTGTGCAGGGACCTTAGCGTTTGGCGCTCCGTCGTTTCTGGCTACCCCCCAAGGGATATGGCGTGAAGTTAAATAAATAATAAATACGTTTGTAACGGACATTTTAGGAACACTCAATCCGTGACCGCTTACGATGCCTGCACGGAGAAAACTCTCGTTATACCTTTCGCTCAGTAACAAATAGGAATAATAATAAGTCGTAAATACAACAGTAAAGATGTAAATAGATAAGCAAATCTTATGTACATAGAGATAAAAGCAATTAATAAGAAACAGAAACTAGATATAAGAAAAGTAGAGAGAGTAGAAAATCGCAGTGTCTGGTGTCAAATTGTTTTTCAAATCCCTGTAAGTAGTAATAATATAAAAAGAGACGAAGCTTCTTAGCATTCCATGGATTCACCGTGCGGGTGCCGGGCCCATCGCGTTGCAAGAAGAGGAGCGCAAACAATGCCTGGGACTTGCGACCCAGATGTAGGTTTAAGGGGCCCCTTTACTATGCGCATACACGCTCACCTTCACTGTTTACGCTCCTCTCCCTACCTAACCAAATATCGTAAGAACCTACTAAAGCCGCCTTTGAAATACGTTCCAGAAATGAACTGATGATCGTTCTAGAAAGGCCGAGATCCTTAAATAAGTTGTAGAGAGATTTTGCTGTTATACCTCTCGCTCCTACTTCTACAGCGTACAAATTAACTATAAATTTATTCCTGATCAGTTCGTTACACAGTTCGTAATACTTGTTAAGCTTAAATGTATGATCTTTGGGTATGTTTGTTTCCCAGGGTACAGTAAGCTCCACAAGTATAACGCGCCTTAGTTGTTTTGAATACAGGAATAAGTCCGGCCTAGATGACGAAACACAAACATCCCCGGGGATTTTGTATTGCCTTTCATACGTGTCCATCATGAGAGTCCAATCAGGAGACGCGTCCAAGATGGAATAAGGTTTTAATTTAGATTTTTTGGACGAACCTGCCTTTACGAACTCTACTGATTTTTTGGTGGTTGTTATACCCCTCTGCGCTCTTGCTACAGAAAGACTAACCGCTTCTCGTATGATTTCTAATACTTTATCGTGGCGACGCGAGTATTTACCTCTATTTAATAGTACCCTACACCCTACTAGCAAGTGTTTCGCGGTTCCTACTGCCTCCCCGCAGATGTTGCAAGATTTTTCGGTGGCTTTGCCCCATCTTACTAAGTTACTTTGATCTGGGAGAGTCATTTGGAATGCATTAAGATAAAATTTTAATAATGCTGGGGACCAATCATGAAGCAGGGTGCGCCATCGTAAAGCTAATGGAAAACAAAAATCTCCTATGGTCACCCATTCGTTTTGCAATTCTAGGCTCATCGCGTGCAACCGGTAATTATCATTTTCATCGTGCCGAATAAAGGATTTTATTATTTCTATGTCTGGTTCTTTCCTACTTGATCCTAGCCCTGCTTTATTTGTTTGAGCACCTATCATAAATTGTTTATGGAATTGAAGTCGTGACTCCAGCTCTGCGGCAATTTTATCTTTTGGGAGAGATGTTACAGTATCATCATTCGACTTTGAGATGATATGTCTCTTGGTCACTCTTAGGTGTTTATAGAGTTCCGATGGTTTCTTTAATTTTAACCCAAAATTGTGTCGGTCTCTAAATAAGGTAGAAGAGTCCGCTGGATGCGCTAACCCGAGCCATGACTTCAATGTCCTTATGACGCTTGCATCTAACTTTAACAAAAGGGTCTTATTAATATCGTAAACGAGGAAAGGCCAATTTAAACGTGATGTTAAATAATTATCGTATATCCAAGCCTTTTTGATGTTACTTATTGGCTGATTGTCTACCTTTTTAAGATCATTCAAAAAGCTATCGACTATTATATCTAAAGATGGAGTACGCCCTTGGTAATCGATTTTTTTGCCTAAGAATTTGAACGGAGCTGCGTCGGTAATAGTAGTAACGCACTTACCGCCTATTATAAGACCCGGATCGTAAGAGGTATATCTGGTGTTCCGCCTACCCAGACACAGACTGTAGCATTTATTGGGTTTTGTCCTCAATCCGTCCGACCAAGCACAGAAATCCTCCACAACATTTAAAAGTAGCTGACATTGTTTTGGATTACGTGTCAGTATCGCGAGATCGTCTGCGAATGCTAGTATGGATTCTGTGTATTTATTGTTAAACTTAAACCGATAACCCCATTTCTTTTCGTTTTTAATTAATTTATCTATTAAAATATTGATCACTATGTTAAATATAATTGGAGAAATACAACAACCTTGAAATAAACCTATGTTGTAATTTAATGGTTTGGAATGATTTTCATTTGTGATTATGGAAAATTTTAATTTTGAATAATATGATGCAATCATGTCACTTACTAACGTAGGAAAGTTATACCACCTTAGCGCGAACATCATCAGTTCATGTTGTACCGACCCGAAAGCGTTCTCTAAGTCTATCCAACATACCGTTATTTGTCTTTCACTATTTCTGGCATCTTTAAGGCTTTCCGATAGTAACGTGTTATGTTCGAGGCATCCAGAAATGCCAGGCAAAAACCCTTTCTGGTGATAAGGCCCGAAATATTTATTATTTATCATGAATTGCGTCATTTTTGTTTGTAAAAAAGAAAAAAATATTTTTGATATTGTATTTGTTAGAGCTATCGGTCTAGTGTCCCTAGGATCCGAGACATTGTCGCGTTTGGGAATGAGGACAAAAAGAGCATTTCCGAAGAGAATATCTAAGAAGATAAAAACGTAAATTGACGGATACGAACAGTTAGATAGATGACAGATCTAGCCGTATACATAGAAAAGATAAGGTGGATGGAAAAAAGGAAGATCAAGTATGAGGCATGAATGTTGTATGGAGGTGAGAACTGCAATGAAAGAGAAGTCGTTATCAAAGTTTGCGGCACTAACGCCAGAGGTGTCAGAATTAAAAATATATATATATATCAGCTTCCGTTTGATCGCGTACAATGGAGAGCCGTTCGGATTGTCGGGGACCCCGTGCTCTGCAAATGGCTGGACTCTTTGGCATTGCATAGAGACATGGCTAAGCATCTTCTACCGTATTATAACGGTGAGTATTCCGCAAAGCTATTCCATCTGATGCCTGCCGTCGAATTTCATCTGGATACGTCGCGATCTTCCACTGTGCGGTTCTGTGGATGTGTCAATGTGGAACGAACTCCTTTCAGTGGTATTATAGACATATATAACATGAGTACCTTCAAAGAAGATGTGTACTCCTACCTTCAAGGCCGGCAGCACTCTTGTGAATCCTCAGTTGTTATAAGAGTTAATGGGCGGGGGTGGTTACTTCTGTAAGTAACCACCCCCGCCCATTAACTGTTAGCAGGTTACTACTGTTAGTAACCTGCTAGATTGTTTGCCCTCCTATTACATAAAAAATAGCTTTTTAAATCTATATAAAAAATAAGAATACTAAAGTTAATGTTCATTATTTTTAATTAAATTATCATTGGAGACATATACACCTACAAAAACTATGAAATTGTCTTAAAAACCAAACAAGGTTTTGAACCTTAAAGCAAAACACACAAATATTACACAAGAATGAAGTAAGGGTGAATAGAATCGCGTATGGAATATAAATAAATTTTATCAAATAATATTTCATTGAAGTTTGAAAACACCGGCTAGTGATATAATTAATTGATACATTTAAGTTAACTGATATTTTTAATTTTATCAAAAGGCTGAGTTTACACCTACTTTGAGAAAATATTTAATAATCAATCATTGCTGGATGTTAGACATTTTGTAAATGAGTACATAATAATAGTTTGTAATTGTATACTAAAAAACCTCACAACTTATATCAGTATAGTTTAGGTCCTAATCAAATAAGCTCGGAATTTTATAGAGCCCACATTTATTATTTATATTGGTTAAAATGCGATTGTAGCGTACCATAGCAGGTGGTATGGTGTCGTTGAATACTACGAACAGTATTCTATATGCTTGCGCAATGGACACATTTTACTCTCTTTATCGTCTGATAAAGTCCAACACTCCTTTGTTCTCAAGTTGCTCTTGAAAATTTAATAGCGATCGTTGCTGTAAATTGCCCTTCGGTCGAGATACCTCCGACACATAAATTATTTCTATAAGGATTGGAACTCATGCATAATTTGTATCTTCTACATTTTATTTTGAAATAAATAGTTTTTGGATCAATTTTAAATGAAAAAAATAAATGTTTTAGTTTTTCATTATTTATTATAGTTTATATTTGTGTAATCGAAGTATTTTTAACCTCATCTTTTCACGTATTTGCTGCCACAGTAAATATACTCGAACTGACTACAAGTAACAATGCTACTCGTATTTGTAATTAAACAAAATGTTCATTTAATTTATTGAAAATAGCTGGAATATAAATTCATTCTATGACGTGATTGTTTTAATAAAACTTTATTTAAAGTCCCTTATTTAATATTGCATTGTGTTGCAATTATATTATATTTTGTTTCTTTATCGAGAAAAATTATATTGTTCCTACAGACCCTCCCAACCCTAAAATTTGTCATTCAGGCCCGACTAAATGACAAATTTCAGGAATTAACTAAAATATTTTTTACTTAGGAGTAAAAAATTAAAGGGAAAAGAATTTATTTTTCATGATTCCTGTGTCAAAGCTGTGGCTTCTTGGTTTGAAACGGAATTTAAAAAAGTAGAGACCTACTGCATGAGGCGGGTAAATCTGTTTGTTTACTGCATATTACTGGCGAATTTAGCTGCAAATATTAGCCGCATTGTAAAATATATTGAAAGGTTACCTTTACATTCCAAAATTTATTATTAGACTAACTGCATTTGACCCGTGAGCTGTTTACTTGTAAAAAAAGCAGTCTGCAGACGGTTCTGATGTGACAGTAACAGTTAGAGTGATGGTCACATTTTTCTCTGGACATTATCAACTCATATCCTAAGTTTTGTTGAATGTAGCTCTAAAAATAATAAGGAGTTGAGTTGAGTATAATTGTTATACTTCTTTAATATGTTCTCAAACATACTCGAATTTCGCCGTAATTTTGAATATTTAATGAAAAATAAAATAAAATAACTTTTAACTTTTTCTGCAAATTATGTAATTGTTAACCGCGCGGACATACGTACACAATACACAATGTGATACATAAATTTAGTATTTTAATATTTTAAATATTTTTTAAGCTAATATTCCTTTTTTATATTACATATGACATTATGTTGATATTTCGTAAGCGTAGAGCTTACTATTTAGTTTAGCTAATATTAACATACCAATAAAATGAAGCCAAATTGTAGACCACTGAAATAACAAATATTATTTCAGTGGCCTACAATTTAGCTTCATAAAATATAAAATATATATATAGGGTATATAAAATCTGAATGTAACTAAAATATTATATATTTTCGAATTATTTTTTTTCTATTTAACAGGAAGTACTCGAAAGGTTTTGTGTTGTATTACCTGGCAAGTTTAGCGACTGATTGACTACCATTACCATACCAAAGGTAAAGAGACAAACAAACAATGAATTGGTCCTATTAGAATTTTGCTTATTATTTTAGAGGTACTGAACTATAAAAAGTACGAATTGGACGCCCAAAACGCAAGATTCAAGTTACATAAAAAATTTGGGACATCGTATTTGAATAAATACTTGGTTCATTATTGGCGACATTTTGCTCTAAACCTGCTCGTTATAGAGACATGGGCTTCATGAATAAAATACTGCGATCACTGAAGATTCTTAAGTATCTCCGTGTTGGTATAAATTTATTTTAAATGAGAAGCTATTTTAAATTAATAGAATTAATCACTTTATTTATTTATTAAACTCATGTTTTATATACTGATACATATATCTTTTTTTCACGTATTTAAATCAGCAAACATGATAGTTGATCAATAAACCTTAAGATTGTTTCAGATAAATTGGCAGTGATTGAATAATGAAAGAAACATATTAACATTAGTATTTTTTTAAGTTACAGTTTTTTATTTTATTGTCTATACATTTTTAAATTAGATTTTTATATTAAACTTTAGGAAATGTAATATATAACTTCTTTAATATAAAACCTTCCCTCTTTCAATGATCTTACTATCAATTCAATTGTATTACGCGCAAATATCCAATTAAATGTTAAAAGTAATAGAATTGTTTAAAGTGTGGTTACTTTGACCTCAAGTGGATTAATTTAATCGATATAAGATTATTGACGTCGAATTGTGTTCTCTCTTCTCTCTCTGTAACAGGAATAGCAGTTTTGACTTTAGTTTGAAAAAATTGTCAATCAACTCTTGTTTCTTCTGTGAATATTTAATAGACTTTCGTTTAATTATTTAGGATAAACATCATTCTAGTATATTAGTTTCGGATAAACTTAACGTTTTGTGTGATAATTTCTTCTGATTTGTTAGAATTATTAAATAGAAAAATTAAATAGAAATATTTATCGGCATCCTATCAGAATAAAAATGAATAAAAATTCAAGTACGTAAAGCAAAACTAATGTGGCTTCCAATATGATAATTATTGAAACTTTTTTGTATACACTTTATTTTTATTAACTAGGTACATTTTTGTATTCCCTAAACGTTAAAGTATGTTGTAAATATTCAAGAAACATTCTGATTATAAATATCAAAATTAAAATTTTAAGAGCACTCCTAATTCTTTGTCAAATGGTATAATGCATATAGGTATCGGATCAACATCGTAATTAGGTCTTTCGTCAGACATCACGTGGACGATTCATTGGGTAATCGAGCAAACGAAATAAAATGTAAAACGAAATCTTCAATATCTGCACTAGTTTGCAATAAACGACACGTATGACAGTTCCTAGTAAAGATATACTAGGCTTCAGTGTGGTTCGAAGGCAAGTGGCTATTTTTTAACACCACTCCACTATGAAAGCTCCGTTGCAGCACGAAATATCCGTATGGTGACGTAATCGCGAAGGTGCGGCAAACGTAATTTTTTTTAATACAATAGTTATTTCTGTAAAAAGACAGATATAGTGTGAAGTTATGGTTTATCATATAGACATCTAATAATTAAGGTACGATTTATATAGAAATTATATGAACTTCAAGAGCGAGCAAAAATTTCGTTTTATAAATAAATTGGAACTAAATTATAAATATATTGGAACGTCACTGTGTTTATATTTCTTTTTTATTCTCTAAATAAAATATCGAAGTATATTTGATTTAGTAACCATTATTTCGTCATACACCATTCAATCATTGCATAATTGTTATATAACAAGAAGGATAAATATTACACATGTATTTAAAGTATTTTAAGAGCTAGAATGAAGCGGCAGATACGTTTAGGAGATCATTTTATTTATATAAATTCATGTTTTGTCGGAATATTTACCATGTTCTTTATTTGCTTTCTTATATTTCAGTATTGCAAGCATCATGACGATGGAGTAAACTGTTGCGGATGTAGGTCTAATATTGCTCGCAAATAAATCTCTCTATGCTCTATTATATTTTTTGTTGCCGTTGTATTTTTCTTTATAAACGTGACGATAAAGAAATTCCGTATAATAGTGTATGATGATGTACGATATTTTTTGATAATGTATGATTGTAGTGGATATATGTTAATATACCTTTGTTTTAAAGCACAGCTGTGGTTGTTGGTTCCAGGTCTTAGACTATAGAAAGTCATCCTCTCGATTGAAATATGTAGTGACTTCATGACTTACGTGCATAATAAATTTTCAAACTCGTCCTCGGCAGTGACATGGAATTTTCTTGATACTCTAGGTTCAGTGCCATCTAAAACTTCCAGTGGTCTAACCTCATTCTCTTCTGATAAATTAAATCGTCATTTTTCTAAAGTCACTGCTTTTGAGGATAATATTGAATTCAAAACAATTTCATATATCCAGAAGTTTGTAATCTTACTTCTACCCTCTTTATATACTACCCTAACTATCTAAAGTCCTTTAAGATATCTCAATATTTCTTCCAAGGAACTAAACTGATTCACCTCTCATCTAGGGGATCTCCAACAGACCGTCTGCATTGATAAAATTTTATTAGAGTGATGCAACTTGGTATCTGCTATCCCGCAAGACGGTATTCTCTCCCCGTTTCTTTTCTCTATGTTTATTAAAATTTATTACTTCAAACCTCTCTTCCTCTTACCATTTGTAAGCCTATAAGTCTATGCTCATGCCACACCCGATTCTATTAACCCCGATATTGATATTATTAACATTGACTTGATTCGGGTCCGTAATTGGCGTAATAACTTTGGAATATATGTTAACCCACAATACCGACAAGCGATAATTATCGGAAGCAAGCATGGTCTTAACAAAACTGCCTACATTACTCAGGCACAAGTAACTTTCAATGCTGTTAGAATACCACTCCCACAGTTTGTGAAATATTTCGTCCTTTATATTGATGATAGGCCCAGTTCGAATTCGAGTTCGAAAAGTTACGTACTCGTTAGGTACGTTTACTTTATGAGATAAAAACTTTTTACCAATTCAAATCAAAACTCTGTTGGCGCAGCCACTTATTCTTCCACTTATAGACTACGCTGCTTTATGTTACTCTTATGTCTCTGAAACCAATCTAAATAAATTGGATCGTCTCGCTAATAATTGCACTCGCACTTTTAGCTTACCTAAATTTGATCACATATCTGAAAATCATATTGTACATACCGTACAAGTCAACATACATAATATATTTACAAAAGCTAATTCACAAAATGATGTAATATATATAAATATAATATATTATTTACACACAAACACGATTAATAAGATTAGAACAAAAGTAGTTATAAGATAATAACTAAATTTATATATTTGACGATCCGGGAAGAAATCTCGTGACGGGAGAATAGGCTGTTAAGGAGAAATAAAGATAAAAATATTTTTTTTTACTTTAATTTTATTTTTAATCCAAAACTTTTTAATAAATTACAACAATATAGAATAATCATTCCAAATGAATTACGAAAGTTAGTTTTGTTTGAGTATTTTTCTTACTATTTAATTACTTTCTTGCTTCAAAATGCCTTTAAAGGTAACATAGAGAAAGCAGTATTAGAAAAAGCAGGAATAAAACTCTTTAACACTTTTACAAAAAGAATAAAACTCGGAACAGCTGTATTTCAAACCTTGATCACGCAATTTATATAGTATCAAAATTTTAATTTAGATTTTCATAAGGATTGGTTTTAGAATGGAATATATTCATAAGATAGAAAAACTTTCAGAGTGCATTTATAAGGTAATGGTAAAAGGATTATCAAAGGATTAGCCTCGCTCTCGGTTAATTTAAAGGCAAACATTGGTGCCGCTGCGCCATACATCCACTTTTATTCTCAACTGGGACTCATGCTTGTGTTTATCTCCTTTATTTAATTAATACACGCTTAACTATAATCAGCTCTTTTTTATAACTAACAAAACCGGTATTGGGTCATCTATTTATCATTAATTTTTATTAAGAAATACTACAATAATATAGAAACCCATCCTAAACCACAGGCACAACCCGGAATAAACGTAATGAGGTTAATCTGTTGTTTTAAAAGCAATTTCACGACCAAAGTACTTACTATAAAAGGAAGCGCAAACACTCCTATATCGATTTCATGAATGTACATGAGAGGGCAACAGGTTTACGATAACATCACAACGTTAATTGCTAATTTGGAAACCAAAGTACTTACACTTATTTGAAACGTAGATCGTACAAGATTTTTCTTCCCTAAGAATTTAAACATTTTTAAATGTTTTCATTTCAATTAAATTGTTTTATATGCGAATAAAAATACGTAGGTTTGTCTGTATGCTTTAAATGATTTGGAAGATTGATTTCGTGTAATTATTTATTCCATTTTAAGTTAAGTATATAAGCCTAGAACATGGGATTGTTTGATATGTATAAATTAGAAGAAAATATATAGGTATATATATTTTTGTAGGCTACAATTTTTTCTTTTTATATCATCTACTCGTGACTTTCAAGTAATCACGAGGCAATACATATTTAAGATACATATATGATATAATCGTTAAATTGTCACCTCGCAGTTCTCCAAAGAAACAACGATTTTTATATTCTAGCAGCACGTCAACGAGCATTATAGTGGCATTTTATAAATTATATTTACAATAAATGGTTATCTGGTCCTCATTTGCAAATATAGGTGCAAATGCCCTTACCTTAAAGAATGGGAAGAGATTTAGGAGACTAAGACAGGGAGGGAAGGTGTCAGCTCTCTCACTCGATACTTTACACAGATTAGGAGGTAGAACTAACTGGTCGAAGTAATAAGTTAATTCTTTCAATAAAACTTGTGTTTAGAAAATCTCTGCGTATTGCTATGCAAACTTGACTGAATCGATTGAAGCATTCAAGTGACAACAAAGGGATGTGGTGTTAAAAAATACTGCTGATATTTTATTTCTAGTAAAATAGATGATATAGATACATAATTATATTGAATGATATTACACATGTATAGTAGATTTTTATCTTCAAAAAACAGCAAAAAAGATCCTTAAAAATATTAAATTCCTACATTTAAATAAGTAATCAACTGTAAATTCTTCTATATTATAATTTTAGTATAAGATTTTTTTTCAATGAAATTATAAAAACAATTAGATTTTTTTTCAAAAAAAAAAACAATTTAATGTAACAAATTTGTAATTACTTCAATTAATTATAAATTATATATAATTATAATTTATAGTAATGAATTATAATACTTTTAAAAATGTTGATTGGTTATTAGATCTTGATTACAAAAAAGGTCTAAACTTGACGCTAATGAGCATTATTTAACAGCCATAATAGTAAATAAATCATATGTAACCGTGTATGCGAAATTGTTTATAAACATGTTAAATTATTGTTAAATAAAACAGAACTATGTTATTGTATTATTGTTATTACTGTGTGTTTATCATTGCTTGCGAGTGTACTTCATATATTTTATATTCAATAACAAGTTTTGTGAACGTTATCATTTTAAGGAACGAATTGGTGAATATTTTATATTTCAAATTGATGATAAGTTGTTTATTTTTATTTTATTTTTATAAATATAAAATAAATAATTAATAAAAACGGATTCGAAACTGCCACTTCTGGTCTAGTCTGTTTTGGTCCCGTCTGTTTTATACTATACTTATAAAAAAGAGAATTTAATAATAGTTGGGATTGCTTTTAGATTTACCTAATACAAATTCATTATAAGAATGTCGTTATAAATATCAGCTTATACTCTTTATAGATGACAAACATATAGTATAATTACGGTTTACTTGGAATGAAAGCACATTGTCAATATGTGTTTTATAAACATATATATGAAACATTTGCATAATATTATGCAAATGTTTCATATATATGTATGTATATGTTATTTATTAGTCACATATGTGACTAATAAATAACATAAGTATTTTCTTATCCCAGTTTATATAATTATTAAGACAGTAACTACATAATATGATTTAAAAAAAGTTTAACAAGTGAATTTATTTGATATATTCTTTTACATGACTGTTAGCTTTACACATAAATAATGTAGTATACCTGTTACAAAATCTCATCCCCCGACTACTCCATGTTCGCAAAATATTCAAAACATCAATTTGATGATAAAAATGTAAATAATAAGTGTTAAATGCTTCAAACTATTTTCATTAACATTTCCCCGCTTTTTAAGTTCTTACCTGTACTTGTTTCACAACAAGCGGTTTAAATTGCGGCTTTTATTTTAAACCTTTAACTGCCAATTTCTTTTTATTCATGAATTAAATATCATTTCTATTTCATTATTATTTTTTTAAAAAGGCGATGAACAAATTGGTACTGTGAAGTCATATAATCCTTCTCAATAAATTGGCTATCACATTTTTCGAAGTATCAATATAACATACGAGTATGTACACATACATTTAACTGAGAGCCCTTGCCGCTGTAACTCGCTGAAGATAAATTAATATCATCAGTTCTATGTTCCCAGATGCAGCGATTAATTCCTCAGTTTCTCTGCAATTTAAAAGTTATTGGGAAGCAGATTTTATTCTTTTTGTAATTCACTAAAATTCAGTTTTGCTGAAATTGATATTCGTAAAAACATTGCATGTTCCGCAGCACAAGGGCAGCTGCAGTTTGAAGTTAACAAGTAAGTTTTTTACAAAATGTTGATGGTTTTTAGAATACTCCAAATAGGAAACTGCTTTTCTAAGATTACATTGGAATGTAATTAGAAATGTAACAATTCAGAGTGATAATTGTATAACATATATAGTACTTAAAGTTACAGTTCAATTAAAATTAAGTACTGCGTGTAACAAAAGTCCGATTGGAATTGAGTCCCTTAAAACAACTTAATAATTTAAACTTTTTCGCATTATCCCATTTATTATATATTCTTAATTGTGATACAAATATAACAATTAAGATAATTAAATATTTCTTAAAGGAATATGTTGAAACTTTGCTTTATAATTAAATAGCAACCAAAATTCAAGGTTTGTCTGTGTTTGACTACAAAGCATGTTAAGCTGAAGGCGGCGGTAAATACTAAATATGATGTTATAATTACTGTACTACCCACATATTTTATTTTACAAAGGTTTTTTTTTAACTTGAGAGATGGAAGTGTTTGCTTACAATAACGTAATTGAATACCAGAAACTTTCTATGACATTTATACTAAAAAATATAATTAATGTTGAAATGTCGTTACTGACTTAACGGCTATTAATTCAGGCTTATTTTGCCACACAAATTTCTTTATGGGAGATTACCAAAATATTTCCGCATGAAATATTGAAGTAAAACCCTTTCTAATTATTTTAAGGTATAATTAAATTGGTCGTTATACACCTAAAGCATATATATAGTAAATACATTAATTATAAAAATAAAGATATATATCTGTTGCCGCCAACAAATACATATCTAAATCATAATATCATATATAAAACAACATAATACACTACACATAATAAACTAAAAAGATGAAATAATATCATTAATAAAGGCGTAATAACATATGTTTAATTTTAAAATAATTTGTAGAGTGTTAAAAAATGTAAAGGATACTTATATTTATCATGGAAAATGTGTAACATTATCTCAATTTATTTTTATGTTAGTTTTTGGGTAGACCTCGAAGAATACGGTCTGCAAATTCATTTGTACCCGACTTTCGAATTTTGGAAAAATTTCTTCACAGGAGGTCTTCTTATGACCCCTGAGTCCGAAATGACCATTGGTCAAAAAGTTTATATATATATATATATATATATATATATATATATATATATATATATACGCACGCATATATATATATATATATATATATATATATATATATATATATATATATATATATATATATATGCGTGCGTGCGTCTAGATTCCACTTTTGTCAGCACGATAGCGGCCGCAGTTTCGCTCGGATCGCTTTCAAGCTTTGCACAAAAATCAACCATCTAAAAATAAAGGTCATGTTCGTTAACCAGAGAAAGCCGGCCACAGGGGGCGCTAGGGCCTCACTTTTTCTGATTTCAGTTTTTCGACCATAACTTTTTCCCTATACAAAGTAGATCAATTGCGTTCATATTATATGATGTCTTTGATGAATAACTATAACTAATGTACATAAACCGAGAACCTAACTTCAATAACTTAGGGGTGGGGGTAAAAAAAACGAAAATTTTTGGAAAAAAATCATAACTTTTTTCTGGTAAACATTCTTACATCACAAGTATTTTTAATAGAAAGGTTATTTTTTACTCTAAATTCAGATGCCAAAAGTTTTTCCGTTAAAGGTACTGTTTTCGAGAAAAAAAATAAAAAACACTTTTAGCTTGAAAATTTAAGGTAGTTAAAGCCACGTCAACTTTTTTCTGGTAAACATTCCCTCCTTGCAAATATTTTTAATAGAAAGGTTATTTTTTACCCTAAATTTAAGTATCAAAAGCATTTCCAAAAAAGATACCTTTTCCGAGAAAAAAAATAAAAACCGCTTTTTGCTTGAAAATTTTTGATGTAAACAACGGCATATTGCGTTATTCTTGGGTAGTGAGTTATATTTTAAACGAGTTACACACGAGGTCTACCCACGCGTGTCCCCCTGCGGGCACGGATTTTTTCAATGAAGTTATAGAAACATTGCAATCTCTTATTTACAAAGAGAATCTAGTGATTCATGAAGTGAATCTTAAAAAGCTTGGCTAACTTCTAAATTAAAGGATTTAATTCAACGAACCCAGCTTTGCGATCTTTTAATCAAATCCTAGACAGAAATAATATACGATTTTATTGTATTAAAATTATTTTATAGAATATATAATTAACCATTGGTAGGAGACCTATGTAAAGACCTATTCTCGGTAAAGATCTACTCGTATAGGTATACTACCAGATGAATCCGAAAGAAGACTTATTATTGAGATGATTTTTGTTCGTGGTCGTCCCGTTAATTGCTACAATGTAATTGTTCCTTCGGCTTTAAGATGAGAATGAGAATAATGTTTCTTATCTTAGAGTGTTGTTATTTTATGACCTAAAACCTTTTTCAAAAGATAGAACCTTGAAACATCGAATGAAGTAATTGTGTAATTGTAAATTATAATTATATTAAAAAAAGTTAAAAATAATCCTTTTGAATAATCATATATTATTTTTTCGTAACTTCATTAAAACTAAAAATTCTTTTGTTTCCTCGGTAAATATTCAAGACTTTATTATCCAGTAATCTTAACATAAAGAAAACTTATTCATGTCTATTGTAATGTACCATAGTTAAGTTTAATATTCCAAATGTTTATATTACAATCCAGGAATTTGTACACAAAAATTAATGCCATTTTTTTAAACTGCCTAAATGTCTAGTTTGTTAGCCAATTGTATCCCATCAACAGTGTTAAGGTTAAAAGGGCTTTTTCTATTGACTAATTTAAATTAATATAAATTATTAAAGGATTAATTTTTAAATAACTGAGCATCTAACCATTTATAGCTCAAACCCCAGCTAGTGATGAATGATTTATTACGAAAAATCCTTCGTATCTTTTGTAGAAAAAAAAATATAGCATGATCTCCACATAGTGCCAATAAAATATTCTAGAATATGCACTGATAATTATGTAATTAAATAAGATAAAATGATTAAGGAATATAAAAATTATAATATTAATAAGACAAAAACGTAGAATTTTCGTATAACACTTTTTTTTACTATATTTTAGTTTCTTAATTTTAAATAACACTGCATATAATATTTAAAAAGCCTTAAGCAAATATGGGTTTGAAAACAATAACCTTAATTTAACAAATTATTTTTTAATTTACTTAATAAAGTTTGTAAATTTAGTTCAACTTTTTATTCTTAGTTTGTAATAAATCCTTGCAGGAACCCGTAAAGTTGTACTAACAGTTAGATTTGTAGTTAATTTCCAGCTTTCTATTATATTTCAAAACGGAAACGTCACGACGTTCATTTAAAATTGAAATATGAATTTTTACAATTCTGAGTCAGCTTGCATGCACAAAGCAAAGTATAAATTGGTTTTTAATTATTTATATCTTTTCCACTTTGTATCTATACTGGTGTATGTCAAATAGACATAACAGGAGGCCCTATTAGCGTCAGAAAAAAGGTAGGTACTAGTTAATCGCTACAATACAATTCATTCCCAGGCCATACTGTCGATAATGTAATCATATATAATAAATACGCTATAGTAACTTTTTTTATCAAATTCCTTTTAGTGAGTATTTTGAATTTATTTAGTGGAAAATTTAAGACATCACTGTGGAGTTTATTGTAAAAATGGATACAATTAACACTGTAGGAATTACCTATTTATGGAGCATAATTAATGATGGGCGTGGGCAAATTTATATTTATTTCTAGTATAAATTTTGTGTACATTACACTTTTAATTGAATTTTAAAATGTACAATACATACATATACAATCATAATTTTCTAATTCTTTGAATGTCTTTTTAATGAATTTCCAGGCCTAATGACGTAGATTGCTGGATCCTCTTCTGCCGTACAAAGATACGAGTAGTATCCATTATAGATTCTCCGGCTTCTAAAATATTCAGCAATAACTCAGCATCTGCCTCTCCTGTTGACCAGGAGTGAAACCAAATTGTTTATTATGCAAAAAGTTATTTTTATTGAAATGTGTAACTAGTAGAGTGAGAATAATTATTCAAAGATTTTATTAAATGTAGGTAATACTGAAATAGGGTTATAGTTACTTGGATCTAATGTGCTGCCGAATTTAAATAATGGGCTTATTTTACTATGTTTCATTAGATCAGGATGTATACCGCAATCAATACAGTTATTGAAAATTAATGCTAATCGTGTTGCAACAATGTCGACTAATAGACATTAAGTACGTTAACCGATATTCCCCATAGATCACTTGCCTTCTTAATATTAATTATTTTAAAAACATTTATTATTGAGCGAAGCGAACGAAGTGAGCGGAGCGTTTTACTGGAGACTTTTTGCATTCTTCGTCACGAATTGGCTCAAAAACTACTTGACGGAAAATTATCAAACTTTGCAAACAAAAGGACACACACATTAGGTGATGGTTCTTATAAAAAAAAAAAAAAAAAAAAAAATGTCCTCAAAAAAAAATATTTTTTTTTAATATTATTTCAAAAAACTGATATCCCGTTGAAGTCAATGGGAAACGATGAGTCAATACACTGGGCTCGTTTCGCTCAATATGCAAACGTCACCCAAGATTTCGCGAGCGCAGCGAGTCGAAACTGAGGGTTTGTTGGCGCCCCTAGTTTAGTTATTAATATGAACCTTTAAATTAACATTAATATCACATTGACTTACATGGTTCGCAAGTAATGACAGTGCTGTAGCGGTAGAGGGGCTTAAAATTTTGTTGTAGTAATTTTAGAAACAATACAATCAAAACAATTTATTGCAATACCGTTTATTATAATAGTGGTCTAAACGGAGCCAATTGACTGCAATTGGTTTTTGTGCTCATTGGTCCGAGATGGGAACATCCTCTTACCGGACAACATGGAAAAATAACAACTTTGATTGCCTTTCGCACTATAAATCGAAGAGCCAGAAGCTCCGAGCCCTCCCGTCCCTTTTTAAAATATTCCATTTCTATTACTTCCTAAAGGGTACTTACTAACCATATTTGCTATTTATGGGCGAAAATAACCACCACATGTTTAGTTTGTACCCGTTTATTAATATATGCAAAGTTGTTTTCCTTACTAATTATGCTCTTAAATTTTAAATCGTATTACGGAATAAATTATTAACAAATATTAGAAAAGCCTAGGTTTGTTTAAACGATCAACTTGACACAAAATGATTGTAAAATTACTTTAAACACAACAAATTAACCAAGTGTGGTTTTCATTGTCTACAAGTACATACTGCGATGCAGTGATTAGATTTTCAAAATCACAGAGTTAATATTTGCTTTTAAAGTTCCTTCGAGCTTTTAAAACTAAAATAATATTAAATCACTGTTATAGTTGTTTTAACTAATATTATATCTATTTACTATTTAATATACAAGCTAAAAATATATTAAATGTATATATTTATATATTTAACTATTTCTCTAATAATTATTTTGAATTAAAAATACTCCACCGAGTTTGGTTTCATTAGATTCAGTGGAACTATGTTATTTTTTCCTGGCTTTTTCCGTGGAGACTGGTCTATTACTATATATATACTAATATTTATATATCATGATAAGACATTGACAAGCACAATAAATTAAAAAATATTTTGAATATAAAGTATTTATATTAAAAGTTTCAATAGTTTCAATAATACCCTATATATGTTCTATATTATGTTTTACAACTAGTGCTATATAAATTATTACAATTGAACTTGAAAAGTTATCGCACAAGAGTCGGCGATTGAAACTCAGCAGACTCGTAATATTTTACTATGTATTAGGTTTATTTGTAAGTCCTAACAAATTTGTAACTGTCCAGTAAAGAATGATATTAAAATGATACCACAACCAACAATTAATATTCTAAAAAAAGGGATCAAGGATGAACCCGAACTCAAACATTAACTTGTTCAACATTTTTAATGTGTTAAATTTTAATATACATTGTTTTTTGTAGTTTAAACAAAAAAGTTAAAAGAGCATATGATCATAAAAATATCAAATGCAAACTCATGTATGTCACATACTTTGTTATATTCTCTAATGAAAAAGCTACAACTTAATAAAAGATACGAGTATAAATATCTGTTCCCTATATATTATTTTTATATTTTGTGGAGTTTCCTTTATTATTTTACATGACGATTGAATGAGATTGATATGAACAAGCTTTTACCATAGACATTTGCATTAGCATGAATGTCAGTAATTATTATCTTTTTATATTTATATCTACTTTATTCAATACAATTATATTTACTAATAAGACAATGGAAGATTCTTAAAAATAGAATGATATAATATTATTTGATTTACTTTTATCTCAATACATATAACACTTATCTATATCTACAACATGTAGATGCATCCAACTATAAGATACATGCATACTTTTGAACAATTCAAGTGGATCACAGATCTGGCGCATATACTAAACTATATATACTAAATAACTAGTACCTTAATTGCTCCATTACTTAGCAATATCTGGCATATAAAATAATATTATCAATTTCCTTCTTTATATTGAAAGTTAAAATATGCAAAACTTAAGTATAATGTGACTAGCACTGATAAAACTTTTAGATTGCACATCGTTGATAAGAGATAATGAACTGACCCAGTGAGAGTTACAATAGGAACTACTTCGAACACGATTATCTTGTTACCGCTGCACTTTATTTTCTTTGTACTCTTCATGGCGTTTACACACGCTTTGTTGCAACTAGACTTTGAAGACAATAGTCTTTGTCCACTTTAAACTTTCTTGGTTTATTACTATCTGCAGAAGTTGTAGACGGACGTTCTATGTTACGAATTGAGGATAAAAGTGTAAAACTATAATATTTAAGAATATATATGTCAGGAAACGTGATGAGATTGTATTATTCCTTAAACTATTATTATTATTATTTTTTTTTTATGATTTCCTTCACTCAAAAAAGTGAGTAATGTATATTGCGTAATTTATGCACTTTTTCAACAAGCTCCCAGTAAACGTTAAAATTTTAACCTTTAATAAATTTAAGAAACTTGTTAAGGAAACGCTTGTGTGCTGACAGATACTACAGTATTTCTGTATGTCTAGAACATTATGCACCATGGGTATGAAGCGTTCAATGCCTGACTACGTAATGATAAATGTAATTAAGTGTGACTTAAAAAAAAATAAACAAAACAAGGCCTGTCGCCACCTTCGACCAGTGGCAAATAACTTGCCGAGCTAGTGGTAACTTTGACAATGAAAAAAAGTTTTTCAATAGAAGTGACTTTCAATTAAAATGTTGATTATGATTTAAAATTGTCTGTAAACTTTTTTGGTCATGTTAATCTTAAACTTAGCTCATTTCGAAAGGTTTTAGTCCTTTCCAAAAAACTATCTGAGTTTGCTGTGTGCTTTTTCTCAGACCAATGCACGTTTGAAACCCTTGTAGCCTTATTTTAAGTTAGAGAAAGAAAAAGAAAGAAAAATAGGTCTTCGTGCCACTCCTATTTTAAGATCTATGTAATAGTGTATGTATGGATGGTAGTGTATCAAAGATATAAATAAATAAATAAAAAATAAAATGTTTTTTATATTTATATATATTTTTTAAGAATTAGTTATAATATTTCAAGTCGATTTTCAGCATTATAAAATCTGTGACCTGCTTTTTCTTTTTTGGCACTCGGTGTGTACTTAGCTGAGCTGTTACGCTTTATTGTACGAAAAAAATATTTTAGATAAATAGAAAGCAATTGAGTAAGAGAGATCGTGTGACATTACAATGTTATAATAATCTTATGCTGATTAAAAAAGTATTTTTACCTTTACCTGTTTTAGTACGATAATATTATTGTTTGCCTCAACAACTGGATCTTAACAACAATAAATAAATCTGCAAATATACATGTATAACTAATGTAACCTTTTCAATGGTAATAGTATTGATATGAGCATAATATTAACTGAGATATTTATAATTTAGAGGCAGAACTTTAATATTGCAAAATACTTTAATAATTTCATTATTTTATATTTCATTTCTCTTGACAACACAATTATTAACGTCTGTAATTTCATCGACGTTTTAAATTAACACGTTTTATTTATGGCATCGAATAACTCGACAGCTTTTCAACTGTAATATCATAATAAATACCTCGTTCGACAGGGTCGATCGTGTTAGGTAGATTCCCGTCGGTCGGATCGACAAAGAAAAACTAGCCAGCAGTATTCTACTGGTCTTTACGAGTCTTATGACAGGTCACTCTGCATATATTGGGTGAGGGGGAAACCAAACTCCACCCCTATCTCCTAAACGGGGGGTCGCATCAAAAAACTTTTCGGACAAAGAAGTTTCCTCTTATAATTTGTTAATTTTCTAAGATTTTCCGACGGCAAAATTTTGCCTTCTTCTGTGACTTTTTTCGGTTTTTAACTTTCAACCCCCACAGCCCCCCAACCCCCCGATCGATTTCTCCCGTTCAAGAACTTAACCTTCATTTTGTCCTTAAGAATGTGTATACTAAGTTTGAAAATCCTCCGTCAATATTTGCGACCTGTAGCGTGTCCCAAAGGTTTGCACTTTCACCTCCCCTCCCAGCCCCTCCTTTCACTTTTTCCAAAAAAACGAGATGCTACGTTTGTCCTACTAATTCATCCTATCGACCTGTGAAGTCAGATTTCACCTACGATGAATTTGGACTGATGGATCATATATACATATATATATGGAGGAATATATAATTTTTTTTTTTCGACGGATTCTCAATCTCCAGTGCATAAACGGCGTAGCGCCCCTACTCTGGGGTCTGGGTCCCGTCATCGCATCGATTGCAATAGGTAGATTCATCTATGGAATCTACCTAAAATGTTAACATAAGTTACACATTTTCTGTATCGGATTCTTAGATAATAATCGTTCACTTTTGATTCAAATAAATATATTTAGAAGAATTTATCGAGTCTGCCAATATAATTAAAAAAAAACTTTTTTATGATCCATTGCATCAGATTTATATAAATATTATTTATGTTGTGCTTTCAAATACTAAAAATGCGTACATATGCATAACAAAATGTAACGAAAAAAAAGGTTATTGAAACATGTTCATAAAAATATTGGACGCTAATGTGAAATAGGGAAAATACTTTAACAAATTTAAATTTTGGAGACTGATACTTTTATAAATTGCCTTCAATAAAGACAGTCGGTGACCATTAAAAGTAATTATCGTGGTATTGTTGTGATGTAGAAAGAAATTACCTGTGTTAAAAGAGAGTTAGTTAAACTTGTACCGAGACCATCAGATAAAATTTGTATAAATTGATAATATTGTATATTGAACATCAATGCGGTATGATTGTTTATTTTTTATATAGTATCTTTAATAAGTACGAAAATGTTCTCTAAACTTTACAAAAATTAAAAACAAGAATGCAATGCACATAATAATCTTTATTAATAAATAAACATCCTTCATATTTTATTCCTGACTTTTAATATTTTAATAATATTTATACTAGGATATAAGTAAAAATGTATTTTACTAATAATTTAGTATTATTATAATCTTTTTTTATCATATGGCACCTTACTGAGTTTATATTTTTTTATTTTATATTGTCAATTATAAGCAGAGTATTTTACTCGGTATTAAATCATGATTCCAAGAAAATTCGAAGCGTAAGCCGAGTCATGAATAAAGCACTTAACACTTTGAAAGAAAACGACTGCGACTAATAGAACGATCTTTAGATAAAGAGATAAATGATTTGTTATTTGTAACGAAACTATTTCAAATACTAAACAATAGGTATGTGTTGATTTCTAACCATAACTTTTAATAATGACTATTCTTTTTTATATATAATACTGTGTTTTACCGGGCACGTGCAATAAGATTCCTTAGCTTAATATGAAAATATGACTTAGTGATATTAGTTTACTGATATTTGCTTTATTAAAAAAAGTAAAACAAATTAGAATCGTTGTTTATTTTAACAACGCCTTTATTTTTATCGTTTTCTTTAATAGTTCTTCTTATCTGTACCTAAAAAATACTTTTGTTAGGTGACAGTAATCATGATCATGAAGCATTGTACATAAAATGTACACTATAATATTTGGCATCAAATTAGCATCATTCAACTGAATTTTCCCTAAATTCTAGTGCAAAATTCTCGTTATATAATTTTTATTTCTCAACATTAAGTGATCATACCACGATAAACAATTACTTCTCATTCTACTACTATCGGTGGTACCTTCAAAACTACTTTATACATCGTCACTTTTTGCGTCATTTGTTTAACACCAAATATAACACAATAAAAATAGAAAAACGACCAAATTGAAGACACATAGTTTATCCACAACATCGAAAAACTTTAGTAAAGTTGTCCGTACCTTATAAAAAGCGGATATAAACGTATTACTTAAGAACAATCGTATGCATGAAGACGTTTGTTATATATTGCTATAGTGATTTTATTCCATGATTAATCCTAGGAGTACATCAATGTATAGGTCACGTAATTTCTAAAATGCTTATTGTATATACATGGTATAAAATATCTAAAGTATAAACTTTTATAAAAAAGAGAGTTGTTAAACTTTACTCTATTTTTTTATTTCTACTCTTTATTGTAATATTAAAAGCTACGAGTAGATATGCAAAAATAGCAAACTATTATAAAATTTTTATAAATGTAATTTGAAGTAATTCATTCATATTGGTTCCACTCTTATTATTATGAGTATAAAGTACAATAGTTTATAGCTATGTTTGTTACTTTTCATGAGCAAAAAGTTAGATAGTCCAAGGAAAATAGTTTAGAACAATGAGAGGTCTTCTACACATACAAATTTGTTTCTTATCTCTTAACGTTTTTATTATATTTTTAATATAAACCATGTTAACTATGGTGTTTTTAATAAAACAATTTATATGAGGAAGTCAATAAGACTATTTAGACTATTTAAGGTTATCCAATATATACATATATTATTACATTATTTATTCAGTGGCTAACCCTAAATACCTCTCATTTTCTCACATGTAAATGTAGTTAAAACAAACGAGAGCCGACGTTATGTATTCCTCTATAGCCTCGTGATAACTTAGTTTCGTGCAGAGAATGGTTTAATCAATTTGTGGGTTCAAATTGTCTTCGCTCTTATAACTTGCTAATTCACTAAACTAGTTGCTACAGTGTGTTTTAAGGGAAAAGGAAATTTAAATTTATTTTTTATGTAATTTTGAATTTTATGTCAATAAAAGTAAACTAAAAGAACCAGTTAAATATTAAATTATTATTTTATGTGCTCTTCTAAATTTAGCGTTAATTTATTTCAAGAATCATTTTCATCTTCATCATATTTTATATTTCACAATCAGAAAATATTGTATCTGTTAAAAGATTAACTACAACTGTATAATTTGTGAGGAACTATAATCACTTTAACCACTAACACGTATTTGGTATAAAACTACGATAATTTCGTTACGATTAGTACGCACTTCATATTCAAAGTGTTGACAATATTTAATATACTTTCATAAAATTAATCTAGATAAAATAATTATTTTTTTAATTGCACTGAACCGCGCTTAGGTATCAATATGAGTACTTTTTATACTGAGAATAAATATAAAACAACAAACTTAAACAAATCACGGTAGTCAAGTTTTAAGCACGGTTAATGAGTATTTTATATAAAAATTTTTGTTTGAAATATTCAATTTAATTAACAACCATTCACAGCAGTAGAGGACCGCCACGCATTCAGGTAGTACGGATGGTGTTGCAGGCGATGACGTGCTGTGCAGTGATGAAACTTGGCGAAAGGTATCCGATCGTAACGAAAAGGTATTGCTCTGGATTGCCTCCTTACTACACACGTTTGAATAACGTGTTCAAATTTCCTAACAAATAGTGATAATAATTTTTCATCACCAACAAACTTAGAGATGATATTATTAATTTCTACAAGGAACTTAACTATAACTTTTCCATTATTAAAATTCGGTTTATTTTAGTAAAATAAAGAACATTAATATCGTATATAAAATAATTGTATATATTTCTTATATTTCCTTGAATTAATGAATATAACTATATATCATAAATTAATATATATATATAAGTATATATAAGTTTTGTTATATTATTATGTATTAATATATATTTATTTTAATTAGCTTTAAACGATAGTCTATATACTTATACAATAAATGTATATCTCTAAGAAGAATTCTACAATTAAATTGACTCATATAACTAGGTTTGAATAGGAAATGAATAGGGAGAAATAGCTTTAGAGTCTACACACCAAATGTTTTCCCTCGTGAGCCTGAAAGTAACGATTTTTACAGAAGCCATTCGGTAGCAAAGCTTGGAAATGTTCGTTGCAGGATAATCTTCAATTATTTTCCGGAAGCGAAATCCTACTGGCTACGCCAGTCGAGTTTTATGCAAGATGAATGACTTAAAAAAAAATGATTTTAATTAACAACCAATCACTTAGGCTACCTTAAACAGACTAAATTAATATTAATGCACTGTGTTGAATAATATGAGTGTGCGAACAATACTTGATGCCGACTCAATGGTCTTTACTGGTGTGACTGACGACTCAGCTTTGGACCGAAGTAGCTAGGTTCAACTTTCCAATTGTTTACATAATAATCAATATTTCTAACGTGTCTCACGAGGTACACTCAAACATACACAACATTCGTAAACATAATGTATTATTTTGACTATGTTTTATACTTTATTATATTAAGAAAACTTTATTCCTAATTTCAATACTCTTTACTATAAAATGCTTTACTGAAACAAAAATGGCATCTTCAATTTTTAATTCAACTTACTTAAATTGATCTTATCAGTAAACTCATTTTTAATTTCTTTATTCGTTCGATTTTATTTAAATTCATTTTGTATTTACTAAACGATTTAGACTCATTAGGAAATAATCTCATCTGATTAAAAATTCTATGTTGAAAGCGATCGTAAATATCTTAATTTAATTCTCGTTGAGTAACGTTTACTGAAAGCTGAAAGTAATAGAACGTTCTTTTAATTAAAATAATCTCAGGTATTTTAAGTCATATCACCCTCTTAACTTGTGGTTATCTAAAAAAAGAGTTATTCATGCATATTCCGTAGATCAGGATAATCCTGATCGGAAGCGATGCGATTTGAAGGATTAATTAGGAAGATTAGTAAAAATAACTTGCTGCTGGTTTGGATGATGGACATTTATTAACGAATGTTCTAGAAGAACTTGTAACAAAGTAAAAAAGTAAAAGATGACGGTGAACAACAATAAAAAACAAGTGCATAGGTAGTCAATATTTACAATAAGAGTAATTGCTCTCTCAAAACCGACAGGCGTTTCAACATGCCCCCGGGCGTTGAAAGCGGAACTTTCAACTAGGACTCACTACTGGTAACGGGCAGATTCTGTTAAATGCTCTTCTTAGTACTCCCGTTGACGTCTGTATATCAGCAACACGAACAACTCCGGTCCCCGGATGGACTGCAACAATTCGTCCCAATTTCCATTTCAAAGGTGGTAGATTTTCTTCCTTTATCACCACTAAAGAATTAAGCTGTATCATGTCCTTACAGGAACGCCACTTAATGCGTTGTTGCAATTCAGCAACATACTCCTTATTCCATCTCGACCAGAAATGTTGGCGTAGTTGCGCAATTCTTTGAAAACGAGTTAATTGACTGGTAGAGTTATCTTCATAATTTGGCTGTGATATGGAAGTAAACGGACGACCGATGAGGAAATGACCTGGAGTCAACGGCGTGTAGTCAGCAGGATCTGAAGATAGCGGTGTTAGTGGACGAGAGTTTAAAATTGCTTCAATATGAATTAAAATGGTGTTAAATTGCTCGTACGTCAAATTACAATTTCCCAACACTCGTTGAAGATGATACTTTGTTGACTTAACACCCGCCTCCCAGAGACCGCCAAAATGAGGAGTATATGCGGGAATGAAATGGAACTTTATTCCATCGTTGGCCATACTTTCACTTAAAGAATCGCTACTAGTTTTTAAGAATTTCGAAAGCTCATTGTACGCACCAACAAATGAGGTACCGTTGTCAGAATAAATATCAGTCGGTCTTCCCCTTCGCGAAATAAATCTATATAATGCTAGTAAAAAGGTTTTACATGTTAAGTCACCCACAAGCTCCAAATGAATAGCCTTGGTGGTGAAGCAAATAAAAATTGCTATATACACCTTAACTAACCTACATCCGCGACCTTGGCGACTAGCGCACATCATAGGGCCGGCGTAATCTATTCCGGTTGTTTCAAAGGGATGACCACCTGGAAGGACGCGCTCCCGTGGTAAGTTACCCATTAAAGGAGTAACAACCCTACCTTTCATTCGATGACACCGCACACATTTATGATAACAAGCCTTCGCTAAATTGCGACCACCTATTGGCCAATAGTTTTCTCTAATTGAAGCTAACAATAACTGTGGACCAGCATGCATTAATTTTTTATGCTCGTGATCAAATAATATTTTCGTGAAATGATGAGTGGACTGTAACAATAATGGGTGCTTTTTATTATAAGGAAAATTGGAATTGTCAAGACGTCCTCCAACACGCATTAAATTATTTTCGTCTAAATAAACATTAAACTTTAAGAGAGGACTACTTTTTGGTAAACCTTGTTTTTTAATCAATAAATTATATTCTGAAAAGGATTTGTTTTGACAATTCAAAATAATTAAATTTAATGCATCCTTTAATTCATCGTCTGATAAAAACTTATGAGCTGGTAATTGTTTTTTGCAAAATGTAACAAACCGCAATACATAGGCTACGGAACGAACGAGACGTAAATAGTTAGAAAAACGCTCAAACTGAACCAATCCACCACGCAATGTACCGTTGTCAATGACAGCGCCTAACGAAACATCAGGTCGAGTTTCTGGTAAGAGCTCAAAATGCTTGACTTGAGAAGGCCAACGAGACAAGTCGTGCATTAAAAATTCAGGACCAGACCACCACAAGTCAAGTCTGTGTAAAGAACTGATATCGACACCACGAGATATTAGGTCTGCTGGGTTCATGGAGGTTGGAACGTGTCTCCATATACAAGTGTCTGTCTTTTCTAAAATATCAGCAACGCGGTTGCGTACAAATGGCTGAAGTTTATAAGGCAACATCTGTAACCAACCCAGCACTATCGTCGAATCGGTCCAGCAATAGACACGACTTATTTTTGCCCGAAGCGAGCTTATGACCTTATCATACAAACGGGCTCCTATCAAAGCTCCACACAATTCTAGTCGTGGTATTATAGTGGGTCTGATTGGTGCTTTTCGACTTTTAGCCACTAACAAACGAACCATGCAATGGTTCTTACCATTTAAGGAACGAACATAAACGCACGCCCCATATGCGCCCTCAGATGCATCCGTAAAAATGTGAAGCTCTAATTTCTTGTATGAATCACAGACTATAATGCGAGGAATGCGGAAATTGTTTAAAAGATGCAAATCCTTGACAATGAATATTTATCTATATAGCGTATACATTTTTTTTGACAGATAAATATAGAAATATTTATCTGTCAAAAAAAATGTATACGCGCAATAGCGGGTATAAAAATTACAGATAGCTGCCGGCCTTGGTTTGGAAAATTTAAAATATTAACAATGCCTTCCATTTATATCCTAGAAATGTTAATGTTCACACGGAAACAACGCCACTTGTTTCACTTAAATGAAACTACATATAACAGTCGTAGAAAACAACATTTAGATTACCCTCGTGACAAAATGATGGCTTTAGTAAAAAAAGGTTCTTATTGCATGGCTATAAAGACGTACAATAAGTTACCAAATCAAATTAAAGAAATTAAAAAGGACACTATTTTTTATAATAAGATCAAACAAATGTTGACATCAAAGGTTTATTATAGTTATGACGAATTTTTAAAGGATAATTTGAATAATATTGACATACAAATATTTTAATGACACTCGTATTTTAAATTTATTATTATGATTTCGGTATTTTACTTTTTTTTTTATTATTTATTTATTAATTTTTTTTTTCTTTACATTTTTGACATTTTAGTTTAATTATAATGATTTGAATATTTTAATTGATATAGTTATCAACATTTATCAGAGAATGTTAATTAATGTAGTGAAGTGTAAATGATACTTTTGACGCCTTAACCGGCAAATTTATATTTTTGGAAATAGTTTTAAGAACATTGTAAACCAAAAATATTACCAAATAAATATGAATATGAATGCTTTGCCAATGTACGCTAATTTTAGGCGGCAATGTGTCATCCCATGATAACTTGTCTAACCACATTTGTTGCAATAGCATTTTCATTCTAATGACACATGGGGATTGTTATCCCCATGTGTCATTAGAATGAAATGCCCTAAAGGATCAAAAATACGAGCGATGATTGAAAGTAAATCCCGTTTAGTATTACCATGACAAGTCATCAATGAATCTATGGAAAATCCAAACTCATCAGAAGTAGCATACCAGCTTAGACCTAGTAACTTATTGGGCTCATTACATCCAATATTTAAGTTACCTGATCCTTCAGATTTCAGAGATTCAGATTCTGACACCAGGCTTGGTTCATTTGACATCCATTTTCTCAATGGCATACACGCTGACAAGAGTGCCTTTGTGACTTCCGTACGAATTAACTGAACTTGATTTAGTTCGTCACCTCCGGTAAGCATGTCATCCACATAGAAGTCGTGTTTGATAATCTTGGCAATCATATTGTCCTTACAGTTAAGGCCTATTTGCCTAAGGCATCGCGTCGCAAGAAAAGGCGCACTGGCCGTACCGTATGTGACGGTATTTAAAGTGTAAATCTTAAAAGGTTCAGATGTATTATCACGCCATAGTATTTTTTGCAAGTACCTGTCAGCTGGGTGGACAACCACTTGTCTATACATTTTCTCGACGTCAGCCGTTAAGACGTATTTATGTTGTCTGAACCGAAGAAGAATAGACAACAGATCATCCTGAATGGTAGGTCCTACCATCTGTATGTCATTAAAGGTAACACCCGACGAAGTAGGGCAACTTGCATTAAACACTGCACGAAATTTAGTATTAGCATTACATCTGCGAAAAACGCCGTGATGCGGTATAAAATTACCACTGTTGTTTAGCTCACGTTTACATTCTGTCATGTGACCCAACAACTCATGTTCTGACATGAATTGGCGGTAAATTTTCTGAAGATCGGGATTAGCCATCAACCTGCGCTCAAGAGACAGTAAACACCTGGTAGCTCCTTGAAGTGAATGACCAAGAACAGAAGTGCTTTGTTTAAGTGGTATACGAACGCAAAAACGTCCGTCCGCTAAGCGTGACGTATTTTGAATAAAATGCTCCTCGCACCTCCTTTCTTCTGGAGAATAATTTGAGGACTCCATCAGTATCTCTTCCAATTGCCAGAAGCGCGATAAATCGGCTCTAATTTCGTCCATATCGCTAACAGATAAAGAATCAATATTGCTAAAATTGCAACATACATTTTTTGAAAATAATGTAACATGCTTGTTACTGATAGTGCCAGAGACTATCCAACCTAATCTGGTTTCACACAACATAGGTTTTCCATCACCTAACTTTATTTTGTGTGACCCTAATAAGTCCCAGAATAGGTCAGCGCCTATTAGGATGTCTACATCAGAGGGCTTATAAAACATAGGGTCAGCTAAACAAATCTCAGAGGGAATATTTAAATTAAATATGTTTATTTGATAATTTGGCACTTGAGTAGTAATTAATGGTAAAACAAAACAATAAACATCGGCAGAAAAACTGTTATCTAATGACGTCATGGTAACACGACATGTTTTACCTACGTGAGAGCTCACGTTATTTATGCCTAAGATTGACCTACTTATCTGACTAGTTGCTAAATTTAATCTTTTACACAACCTCTGAGTTATGAAACTCGAAGTACTGCCACTGTCAAGAACGGCGCGAAAGGTATGCACACGATTATTACGGTCATGCAGATTTATTAAAGCGGTTGATAACAGCACTTCGCACTGCTTAGGGTCACCGCAGGATGCGACGTGAGCTGCCAGGACTACATTATTTGTGTCGCTCTTAGTACATGGTGATGATGAAGACTGTCTATCGGTTACGTTATTAAACGTATTTTCGTTGCGAAAATTGAACATACCTTTAGATTCCGAAATATGAATGAGCGTATTATGCTTACGCTTACATAATTTACAACCCGGTTTTTTACAACGGTTAGCAAAATGACCCCTATGAAAACAGTTATAACACACCTTATAATCTGGCAACAATTTAAAACGATCAATGTTACTCAACGAAAGAAACTGTGGGCACGTGTTTAGATTATGGTCACCTTTACATTTAGGGCAAATTTTCGTAACCAAGTCTGTGTCGGAAATGATGGGACTTTGAGCCACCATCGACTTCAACTTTGAACCCCTTAGAAGTGGATTGGATACATTGTTTCGCGACAGTTCTATTGTTTCAATTAAATCAGCACGGTTATGCATAAAACTAATGAAATCTTCAAATTTTATACGATTGTCCTTATCTCTACGTCCCTTGAATTCCTCCCATTCACGAAATGTTTTTTGATCTAACTTGCGTGCAACAATGTAAATTAAAAGTGTGTCCCAGTGCCTCACAGGTTCACCAAGCGATTCTAACGCTCGCAGGTTTTTATTTAATTGATCAATGAAACGTTTTAAAGTTAACGAGGATTCCTTTACAATCGGTTCAACATTAAACAAGGCAGAGATGTGATTTTGAATTAATAACCGTTTATTGTCAAACCTATCGCACAATAACTGCCACTGAATAGTTACTCGCTGAGAATTCGATTGATTGAATTACCACGGCAGCAGTTCCCTCCAAAGAAGCGCGTAAATAATGAAATTTATTAATTTCATCTATTTCATCGTTAGAATGAATGAGGCTAGTGAAGGTGTCGTGAAACTCCAACCAAGTTTCATTAGACCCGCTAAATTTTGGCAATCGTATAGTAGGCAGCTTAACAAGTTTATGATTACTAGCATGAGTACCTTTATTACTAATAGTCGAATTATTGTCTTTATTAAACTTAGTTAACAGACTCTGAGCCTGTGCTAAATATTTATAATACTTCGACTCAAACTCGGATCGCTCAGAGAATTGTACCTGAACATCTTCGACGATGCATTCTAACCGCGTCTGTACCTCATCGTATTGTTCGTACAAGGATTCAATCTTACCCAGTCGTAATTGTATCTCAGTTACATCGGACTCATTCAATGTTTTAACATTGAGGGCATCGAAATAATGAATAAAGGTAGTTAATCGGCCTTTAAAGCTCCCTCGCTTCTTCATTAATTCTCGTTCCTCTGACATTCTGGGAGTCGCGTGCAGTCAACCTGGAATTTATACAATAGTCAGGTTTAACAAACAATTAAATAATGATGATGATTAACAGAAATCTATAGTAACTATGGCTAGTATAAATTATAATTAGGTAGGTATGAGTACACAATCCAAGCTAAGCAACTCAAATTTCGTAAGTAAAGTGAATACAAATTTATATTAAACATATATCTTTAATATGTACTAATATTCACAAATTTACAGTGTATAATGAAAGTAACCACAATACTAGCTTTATTTGTACTTGTTTTAAGAATTTTGTAAGAATAAGTAGCAAGTATCTATGTTATAAGGACATATAATTGTAACAGTAGAAATTAATTAATTGTATAACTTAACGCAACGCAAAATATATTGAGGGTGATTAAATAAACTCAATTCGTAATGATATGACAATTTTAACTACGCTCGCCGCTAAACCTACTAGAAATACCCAACGAGAACTATATATTTATTTTATTATGTTACAAATAAATACCTGTGCAAAGTTATCTAACAATAATTAATATTGTTTCAATTAAGACAAACTAAGCTAAAATAATGTAAGCATTTAAACTTACTGTACCTTAAAACTAGGCACGTGTTTTAACTTAAACACAATATTATAATAGTTAAAATAATGTAAGCGCTAATTCTTACTGTACCTAATAAATGTATAAATAAATAGTACGTTTTAACTTTATTGTTAACACTTCTTGACAATGCCGCAGGTGTGCAGTGAATAATGTAACACAATATTTCAATATAGTATAATATAATGGCAAACTCACCTTATAAAATAAGCTTATGCTAATTTATGTTACCTGAGTGTTGGGTTATGATTAGTAAATTTAAATTAAGTTCAATATTTAACACCATTGAATAAATCCACATTCCAATTCCACATAAAAATTTCTTCTTTTAAATCCTTTTGAAATAATATTTCTCAAATATAGCAGCTGATTCTTCTTTAAACAATATCCGGTTCGAATAGGACCACATGAAGGATTAATTAGGAAGATTAGTAAAAATAACTTGCTGCTGGTTTGGATGATGGACATTTATTAACGAATGTTCTAGAAGAACTTGTAACAAAGTAAAAAAGTAAAAGATGACGGTGAACAACAATAAAAAACAAGTGCATAGGTAGTCAATATTTACAATAAGAGTAATTGCTCTCTCAAAACCGACAGGCGTTTCAACACGATTTCTTGAATATTTATTCCCAATAGACATCCATTTAGAATTGATCAATCATTAAATAATTGTTCATTCATTCAGTATTTTCTTTCATTCATTATGTATTCCTTCGTTATTTTAATTAAGATTAGCGACCGGTTATATTATAAGTATAATAAAGTTATTCTGATAATACTGTTTCCATTTCGATTAACTTCGATAGATAATTAGGGGGAAAAAAAATATTTTAGGAGTATAGGGATTTTAATATTTCCTTCATTATTAATATATTATATAGCAATGTACGTAATTCAACATAAGAAAGATTATCAATGTAGAATCGACAATATGCGAAATAACTTTAGACGTGAAAATAGAATTCGTACAGTTAAACGAAGTCTGGCAAAATCATGTAAATCATTAATACATACAATGGGACCGGAAATATTTTACAGGATACCAATACAAGGAATGCTAGTAGTATTTATACGTTCAGAAATAAATTGAAGAGATGGTTGATCGAGCAGTCTTTTTATAGCTATAAAGAATTTTTGCATATAATTATAATTTAAATATATAACGTTGTATTGAAAACAATTTATATTAATTTATTTTGCGACATAATAACGAACTATTGATGTTAAAACTGAATAATAATGTACCTGTCCTGTAACTAATTAATTACCAATAATAAATGATTATGATTATATTCGCATAAATGTAGCATTCATAAATAGCAAAAGGATTTTTATTAATATTATTACAAATACGACGTAAATTCTTAACACAATCCAAAAATATTTTTTAAATAAACCATTTTAAATTTATATTTCATTTCAAGTTTTGAATTTTGAGGAAATCATTACTTCTCGTTCAGAACCAAGTCATCCCATTCACATAAATAATGCTAGATACGTCCGACCATACATCATCTTTAGAGAGCACTCAGCGATTTAACAGAAACCAACAAAACCAACTATCGTTGAAAATGTCTCCAAAAATAATTTTAAGATTTATAAAACAATATCAAATATTTATATTTATTTATTTATTTATTTATTTAACTTCACGCTATATCCCTTGCGGGGTAGCCAGAGACGAAGAAACGCCAAACGCTACGGTCCCTGCATACCTCTTTTGCCTCGGCCACAGACATTAACCTCTTCATACATGCCCTCCGGGGGGTCCTCATGCTTTTTACGTGACCTTCCTCCAGTATCGTAGATACTGTGTTTTCGAAGGTCACTCGAGTCCTCCCCTTGTCTCTCTTACCGCTCACTTTTCCTGTATAAATCTTTTTTACCATTCTTTCATCACTCATTCGTTCGACGTGCCCAAACCACCTGAGCACGTTCTTCTTCTTTCTCACCGTAACATCTTCGCTAGTACCTGCCATTCTGTGGATCTCTTCATTGCGGATTCGGTCAGCTAAGCTGACTCCGCATATTCTGCGAAGAGATCGCATCTCCACAGAATTCATCTTTCTTACATTCTTCTTCTGTGTTACCCACGTTTGGCTGCCGTATCACAGAGTCGGTAGCAAAACCGCATTGTGTACACCCAAACGTGCAGCTATGCTGACTATGCTGACTATGCTGTCTCTTCGCCGTCTCATCAATGCAACCAGAGCACCGTGGACTCTGTTACCGGCAGCAATACGCTTTTCCACATCCATTTCGTATCTTCCGTATCTGCTAAACATACTTCCCAAATATACCACTTCATTCACTTGTTCTATTATCTTACCATTCACGTTAATCTTACATTCTGTTCTTTCTTCATTTCTTTCAAATATCAGAACCTTCGTCTTATCTGCATTCAGGTTTAGATCATTATTTTCACACCCATCTTTCAGAGTGGTGACCAATGCCTGCAAATCGCATTCTGATGATGCAATGAGCACTGCATCATCTGCATATAGCAAGCAATTGACCTTAAGGTCACCTACTTTCACTCCCATGTCACTGTTTTTCACGCCTTGGAGACAACTATCCAAATACAAATTGAACAACCAAGCTTGTTAGCTAGCTATGTTTAGCGCAATCTTGCTTAACACCTGATTGGATGTCAAACCAGGGCGATATGTCAGCTCCTACGCGCACATCGGCTGAGTGATATCTGTAAAGAGACTTTACAGCCTGTAGCAAGGGTCCGATCACATTATATCGGGGCAGTATCTTCCATAATTTCTTTCTCACAACTCTGTCAAACGCCTTTTCCAAATTCATAAAAGCACAAAAAACCTTTTGGTTTAGGGCCAAAAACTTTTCCGTGATCATGCGCAGGGAAAAGATCTGACCTATACACCCTCTTCCAGGTCTAAAACCTCCTTGGGCCTCCCACAACAGCCTTTCAGATCTCTCATGCATTCTTCTCGCTAGTATTTTAGCATAAACTTTACTGCCCAAGCTAATCAAACTGATAGCCCTATAGCTTGCACATTCTATCTGTGAAACTTTGCCTTTATACAAAGGTACTATGACTGCACCCCACCAATCGTCCGGGACGTCTCCTGATTTCCAGCATAAATTGCACAAAAACCAGAACAAGTCCAAGATGTGTGGCCCAACATATTTGATCATCTTGGCAGTAATTCCATCTGCTCCCGCAGCTTTACCACAATTCAGACTTCGAATCGCGCTCTCCACTTCTTCCAAACTGATTTCACCATCGGCTACATTCGGACTCAACACTTCGCTGGTACTCAAGCCCGAGGCGTCCTCACATTCATACGTTTCCTTGTAGAATTCCGCCCGCCGCTGCAAAACGTGTGCTGGCTCTGTTAAGATTTCACCGCTCTTCGAAAGCACCCCTTTTATTCTACAGGTTACCCAACAACCTCGAGAATCACTAACTTCTCGCCAGAAAAGCTTCGTGTTTTCCCGAAAGTTGTTCGTCCACCTTTCATCCCTTTCTCTCTCAGAATTTTCACGCTTCATCTTTATAAGTGCTTTCGTTTCGTGCTTTTGCAGCTTGTACTCTCTTTTTCTTATCTCTCTCATACTTTTATCCTTACCAAAGGCTTTATAATCCAGCCATACTTTCTTCTTTAACTCCACAGCATCTTTCACTTCATCATCCCGCCATTCATTGCGCTGTTTACTAAAACCTCTTTTCCTCTTACCACATACTTCTGTCGCTACTTTCACCATACCATTTCTAAGGTTCTGCCAGCATACTTCAGCACTTTCATTTCCAGAATCACAGCTTTCAAGCTCCTTGGAAACCCTTTCTTGATATTCCCCTCTGATCCGTGGATCTTGAAAATGCCAGCTTCTTATGCGATAATTCGACTCCAAGTTAGGACACGTCATGCGGCTGCGCCAACCTGCAAACAGACATCTTATTCTAGCAACGACTAGATAATGGTCCGTTCCCAGATCAGCACCCCTAAACACTCGCGTGTCCATAACTTGGCTTCGAATACGCTGATCCATTAGGAATAAATCAATCATACTTCTTTCTTCCGCTCGCTCCCATGTGTACATGTGAATTTGTTTATGATCAAACATCGTGTTTGCCACAAACAAATTTCTCTCCTTACAAAATTCCAAAATAAGCTTTCCAGCCTCATTTACTCTCTTATCACCGTTCTTGCCTAGCACGCTTTCGTAACCACTTCTGACACTACTTAGAACATCCCTAACACTCTCCCAAAACTCCTCGAGTTCGCTCACCGGATCTGAGGATACTGGCGCGTAAACGGCTAACAAGAATACTCTTGTTATCCCCAGCTTAAAGCGAACCCAAAGAAGCCTCGGGTTGATAGCCTTGTATTCTACCATTGCATTAACCATTCGAGAGGACAACAACACGCCTACACCTTGGCAACCTCGCTCACCCTCTGGAACCCCAGCCTAGAAAGCGACCCGGTTACCCCCCGCCGTTCGGAACATGGCGTGTTGGTTGGGGGTCCCCAACGCCGCATTCGTTCATGTTATAACATAAGCATAATTGTGCAGGTGTACAATTTTCAGCGAAGTTACCATCGTAATTAAAATCATAACAAAATTGTTTTAAAATTACAATAAAAGGCATGGACAAATGTATATGGAAATGAAGTGAAAAAAAAAAAAAAGAAAAAAAAAAAACAAGCATACTGCAAAACAATACAATACAGTATTTCAAACTTATTAACATTATTTGCATTTGTTATTACTATTATTTATTATCAATTTAAAAATATATACAAATACAGACATGTCAAAAATTACACTGATAATATCAAATACTTTGTATAAAATCCATTTCAAAATATGGAATAATATTATATTATAACTGTTCCCATCTTGCATTGTGAGGGCTATTTCTATAATTTTAAAAATGTTACGTAATATACTTTTGGTAACGTTCCAAATATTTTTTATCAACCAAGAGTATCCTTATTACGAGGGCCAAACTGAAAGTTTTTAGAACTGGCCACTTAAAAGCATTATATTTAAAAAAATAGTTTAAATTTTGAAAATAGAATTCTTTACCAATAATATTGAGTGTACATTTCATTTATTTGTCATTTGTTTTACGATTTGGCGGCAAATTGAAAATTGTCTGTGCACGTCAGAATGAATTTAAGCCGAGAAAATTTTCGTGCAATGATTTTTATGACTTTCGATATCATTTAAGTCAACAAGAAAGTTATGATAGACTTCGATTGGCTTTTCACGATGAAGCCCCATCTCGTGCCACAGTTTACAACTGGTTTAATGAATTCAAACGTGGTCGAACTAATCTCACCGATGATTTGCGTGAGGGACGGCCTTTTACAGCGACGACTGAAGATAACATCAGTGTTGTGCGGCGTATGATAGAGACTGACAAAAGAGTGACCTATCAGCAGATTCAGACAAATCTAGGCATAGGTATGAGTCAAGTGCACAAAATCTTCCATGAACATTTAGCGGTCAGGAAGCTTTGTGCCCGCTGGATACCGCATAATTTGACCGAGGCTCAAAAACTCCGCCTTGTTGGTTGGTGCCGAGAAATGATCAAAAATTTAACGGAGGTGACTCAAATGCTGTGTTCGACATACTAACGGGTGACGAAAGCTGGATTTACTGTTATAATCCGGAAACCAAAAGACAGTCTGCTCAGTGGGTGTTTCCTTCCGAAGAGTTGCCAACTAAAGTGAAGAGAGGTCGAAGTATTGGAAAAAAGATGGTGGCCTCGATCTTCGGAAAGACAGGTCATTACGCGACAGTAGTCTTAGAGGATCAGAAAACGGTTAATGCAGAGTGGTATACTAACAATTGTTTGCCACTTGTCTTGGAAAAAGTTCGAGAGAAACGACCTCGCAGCAGGATCCTCCTTCATCACGACAACGCCTCGTCGCACACCGCCAGGCAAACGATCGACTATTTGGTGACCTCAGACGTGGAATTACTGGGTCACCCGCCGTATAGCCCCGACCTCGCACCCTGCGATTTTTATTTATTTCCGAAAATAAAAGAAAAACTTCGAGGAAAACGTTTTATAGACGCCGAAGAAGCTGTGGCTGCGTTTCAAAACGCCGTCGAAGAGACCCCTAAGGCCGAGTGGGCAAGGTGCTTTTCTCAATGGTTCCATCGAATGCAGCGATGTATTGATGTAAATGGACGCTATTTTGAAAAGTTACAATAAAACTAATAACTTGCTAGAATGCTTAGTTTTTGATTTTCTAAGAACTTTCAGTTTGACACTCGTATATGATATTTATGTGACTGTCCTCCACATTGATTAAAGCGTAAGATTCAAGTTACAAAAAAGCAATAATGATATCAAGAGCCAAAGCCGCATAGTATTATAGTTATGTATATATTATATAAAGGTGTTTAAAATCTCAACAATAAATATAAACACAATGGTAATATAAATGCAATACGTTGTAAACTAGGATCTCATCAAAAATTAAAAAGAAATGTTGGCTACAAAGTTCTGTGTTACTCCTTAATTGAACTTTTGTTTTTGTGGTTATTGTATGTTTATGGTATTTAAATACTAAAGTATAGGTCTGTTTCTGCAACTGCTGAGAGGTCAAAATTTTTAATGATTATATAATTCTGTCCATCTAAAAATATTCTTATTTATATTTAATACAAAAGGAGTTTTTATTCTTTTCAAAGCTGAACTCGTTTCCTTCAAAGAAGGGACAAGTTTAATATCTTGTTCAAACAAAAATAGTTTAGTGTGTGTAGAACTGCTTATCTATGGTTCTAAGTTTTGTTTCAAGTTGTTATTATTTGGTTGCATTGGATGTGACAATTTAGAAAGTTAAGGAGAAGATAGCCAAGCCAAGAAACAACTGAAGAATTTAAACGCATTATATTTTTGAAGATACAGTTAATTTGTACGCTGTAGAAGTAGGAGCGAGAGGTATAAGAGCAAAATCTCTCTACAACTTATTTAAGGATCTCGGCCTATCTACAATAATCATCAGTTAATTTCTGGAACGTATTTCAAAGCGGCTTTAGTAGGTTTTTACGATATTTGTTTAGGTAGGGAGAGGAGCGTGAACAATGGAGATGAGCGTGTATGCGTATTGTAAATTCCCCTTATACCTACACCTGGGTCGTAAGTCATTGTTTGCGATCCTCTTCTTGCAACGTGATGGCCACCCACACGGTGAATCCATGGAATGCTAAGAAGCTTCGTCTCTCTTGAGCACTGCCTTAAAAATAAATTGATTCAATGTCCTATTCTCACTCTACTATTCCTCAACGGCGTGACATTTTTCAATTTTTTTTAATACATCACCTAATGTGTGTCTGTTTGATTGCAAAATTTCATAATTTTCCGTCAAGTAGTTTTCGAGCCGTGACAAAGAATGTGATTAAGTATCCAGTAGAACGCTCCGCTTGCTACGCTCACTTCGCTCAATAATTAAAATCGTCGTATTATAGAGATCTCGAATCTCTTGCGCATTTGTTACAGAGAGTGTGCTTAAGAGCGATTTGATCTAATTCCTGCTGCCGTTGCGTACAAGAATCTGAAAATATGCCTACTATCTTTTGAAAGTCACTGCTTTTATCAATCCTCTGATATTACCAGAGTCCATAGGCGACAGTGTTCACTACGATCCGCATAGTCGTCCACCCTCCTATTCAAATAAAAGGTACGTTATAAAAATACTAGCTGTTAAATATATTCAAACTTACATATTTGAGCGTAATTTGTTTAGGTATTGAGGTGTTTACAAAAAATTTGCTCCTTTGGAAGTTTACCACAGACAGTACCTAAAATGACTGGACATGATCTATTTATTATATATAATAGATTTTCGAAATAGTTCAAAAAAGATAAGTCCCTTTTTTCTCTTTATTGAATTACTGAATTTTTATATCTAAATAAATTTAAATAGAAATATCTCAATCTACATATTTAAAACACTCTTTATTTGTGGACTCATTGCACTAAATACATCTAATTTATTTATATTTAATTTATATAATTTGCTTCAAAATATATATATTTTTTGTCTAATTAAAGTACTAAATCTCATTGTAGCTGGTACAAATGCATTTAGCTGGCTCTTATTACAGCACTCACTTCTATCTAATTGCTGTCTCTGCCAAGCTACCAGAAGGAAAATGTAACCCAGATTTCAAAGGATTTTCTTAAATTGAATTACTTATTATTTTATTATAGAAGCTTTTTACTTAACTTTAATACTTAAAGACAAGTAATCATTTCTAGAACTAACGAAATCCCGATACCGTTATTTTTAAATCATAAACTCATAAATTAGTACGTCTGGCTTAATCAAAGTTTTTATGTTGCTTTGATAACCTTTAAAATTAATGTGGTAGTAAAGTGGTAAAAAACAAATTCAGCAGATTATGTAAATAAAAAGTTAAGAGATTAACTTTTTCCTTCCCACCTCGTTACCTAACACTAGTTAGGCCGTTAGTATTCCATTTATTCCAGTAAAATAAAAACTAAAAAAAATGAAATGTTAGTTTAATGAATAGATACTTTTTTTTTATTTATTAGTTTTAGTTTCGGTTTCTAATTGTGTTTCGGAAACTCTGAACACGATTAGGATGCACTTCAAGATGTCGGATTAATTTGAAATTTTAAATTAAGAATGCTTTTTAAGTGGTTCACTGACACCATGTACTTTATGCATTTTTATTTTTTATTTTTTAGTTTTTGTTTGGATTATATAATAGCGTGTTTTTTATTTCTTTTTAACTATAATTTTTTTATTCATGACACATAGTGAAGTAGTTAGGTAGAGCTACTACATTATAACAAACCTTACTTGAAATTTATCGCTAAGATAGTCTGAAACTTTCTTATCAAATGACCATGGCATTATATAGACGTTTTATACTTTCTATTTCTATTCTTTAAGGCAGATAAATAGTTAATTAAAGATTTAGAGCCATAAAATAGTAGTATTATGGCACCTCACAAGGTACATCGCTACTATATAGGTATAATGTAAGATTACCTTAAAAATTCTTCTCCGAATATAACAAGTTTAATCTAATTTACTTTTACATTCAATAATACAATTATAGTAAGATTTAAAACGACTGAGACATTAACAAACTGCTCGATGGTGTTGATGAAGAACTAGTTTTTTTCTACGACTAACTTAAGGGGAGACAAGATATGGCAACTACCCTCACCGACGTGACGGTAGCTAAAACACTTTACGAGTATTATGTTGAAATATTAGTTTCAATATAAATATTAATTAATACCTTATCATTTAAAATAGTCTTTGCTAATAGTTTCATACAATTGATAAATAGATTCTATATATTTATTATGTTTACTGAAAATATATTAATGCATTATACGTTCATTGGTTTGTTAATTTCTTTTAAAATAATATATAAATTTTATAAATTTTATAATAAAATATAAATAAATTAAAAGTTTTATTTTCATAAAAATAACATTTAACAAATATATATCCAGTAAGAATTAATTAAAATAACATCATTATTATAATTGGTCAAGTAAATAAGTGGTTAATTAATTGTTAAAATTATTTAATTATTATTAAATTTTAACAATCACCGAAACATTTACCTCGCTAGTTAATTTTATACATTTGTATAATGAAATAAAATTATTAATAAATAAAAATTCGAGTTGAAATGCTAGAATATTTGAAAATGAACTCTTAATTGTATAATTTAGGAATAAACATAGAAAAATAAAATAAATGATAATAGGTGTAATAAATTGAAAAGAAAACATACATTATCCCTTAAAACTATTTATTTAATGAATAGACAAGTTGAATGGTAAATGTAATATTTTGTGATATCGATAACGGGATTCATGCGTATGCATGATAACTTAAACAGTGAAGTACATTATTTTCATACTCAGGAATAGTAAGCTCCGTTAAACAACAGGTTTTGTCCCTCGTAAAGGAAGAATAGGAAGGGATGGTCAGCTCGGAACACCTTGTTTTCAGCCGGAATAAAAGCAGCCAAATATGCGACACCAAACACTGAAACAACAAAATAATAATTACTAATAATTGCTTTAATTTATAAATAATACTTATAGATATACTTTCTTGAAGGCAGATTATAAAAGCATCAAATTTAAAAAATCATATTATGATAGTATTTTTTTCTAGTTCACATTACAGTCTAATATTTTTAGGCCCATGTTTGAATAACTATTTTATTCACTTCACTTTTATAAATGTGTATATATAAGTAAATGTGCCAATTGAAGTTATAAGAATGAAGAATATACTCTTGTGGTAAGAATAATACAGCTGTCGGTAAAAGAATACTTTCATATTTAATACATGTTCATTGACAAAATAATTTCTATTTATTATATTGGTAGACAAATAAATATTTGTTTAAATTGAAAAGTTATTTTTTATATTATTATTATCTAAGAATATAGCAAATGCAAATATGAAACCGTATGTTAACATTGTAATTTTGATATTATAATTGTAAATCCGTCATTGAGTCATTCGATACCATAAATAAGATTCTAATAATAATTGTGTCAAAAGTAAATGAAAAATAAAAATAATGTTTTATTAAAAATGTATTTTAGAAATTTTTAATATGCATATAGTTTATAACCGTGCAATATTAACGTAATGCGTCTAAATTATAAATTTGCCAGTTCACGGAGTACTACAATATAATATGTATCTTTTAATTTATTTAATATTACCACGATTAGCAAAGAAACGGTCGAATTAGTTTTATCCATCCATTCATCAATCCATAAGTTTGATAGCAAAAAAAAAATTATAATAGGCTTAGTTACAAAGGGCCCATATAATTATTATAGTAAAAAAACTTACAAGGAAGAATGTTAAAGCTCAGCCTAAATAATAGAGAGAGATAATATTTATAATTCGTAATTTAATATTTTTAAGTAAAATGTTAATTTAAGATTTAAGTTAACTCAATTATGAAAGTGTTCTTACACTGTAGTAAATGAATACATAATTAAAATGCAATGAACACAAACACATAAACAGTAAAGCATATTTGAAAATTTAATCTCATAAGTAAAATATTTACAAAATTAATTTTGTTTATAAAATATAAATGTACTTTTTAGATACATTATTTCTTTAATACATTACAATACACAAGAAAATAGAATAAAAACTTTAAGGAAACTAAGTGTTGGATGTTTTTTTAATTTCCATTATAGATTCCGTTGAACAATGAATTATTTTTTTCTTTTAACATAAAATAAAATGGCCTATCAGCAATAAACCGTGGTACCGGCGGTGCTCTGATCAGTCGACTTGCTTTCATAATACCGAAAACTGAAATAAATTTTATATATATTTACTTGGTTAATTCAATTTAATCTTAACATAGTATATAAAAAAAATATGAACAGTTATTTACATTAGATATAGAGATTCTCATAAAATAAATAATAACTTTATAAAATCCCTAAAACAGTCTACTTTTTAAAATTTTTATAAGTTATATGTAACATACAATACTTATTACTTTGACTGTAGGCAGGCGTAAGAAAATAGTCTGTATAAATATTGGTTTTATATAATTATTGTAGCAAACAAGTAATTGTAACGGATTTGAACAAATAGACATTACAATATTATATTTAATGTGTTCGCATGTTATTTTAACATTGTTGATATTTTTATAAATAGATTCATTTTTGTGTTACCGAATAAAAAACAAAATTATGAACTCTGTCATGTAGATGGATCCTGCTTATCAACTAAATATATAAGAAAGAGTAAATTAGATTGGCTTTTGTGTTTCGTGACAATTTAACTCCAATGTTTAATTTATGTTAAAAAATTTATAGCGAACAACATGTTCCTGTTCAACATGTTTGATATCAATAAGGTTTAATAAATATTTTGTAAATATATTTGAAAAGTGTTATAAAATACTATATGTAATGAAAATAAAGTATTGTTGGATAACATAAGATTATTATGGGTTATTATTGAGTATACATACATAGTACTACATAGCACGCTGAAGGTTATTTCAAACATAAAATGTACAATTTAACAGCACAGAATGAGGCTTGCAAATAATAACAATATATTTTTTTCGGTATATTTCATTAACATTTTGAGTATTTTATAGAAAAACATACAAACTTTAATTTGATTGAAGAAAAAAAATCTGACAATCAATAGATTTTAAGAATGTTTTTAATTTCCAGTATATATTCCATTAAACAGTGATAATTCATTTTCCTTTACTACGAAATAAAATGGTCTATCAGCATTAAAGATTGGAGTGGGGGGTTCGTAGGTCACAAGGCTGTACCCCACCGCAAGGAAAGCTGAAATAAATTTACACAATATTATTAAACACAAGTTGTTGTATCATTTACAATATACTTGAATTTGTAAAAGCTCCATTTTTATAAATATACTATACAGCAATTAAAATAAAAAAGTATGAATACTTTGTAACATTTTTAAGATGCCCTCTGCCAAGTTACTTCTTCAACTTCCAAATGTGCAAAAAATGACATTTTAATAAAAAGATTAAAAAAGTCATAACCATTCGACCTTAATAGAAACGAACCGATTTCATTTGATTTTGATATCGTAAATCTGCGTATTATAAAAAAGTATATTTTTAAGAATTAAGACCTTTTTTGTAAAATAAGTATCATCTGCATTTGCAATGACAGCTAATTATCACGACTAAGATAGAATAGAAACTTTATATTCATATTCAAGAAACAGAGTGATTAGTTTAAACCGTATTTTTTTCTTAAAATTAATTCAAGGTATATAACATTTGTAGAAAATAGTTTTTTAAGCTTTTGAAATATACGATAATTTGGTCGCACTATAACTTAAAAAAATATTTGATTATATTTTAGAATTAAGGGTTACATTAGCGGCAGCGTAATTTAATGTATTTTAAGTACAGTTGAGTCTTTTACACGAGGTTTGTTCAAGAAACAAGATGACTTTTCGTTTTCTCTTGAAATATTCCTTAATTGATCAATGTTTATTTAGATTTCTCCAAAGTATTCCCTTTCAGGTGTAATATATTTATGCCAGTCCTTTTACTAAGGCATTTCAAATATGCGCTTTAAGGCAAAGCAAAGTTTTTTATATGGTATGGTCTTAGATATTCTGGCTGCTGCGATTAAGATGAGTTAGTTTCAACATTATGGAACATGACAAAATATGTAATATAATGTTGAAACTAAAATTCAATCATTTTAATGGCATGCGTGGGAGTTTAGTCAAATATATCGTACACACACGGTGTGTAAAAATAATAATGACATGTCATATCACACAATGTCATATTTTTCATGCTCAAAATATGTTAAATAATTAAAAGAGCGTGTTAAAAGTGTTATGTCGCCATCTTGAGTTATTTGCTTTATATAATTTCTTATCTTCATAAAAATCTTAACAATTATATTAATTTCTAAAACGATTTCACCAGTAGTGTTTATCATTAATATCTTTGGTGTATGTTGGTGTAAATTTGCAGAACATTATTTTATTTTATTTTTATGAGAATCTTTGATTCGTAATTTTATTACAATTCATAGTAAACAACAAAACTCACCCAGCACACCAAAAGAAATCTGATCAATATATTGGTCATATAAAAAAAATGCGAAATTCTTAAATGGATGTTTTGGACCTTACCTCACCTTATCATGTTAAATGTATTTTCCATTATTTCTCTCTTTAATATTTAAAAGAGTTTTTATAATACTCACCATTTGCAGCGGCTGCTTCGGCACCTTCCTCGTTAACTTCAATAAACGCCTTTTGCTTCGCGTCACTGATATACAATCCACTGTCAACGGCCTTGAGTAGATTGTCTAATCTAGCTTGCTGAACATTAAACAACTTCTTCACATTCATCTGTGGAAATACATTTTTAAGGTAAGTTCGGAATAAATATGTCTTGTATTATATTCATAGACAAAATAATCTATAAAATTAATATTATTAAAGTGTTACTATTATTTTTTATTTTATTAAGGATTTTTTTATAATATATGGATATATTAGGACTATTGTACACTTTTTATTATATGTGAAATAAGTAATTATAATCTAGAACTCGGAACTGACAACATTCATTCACATATTCAAAATTTCTGATTCTATATTCTCAGATTCTAAGAGTAAATTAAAGATTCAAAGTAGGAACACTCATCCAACCCCCAATATAGGTTCCCGTTTAATGTTATTATATATAGTGTTTCATGTTTATATTTTATTTAAATAATATAACTTATATAAATAATTCATTTATAATTATTAGTAGTAAAGTTTTAGTGACTGAAAATAATAAAATCTTATTTTGTAAATCTAAATATTAACTTATTATACATTACTCGTTTGAAGAAATATCTATAAATCACGCGTTATTGAGGAATGTTGTTTTTAAATAATTAATTAGATATTTTTATATCTATGATTTACTTACATTTTCAAGAACTTTTTTTAGGTCTGTTGTAGTTTCAATTTTAAATTTAGGAAGGAATACTTCAACCTCTGTCTCGTACATATTTCCGATAACATTATCCAACACTGATGGATCTCTAAGTTTATCTTCTAGTTTTGTAATACCTTCAATTTCATGTGGAAGGAGAATGTATAAAGCTGATTCTCCGCCTTGATATTTAAGCTCCAGCACCTATAAAACATCATATCCTTTTTAATAAAAGACTGCTATTGCCAGTGCTCTCAGTCTAAAGAATTAAATATTATTTTATATTATACATCTTAAACAAAGAAAATTTGGTTGTGTTTTCACTGGAAAATAATGTAATAATGACAAAAATCATTTTTAGTAAACACTAGTAAAAAGTATTCTGCTTGTCAATGGGTTATCTTCATATAATTTTGTAAAAATTGGTACTGTTAGTGATTCTTATTAGTAAACGAACAAAAATATGATAACTGCATGTAAAAAAATGTAGCAATATCTAGAAAATTATTTTACTATTTTGTTATATTTATTATTATTGTTTAATGATATAAATAAATTTATGTCAGGGAGGTCAGCGAGTAGACCGTCCACGTAGATATATAAAAATATAATTTATCTTAGAAATCAATCTTAGGAAGCAAGGAAACGGCAGTATTTGGGCTTCTGACTTTCCCACTTCGTGAAAGGTTTATTTATTACCTTTACTTCGATTTTATGTAAGTGCATGCTATTATCTTATTTGAACCAGCCACCTACACTAGCTGGAAGTGACTACAGCTAGGCTTTACTATTCATAGTTTTAATAAAATAATATACCAAACCTGTGCATTGAGTTCCGGGCTATCAATGTATCTAAAATCGTCTTTATTGTGCATGGTAGGAACTTGAATTATATTTTGCTGACTGACGTGGAAATTTCTGTCTTTTGTTGAGGCCTTTTTAAAAGGTATTTCCCATAAACCCTAGTTACAAAACAAAGTTATTATTAATAAAAGAAAACTGGTTCTAGAAATATTTTAAACATAGTTGTACCTTAAAGTAGATAGCGTTCACTAAAAGAGCTCTGGTGTTTTCATCGAGAGATGAAGGATCGACTAAATCTTTGATTCGATTATTTGTTTGCTCTTCAACCTGAAAAATAATTGAAGATGCATGTTGTTAATTTTACAATACGATACTTTTTCGGATTATTTTGGCAGTATCATTTTATTGGAAATATAAACACAAAATTACCCAAAGATTGACTTCTTTGGCAGTCTTTTCGCTCTCTGCAAAGTCAACATTTGCTACTTGGGATCCAAAAACATCACGTGTGAGATCAGCAAAATCGCTGTTTAGTTCATATTTCTTTGCAACATAGATTTTGCTGGCTGCCTTTAGTGTTACACCTTTTACAGATCTAAGATGGTTTTTTACTCCCGAAAACACCGCCTTCGTCTGAAAACAAAAAAGAATATCAATACAGTTCATACGTTCTGTTCTTTTATATATGTTCAATAATAGCATCTATTTAGTGATGAGTCTAGTAACAATAAATTTGCTTACTGTATTGTCGTTTGGCATTCCAATAGTCGCAAGAAGTTCATCATGAGATTCTCCAACGGATGCTAAAGCAAGTTGAGCAAGAGGTGTCAAGACTGAAAATGCAGATAACACTACGCTTTGATTTGGTTTTTCTTTTACTACCTCCTGCAAAAATATTAAATATGTAATTTTTGTTTGAATGCTTTTTTTTAAATACTTTGTTATATTGAATAAAAATATTTGGACTAAAACTAGGTATGTATCGATTTGAAATCTTTTCTCTAGCTGAGTGAAAATAATCTGAGAGGGTAATATATTTGTTTGTGTTTAAGAAGCGTGGCTAGTATGTCAAACTTACCGTGAACATCTTGGCGGTAAATGCGTTATTGCCATCACGAAGAATGTCATCTAAGCTCTTTTCGTCAGCTGTAGCCACAATGGCTAAAGAAAATACTGCCACAAACAATGCATCCTGTTATTTATTATGCTACGGGTATAGAAGCTTGTATTGTAGCACGAAAGGGTTAAAAGTAAACTCTTGGTTAAAATAAGAACTTTATAATCAATAAATTTACTGTGTTTCTGAGTCGATTCTTCAAATGGCATAGTCTTTAAATGATAAGTATATGACTTTATGAAAGAAGAACTTGAGCAAACGATATGGGTATTAGTTATCTTAACATATCTAACTTATGAATGTGCATAAAATTAATAAAACTGGGTTATACATTTTTTACAGCTGTTCAATAATTGAGCGAAGGGAACCAAGTGAGCGGAGCGTTTTACTGGAGACTTTTTACACTCTTTGTCACGAATTGGCTCGAAAACTACTTGACGGAAAATTATGAAACTTTGGAATCAAAAAGACACACATTAGGTGATGGTTTTAAAAATCACACATTAGGTGATGGTTTCAAAAATGAAAAATGTCCTCAAAAATAAATCTTTTTTTTTAAATATCATTTCAACAAACTGATATCCCATTGAAGTCAATGGGAAACGATGGGTCAATACACTGGGCTCGCTTCGCTCAATATGCAAACGGCACCAGAGAATTCGCGAGCGCAGCGAGTCGAAATTGAGAGTTTGTTGGCGCCCCCAGTATTTTTATAAAGTATGTATAGTTATCTATGACTATTAAAATATTAAAAAAATGGTAAACACTTTGCTGGTAAGTTAAGTTTAAGTCTACTTAGTAACAGTTTTTGATTATAGTCACTGTCAAATCCTCAAAATCTTGTTATAAATACATGAACTGTCTGTAAATACCACGGGTCATTTTTTAAAAATAATATTTAGCTAAAATAAAACTATCCATGAACCTATAACGTAGGAAAAAAAATCTACCTACCTAAAATTACACTATAAAACTGATACAAATGAATAAAAAGATTTAAAACACATGATATTAGATAGATAAACTGCTCTAGACCTCATCTAGTTAATAAGGGTCATACAAGATTGTATATTTGTGTGAGTCCGGATGGTGATAACAAATTTGTTATGTTAATATAATGTATAAAAAACTCCGATACATGGCCTGAGGTCTTCAATGTCACAACGTACTCACAAATAGTAATGATTGTCGGCATTAGAAGTTATAACGTCACACTTTGGTACGAGAACCCGGGGATTTTTTAAAATAATAAACTCAAGGTCGTATAGAAAACAAGATTACACGGTCTTTGCTTACTTATCTTTAACCACTTTCTTCTGCGAACATATTTGTTATACTTACAGAATTTGTAACGACTTATTAGTAATAAAAATACACTCAGAAATAGGCTTTGAATGGTATGTAGAAGAATGTTTTACATATAGTTTGAAGGTGAGTTTAAGGTTATCGTTAAGGAAAAAAATATGAAATATAAGAAGATAATTGTACAGATCTTCAACCATGCCGATGTTTATGGACAATTAAAATATTGTTAATTTAAATTGATAACAAAGAATTTAAACTCTGTAATTTTGATACAATATCAATACTAACACACTATTATATTAATTTAAATTTCTAACACGGCATCGAATGTATGAATTTTAAAATAAAATAATAAAAACTCACAGCATAATATTAAGCGCTTCATTTTGTTAAGCAACGCACGAGTAACAATCGTATACTAACCGGTTTGCGGATGGCGATGCTCTTTTAAATAAACTGACTTGTGTATAGACAACAACAACGATCTATAATATAAGTTGAATTCAAAGAATTATCGTATGTGTTTACATTCTTATCCGAATTAAGTAAAATATTTATAATTTTTTGAATTTTTGGTTAATTTTGGTTATTTTTTTTTTCTTATTTTTGTTTTTATCTACTATTTTTGATTCCATTTTTGATTGAATATTGATTTAACTTCAATATGTCTTATCTAAATCGTAACATAGGACATTAGGAAACTTATTTAAATGTTTGGAATTTGAGCTGATCCTGACTCATATTAAACTAATAGGACTTTAATTGTTCTTTTTTTCAAATTAGTTTAAGAAAAAACGTCAAACGCAGTCATTAGTAAGATACTTTCTTTTATTATAATCAAATTTTAGTTCCTTGTTGACATAATATGAAATATATACTATTGTATATCAACCGATATAATAGATAAATGAAGGAAAAAATAAAACAGGATGTTTATTATCCTCAAAGTAATCAATTCGTACACGTATGTACCACTTATTTAATAAATCATTATATTTATTTTTAATAAATGATATTGATAATAATACACAATAATTATAGATTATAATATTTTATTGTCTGTACTACAATTATGAAACTCACTAACATATTACCTGTTTTCGATTTTATCTTGACTTTGATTGAGAAAATAATAAATCAAAACTAGTCCTCGCGTTCAAAACCAGTCATATATTACACATTAATTTAAAAAAATAAATTTGATGCTTGGTAACAGCAAGAATTAATGGAGTAGTGATGCTCACTTTAATTTCCTTATTTTTATTTAAAAACTATTTTTTTTTGCAGCAACTATGTTGTGCCCTTTTAATTATTCCAATAGGTTTGTTATTAATATCAAATATTCTCTGAACAAGCAATAAAATATGAAAGTTAAAAATAACCTATACTATGGTTTGGACAAAAACAAGCCATTACCATATTTCATTAAAATTGTCGTATAGTAGACTTTTTCGAGATACGTCAACAAACATATAGACCAAATAATCAAAAACTCTAAAAATATATTTTTGCTTTAATATAAACTTCTCCCGAATTATTTTACCCCTAAATGAACATAAATATCATCTTTATACTTTAATTATATGTAAGTACAAAGGGTAAAACCGAAGTTGTTTATTTTCTCATAAACTAAATATATCAATTTCTCTTGAAACGCGTTGGGTTTTTACAGGTGCGAATACACGACATGTTAGTACAACACATCACACGTACTTTCCAAGTCAAACTGTTCATTACAAAGTTATCATTTGCATTGTCTCCAGCATTATCCTTAACTAATTAACTTAATATTCCGTTTGGTTAATTAAAAAAAAAAATTAGTGAGTCATCTCATATTATAGAAGTAATTAAATATTATGATATCGTTAAATGGACAAAACGATTCTGCTATTAGTTTAAAAAGCTGTTAATGTCTTCGTTTGAAAGCAATTAAATATATATTTTATTAACTACAACATAATTATTAGATTAGATAAATGTAATTAGTATTTCTACCTCTAGATAACTCGTTCATCATATCACATGACAGGGTTATAATTTAATATTATTTATTACGATTACATGAATCTTACTTATTATGGTTAATGGTTATTTGCAAAGTATTTAATAAAGTATCCTTTCTAGGTTTATATCAACATTGTGTAACTAAATATATTCTGCTGTTTTTCTTATTTTAGTAGTTTAAAGTTTTACGCACATTAAACTTCGTGATCTTCTTTAAAGCGAAAACCTTATCCTTAGTAAATAACTAAAGATTACAATCCTTTTCTATTTCTACTGTTAGTGAAAATTCTGTTCAACGCAGTGGCCATTTGATATTCTTTATTGTCTCACTTTATCATCCCTGACCCCTTGCCTACATTACAGCTTACAATATTACTATTTTTTGTACTGATACCCTTATGATCGCCAAAATTAGACTTACTAACTGATGTTAGCTCAATGTTTACAATATCTTCGAATCATTGAAACCTTCTTATTGTAATTCAATAAGTTCTTAGTTAATATGGTACAGGTTATTATAACGAACTTTATTTATTTTATTTTTCATCACACAAGATCGGAATTTCATTTTAAAATACTTCGGAGTTGTCCTTATAATTAACATTTTTAGAATTACAGCATATGTACAAAAGGTATCTTGTAAAGTAAAATGAAAAAATACATGAACGTCTGCAAATATTAAAGTTGTAAATGGGCTGCTAATCTATATGAGTTATAGATAAAACTTATTATAATAATATACATAATAGGGGATAGGACCGGTTTTCGAAACGGTACCCTAAAAATGATTAAATTCATAGTTTTTATTTTCAAATAGGCTTATATAATACTAATGAAACATCAGATTGTAATAGCACGGGTTCAAACGATAGGTCCATTGAGAGAACAGGATAGAACCTCAGTGGAGAGGGAGTATCCATACTCTTATAACTATACTTTTTTCCTTAGTAAGTATCATTGTCACATTATTATTGTCATCTTCACTGTAATCTTTCATTTATTATTATAAAAAACCGAAACTTTAGACTTCAGCTTCTTCAAAATATCTTATATATTCTGTAATTACAAAATATTCACGAGTTTTAAAGGACGATTCACTGAAAACTCATTTTAATACTGTCAACAAATTCTAGTGAGAAATAAAAATTTTTGAAAAAAGTATGCCTGATGCTTAAAAATAATTTATTAGTATATCTCAAAATAACAAACTCTATTTAACATATATTTATCATGGAAAGAAAAGGAAGAAGTGCATCCGACATTTAGCTCACAACAATTTTTAACGAGATCAATAGCAGTAACATGCGCTGCGCTAAAAATGGTAACAACAAATATAAACTAAGGACAAGATTAATTTCGAAAAATATATTTTGATAAAGTTTTTATTTCATTAAAAATAAAACAATTCTATTAAACGAAAACTTTTATATGCAATATATTATGGAAATGGTTGAGTTATTTCAATTAGGCTCGCTGGAGTATACAAATATTGCTATAAATATTGATGTGTTATTGAAATTACAAAATATGTAATATGAGTAGGTATTTTAAAATTATTTACACAGGATGGATATCAACAATTTAAATAAGATCCATTAAAATTGTTTTATTTTAATACTTATTTTTATAATGTAGTGCTAAAAAAAGTTATACAAACGTATGAGATATACGAAAAGATTTGTTTGCGATTCTTCTTGAAATTAGAACTTGAGCATTTTTATGTTAAACAAACGTATTTAACGTATAATGAATAATCATTGTATTAAATTCTTATTTCATATCGATTTGGGAAACATCAGAATAAAAAAGAAAACACAATATTTTAACTTATTTCTATAAATAACTGTAATAAAAGATATTAATAACTTTAATAACTTATGTTGTGAACTCGTATGGTTTATCTCATATCGAATTAAATTGTTTTGTTCTCTTAAAGGCTTCTGGGTAAAGTGTTTAACATTTTGGTTAAAGAATTGACAAGTGTTGGTAAACACTATTGTTAACATTGGTACATTCGTTTAATATTATGTTTTATTGTATTATTTATTATTTACCACTTTTTATATTACTTACCATTAGCAGCTGTTTCATATCATTTCTCATTACCTTTTATGAACGCCTTTTCCTTAGCGTTACTGACGTGTAATCCACTGTCAAGAGCTTTAAGTATAGTATGTAAGGATGCTTTATAAGGAATCGATATAATTTTTTATTTCCACAACTTTTACTTTAAGGTACCTACTATGAAAATGTTTATTAAATAATAATAATGACATTGTAAATATAAAACGGAACTAATCCTAGATTTAGTGGATTTTATTAATTATTTGAACTGATTATTTAGAAGTGTCTGTAAAGTCAACATGCATGTCTACAGTATTGAGTTGTTCATTTTAGAACTAATTATTGAAACATGGGTAAACTCACTCATCATTAAGAATGTCACTGAAATGCAAATATGATATATACCCCGCTGTCGCCATTCGTTGAATTTATTTAAAAAAATACCTATTTCGTTCCTTTTAAAGAATATCACCCCGTACTAAATTTTAAAATTTATTAAAACTGAAGTTGGACAAGTAGTACATAGTGTATAGTACATACATAGTGAAGTGCGTAGTACAAACTGCGCAATCGATACATTGGCCGAACTAGGCCTTCATATAAATATCTTAGACTTTTTATTTAATTTGCTTGCTTTACAGAAATTAAACACAGTTTATCTCTATTTTTTTTTTTAAATCAATCAAATATTATTAAATCACTTATATAAATAAACTAGCTGTGCCCACGACTTCATTAGCGCGGAATATATATTTTTTTAAAGTAAGTTACTCCTTATATCTATCCGCCAGAGAATGTCTTATTCAAATCGATACAGCCGGTTCACAGGTAAGCCGGATCAAAAGGATAGACAAAAATTTATTAAATTGTTTTTTTTTTGTTAGCACCACATTTACTTTCATAAACATTTAGTGAAAAGCTGTCATCCTTAATTTGGAATTATAGACGCTTCAATATATATATATATGTATGTATATATCTATTTGATGCTTGGGAGCAACAAAAACAAATTACTTGGAGCTGATTGTTTCAAATTACTCATTTCCTTATTTATAATGTGTTAACCAAAAACTTTTCACATGAAACAGCCTTGAGATCAGAGCATTGGTTAGATGATGTTGTTGTTATAAACATCGAATGTTATTTCTGTGTCAATGTAATCTTTATAAAGTAAACATATTAATTGATAACAGTGTTAACCTCAGTTTAACCATTTGTGTTGATATTATATTTGTTTCTTGTTAATATTTGTTACTTGGGTCTAGTATTATATCGTAAACACATGTGTTTATATTTGTTGAACCGAGCAGGTTATCTTTTTTTAAATCGAATAACCTACAAAAAGTGATGGTTTTACACTACCTGTCTGTAGACCGCTAAGTCAAAAAGTTAAGGAACCAATTTTCAAACCATAATTTTAGAACATATACCAAACAAACAAATTATTTATATAGTTATTTTATTAAGAAAAAAATCACTATTTAAATAATATGTTTGTTTGTTATACTTAATTGACTTTAAGAATTAATAAATGTCACTTGGGTTTATAAAAAGCTCAGTGTTTTTGTGATATCTATTTCTACATAGTGGTGGGAACCACAACAGAGATGTGTATAATTTATTGATCAGATGAATTCGCAGTGATTATATAGAACAGATTCATAACTACGGTTACATCAATGAATGAGTGCTATCCCAGTTGATTTCGGGCGATGTTTCAAGCGAAATGGGTCAAAATTAACATTTCAGTTAAGAGTCCCATAATTTTGAGCAAGATGTGTTCGTTAGAGCCGTGAATATCAATCAAATTTGATTTATAAAGGGTTGATGAGTAGCAAAGAATATGAAAATTTTAAAATGTTTTTATATGTATTTAAAATTGTTCAATTAAAATAAAATATTTATAATGTTTTATATTGCATATTTGGGATTCATTTGTAATCTTTATAAAAATAATTGAATGTGTTTACTGAAGTTTGAAGTTGAAAACTCATTCATCAGATTCCGGATGATCAGATGATTGGTTCCTCGGCTCTGAGTGAGACACATCATTATCCTGTCACGGGGTTTCAATTGCTTGTAACGTATCTCATCGCCTCCAGAAATGTTTAAACTATAAATTCCATTGTTCCTTAAACGGTGTTACCTTATAAACTTTTCATGAGCAACAAATTTATTGTAGGTGAAGATATATTAATGATTATTAGTTTAACTCACAGTATATACAAAACCGAACCTGTAATTTAAGATAAAACTTATAGGAAAAGTGTTTTATACATTAACCAAGCGGCATTCATTTTTAAAAAGATTTTCGTAAAAGGTTTTGAAAGTACTCGACGTTAGAAATACTAGTTTATTTCAAAAGAAGGATTTTTATTCTTTGCTTTCGAATACCGTACACATCGTTCCTACCCAGATTCTTCATATACTTGTACTGAGTGCTTGCAAGTTGATTGAAATCTTGATTTTCTCTCGATAAAGTTCAATATAGCGGCATCGGATGGTTATATTTTGTTTATCGTGTCATTGTCATAAAAGTAATACCAGCCGTTTAAATAATACCATTTTATCTATTTGTATTGATTTGTTTTTGTTAAACTGAATAAATATACAACAAATAACTAAAACAAAGATAAAAAAAGTTAAAAGTATGATAATAAAACAGTTTAAAATTAATAATTTGTGCTTCAAATCATTATATCATATTTATAAGATGTTGTATAAGTTACCGAGGTCATGAATAAGATAATCCACAGCAGAGGTGCTCTCGCTTACGATCGCATTTTATCGAAATAAAACTTTAGTTAATCATTAATATTTATTAACATTATTAATATTTTTTTATAAATATATGGCTCCTATGACTTTTCATTCAAACAAACGAGGAGTTCACTGTATTATTTGTTTTTTTTTTTTTAATATTTATTAAAATAATCTTTTTATACATCCTGTGTTTATTTTTATTTGAAGTAAATTACTTTTATAATTACAAATCTTTGGTAATGGTTTAAATGTACTAGTTATAAATATCTAACCTTTGCTCCCCATTCTGCCGGCAGACAGCTTCAGTGCTTGTATCATAAATTCAGTGTATGCCGAAAAAAGAGATTTCAAGAAAAATCATTAAATTGAATATGTAAAATGGTTAAAACTTCTCCGTTTTTATTTATTTATTTTGGATACTTGGTAAAAGTAAAATACTCAAATTAAAAGTTTTAAAAATTAAAATAGGCCTAAATTGCACTTACGAAACGTGAAACTTTTTTCGCATATTACAAAATTTTAGATCCATGGGACAAGAGATCAACTGGTAGGAAACCGAATAAAATGTAACTTATTACAATTTACAATTTCATACTCGTATTCACTGCTGTAACGAACAGAGCTTTCCTTAAAATTATAGTGCTCTTAACTAAAATGTTAATTTTGACCCATTTCGATAGAAACGTGATCCAAAATCTGCTGGTATCGCATCATCCGTGGAGTATCCGTAATTCACGAGTCAGATCGTTTATTTACCTAAACAGAATAAATTACATAGTAACATTTTTACGACCTGTTGTTATTTTATAGACAAAATCAACAAAGATAGTCTATCATTAATTACGACTAAATGAATTACACAGCGAATTCGTTTAGTCGTAGTAAATTGAAAATTTATTTATAATTATCTAATTAAACCATGGATTTAACAGCCATTAAAAGCGATACTAGTTCCGTAGGGACAATCTAATGAGTCCCTAACATCCAATAATAATATTTCTATATATATTATAATATAAGTACATTAGTATGTGACTAAAAGCTTACTCGGTGTCATTTATTGTTCTTCTCTCCTAGTTTATTACTTTTCTGTCTTCAAAAGTTTGTCAAACATTACTCCAATGTATAGCCAAAATAATATAATGGGATATAAGTTGTTATATCCCATTATATTATTTTGGCTAATTATTAGACATGTGTTGACATGTCTGCTTGGTTTACAGATAATTTTGAAGTTATAACTTTGAAAATATCATAATATAAGGCCATCATATCAGAATAAAAACTTTTTAAATACGAACAAGGAAAGAGTTTCATTACATTATGTAGGGATACACAAAGTTGCCATATACATAAATCCGTTGGAAATAGTGAAATTGCTCATATACAGAGATCATCATCATCATCACATCGCATATAGAAATTTCTTCAAACTTTGGGAGTCGGAATATCATTGAAAAATTCTACTCTAGCAAATCTAGATATTGAGATTAATGCTTTTATGCTGCATTCTTCGGCATCATCTCATAATATGAATATTATAACGAAAAATAGTACTTTAAACACTGCTCTCACTTCCGATGTCGATGTTCAATTCATAGTTTATGTAAGAGGAAGGCAAAAGAGCATGCGAGTCGTCAATGACAGGTGCTCACAACCGCCTACAAACTCTTGCAACACTCGGGAAATCACAAGAACGTTGCCAGCCTTGGAAATTAGAGTAAACGCCTTTTTTAAAAGCACTCATGTCGTATCGATCCGGAAATACCATCGAAGGAAGTTCGTTCTACATTTTGGTAATATTTGGAAGAAAGGTCTTTGAAAACCGCCACGCATCTAAGTGGGTTATTTTAGTGGTAAACTTGTGTTTTTTGGGGATTAAATTGAATGATGTTTAGTTCACCCCTTTCTGAGGCTATCCCCAGGGAGGTTTTTATAGAAGATATAAGTTTCTTTTGGTACTCGTCGACGTTTTCCCGAAAGAGCAGTGCACGCCGGAATATACCGCATTCCCAGTGCTGTCAACTGCATAAGAGTGTATTTTAGAAATATCCAACATAACATTGATGTGCAAAAGGAACGGAGCTCGGGATATCACGCAGCCTTTGAATACAATAGCGTTCACGGGCTTGGAGTCCGATCACAAACCGTCAAGAATGACTTGTATGCTGCATCTAGCGAGAAAGCTGGTCGGTGATCATCTTGTACAAACTGTCGGGAAGCCCAAAGAAAGGAAGTTTCGAAAGAAGCCCCTTACGCCATGATCGAAGAATTTTGCCATATCCAGACTAACTGCCAGACCCTCTCCCTTGCTTTCAATAAACCAGTCCAGTTCTAGCTGCAGTCAAATAACTACAGTTAGGCTCTACCACGTAAAAAACTAACTGATAACCAACTTTATAAACTTGACAGACTTAACCTCGATTCGATTCGATAATCTTCATAATACGATTCATGTTTTAATTTTAGCCGGAATCTACAAATTCTTTCGCTTTTGCACTATGTTTTATGTATCCCTTCTTGTCCACTTTATTTAAGAGACAAATTGTAGTTCCTAACTTCTCTTAGCAGACCAATTCTAGTTCCTAAGTATTTACGTCAACGTCTACGTCGTACGTCTGATACCCGTACTCTTCGTTTAATTCCTCACTGCACGTCCGTTTTCAAAAGTTTATTTACTGTGGAACGCATTAACGCTAGCCATCACATAAACACATTCTTTGAGTCGTCAAAGCAAAATCTAAATGTATTTGGAATTTATTCTAAGAACTCACAGTATAATAAAAATAATTAATAATAATAATAAAACGAATTATAATCAACATAGAAGTGATTATCGACGAAGTTCTCATTACAACTCTGTAATTAAATAATATCAGCGATTAAAAAAAGACGTTGTTGTATTTTTACAACTCTTAATTAGTTAGATCATTAGACATTTTATTACTTAGTTAATTGTTATTGTTAAAAGTAATAATGAGATGGTAAAAGGCGAGGCGCATTATCTCCAGCTCGAGGTGTTTGTCTCTTTGACAGTATTAATTATGGCACAAAGCAAGTTTTATGATTTAATTTGGTGTTTAAGCTTTATATATTTTTAATTGTTTTATATTAATTTATTAAACTGACACACTCTAATAGTAATAAATGTTACGTACAATGAAGAATGTTGTTTTTCTTTGTAACAATATTTATAATATTTATGTAGGAATACATATTATTATGTATGCATATTTGATAGCACTATTACTATTCTTTTGTATATAAGTATTTTTTCTGTTGATCACTTCAATTAAAAATATAATATTTTGTGATATTTTTATATGAACGTCGTATTTAAATTAAAATACTATTTTGAAATTACTCAGTACAAAAATCTTTTTTTAATACAAAATAAAAGGAACTACACTATAAGTACTCAATAATAAAGAAACAATATACTCATCCAACATAAACTTATTCACTTTCTCACACAAATATCACGTCATCCTTGTCGTTGTATTTATGTGGGGGCAGTATCCTCACTGCGATATTATACTTTTTAGAAGTTGTAATTATTATTTTAGAGATATTGATATCGGAGCAGTATACAAATAAAAACATACCACAATATGCGTTTATTAGTTAAAATCTCAAAATATGTGTACTAAAATCTATAATAAATATGCATAGCTTTAGTTTAAAAATAATAAACGTAATAAATAGTAGTTTTCTCTAAACTTATTAATTAAAATAAAAAGCATAACACAGTTCAATATTTAAACAACTTACAACACTCGTTTTACACATCTTTATAATGAAAATATGATACTAATGTTACAAAAGCGGAGCTTAAAGCTTAGGATCCTTAAAGAAATAAATGATTAGTAATTAATAAAACAAATACACTTATATTAAATATATAAAATTCATTTTATTTAAACCTCTGTACGTATGTATCGGGTAAATGAATAATGTAATCTTCTTATGTTAATTTAAATTCAAAAAACCCAAACCCAACCCTAGACAGTTAATATAATTAATGTGTATAATATAATCATATTAATATGTATGATTAATATGTATGGCAACACAAATGTATAATGTAATGTTGGTACTATTGTTGTTGTACGGTTGGCTATATTGTAAGTAATAAAAAAATTCTCTCTATGTTTGAAATGTGCTCTGCGTTTGATGTATTCCTAATAAAATAACATATACCATGAAAACAGTTTTCATTCATTATATTTAACAGGTTATGGGCCCAGAAGCGTATACCTGTAAGAAAATTAATTAGAAGTAGTGACATCGGACTTGTTTCTATATCGGCGAAAAAGTGAGGTTAGGTGAGGACGCGTCAGTAAAATTTTCGTCGAGAAGGTGATTATTTGCTTTAAAAAATAGCAAGGAAGGACAGCATGATGGAAGCGAATCCAATAAATATTACAAATAATGTGATGAATGAGGAAACTGGAACTGGAACTGGAACTGGAACTGGAAGGAACCCGAAACTGGAACATATGGAAGTTTCAAATGACCGTACTTTTGAGGGGTCAGGGATGTTTGGACATTGTGGAAGGACGGACGATGACACCTAAGGATGCTGCTAATCTAAACACTTGGGAGTCCAAGCACACGAAGGCTCAAACACTTCTAGTGACAAGAATGTCGGAAGATGTTATGTTACACCTTGTCACATGTACAACTTCGGCTGAAATGTGGAAAAAGCTCCTCAGCGTGTACGAGCAAAAATCGGAGACCAGTATCCATATAATCCAACAGCGATTTTTTCAATATAAATATGAAAAAGGAAGTGAAATGTCTGTGTTTTTGTCAAAGATACAGGAAATACGAAATCAGCTCAAACAGTTGGGCGAGGAAGTTTCAGGTAAATTCACTATAACTAAAATATTAATGAGTTTACCGAACGGGTATATACATTTTGTGTCGGCCTGGGAGTCAGCACCAGAAGACAGACAGACATTTGATAATTTAGTGGCCACGCTGCTAATCGAGGAGAAAAGACTGAAGGAAAAGACAGAAGAAAATGATAGTACACCGTCTACGTCCGCGTTTGTAGTTATCTATAGACAATGTGTTGTTCGTTCCCGATTTAAAGACGATTTTATTTTCTGTGAACCGCGCTGCGGACCGAAGATACGTAATAATGACAGATGATAGCTCATGCAAATTTTTCAAAAAGGGCGTTGTTTGTGCAATCGGAAAAAGATTTGAGAATTCATATTATTTAAATTTTCGTTTTAAATGTGAAGTTGCAAGTGTTGCAAAGATAGTAACCAATGATTTAACTGAGTGGCATGAAAAGTTAGCACACTTTGAATATGTAAAGAAAGTGTTGAACAAAAACAACATTGAAACAAAACAATCTTCAGTTCTTCAATGTGAAAGCTGCTTAAAGGGAAAGATTCACCGGCTACCGTTTAAGAAAAGTGACAGCGTGACCACCAGGATGTGTGAAATGATACATGGCGATACATGTGGACCGATGGAAGAAGAATCTATTGGTAGTTCTAAATATTTTGTTGTTTTGAAGGATGACTTTTCAAACTTCAGGACTGTGTATTTTGTGAGACCAAAACACGAAATTAAATGTTGTAATTAAGCGGAGTATGTAACAGGAAATAAAGTCAAAATTTTTAGGACTGACAATGGATTAGAATTTATAAACAAAGAAGTGATGGAAATGTGTTCGAAGAGAGGGATCATTCATGAAACTACTGTAACTTATACACCAGAACAAAACGGGAAGGCTGAGCGCGAAAACCAGACTCTTGTTGAAGCAGCAAGGACAATGTTACATGCTAAGAAATTGACTAAGAAACTGTGGGCAGAAGCTATACACACAGCCGCTTTCGTATTAAACAGGACAGGAAAAGGCAGAGATGGAAAATCACCATATGAAATGTGGACAAACAAAACTTATAATATTCATCAACTGAAGGCTTTTGGTTCCCCAGTATATGTACACATTGCAAGAGAGAAGCGGAGAAAATGGGATACAAAAGGGGAGAAAGGATTAATGGTTGGTTATGGAGAACATGTGAAGGGCTACAGAGTATATTTTCCTGAGAGAAACTTTATAGATATAAAAAAAGATGTGGTTTTCCTAAATCAAGATGTATGTAAACAGAATGAATCAACGGTCATGTGGGATTTGAATGGACAATCTATTCAAGATGAAACCCTGAAGGTGAATGAGGTGACAGAGGACGGAGAAACACAAAGTGCCAAAGAAACTGTAACTTCTCTCAATGATGAGTCCACAGGAAAAAGTGAGTCTCACAGCGAATATGAACTCTGCGATGATGAATCGTCAGAGGTGGAGGAAGGGGAGATTCAGAACGAAAGAAGTAGGAGAGTGAGGAAACAGACGTCATTTTATCAGTGCCATAATGCTGTAAGTACAGAGAGTGAACCAACTACATACAAAGAGGCTATGGGGAGGAAGGATTACAAAACTTGAATGATAATAATACTTGGGTTTTTAGTGATGCACTGGTGGGGGAAAAAGTTATTAGTAGCAAGTGGGTTTTTAAGTTCAAGGGAAATAGAAAACATTTGTGTTGAGATGGGGTGTTAGATTAATATGTATGGCAACACAAATGTATAATGTAATGTTGGTACTACTGGTAAGTAATTAAAAAATTCTTTCCATGTTTGAAATGTGCTCTGCGTTTGATGTATTTTTAGTAGATAGTATGATCGTCACAGGGTTTCAGAAAAAAATATATATTACGAAAATTATTTAGACCCAGAGTTCGAATCAACAATTTGTGGATTACAGAAACAATTTCCCAAGTGGGCATCAAACCCACGTGTTTTATTTAGCAGTCGGAGTCACTAGACAGAGGAGTATCTTCTTTATTATTTCTATGTTTGTGAAACAGTGATCACAATTTAAAAATATCTGGGTTGAGTTTTTGTGGTCCTTCTCTGACCAGTATGCGCTTGTAACCTTCGTAGCCTAATTTTAAGTCAGAGAGTGTTTTTACAGAAGAGATTATTTCGATAAGTATGGTGACAAAATGGTAAACCTGCCACTCCCATTTGACGAACACGAGTGAACATGGGAATGAAAGTGGAAAAGATACAAATATATATTTTTTTATTAATTAATAATTAACTAATAGGTAAATTAATTAATTCATCAACAAGGGCAGGACTCGAGCGTGCGATCACAATCCATACCGGGATATGGTAAGACAAAGTATAGAGTAGGAAAACCTTGTATAAATAACAGTATTAAAACAATCTGAAAACACATCCAGATACCAGTCATATATTTTTGTATAACCTTATAAATTTTCATATTGATGAAAACGCCTACTTTACAATAAATGAAAAAAGACTATTTCTTATTTTATTATAAATTCCCTATATTCGTGTTACATAAAAATTACCAGTTAAAAATTACTTCTCGTTAAGAAATTTATTTATTTATTATTTATTTCGTTGGATGATCTGACATTGCATACAAAGTTAATTAATAAAACTTTTATTTTATTCCAATTTAAGGATATGCCTTTTAAATATTTAAATCTGATATATTTCACAATGTTATCAATAACAAAATATTAAAAAATCTATAATTACTAGAATTTTAATCATAAATTAATTTTATTTTAAATTTATTTGACAGTTATAAATTTTATTAAAATTAAAAAATAACCTAAGAATAGTAAACTCCGTTAAATAAAACATGGCGTCCTTCGTAGAGGAAGAATACGAAAGGACGATTTGCTCGGAACACTACAGCCTGCGACACAGACAATTCCATGGCACTGTAAACTGGAACACAATAAAAAAATATATATTAATAAAAAACCAGTATAAGAATCATTGCAAGTCAGAATTTGTTGGAAAGAAAAATGTATTGTTTCCATTCCTTAGTCTATATTATATCCACTTTTATATAAACAGAACTAGCGCAGAAAATTACATTTTTAAGTAGCGCAATAGATCAAATTAATGGGATATCAAATTTCCAGTACTCAATATTTATTTATTTATTTATTTATATCTTTTCCACTTTGAATCATTATCAGTGATCACTTGTGTACGTCAAAATGGAAGTGTCAGGAGGGCCTATTTCGATACCAGATTTATCGTAATAAGCCCTTCTGTAAAAGCACTGTCCAACTTAATGTTAAAGCTATGAGGGTTCCAAACGCGTCCTAGTCTGAGAAGAACCACACAACAAACTCAGCCGGATATATATATTTTTTTTTATTGTGATCACTGTTTCACAAATGTCAATCTTAAAAAGTCTTAGTAAGTCTTAATTATAGATATCGCATACGTAAGTCAATGCAGGCATTGATACGCCACAAGATTGAATGACGAAATATGTACCCGTGCAAAAATATTCTTGAAATTTCATATAAATAATAGAGATTGAACGATATCGCAAATGATAATTACTGAATGCTGCAAACTTAACACAAATATTGGGTAGGACAGGTAAAAGATGAACTCCTGTCTTAATGACGTTTTTCATCTTTTGAGTCATTACTAATAAAAATTTTGACATTCAGTAAATTAAGTTAATGCAAAAAAAATACAGCAACACAAAACCTAGGCGTTTTCAAATAAAAAGACATCATAAAAAATGAAAAAATATATATTTTGGATATAAGTTGATAAGTATCAGTCGAATACAAAATTCAATTAAATTAGATTCAATGTTATATATTTACGTTTTTATTGTATTTTACTACGTTAGTATCACTGACATATGACAAAGTTTTCTTTCTCGTGATCAGTGTCACGTGATATCAAACTTTCATTGATCTCGAGCCTTCCATAACGAAGGAACGAAAACTGGCAAAATATATAAGCACACAGCTAATGTTGACAGAAAAAAAACAGATGTTTGGAACACAAATCCGAATATGTACAATATGGAAAAACGTAATTAAGTCTTGGTTTAGTTTAAAAGATTAATCACATGTCAAGCGAAGACTTTGAGTTTGAGGTGATGTTGTGGTAATCCACAATGTCACCTTAAACTCAAAATCAGTCATTATTATTGTTATAATTAAACAACATAATTAAGAGTTGTAAACTGTACCAGATATAGAAAGTTTTCTAAGAGTTTCTACTTTAAAAAAAGTACAGACGATCTGGTTTCTTGATTTCAAGTTAAATAATTAATTAGTATTTTCTTTTATTTAATAAAACTTTAAAACCAGCATCTTTCCTTGTCAATGTTTGTCTCCAATTTATGTCTCAGTGTTACTAATTATATATTAAAGTATTCAAAAAAGTATTAAATGCATCCAAAAAATAAAAAAAACAAGTCTTATATTAAAGTTAGAAGACAGTAGTATCAAGAAAGGGATATTATTAGCTCGTGCTCATGCGTACATAACATTAACGATTATAGTTTTCCATTTTATTGTATGCAATGAATAAAATTGTAACATTCATTTGACTTTAAATTCTCAATCGCATAAGAAAGTTAAACCAATTAAACAAAATGATAAAAAAAGCAAAATTAAATTAATGAATCTAAATGTAAATGGTGTCTATGCTGTTATATGTATATATTATAACTTACCTTATATTTGCCTTATTAAATATATCAAATATTACACATTTCTTAATTCTTTTTTATTGTAATAAGGCAGGTTTTTTTTTATAATATTGAATTAGTATTACTAGTGTTGGTTACGTCATGACGAGATGGCCGCTGAAAATCATAGGAATCAAGGAAATGCTGAGTGCTTAACCGCTTCGGATCTTCCAGTTTTTTTGTTTTTTTTTTCTCCTTTACTATAATGTATTTTTTTAAGTTCTATGTCGATGTGTGTGATTCATAAATAAAGTTTTTTTTAATTTAATTGATTGGATATTGTATTTAGTACGTTTAAAGTTGCAAATTGTTTAGTTAATACTATATCATTAATGTATATACGATAAGATTAGATGAGATATATCTATCCATTGCCTTAGCAATTATTAGTGAAGTAATTTTTATTTCATAAAGTTATTGTAAAGAAATACAATACCAATCTTTAGGGATTTAGGATTTATTATTAATGTTTAAGTAAGTTTTTTTAATAATTAAATACGAAATACAGTTAAAGATTTGTTTTTAATGTCCAGCGTAGATCCCATTGAGGAATGACAATGTTTTTTCCTTCTCTACAAAATAAAATGATCAATCAGCAATAAAACTTGGAGTCGGGTATGCATTGATCATAGAACTTGAGTTCGCAGTTTAAAAGCTGCAATAAATGTAAATACTGTTGTTATTTTTCACGTCACATAAACTAATATAGCAATAAAGTATATGTTAATAAAAACTATAATATATAAAATAATACATTAATCGAGGCGAATAGCGGCACGACTAAATAGTAGGGCGAAAAGACGATTCACCAGAGGTCACATGATCGAAATAATCTCTGTGTCACAAAAATTTGTGGAGCACACAAACTACTGTCCCTTTATGGGAACTGAACCTACGACCTCTCTCTCATTTACCAACAGAGATCGTCTTTAGTTTTTCGAAAACGTGCTTCATTAGTGCTTTGAAATTGACATAATTAACATATATGTGTATGGAATAAGACTTTCATTGACACGGGCATGATTCGAACCTGCAATCGCTGGGAAAATGTACCTTTATTATGCCTTAAGAGGCATCGTAGCATAATACGATAGTTAAAGAGCTATCTTATCATCATCCGCCAAGATGAATGTAGTATTTTATATATATTCGTATAATGAATTTAGAAAGCATGCGAGTATTATGTAACTCCTTTACAATAATTAATAATAAATTAAACTTTCTTAGAAGTTATATTATCATGGAATAAATATGAAATAATTAACAAATACCTAGGAGAAGTAGCTGCCACTAAACAAAATATTATAGCCTTCAAATAGATAAAACATAAATGGGCGGTTCGCAATGAACGTAGTCGGACGACCCCCATACGACGATATACGATTTACACCAAATTCTGTAATAATATACATAATAACTTTTCGTCTAGTTATATTTTGAAATATAATATAATTTTACTCCATGCAAAAAAAAAATAAGATAAAACTAAGAATTTTTATACATATTTATTTGGTTACAATTATCAGCAATAAAAAGTGATAAATTAAAGACTAGTTGCCAATACCGATTAAAATTAATATACGATTCAAGCAGACGATTCTAATGAATATAGTTTCAAAAATGACAACGTTGGGATTTTTCAAAATAATCTCAATATTTTTTCACAATAACTTTAAATTAACATTTATAATTTAGTACAAAATAATCATGGAGCGATATTTAAAAAATGGTACTATTTTTTGATATTTAAAAAAAAGTTTAATCCATTTTATCAGTTTTGATTTAAATTTTCAAGGAAGTGTTAAAAAAACTATTTTTAAAACATACAAATAATCTTAATTCCAGTAATAATTATTAATTACTAAAAAAGTATATATTACAAAAAAATTACAACTTCGCAGTTAAGTAATATCCATCTAATTACAAATACTTATGAGAAAAAGGCTCCGCAAAACAAAATATTATCTCCTTGTGATAGAAGAAATATGAATGGATGATTTGCATTGAACAAGGCCGGACCACCTCCAAAAATACGATCTCCACCGAATTCTGTAATAATACCTATTAATACAGCATTTAATTTTATAACATTAGGACAATATTTGTTAGTTGAATGATTTTAAATATAAATTTTATACGATTATATACAACACGGTTTCGAGACTCGAAACAAAATAAGCGCTAATGATAAGCAATTTAATAAAAACAACACTGTCACAATCAAACAAGTCATGTACTAATGCTTAAATCAATTATCTTTAATTATTCTAGTCATTGTAAAGTGACGATTTGACATTTTTTATAAAATAATAACTTTAAAAAATATATATTTTTTAAGTTTTTGAACTCGTACACATTTTAAACTATACACAGGGTATCGCCTTTCAAAGATGGCACTTGTTTAAAACTCGAGGTAAATAAAACGCCAGTGTGTAAACGTGGATAGCACTGTGTATCAAATTATTTTTAATTCTAATCTCATAAAAATAATAAAGGCAATAATAATAATAATAAGTGAATATAGCTGTCGACACCGAGCTGTGTCAGTGATCCCATAATCTCGGAAAACGTCGGGAAACAAAAAGTGTTTAACCTTTAATTTTCACCGCCAAATAAACCCAGCATAAAGTTTAATACATTTTAATACGTTTTTTGTTTATGTTAGCAATATTTAGGTTTTACTATTAATAAACTCATGTTTAAAAGTATTATTATTAAGTATACAAATACTAAAGCTAACATATTGAATAAGGTATATTAGTCTTATTGTTAATAAATCCCATAGATGTGGCCAAAACTAGTTTAAATCAATCCGCAATCAATTAGTATTATTCCTAGTAAGATATAAGGTAAATTTATTTTTCATAATATTGGGTTTCTAGTTATAAAATATCACATCTTACTACTCCTTTATATATTTTTAACTGTGATAGGTTTGGTTTTACTGTAATGTGAATTTAAAAGTCTCTAAATTTTTTTCGGATATATTACAGACAAATTAATATCTGATAACTTACCATTTGCAGCGGCTGCCTCAGCACCTTCCTCGTTAATTTCAATAAATGCCTTTTGCACCGCGTCACTGATATATAATCCATTGTTGACGGTTTTTATCAGATTTTCTAGTTTAGCTTCGCGAGGGTTAAATAGCTTTGTCACGTTTATCTGTGAAGAGAAGTAACTGAATTAAATAAATGAACCAATATCCGTAAATAAAAAGCCATTCTGAGAACTAATATATTAAACATTTTTCATGAAAACATATTTGATTTGCTTTTATAGTAAAAGATCACAATATCTAACAACAATTTCAATTATGCAAATCACTTAGAGATTTTAGTAGTAGCGTTGAACTTACAAAACATGGAAATGGCTTAATGCTTCTTAAATACTTAACAAAATAGCACGTGAAAATGATAGCAATCTACTTTGGGACTACCGCAATGAAGAGAACTACAACACAACTGTATTGTGTAGAGCGCATTACTTTTCATTGTAATTTAAATTAAAAAAAATTGCAAAATTAGAAATAGTTTTATTTAGTTCTTCTACTTCGAATTCTTTAATTGAGAAGTAAAATATAACTAAAGTAAAGTGAGTGTAAATAAAGTATAAATGCTTATAAGCACTTGAATAGTAAAAATGATTCATTAGTTTCTAAGTGATGTCCGGACGTACACGTACAAGAATAGAAGTAATAATGTTCATATCCTACAAATTTTATGAGAACTGGGCTTTTTTAAATTTACAGTTTCTGAATGCATATCAATGCATTCAATGCATTTATATAATAAAATACAAAATACCTATGAGACATAACTTTTAGAACCAAAATAAATATTATTATATAGTTATAATTTACTTACATTTTGTAGAACTAGCTTTAAGTCCGTCGTAGTCTCGATTTTAAATTTAGGAAGGAACACGCTAACCTCTATGTCAAACATATTATCAATAATACTATCTAATATTGAGAGATCTGAAAGTTTTTCTTGTAATTTTATAATTCCATCAATTTTACGTGGAAGAAGAATGTAAAGTGCTGATTCTCCGCCCTGGTACGTAAGTTCTAAAACCTAAAAAATATAATATGTATATCACTTTTAGATAAAATATATCCTCTATATTAGACCTCCTTATAATATTATAAAATTCAAACCTGAGCGTCCAGTTCCGGGCTGTCAGCGTATCTATAATGGTCTTTATTGTACATCGTTGGAACCTTGATAACTTTCTCCTTGCTTATATGAAAGTCTCTGTGAACGGTTACTTCTTTGTTAAAAGGAATATCCCACAGCCCCTGATTACAAAAAATAAATAAAATAAAATATTTATATTAATTGAAAATAGGAATTTTTATAATCAATATAATTTTAAATAATATGACAATACCTTAAAGTAAATTGCATTTACTAAAAGTGCTCTGGTACTACTATCCAGATTATCGGGATTTACTAAATTTTTAATACGATGATTTGTTTGTTCTTCAACCTGAAAATATTTCAACATAGTAAAAATAAATCAATATCTATTATCTATTAATATAAATATATTCATTTATTGAAAATTTTACGAAAAACGTACCCAAAGGTTGACATCCTTAGCGGTCTTTTGGCTTTGAGTAAAGTCAACATTCGCAACTTCAGACCCAAAGACATCTCGTGTAAGATTAGCAAAATCACTATTTAGTTCATAATCCTTTGCTACATAAATTTTGCTTGCTGTTTTGAGTGTAACTCCTTTAACTGACCTTAAATGGGAATTTACTTTTGTAAACACCGCTTTTGTCTGTAAAAAAGGTTTTTTCCACTAGTGTTATATCTTAATTAATAAATTAATACATATGAAGTTACTCATTAGTTCTCTGATGAATCAAGGATTCCCCTCCAGCAGCAGCCAGGGGAATCACAATTATGTCTAAATTGGGCCCATAGACAACACAATTATAATGATGTTCACACAATAACAATCCATTCATATAATTATATGAACGTTGCTCACATAATAAAGAACTTACTCATGTGATCTAATGCTGTCATTTATCATTGACATTAATAAAACCATTAAACAAACAACAAATTTGTTATGCCTGTTAAAAACGTAAGTTTCATAGTTATATCCTATATTCATTTAAGTATATAGTTGTATTGATCATTAAATGATTATAATATTACCTAATACTTTTATTGTACTAATAAAAGTTCTTTCTTTCTTTAGTTTCTTGTTGGGTCGGAAATTATTAAATATATGTATGTTAATATTTTGACTAAAAGTATTCTAGATATTAGTGAACTTTAATACAATAAACTACATTTGCTTACTGTATTGTCGTTTGGCATTCCGATGGTGGCGAGTAGTTCATCATGAGATTCTCCAACGGATGCTAAGGCAAGTTGAGCAAGAGGTGTCAAGACTGAAAATGCAGACAAAACTACGCTCTGACCCGGTTTTTCTTTTACTACCTCCTGCAAAAATACTTAAGTTCTAATATTTTTATTTGTCGCACGTCAATCCAATATCCATCGTTACTGCCAACGTATGTTAACAACATTTAAAATTCATTATAATTATTAGATTGTAAGTATAAAAATATACCAAGCTTTTAAAACTTACTGTAAACATTTTCGCGGTAAACTTGTTATTGCCATCACGAAAAATTTTATCCAAGCTCCTATCGCCAGACGTAGCCATAAAGGCTAAGGAAAATACTGCCACAAAGAAATGCATCTAGTTACTATATAGAAAGTAATATGTTTACTATAATATATAAGTATATATGTTATGTTTTTGCTTGAATTAATTAATTTTTATTTTACCTTAAACCTATTGTTCAGTATAATACAAGTTCATCAACATCAAAAAAAAAAATAGTTTCGATGCACATATCATTATAAAAATTTAAGTTATGTAGTTTAACCAGTCTGCAAGTATCTTGTAGGTAAGTTGCAATATGAATGAATTTTTTCCTCCTACTTACGTAGGCAATGACTAAACTCTGATAAATAAAACAAGACAATACCAGTTTCTCTGGACATATGAGATATACATATGTATGTGAAACCAGTTTGAAATAATAAATCTCTTAAACGCCATTGTATAAACAATATTATTAAACGTTCTGCATTCAATGTGATAATGCAATCTCTACTAATAAAAAGACTGAACAATACAATACATTTTTGTTTGAAACTAATCTTTGCCAAACACTGTTCGACAGAATGTTTTTGTTGATAACATTTTTTTAGATCAGGTTTTATGATCTATAACAACATCGTACCGTACAGAAGCCGAAGATGTACATATAAGCTCTTCGAAAATGTAGATAATTGGTGAATTTTATTAAGACAAAAATATAATATTCAATTCTTAAGATTAAAAAAGCGGTTTTGAAGCAATTTCTATTTTGCCCGTTTAGATTTTAAAGATGCTCATTTAACATATATATGTTGAAACAATCGTGTCATGATATTTTGGTCAGGGAGTGTTAATTATCATTTCATCCCGTCACACGCTTATAGAAAACTAAACGGCATTAATGAAAATAATATAATTATTACTCACGACACAATATAAACCGCTTCATTTCGTTACACACCGCACGAATGCCAATCTCACACTAACCAGTTTCCTTATAGTGATGCTCTTTTAAACATAGGGACTTTGTATACAACTAAAATCATCAATATAATATTTAAAACAAATTTAAAAAAACCATCGTATTCGTATTGTACTGGGGTTTCTTATTAATAAAAAAAACGATAAATTATTTGTAGTTATTCAAACGGTATTATAGCACTTAATAAAAACCCACACAGTACTATTACCATTAAGATATCTATATATCGTAATGGTAAATCCCAAAATCACCCTAAGCGGATAGTTATTGTTTGCAACTCTTTATTTTAGAAAGCCGTCCAAATCTGTGATACTAAACGCAAAGAAGAGGAGTTCCAGAATGTTAATTATGACTTAGTCAACCCGTACCTCATCAAAATCACAACCACAACCGTCAACTGGCCCTAGTATGATATTTGAATATAGTTACTAAGTTATACATTTTATGAGTCTGACAAAATGTGAAATGATTTTTTACTTAAAAAGTTCTATAAATAGAAAATACTACACAACTGTTACCAATAAGAAAAACAAAAGCAAACGCAGAGAGTATACCTAGCTCAGACAATTTATTTGTTCGCGAAGCAATAGTAGGTATGTCTTACTAACAAAGTATTTGTTGCGGCACTAACGGATCTTCAATTTGGTCCAGTACTCGTACATAATGTGCTTTTAGCGAATGTTTATCATTGTGTACTTTATTTTATAGTACATAAAACTTAATGCTTATATTTGTTATGTATGAACAAAACGGAGTATGATTAGAACTGATAAAAAATTACGAAAATTTATTCTGTAGAAGTTATAAATTAGTCAGCATTATAAAGTGAAGCAGTCCTGATTATGATTCTCGACCCCGAGATATTAGGAAAACTTTTAATATTTATTTAAAGTTAAATATTAATTGGTAGTGTAGATTATAAAGTACAGATGAGTTTTTTTAGCTTTAGTGTTCACGTTCGTACTAAATGGGTTCTCAATATAAAATATTTTTCACATCGCCTAGAGCCAGGGAAGTCACAATCGCTAAATTATTCAAAAGAATTTGCCCTAATGTATGCTATGTCCATTGTAGCCCTATCACACCCGGCATAACAATTATTGCAAAATGTGTTATCGACAAAACTTTAAAAATTAATTTAATTATAAGTCATCAACTGTTTTAGTCCGCTGTCATAAGAATCATACCACAAAGAAGCGGTTTGTTAACTTATAAAAGCTTTAATTGAAACCTCTCTTTGGAAATATTTATCTTCTTTGTTTGTAATATTATATTTCAAAATGTATAAACTATGTTTCCTATATAAATTATAATTGTACAAAAATATAGAACTATAGTATGAGTCAAAGAATATTTATAAGGTATGTGCCACATATAAAACAATATATATTATTACTTGGTGTAGTTCTGCATTGCGTGTTGCGTGTTTTCTATTTCTCGACGATAAATAATTCATTCTCCAGATCGTACTCGCACTTATTTCCTACATAATATATATGAGATAGATAAATAAATAATCAAATAATGATATTATTATAATCTTATAAAATAAATATAAGATTTCTTATAATTAGAATTTAGTATTGAAGATCGAACCATTAAATTACACTTCAACATTTTCTACATTTCAACTTCAATTCAATATTATAAAATATTTTTTTTATAATTATGTCTTTTTTTCTAACTTTGATCTTTATCGCATCGCATTAAGTTGTAGTTCTGACCAATCAAGTTTTATTTTTAATTATAAAAGTGGTTGCAGAATATAATAATCTACGTTTAAACGTATCTTTTTTACACTTTTATGTATCAAACGAGTACGCGATACATTTGGTATAAAATTGTGTTCGGACTCGTAATATAAAATATTTTATTGTGAATTAATTAGTACTAACGTCATTTCTATTGCACTTTGATAATCTTATCGACGTTATTATTACAATGTTAACTGATTGCAGACTATTAGTGTTACAGCAGATATTATGGCATAGCTAATATCTTTACTAATGAAATTGCTATTTATGTTAGTTTTAATCTTGTACCGCCAGTATACTATTAATATTAAATTACTTAATAATATTCAATATTAATGTATGAGATATGAAGTATATTGCGCGGTAAAACATTTTAATAAATTAGGAAATAAATCAAGTACGTTTCCTTCCTCAGAGGTTTTTACGACTCTCACAAAGCAGTTCATAAAACGTTTAATATAAAAATGCGTCTTTTATTAAAATAAAAAGCCAAGAGTTGATAAGCATTACGTCATGACAAGTGAAAAATGACTTCAAATCCGCCGCCCACTCTAACACGACAGCCTACCATTAAGAGGTTTTTTAATCGATGTGAAGTTTAATATAAAATTTTAAGGTATAATATCCTATCGCATTTTACTTTTTTGGTACAAATTTAGAGGTTGGGGGAGGTGCAAAAAGTTGAAATTAAAAAATTTAACATTTTCTTTAAATATCAAGGACGTTAAAATATATACAATTGATTACGAAATTTAATTTGATATATTTGAAAAATAAATAAATACTAATTAAAAAAATTCTAAATTTTTCCTTAATTATATGCTGGCAATTTTTTCGTGGTGTACTCCTACTGGAGATCATATTTTATAACGGGAACGTATCCTAACACATAGGTGATGTGGAAAGCAGTGTATTCACTGACTGACATTATATTTCTCTATTTATAGAATATAAAAATTTGATAGAAGAAGTCTAAGTTCACATCCAAATTAATAGTGGGCCCAGCGAAGCGGGCGGGAATCAACTAGTTATAGATATAAGACGGAGGATGTAATATGATGATACGTATAAATAATTTACACCCTTACGCTGCAGTTAATCGTCGTAACACTAAGTGGGATACGCCTAGTGCTTGTGTATTGTCTTTTATTTAATACTTTAAATACCAAACACACAACATTACTTGAACGTAATTCATAGTTCTATTAACTTCCTCTTTAGAATGTGTTTAATTAACATATTGAATGCACAATTAATGAGCTCCATTATAATTGGAAAGAGCCATTAAGGGTTTCTGGTGTTATGGAACGAAACACAATAATGGGTCTAAAATTGAGCGAAAACTTAGACAACAACCCTTTATTGTGAAAAAGTTGGTTCTAACTTCAGATATAATATCTTGTTATGGAAATAATTCAACTGTGGTTCCCACAGTGCATTGCGTGTAAAAATGGGAAAGTAAATCTACTTTGCGTATTGAAAGTAAATCTGCGTGGTAATCACCACGCAGTCCGAACTTTCAAAGCTGCTGCAGGAGTTATTTTAATAAAAATAATTCTAAAACATTGTTTATTTTATAGGTATTTTACTTCTTTTAACTCAACTTAATAATGAAGTTGAAAAACAATAATCAGTTATAATTAAACAGTTTTAAATTATTTAATATATCTTGTATTCATATTAATTTGTCATTAAATTCTATGTTTTTTTTAATACATATAATTTATCCAATTCTAATCACAACCTCATCATACAATAACAACGTTCATTAGCATTTTGGTTAACCAGTTATCTGTACCATTATTATTTATATAATAATAATGATATAGTGTATGTAGTTTTAATGAATCTATTTACAAATTGACAATATACGAATTATTTTATTTTTATTTTCTTTCCAGTCTATACCTATCATCAGTTTTGTCCTAATTTGTTTTATAAAGTGCATTTTAAACCGTGTAAAATCGTTAACCGACTAAACATTTTAAGCACGTTCACAGCCAGGCGAGCTTACAATATGAGAACTGTATGTATATAACTAAAGTTAACATCAACAATTAACCACATGTGTGAGCTATGTGTCAATGAACCCTTACAATTTTCGAGTTCGTTAACGAAGTGCTACTAGTGTGCAAAATTCATTTTATTTGCATTTTTCTAGCAAACGAGAAACAATGTGGCAATCTTTGTTTTCTGTACAATGCACTTTAATTGAAATGCAATTTACTTACACATTTATGAAAAACTTTTTGTGAAAATATTAAATGATAAGCAGGATGAATAAATTTAAATTTTCAGTGATGTTCATTATACTTTTACCGCAACAAAGTAATATGCTGCCTCTATTATGTTTGTTATAAATAACAATAAGTGATATTAAAGGCTTATTTACTGCTTAAGATCTTATTCTTAAAAGTAGCTTAAGAATATTTAATTTAGGGTAAGGGAAAATATAATTAAATTATTTTAATTAATAATACACATACAAGGCCAAGTTATATTTCAAAGGATTTGTTGTTGTTTAACTAAATAATAATATATTAGCTACTGAGAAATTCATGTTTTTAGGGTCGCCTTTAAGGTACGGGTAGTGTACGGGTCATTAACATCTTTTTTTATATTATTTAATATTCTGCAGTTAAATGAAAACTATATTAATTTTATAAAATTTTCTGGATTTGCAGATTTAAGTCCTATCATTTTATTTTCACTGGCTATATGTTCATCCGTTTAGGAAAAAACTTTAATATACAAATAATAATTAACGTGTCTATTTGAGTTTTTTATATTTTAAGCGATATTTACCTTGGCATGATCTTTAGAAGGCACTTTAATACACAATAACCTTATATACTTTTATTAATAAATATTCTATAAAATATAAAAACAACCCAAATAGTTACAGAATTTAATGATTCTTACAAAAAAACTCCTCACAATAATAATATAGAAGTTATTTAATGGACGGAAAACTTAGCCATAACGATAACAATACAGGGTTCACATCTTTATTAGATTAATATTTCGAATTTTTGATGGAAATTAATATCTATTAAACACCACTCTGGTTGTGGTAACAGACTATAGAAATTCTGCAACTGCCCTGTTACATACCTTGAACGAGGTTCAAAGTATAGTGCAACATTTTGACTAATTAACATTCCTCATAATACACGTTTCCTTTCATATATGTCATATGTATGTTAGTGTGAGCTAACTATGTAATCTTCACTATCGCATATTAGTGTTGACAAGCAGTTATTAGTGTTGACTCATATCACCAATGGACACTGCACATTTGTCACTGAATAATAAAGCGTGTTATAAGATTTAGTAGAACATAATTTTATATCTCAAGACATGACTATCTCCGTTATCTTGTTAGATAGGGTTAGATTTTATTTAAATGTGTATTATAGAACAGAATGACATGTGGAGTTTAATTATATTCTTTTAAAATTGAACCATCTCATCGTCATTGTTAAATAAATTGAAATGAATAATTTCACGTGCTTTTGCATTTCCATGATTATGGTAAAGATTCTTTCTTACCACGATTATTAAATTACCTTAAGTTCTCAGTAATTACAAGGCAACCTACATTTAATGACTTTATTTGAAAATTTTAAGTCCATTGTTTGGAAATAAAGTGTTAAAAAATAATTGATTATATAAACGGTGAGTTACAGATTAGAAGCAAAAAATATATATCATTTGAGGTACAAAAGTTGAATCTTGCTCGCAAATTGAAATTACCGTAACACTTAGTTTACTAAAAAAAATATTATTACGCAGAAAATAAAAAAAACAGCCTTTCTAAAGATCAACAGCAGCATCACCTGTTGGAACAAATTAATCTTTGTTAAAAATTGTATTAATTGAGCGAAGTGAGCGTAGCGAGCGCAGCGTTCTACTGGAGGCTTTGTTTTCATTCTTTGTCACGAATAGGCTCGAAAACTACTTGACGGAAAATAATGAAATTTTGCAATCAAAAAACACACACATTATGTGATGGTTTTAATATTTATTTATTTTTTTTGGAAAATGTCATGTCGTTGAGAAATAATCGTCAAAAACTGATATCCCATTGAAGTCAATGGGAAACGATAAGTCTTTACACTGGGCTCGCTTCGCTCAATATGCAAACAGCACCCGAGATTTCGCGAGCGCAGCGAGTCGCAATTGAGGGTCTGTTGGCGCTCCTAGTATTATTTTTATATTAATATCTATTAATATAAAATGATTATACATTAAATTTACAAATAGAATAGAATAAAAATTTGCGTTCATAAAAAATTTTAATCTTTTTATAATATTTTAATCCAACACGAGTCTAAGTTGAAGCGGCCAGTGACGTGTCGAGACCCGGAAAGTGAATATAAAATTGAGTGGATGATTAAGCCTTTTTCATTCAGTAAAGGGACCACTCTAAGGATCTCTGCTTGCGCTTAGTAAATATACTGCGGAATGTCAATATTTAATCCAGTTGTTCAAGAGCAAAGATACTCTTTTATCATATTATTATCAATTTCTATAAAAACTTTAAACTTACTTTATAAATTTTATTTAGCTCCATATTATTTAATGAAAAAGCATTAATTATGCAGTTAAGTCAGTCAGTAAATATACAATATCATGGAAAAGGACGCAGTAGGATACGTTAGAGCCAAAAATATGATATTTTTTTTGTATCAAATGAAAATTTTGGAAACAATAAAATAACACAAATATTTCCCGAAGCATTGCAGGGAATTATGTTTACACGGGCTTGCTATTATATTTACATGCACATATTTTTATTTAACTGAATTTATGCCATCATTTAAATTCATATTTTATAACTAAAAATTTTATTTCGTGACGACTGTTTTGAAAATCGTCGACTACATATTTTACCCGTGTAGCCGCTCCGTCGCTGGCAGTGTACGTGACGGACATACAGACCAGTGAGATTAGGCACTTAGCATACATTACTATATGACTGTATAGCTTCAAGTAGATCAGGCGTTCAAAAAAGTTATTCTGCACAAATTTTCATTTGATAATTTGTTTTTATAATATAAATTAAATATTGAACAAGTTTCAACACATTGTAAAAAATATAATTCATCTACCGGTGGTGATAGTCTATTAGTCCAATTTATATTATTATTACTAACTCGTCTATAGCTTACCAGCTTTCTCCGCTGCCTAATTAAAAATAATAATAAATATGTTTTATTTGTATGATTATTTCAAATTCTTCTTTGGATTCAGACGAGGCGTAAGAGTGGTGAATAATGAACAATTATATTATTTCTTTGCAAAGAATATTTCTGTTAACAAGTTTTCAGGAAAACGACTTTTTTTTAACTTTTATTAAGACGTCGTTTTCTTTTCGTGTTACACAAATCCATAACTTTAATTAGGGTAAAAGAAAAAAAATGTAATCCTTATTGTTGTTCAAATTTTTTAAAGCAATACTTTATACCCCAATTTGGCTTTACCAGAATAAACTAAAAAGTGGGTGGGTTAATTCTCCCTATGTTTATATTTATTATTTACTTTTCTTTTTATTTTACTTATATGAGTCAATTATTTTGAAAGTGATCTAACTCCATTTTTCAACTTTTTGCCGGTTACCATATTTACATGTACAACTTCATGTTATATATCAGTAAATCATTTCAGGTTGCTTATACGAGTATTTAGAGCAAATACAATAAATTTTTTACACATAAGTTTTCCGAGTTTATAAGATAACTGAGCCGTGTAGTTTGAAAGTGGCCTAACTCCATTAATACGTCTTACTTCAAGATATTTACTATTGATAATGTCGGAAATCATAGATCTTATATTTTTAATATCAGGGCATTCGTTTTTACCAAATTATACTCGTAGAGATCTTGGCGTGGAAAAAATTGCATTATAAAATTACTTTATTGTTCGTTCCCCAAGATTATTACAAGATTGTTAAATAGTGTCGGAAGGGTAGTAATTTTATTGTAAATGAAATGAGACAGGAAGATTTTGTATCAACAAAATTATTAGAAGATGCAATTTTTAAAAGGATTAAGAATTCAGATGGAGAATCAGTAAACTGAACCATATAAAATTTTCTATGAGACATCAAAGAATGAGAATGAAAATTGCAGAGTCCTGAATTATTAGCACGTCAGGGTAGACCTAGAAAGTTCGAAAATATTGTATTGACATTGACAAATTACAACAGCAAAATTTAAGGGCATAATTGACCTATTACGATACATACCACCAGAACATCATGATTTCTTCAAATCCCTTTCACACGCACAAAATGTAGACGAATAGTAAATTTTTTTGTAATAAATTTATGTTTGTAATTTTCTGTATTCTGTAATTATTTAAAAAATGTTTTGAGTCGCATAAATTATGTTTCCGAAGTGTTTTCAACATATGTGAAACAAATTCAGTATTGTTTTTTGCTATTTGAAACATCTTAAATTATGTTGACTTCGGCACCTTCAAATATTATAATTAATCTATCTGTTAATTTTGAAAGTGCCCCTACTCCGTTCTTGATAAGAAGAAAACGCACGTTATTTACTAAATAATTGCCACAATTTTAACAGAAACTTTAAATTTAATATCCTTAGATACGGTTAAAGAGTATAAATTATTAGTATCCTTACGTATATTTTTAAATTCATTGAAACGCAAAACTTTAAATATCTCGATTTAAAGATAAATGGAGTTAGGCCACTTTCAAAATAAGCGGCTCATATGTGATAGTAGGTACTCAATTTATAGGTCACACAAAACTTGACTAACTTAGTTATGAATAATGAGAAATCAAATACAAAACACACTTTTGTGAAACTTAATACCAATATTAATCAGAGGAGCAGTAAGCATTATTACGTTAAATGGTAATTCATATTTTCATTTACCCTTAACTATTTAATATGCAATTTTTTTTTATATCAGACATTATTCTCATTTTTAATATCAATGCGAAATGTTTTAAAACTCTAAAGAAATAAACTTCTCTAAAAATAGTTTAATTATTCAGACAAGCTGTGTACAATGTGTATAAACATATTATGTATTTTCTTATAAAATGTAAAATATTAAAAATTGACAGAAATAACGTAACAGTGTAATGTGTTTCTGTTTGATAAAACCTAATTAAGATTCTTAAAAAGCTTTTTCCGTAATGTTTGGTTTACAAACAACTATATTTTAAAGTTAGTTAAAGTCAAAATGACTAAGCATGTTTCTGATCGGTTTAAAACTTGTGACTCAGCACTTTATTCGCACACCTCTTGACACTCGACTTTACATAATAATGCATACAATATGCATAGGGGGCATTGATTTATGCAACCCTCTAAGATGATGAGTGATTATTTGTTTATATCACAAAAGCTTAAAGTTATCTATATGTTTACGTCTTAAAATATTTATAAATTATTCTACGAATTACCTACAGTATGTATAATCAAACAATAATATCACTTTATATTACCTTTTATAAACGAAATTAAACCATTTACGTATACAAAGACGTACTTCGGTGGGCCGTTGATGGACCGGTGCCCGTGAATTTAAACAGAGTAAGCCTGTCGTCTCGTTATTAATATTAATTTTCCATTAGCAGACCTAAGATTTAAACCAAATAAACTTTTGCTTTCATCTGATATAGGCACTAGGTTAACGACATAGAGATTGGAAACGAAATATTTAAGAAGTTTACATCCCCTAATGCTGGTATTAATGAAAATGTTATGAATAAGTGTTCAGAGGGCCGAGACTTCTTATCATTAGTCCTACAAGTACAAACTTGGTTATGAAATTTGTCTTTGATTAATTCTATAATTAGGATAACATCTCTAAGTCCGTGGAATCGAGATAGTTTGTAATTAGTTATTAAATAACTCTTTGTAAGGAATTCAGTTTGTTAACACAATTTGCTTAATCGTCGTATGACATACTTTTAAAGCAAGCAAGCAAGTATGTTAATTTTGGCCCATTTAACTAGATAAGCGTCTAAAACTGAGCAGTGGTAGTGTTGAGCGTTCATTACTACATACAGCTTTACAACTCCAATCAACAACATTTCATAAACATGTTAATCTCAAATAAACACAAGTAACTGATTTATAAACCCTTCCTGGATAGTATCTTTCAATTTCATGGCAGTAGGGTTCCTTGTCGGAGACTCAATATGATATATATAAAGACATTTTTTTACATATATATAGAGTAATATTTTATTTGGTTGCAGATTATTTTACACTTCATGAGTCATGTTGAACGACTCATTCTTTTCTTAAATATAAATTTTAGCTTATTATTATTATTTTCTGTACACGATGTATAAAAAATAAGGGTTTAACTATTTATTGTCATATAAAAAAATAACAAACAAACACAGCTGTGCAAATTTCTTACTTATCTGAATGTAGACTTGTTGATTCGAAAATTTAAACAGATTTGTTTGGATTTGTTAGGTTCTTTTTTGTTTATCTGTAACTTTTATAACTTAATATTTTGAAACTTATTTAGACAAATAAGTAATTATTTATATATAGGTTGTGAAATAGAACCTCTTTCTTAAATATGATTCTAACATTGACGACTGTGTTGTGTTATATTACACCCCACATTGCAGTTTAAGTGCTGGCCATCGAATGGATATTTGCAAGTACACAAATCGGTCAAGCAAGTACTTATTTATTGTTATGTGATCATAATGACATTTTACATTTCTTTTGCTTTAAAATATTATAAGGCTAATAAGATGTCACATTAGTACATTTTTTTGTCTTATAACATAAAATATACGAATGAAACCGCAAAATAATACACCACAAAAATATATACTATATAAATTACTACAATGTGGCGTTGCGTATTATTAGGCAACTAATATATTGGAATAAGGAGATGTAATATTGTGTAACATGTATCTGCACGGGCAGTTCTAAATAATAAAAAAAAATATCTAAATAACTTAGAGTAATGTGAAAAGACGTTTTGTTCTATTATTACTACTACTATACTATTATTATATTTCAGCAGCACTGTGATCAAAGATGTATAAGTAAATAAGGCTTGTGCTTAAATGTACTGTCGCATTTACCATGTATTATTGTAAATTAAATATTTATACAATTATTTGTATGTTTAATTTTCATTTCATTTGCATACGTTTTGATATTATTACAGCAATTAGCTAGTTTAAATCCAATACATTCATTTATTGGTTTATTTATATACAACAAATATGTAGTGATAAACTAAACAATATATATTTATATACAGACCGGACAATATATATAATACACTAATTATAGTATATGAAGCGTCTTCTCAGAGATACATTTTGACAGACAATCTTCTTTACAAATTTAAATATATTTAGTGATACTGATATTGGTAAGGAAGAGGCCGTGTTTCTCAAAATGATGTTGGTTGTATTGTAAAAGTTAATAAAAAAGTTTTATTCTGATAACCGTTACACTTGAAATCTTTGTTTTCAGTATGATATTATCTTTGGAAGAAGTTATTCGCAGTGAAGTGAAAGAACATATAAATCGCACGGCATTGCGCCTAGTCGGTCGTTGTAAGAAATGTTTAAAGAAAAAAATAAATTAAACTGTCGAATACGCTCAAGTGTAATGCTTGTCATATAGTGATTGATGAGCTCTTAGCTTACATTCAGAACAAAGTTTCGATTGCGGATGAAGTGACCTTAGTGCAAATCTGTTCGTCAGCGTTCTCATGCGAACAAATTGAGATGGCTAACAGCTTACTCTTGGATTCATTACCTTCGGATATGCGTAAAACTGGACGTAAAGGAAAAGGCAAAGAAAATCGTTTACTATACGATATCATCAACATATTTAAGATATTCGTTTCCCATTTTATGGGTAAAATGGGTAGATGGGAATTGGTAGAAACTGAGGAAAAGCTTAGAGCTGTAGATCGTAAAATACCATTATTTATTACCAACGTTCATAAAGACACGTCGGAAATTGATATAATTACGAATATAAAAAATAAAACGAAGGAAGAGGTCAGCTTAGAAAAAATGTCAATAAAACGAAATTGTCAATACGTTGCATACAAACTTCTTGAATCTCAAAGCAAGCTCTCATTATACTTGGATGAGAATCTATGGCCTCGAGGTATTATCTGTAGAAAATTTGTGCATTTTAAGCCTAAAAAACCAACAGAAACACCGGTTTCGGTTGAGGAAACGAGCAATAAACAAACTAATTAATGGATATAAGCACTATATGTAAATTAGTTTCCTTTAACTGTAAAAGTGTAAAGCGGTCTGTGTGTGTGTGTAATAATATATCTGTGCGATAAATGTAGTGTTGCGCGGGAAATCATGGATGCAATGGCTAATCAATAAAAGTGGCTACGGATGCAGTGGCTAATCTAACGGATTTTACGGACGTACTTATCTCGGTAAGTACTATTATAAACTCTTACGGGGAGAACTGTGTTTATATTTTGAGAAACTATAATGCACACCCATCAGAGCGGTTTTATCACGAACTTTCTCAGTTTTGTACTAAGCAAAAATGGTGTTGTATTGATGCGAAGTTTCTCGACTTACAGTCGGACACTTTTACATTTTTAAGTGAAGCTAAGGGGGCAAAACGTTGGTTTAATCATTGTTTAGTTACTAAGGCGGCCCAGGAGTGTATTCATAACATTTTTGTTTTAATCGATGTAATGTGGTCAGACCATTTCCCTCTGGTTGTGGAATGTAACTTAAATACGTTAGTATTAAAGATATCGATACCAAATACCTCTCGAAGACTGTTTTATTGGGTAGAGAGAAGCGAAGAGGAAATTAACCTATACCGGAGGGAATGTCATGAGCGATTGACACTGATTGACTTCCCGCGTGTGCTTTGTGATTGCTATAACCATACTTGTAACAACTCGAAACATAAAGAAATCATTACAGAAATGTATGATAATGTAGTTCGTGCGTAGGAGGAGTCCGCCGCGGTGACTCGTGATAGTAGTAATGGTAGTTGTATTAGGAAGAAAAACGTCGTTGGAACAAACACGTGGTTGGGGCCCACGGGGAGGCAAGGCGATAGTTCTTGTTATGGCTCGAATCGGGTAAACCTACCGTAGGTAAGGTTTATGGGTCATTTTCACAAAAAGTGTACAAAGTTAAAATATCATGTAAATTTTTCAAGTTATGAAAAATGTATGTTTTGCGGTTTATCTAGATTAGTTATTTATTAGAATATTTGAAAATACCAAAATTATATATTAGAATTAAGTATTTCTCGACTTATAATTATTTGAAAGCCTCCAGGTTCGAAAATTATTCCATTCTGTGACCACTATAAACACTCAGATTTATTAAATAAAACGTAACTTGAAGTTATTTCCCGTAGTGTATTTTAATAAACCTAAATACAGAATTTAATAACAAAACAACAAAAGTGTAATCAATTGTAATTAGCAGTCATAGCATCATTATTAATTTCCAATCCGTTACTCTTTGGATAAAATAATCACAATTTTTCTTATTTAAGGAATACTTAGCATATTAGGAACTTTTTATCAATTACACAATCAAGAACACATTATACATTAAATATTATTGAAAACAAGAAATACGAGAACGCTTCCAGTGTAAAATTACATTAACAAATTTGATCTAAAAAAATAGGACATAAGAGATTATCAGAATTAAGGATATGGCACACAGTACAAAGTTAGATTGATTTGATTGAGAACGATTGACAGCCAGTTTAATCATTTTCTTCAGATTCTAATCCTACACATCCTCGTGATGGATAGATTGGACTAAATAATTATTATTTCCAAAAATGTTTTCAGAACATAAGTCACCTTTATCAAAATGTATCTCTTCTGTATCATTTAAAACATAAACTGGCAAGTTGGATAACAGATCTAAATCCAATAATTTTTCAATGTTATTTAAATCGTGACTGTCACTCAATAAATGTGAGTTATTCGGGGTCAGCGTCAAATTTGCAAAAGATCTATTAGTATTTGCTGAGGGATGTAAGTGACATCTTAAAATGCGAAAAAACTTTGTTATATTGTTCATGATGTATTCGTAAAAAAATATAATTATTAATTACAATAATCGCATTCATCTTGACAAAAGTGATCATATATAGTATAAATAGTGCATCGTTGACACCAAAAAAAGTCAAAATGCAGTAAATCCTTCAGTTTAGCTCTATTATATACTACAAAATGCTCCGGTTTGTTATCAATTGAAGTAGGATATTTACACCCGTAACATTTATCTGAGAGACAGAAATGTGTAATTTTCCATGGCCACAAAACTTTTTCGAGTGATATAAAATCACTTTTGGTTAAGAAACCATCAATATCTGCTATTGCAATCATTATTGTGATTCAATAAGGCAATCAATTTTGTATATAGATGATCCTGAAATGAAATTTGTAGTGTGTTGTAAAAAATACAGAAACTATAAATTATCATTGTATCAACTCCTTAAGAATTCCACTCCGAAACTTTTGGGTTCCACGTTATACGTTACCAGTGGTTTGGTTTCAGAATAGAAGTAACGGACACTTACCTTGGTTTGAATTTAATTAAATAACTTTTAAGGAACTAAAACAATGAACTATTAAACTTTTGATTTAAATTTATTGATAATCTATAAACAATTAGTATAATTTGCAAAAAAGTTACTAAACCACTTACCGTAGTATTGGTTTCGGTTTATGGAACGTTGAAACTGGACCACCGCGGCCGACACTCCTATTTTTAACAATTGTCGCCACAAAATGAAGGAATCACAAGAACAGTTTGTTTTAAAAGTTAATGTTTAAGTTGCCTTGCATAATTAAACAACTTTTATTAGTAGTTTTTGTTTACAGGTTCAATAAAATACGGTTACGGAATGGAATTTTCCATAGGGACCAATTTTGTGTTTCGGAGTAATTATATAATTAAAATTACATATTCTACCTTTTAACCGAAGTATTTCAATAGAATACAAGTAAAGATTATAAATTTTCTAAAAAAAGTAATTTCAACGTCATATATTTATAACGAAAGCTGATATTGTTATTTGAACTTAGCTGAATTGGTATGGGACACTGCAAAAATGACTACCATTATTGATATAAAATTAAAAAATAAATATTTATAACGTAAAAATCTAAGTGAAATATCCTAAATTTAAAAGAAAATAAGCCATAGATTTGATTGTAGTAAAATTTTGATGAAACTTACCAAAAAATTATGTAATAAAACTTTAACAAAGTCATGGGACAGCCCAAAAACCTAATGTACAATTTTTGTGAAAACGACCCTTATACTGAAATGTGTAAGGCCAGAAAAATTTTTAAGTCTCGTTTAAAAATGTGTCAAATCCATGAAGAGCAAAGAAAAATGGACATTCTGGCCTCGTATCATTCTAAAAATAACTTCCGCGGATTTTGGAGAGCTACGAGCGTCGGTGGATTGTGTGAACCGGAACAGATTTCTAGTCTTTTTATGAACCATTTTTATGTGAAATCGCTGCGGGGGACTTTTCTATCGTTGCTTAATGTTGGGACTGGCGGGAACATGGGGATCGAGTTTAAATCACAGGAAGTCGCACAAATGATCTCGCGTATGACTAAAGGTAAATCCACAGGACACTATGGTCACAGCATTGAGCATCTTAAGTATGCTGGCCCACTTCACACAGATTCTTGCAAAGTTGTACAATATTTGTTTGAGTTATAGTTTTATGCCCGCCGAGATGATGCGGACGATCGTTGTGCCTATTGAAAAAAACAAGACCGGTGATCTCGCAGATAAGGCCAACTATCGACCAAAATCTCTGGCTACAGTCATTTCTAAGGTATTAGATAGCATGCTTAACACCCAACTAAATAAATATATCAGCTTGCAGGACAACCAATTTGGATTTCGGCCTGGATTGTCTACGGAGAGTGCTGTTTTGAGTCTTAGGCATGCTGTCACATATTATGCAAAGAGAAATACACCAATCCATGCCTGTTTTTTAGATCTTTCAAAGTATTTGATTTGGTGTCATATAATGTAATGTGGAGGAAGATGGAGCAAGCTAACATGCCGTCTGAACTTATAAAAATTTTTAAGTACTGGAACAGTAGCCAGGTGAACTATTTTCGGTGAGCGGGAGTTTTCTCACGTCCATCGGTCGGAGTGCGGGGTCAGACAGGAAGGCTTAAGTTCACCAACACTATTTAACTTGTACATCAACGATGACACAAGGATAGGTTGTAATATTGATGGTATTTGTATTAATAACTTAAGTTATGCTGACGATATGGTTCTATTAAGTGCTTCAATTTGTGGCCTTAGAAAGTTGATAGCAATTTGTGAGGCTTATGCGGGAAAACATGGTCTGATCTATAATGGACCAAAAAGTGTAGTGATGGTTTTTGAGGCAGGGGGTAAAGCACCAAATATAGTACCCTCAATTTTGCTCGATGGGAATAGACTCGAACGAGTGTACCAATTTAAATATCTTGGACATGTGTTGACACCCGGCCTCAGAGACGATGACGATATTGAAAGAGAACGGAGGGCGTTTTCGGTGAGGGTGAATATGCTGACTCGCAGGTTTGCTCGCTACTCGACCGGCGTTAAAAATACATTATTTAGAGCATACTGCACAAATTTTTACTTATCTAACCTGTGGGCCAGGTATTCACAGAAATCTTACAACACTTTTCGTGTTCAATATAATAACGCATTTAGGGTACTGCTGGGGTTGCTGCGGTTCTGTAGTGCATCAGGGATATTCACTACGACGCGAATTAATTGTTTTTTCACTACTATGCGCCAAAAGTATAGTTCTTTAGTTAAAAGACTACGCGGTAGCACCAACAGCATCTTAAATATGATCTGTAAAAGGTTGGATTGTGTATATTTAAATCGTTGCTGCACCATGTCCAGTGGTTTGAAGAAATAACATAGTTTTTAAGATTAAATTGTTACTAACAAATTTGAGTTTTATGTTACTTTAGATAAAAATATAATAAATAAAATAAATCCCAGCGATGGCTAATGAAAACTTGTTTGACTTTCTGACACTTGAGATTCAGAAATGTGTTCCTATTTGTGCAACTCAAATATACATCGTGAAGCAGCGTTTTGGAGTGGATCAAGCTTTTTATATAGTCCTTGGTAAAATAAGATAACCAGCATCTGGATGTATAGAGAAGAGAAAATAATGAAATATAATTTTGAAAGGAATTGCAATATGTCAATCTGGTCTAGATTCGTATCAGTGTCAGAATTTATTTGAGTTTTCAATATACATTTGATTCATATAACTCGGTATGTGAAAACAAAAATTGAAACAATATTTGAAATATGGAATTTACTTTTAGAATAATTCAAACTGGGTTGCTAACGGCATTGAGGATATTATGTAGACATTCAACTGTAAATTTGTAGAAGTCATTTATACACCTGTTCAAAAGTATTTGTAATGTTAAAAGCAATATCACAAACAAAATATTCTTTATAAAAGACAGCGGAAACAGTCCTACATTGGTTCAATAATTTTAGTCGAGAGGGAGGGCTCTAGTTTTACATATCTTTTTAATTAATTTAATAAATAGTTAGTTTTGTGAGCAATTAAATATACTTTATAAACCTGTTAATTGTAAGGTAAGTGATCTGAATGGGAGAAAAAACTCCCTGAGGTTACAAGTTGAGGTGAGGAATTTATACTACTGAATAAATGATTTAAAATAACTTATATTTTATGTGCAGAACTTACAACTCATTCATCAAATTTATAAGGTCTCAGAAGAAACTCAGTTCCGGTATGTTTTATTTTCAGTAGAAGTTATAATGTTATTTGAAATCAAAGTAGAAATAATTACTACGAAGAATAATTTATTTGCAATAAAATATTAATGAACTTAAAGTTAACTTCTGTCTCTGCCGAGCTTCAAAGCAGCCGATGAAACAATCCACAAACTGGGCTGTTTGAATTAATTTATTTAATAAAGAAGTTTGTAACGTTTTTTAGGTTAAAAGTTAAAGAATCACAGTTTTTTTGTAATCTAATCTTATTTAACTGGCGGAATGTATAATATTTAGTCTTGAGCAAAATATTCTTCCTAAAAACATATTGTTGGTTAATTTGTGAAGATTCATTCAATGAAAAGGTAATAGTGCAACGGTCTTGTGTTCATATATTATTTTCCTACTTACGTAATATTAGCAAAGAGCTACTGAACATTAAAGAGAAGTTCTTAAACTATTTGGCTGTATATGAAAAAACCTGGTAAAGCTATGACTTGCAGGTAAATATTTTAACTTTAACAAAAAAACAACTCTTAATATAGATATAAATTCATCGGTCACAGAGTGTTGGTTTCAATTCCGCAAAATTTAACATAATACTGTTATTGTTAATATAAAAAGAAATTTAAACAACCGAACAATTATTTTCAGAACAAATTAAAAACATACTAAATTATATAATAATATTGTAGCTTGACCGCTTGTCAAGTTAATAGTCTTTGAAAAAAAATACAAAGTTTTAGTTAGTAAAAAAAAAGAAGAATTTTTAATGGAAGAGGAAGGTACACGAGCGTGTGGGTCACTGATAATAGAGTGATCTTCGCCGCACACGAAGTCTTGCTACATCCGGGAAATCGCCAGAGTCTTTTCGCAATTTGAGGTAGGAGAAATTGCTTTTTTTATATTATATATATAAATATATATAATACAAAATTATATATATATATATATATATATATATATATATATATATATATATATATATATATATATATAATTTTATAATATTTACTTTAATTTTGTTATGTATCAATAGTTCACTATATATGTAGGGAATTTAGGTAGACAGGGTAACAGAATAGGTAGATATTTCACGGGCTTCTGTTACTCGCAGTACATTATTCATGCAGTCCGTGTCTCAGTAACGAGTCGGTTTGAAAAGAAACCCACCACTGATAATGAACTCAGGCTTTTATTACAATTTCCTGAATTTAAATTGAACTCAACTTTACGGACTAAGAATCTTTTCAAAATTACCTTCCTCAGTCATTACGCCTTTTTGTTTTAATAAAATAAAAGTTTAATATTCTTTTGCCACTTTTTTACTTTTGGCTTTATTTTATTTATTTATTGTCAAAGTACGCAGTGCATATTTATCGAATTAGTTAAAGTAACATTGTATATTTTACATTGATTTCTTACAAATAAATCAGTAACTGCCTTATTAAATGGAATGACATAACGTTGAATTTTCTAAACATACATTAAATTTAACGATACTTGAATAGAATCTTCATTAAAATAATAAATACTTAACGTGCTTTTAGCGAATATAATGAATTTTATATTTTATTTTATTGTAAGTAAAATACTGAAATATGTAATATAATATGTAATAGAGAGTTATTCCTAGAGTGGCCTGTGTAAGCGTCCAACACTTGTGCATGATAGGGAAGTACCTTACCAGGCAGGAGATTTGCAACCAAGTGGTACCACAGAGCTTGACAGTTCCATGCCCTGTAGTATCACATCGACAGCCACAGCGCAGTCACTGGGATTATTGGAAGAGAAACAAGCCGGGCCTCATGGGTAGGATGCAAAAATGGCCCGCATTCCATCCCAATCCCTGATTTGTAGTTTCAATTTTGACATTGAATGAATACTACATTCCGTACCAAGCAGTAGCCATAGGACTCTAGTGGAACCTCGGCAGTGACCTGTTAATTTCCGGGATGTGTATGCAGCAGAAGATCCAATAAAATGGGCATCTGGCTATCCACGTCACGTAAACGAGTGTGTCTTAACCAACTAAAATAGACCATGCGCCAGAACAAAGTAGAACACAGATCTCACCTCATAGTTAGTGACACGTGACCCCAGACCATCGGCATTGTACGTGTTAAAGTCCCCGAGGTCTACTACATCTGCGAAAGGAGTCTGTGAAAGGATGTCGTCAATCTTCATCTGGACATGGCCCAAGAGTTCATCCGTTTCTACATTACCACTATGGAACCTATAGAGGCACTAGACCCCCACATAATCATCCATGTCCAACCGCAGCCAAAGTACAGTCAGGGACCTCCAAAAATCTTATGAACACAGATGCCTCGGCGTGTCGTGTTAGGTATTATAGTAACGCTGTTTCGCTAGGTAGAAAAATATGCGTCTTTGTCAAAAACCACAAGACCAGCTGCGTCGTTGTTAGGTGCTAATAGACGGTATTTAGGTTGGAGTGCAGTCCCCAGATGTTGCAGATGTCTACATTTAGATTAGAGTGGGGTGCCGTTAAGTTGTCTCGTTGTTTGCCCTCCTGTCCTGTAGTTTAACTTGGATCCGCCGTCGTGCGCTGCGGGAGTTGAGCTGAGCGCCCTCCCCTTCTTTAACGCTAACAAACTTACAATATAATATTGCTCTATAACATGCTCAGCAACTATCGGTTTAGAATCTCAATTGAAAAGAAAATCAGTTCATCATCAATAAAATTATAGCCATATATCTGTCTTTTAAATGAATCTCAACATTTACAAACCTTAAAGCGCGCGCACTGCATGAAAGAAAATAGAAAATGATAAGGACTGTGATATCATCATTCGTGATCGGTTACTTCTAAAATTAATCATTTGTTTTACACGGTTTTTTTTTTGCGGAACCATCTTTAGTAAAAGTTCTAGCAATGAGCGAAATAACAGAATTTTGGGTCAAATATTGGCTTTGTAGCAATTGTCGCAGTCTATTTAGCACACTCACTGATGCATGCGCGTGACAGATTTATAATGGGAAATCCCATAGGCAAATTTCATTTTACTATAACTTTTTTTCTACATTGAATTTTTTTATTCTGTTTTATGTAGCACCATCTTTAGGAAAAGAAGCCATGTGCCAAATTCTAAAAAAATACATTTATAGGTTTTAAAATAACCGATGTCGTAAAACAGCAAAATGAACGGTTAACAGCTTCGCTTACGCTCAGCTCAATAATTTTGACAGAATAGATTTAAATGTTGCTGAATAAAATTTTCTATTAATATTAATTTCTTATAATATAAAATGATTATACATTCAATTTACGAAAATAGATTGCGAATTTTAGTGGTTTAAATATTTTATCGTTATTATACTGACTAAAAAAATTTGAATCTCTTTATTATATCTTTACCGAGCACAAATCTGAGTTAAAGAGATGATTTATATCTTGTAATAATCGTAGAATTTATTTGTGATAATAAAAAAGCCTTAATTATGCAATTAAGTTTGTAACTAAATATACAATAGAGCCAAAAATGTGGTATAAGTTTTGATAAATCAGAATTGTTAAAAATATAATCAAAAATAAATATTTCCCAAAGCGTGGCAACGGAATTACTTTATCACTTCACACGAGTTTTCTATTTAGTTGCACCTAGTTTTATTTAACTGAATTCATATTCAAATTTACGCTATAATTTAAACTCATATTTTAGAACTAAAATTTATATGTCGTGACGAGTGTTTTGAAAATCGTCGACTGCATATTTTACCCATTTAGCCGCTCCGTCGCTGGCAGTGTACGTGACGGACATACAGACCAGTGAGATTAGGCAGTTAGCATACATTACTTTATTACTATGTAGCTCCGTCTAGACCAGGCATTGAATAAGTAAAAACTTTACAACAATTTTTTTTTAAATAATTTGTTGTCTATAATCAAAATTAAACAATAAATATTTTGTAAAAATATAAATTACCTACTGGTGATGCTAGTCTATTATACCAATTTATCAAAATACTATTATGTCTAATATATCGTGTATAGCTTATGTTAACCAACTTGATCTGCAGCCTTTTAAAAAAAATAACAAAAAACATATTTTATGTATTTTTATGAATTTTCTTATTACGAAAACCCCGAGTTATTGTGCGTTATGAAATTTTTTTTAAAATTTCGACGAGATGTAAAAGTGATGAATAATTAAATTTGATATTGTTTGATAACAACATCTTAAAATCGTTTTCCAGAAAACGAGTTTTTTGCCTTTTATTAAGACGTCCTGTACTTTTTTACACGGCTCCATAACTTTAATAGGGGTAAAAGTAAAAGAATTCGATCCTGTATTATTGTTGTTTTTTTTATGGCAGTACCTTACACCCCATTTACTGATTTGGCTTACCCGGAACCAACAGAAAACTTTACATGTCTTTTTAGGTTTAAGTTTATTGAGTTAGTTTTCATTATGGCTTATGATGTTAAATAGAGTAAGTCTATCGCATCGTCGATGACGTATCTTAGCCATTAACTGACCTGTAATCAAACCAAGAAACTTTTAGCACTTGAGGTCAAGATAGTTTTTATCTTGTTATTAAATATCACTTAATAAAAAAACTTTTTGTTAACACAATTTCATTGATCGTAAAAGTAACACACAAGTAACTGATTTTTAAATCTTGTCTGGATATTATCTCTAAATTTCAGGGTAATACGGTTCCTTGTCGAAGACTCCATTCATGCTACACATTTAGTTACCCCTATATCATCATTTCAAATAGGGGCGTCCATAAAATATATCAGCTTGGTTTTGAAATCATGTAAAGAAAATTATATTTACAATAATTTTACTTACATATAGAGTAATAAATATTTTTTGTTCCAGACTACGTAATGAGTCACGTTGCACAACTCACTCTTTGCTTTAATACTCACGCGTGAGGTTTTTATTTTCTTTAACCTATTATAACAAGAGACATGTTTCCTTAAATTTTAAAACATATTCACGTGCTTTTTTTAAACCATTCGTTCAATTGCAACTAAAGTTTAGACAGTTATCGTTCGTTTTCCTAATTGTTGTTATTGCATTCCAGGTTGATACATTAAGCACCAAATAGTGAGAAATGTTATAAGTAATTTATTAAAAGTTTCTTATTAGTATAATTAAAACATTGAAGAGATATTCAGAAGAAAAAATAAACAATCACTCTCGTACCTTAAATGTGCGTAGAAAAAGTATTTCATCTAACATTGTATTTTTACATCCTAGCTAAGTACTCCTCCTCCTTAGTTTTTTCAAAATATGTGATTAAAATGTTTATTATTATTATTACGATAAATTCGATAAATAAATATTCGATAGATAAATATTATTACGATAAATCTGGTATCGAAATAGGCCCTCCTGACACTTCCATTTTGACGTACACAAGTGATCACTGATAATAATTCAAAGTGGAAAAGATATAAATAACTAAATATGTAAATAAATATTAAAAAATCCGTGCCCACAGGGGGACACGCGTGGGTAGACCTCGTGTGTAACTCGCTTAAAATATGTATAATTCACTACCTAAGAATAACACATGACGCCGTTGTTTACATCAAAAATTTTCAAGCAAAAAGCGGTTTTTATTTTTTTTCTCGGAAAAGATATCTTTTTTGGAAATACTTTTGGTACTTAAATTTAGAGTAAAAACCTTTCCATTAAAAATATTTTCGAGGAGGGAACGTTTACCAAAAAAAAGTTGCCGTGGTTTTACATACCTTAAATTTTGAAGCTAAAAGTGGTTTTTATTTTTTTTCTCGGAAATGGTACATTTTACGAAAAAACTTTTGATGCTTAAATTTAGAGCAAAAAATAACCTTTCTATTAAAAATACTTGTGATGTAAGAATATTTACCAGAAAAAAGTTATGAATTTTTTTCCAAAAATTTTCGGTTTTTTTACCCCCACCTCTAAGTTCTTGAAGTTAGGTTTTAGGTTTATGTACATTAGTTATAGGTATTCATCAAAGGCATCATATAATATAAACGCGATTGATCTTCTTTGTATAGGGAAAAAGTTATGGTCGAGAAACTGAAATCAGAAAAAGTGAGGCCCTAGCGCCCCCTGTCGCCGGATTTCTTTGGTTAACGAACTTGACCTTCATTTTTGGATGGTTGATTTTTGTGCAAAGTTTGAAAGCGATCCGAGCGAAACTGCGGCCCCTATCGTGCTGACAAAAGTCGAATCTGGACGCACGCACGCATATATATATATATATATATATATATAAACTTTTTGACCAATGTTCATTTCAGACTCAGGGGGTCATAAGAAGACCACCTGTGAAGAAATTTTTCCAAAATTCGTAAGTCGGGTACAAATGAATGGGCAGACCGAATTCTTCGAGGTCTACCCAAAACGAATAAGTTCATCACTACAATCATAACTTTTGCCACCCAGTACGATCCCAAGCAGTAATTTATTTTTAATATTTCTGGTGGAGTTTATTATGGAAAAGGTACTTTAAAAGTTAATGTGAAATTTTGCTCAAATATTAATAATTTGGTTTATTCGGTTTAAGATATTTGTAACTGTTCTATGGAAATCTGGCACTCAATTAAGGTTTTTGTTTTTTTTACTTATTAAGGTTTTTGTTTTTTTTTGTTTTTTTTTCCTATTCACTTATGCTATTTTATATATATTAAAACAAGAAAATACATCCGCATCCGCAGAACTATTACAATTAAAGGCTCAATATTACGCATCCCTCAAAAATTACCATTTCATAAGTGTAAGAATAGCTCGTTAGCTCATATTTTAATTCTGCAATTCTTGAATACTCTTCCTGTTCTATAATACTATTACGTACATAGTGTTTTATATTATTGTATAAATTATATTAATAAATATTTCAAAGGTAGCTGAGATTTATATGAGATACTATGATAAAAGAAATACTTTTGTATAAAATAACAAACTAATTCAATAAAGTTGTTATTTTTAGTGATTCTACTAGTAAAGGTTAAAACCTAAAAGTAAATAAAATACATAAATAGACGTGTATTTCTTCGATAGAATTAATATTAATAATATCATAGTCATTTCAAGAAGTTGCTATAAAATTATGATAAGTCGTAAAAATATTTATTGAATTCGTTGACAGTGCAGCGCGATGGGAAAATTTATTTTGCACAACCAATCTTTAGCCTATTTAAATTGATTAATTATCATATATCTATCAGTACACCATTCAAAACTTAAACTGGCGAAGTTTTTGGTAATAGTCAAAATTAATATTATATATCAGGTGATTTTAAGGTACTGCACTTTTTTGCGTACATGCACACTTCACTTTTTGTATGGTTTTTTTTTTATGTTTTTAATGTACCAATCCGCATTGTCTTTTTAATTTTCCTTCTAGCCGAAGGGTAACTAGCAGAGATCTCTTAAAAAGATAAGTTACACCTTTGTACTCTTTTTTTTTCATTGTATATTTTTCTGTTTTTCTGTAAGTTAATGGTACATAAATAAAAATTAATAATATTTAACTATTTACATAGCAAATATTTTTGATAATGAAATTGCTGTTTATTTAAGTCTCTTAATTTAATATTTTACAGCCAATTCAAAAATATTATTAAGTTGTCTCCTTTCTTCGAGACGACTTACCTTAGCTAGTAAGCTCATTAAACATTTAACATATAAGTGATTCGCTTACTACAACATAAAGACAAGTGTTGATAAGCGTTACGTTGACAAGTGAAAATGACTTTCAATGCAACACGTACTCTAAAATAACACCAATCTTACATTAATAGACAACCTTACATTTTAAAATTAAAAGGCATCACATATTTTAAGATAATCCAGAACTTTGTCCGTTTATAATGGTCTTCGCGGCTAGTGTGGCAAGAATGTGCAATCAAAACTTGGTTTTCTTTTACTAAATTTATGAATATTGCTTCCTAAGCCAATGAGAGAAGTATAGCGCTGCATATAGCATCCAATTGCCTAGCAATAGAGTACAAATTTCTCACTACTAGTCATAAGAGACAGGTGACCGCTTCGCGCCACTTTGGCTTTCATTTATTTTCCGCTTAAATATATTGTAATATTTTAAATCCTGATCTATGTTATATAACAAAGATGTAATAATTTATTTGATAGCAATTTCATATTATTTGGATAGTATGAACAAATCTCTCTCAAGATATGTGTCTGTAAATAGCAAATGATTAATAAAATAATCTTTCGAAGCCTTTAACATAATTTTAAATGTGTCTTATTGTTTTTGTTAATGTCATACAATAAACAAAGAAAGTCAGAAAAATTATGTATCCATTTGGCCTAGTCACTATACTATAATGTCTGAATTACCATACTGCCATAAATTGAGTTCGTTACAAGATACTACATAGTGTAAGCTAAGTAACTGAGAAAAAGCGCTTTGTATTTTTTAGTAGTGCAATAATATTGTATTTTCTTGTATCCACCTATTGTATGTATATTTTTAAACCTGATTTCTCTCTTATTAGAAATATATATATAGATAAGCTATCAATTGTACAAATTTGTTTAATTTTAGTACCATTATTTATGTGGGGCTTAAAAGTACGCAATTCAGTTTTGGAAAGAAACCGCTTTCATGAATTAGCAAGTAGCATATTTGTAGCCATCGCTAACTTCCTCTTTGGAATGTGTTAATAACATATTTAATGCACAATTAATGAACTCCATTATAATAGGAAGCAGCCATTAAGGGTTTCTGAAATTATGGAACGAAACATAATAATGGGTATAAATTTGAGCCTAAACTACGCTTCAACTTAGATAATATAATCTTTTATTGTATAAAGGTTAGTTCTACCTTTAGATATGAAGTCATGTTTAGGAAATCTTTAAGCTATAGTTTCCACAGTGCATTGCGTGTAAAAATGGAAAAGCGTATTTTAATAAAGTCCGAATTTAAAAAATGGAAACAGAAAATATTTTAATAAACAATAATTCTCAATCATTCGTTACTTTATTGATTCTTCTTTAACAAAGTTCAATGATGAACTTTTTAGCGTTTAACTACTTTATAATTATTTTTTATAAAATAATGTATCTAATATCCAAATAAAAAAAATATGGACTTTATTTATTTATATTTAAAACCTATCATTAATTAGTATTACTATTTATCATTCAGGAAGCCAGAACCAGTATTTTTATTTCTTATTCAACGGATAATTCGTCAGTCAAAAGATTCAAATAAACCGTCAAGTTTTTAGTTACAGTTTGGAACTCAAGTCGCTCCCAATTCACATATTTCTATCATAAAGCTACGTGTGCGTTACATTCGCAGTTCACTCTAACTTAGTTCAATTCGCTGTACGTGGGAGCGTGGAGTGACAAAAAAATACAATAAAAACACATCAACGACCAATGGACTGAAAGAAACAATAATGGTCGTTCAAATTAATGAAGTTACAAAATTTAATTAAAAAAATTATAAACACTTATAATTACAAATTATTAGTGTATTAATAATTTTATTTTTCTTTTGCTCTGCTTTTTGTCAGTATACATACATAGACGTGTGGCCTTGTATAGACATATAATTAGTTTTGTCCTAATTAGTTTTATAGGCTGCAGTCTAAACCGCGAAATAATTAAGCACGCCCGCAGCGAGGATCACGTAAAATACGACAAGTGTAGGTATAGAATTCAAGTTAAGTTCCTGCCGCACACTATCCTCTCTGTGAGCGTCCCGGCTTTCTTGGAATGAAATTAATATCTACGAGGGGAGGTCCAAAAGTTCGTGGAATGGAGAGGATGGAGCGTGGGTAGGGGCGCTTGCTTGGTGTCATACAAATCGGAGACTCATCATTAGTATAAATACCGAGTTTCAACCCGATTGCGTCATTCGTTTACGTACAGTCGCCTGCTGAACAAGTCAATCCGGAAGAAAACTGAAACTATGGAGAAAATTGAACACCGCGCTGTGATAAAATGCCTTACCAAGCAAGGAAAGAAAGCTCAAACCATTATGAATGAAATGGGAGTCGTTTATAGGGAACAGTGCCCTAGTAAATCAATTATTTACCAGTGGCATGGTCTTTATAAACACGGTTGAGAGTCAATTGAAGACGACCCCCGCTCAGGAAGGCCAGTTAAGGCCACCACATCGGACATCGTCGAAAAAGTGGAGAAAATTGTACTAGAGGATGCCTAGTTGAAGAAAAAACAATTATCTGCATTAGTTGGAGTATCAGATACCACCATTTCGCAAATCCTACATGATCACCTGGGTATGACAAAAGTCAGTGCAAGATGGGTACCGAGAATGCTCACGCCGTTTCAGAAAGAGCAGCGCGTCGATGCGTCAAAGCATTTTTTGGAGTTGTGTGGAGATAAACCTGCACAGATTTTGGACCGAATTGTTACGGGAGATGAAACATGGGTTCATCACTTTGAGCCTGAGTCCAAACAAGAGTCCATGCAATGGCATAAAAAGGGGACACAACCGCCAAAGAAATTCAAGGTGACTGAGTCGGCTGGAAAGATGATCGCTACTGTTTTTTGGGATCGTGAGGGGATAATCTTGATTGATTACAAAGAAAAGGGAAGGACTATAACCGGAGAAAACTACGCAACGATATTAGAAAAATTTAATGATGCCATCAAGGAAAAGCGGCGAGGAAAATTGACAAATGGTGTGTTGCTCTTGCAAGACAACGCGCCGGTTCACAAAAGCAGAATTGCAATGGCTGCTCTGCAAACGCATGGGTTCGAATCCCTAGTTCACCCACCCTACAGTCTAGACCTGACCTCAAGTGACTTTTTTTTATTCCCCAATTTAAAAAAAGACTTAAGGGGAAGGAAATTTTCCGACGACAATGAGGTAAGGGAGGGTATTTTGGCTCATTTTGACGGAAACAAATACACACAACACTATAAAACATTTTTTATAGTGGTTTAGAAAAATTAATTCATAGGTCTAATGAATGTATTGGCCTTAAGGGTGATTATATTAAAAAGGAAAAATAGTTTTGTTGTTTTATTTTATTTAGATCCCTTTCATTCCACGAACTTTTGGACCTCCCCTCGTATTAAACACCACTCTAGTTGTGGTAACAGACTATAGAAATTCTGCAACTGTCCCACTATATTACCTTGAACGAGGTTCAAAGTATAGAACAACATTTTAACACATGAACATAACTCCATAATAAACGTTTCCTTTCATATATGTCATATGCGGTTAGTGTGAGCTAACTATGTAATCGTCAATATCGCATATTAGTGTCGACACAAATCACCAATGGACACTGCACATTTGTCACTGAATAATAAAGCGTGTTATAAGATTTAGAAGAACATAATTTCATATCTCGAGACATGACTATCTCCGTTATCTTGTTAGATAGGGTTGGATTTGATTTAAATGTGGATTATAGAACAGAATGACATGTGGAGTTTAATTATATTCTTTTAAAATTGAACCATCACATCGTCATTGTTAAATAAAATGAAATGAATAATTTTTCATTTCCATGATTATTGTAACGGTTCTTTCTTACCACGACTATTAAATTAATATAAGTTCTCATTAATAACAGAGAAATCTATATTTTATGACTTTATTTGAAGATGTTAAGTTGATTATTTGGAAATTTAATGTTAAAAATAATTGATTATATAAAAGGTGAGTTATAAATAAGAAGCAAAAAAAATATTATTTGAGGTACAAATGTTGAAGCTTGCTCGTTCAAGTTCAAGTTATTTATTTAAATACTTACACCATTTCGTTAAAATTGTTAAATTTGATTATATTGAATAAATCTTTTTATTTTAATATTAATGTTCGATAAAATAGGATGATTACACATTCAATTTGCCTTCATAAAAAATTTAATATTTTTATAACATAATATATATATCCAACACAAATTAGAGTTATAGTGGTGAGTGACGTGTCGAGACCCGGAAATAAATAAAACCTCGCTAAATATACTGCGGACTGTAAATAATAAATCAGGTCGTTTAAGAGCAAATAAATATACTTTATATCATATTTTTATCAATTTCTTTAAAAACTTTAAACTTACGATATAAATTTTATTTATCGCCGTATTATTTAATGAAAAAGCTTTAATTATGCGATTAAGTCAGTAAGTAAATATACAATAGCATGAAAAAGAACGTTGAAATAGGATATGTAAGAGCTAAAAGAATGATATATTTTTTTATATGAAATGAAAATTTTGGAAAAAGTAAAATAACACAAATATTTCCCGAAGCGTTGCAGGGAATTATGTTTACACGGGCTTGCTATTGTATTTACTTGAACATAGTTTAATTTAACTGAATTTACGCCATCATTTAAATTCATATTTTTTAACTAAAAAATTTATTTCGTGACGACTGTTTTGAAAATCGTCGACTGCATATTTTACCCTTGTAGCCGCTCCGTCGCTGGCAGTGTACGTGACGGACATACAGATCAGTGAGATTAGGTAGTTAGCATATAGCACCATATGACTATGTAGCTTCAACTAGACCAGGCGTTCAAAAAAGATATAGTGCACCAACATTTTTTTGATAATTTGTTTTCTATAACAAACATTTAATAAGTTTCAACGGATAGACAATTGCTAAAAAATTATAATTTATCTACTGGTGTTGATAGTCTATTATTATTAAAAACAATAAACACATTTTATTTGCTTGTATGAATTTTTCAAATTCTTCTTTGAATTCAGACGAGACGTAAGTGTAAGTGATGAATAATGAACATTTGTATTATTTCTTTAAACACGTTTTGAGGAAAAAGATTTTTTTTTACTTTTATTAAGACGTCGTTTTCTATTAGCTTTACACAAATCCATAACTTTAATAGGGGAAAAAATAAAAATAAAAAAGAAATTAAACCCATATTTGGTCGTCTTCAAATTTTTATAGCAACACATAATACCCCAATTTGGCTTCACCAAAATAAACAAAACAGTTGGTGGGTTGGTTTTTCCATATGTTTATATTTATTATTTTTGTGAAACTTAATACCAATAATAATTAGAGCAGCAGTGGGCATTATTACGTTAAATAGCAATTTATATTTTCATTTACCATTATTATTTAATACGCAAAAACATTTTTAATATCAGACAGAATTCTCATTTTTAATATGAATGCGAAATGTTTTAAAACTCTAAAGTAATAAACTTCTCTAAAAATAGTTTAATTATTCAAAGCTGTGTACAATGTGTATGTATGTATGTATGTGTGTGTGTGTATGTAATACATATTATGTATTTCCTTATTAAATGTAAAATATTAAAAATTGACAGAAATAACGTAACAGTGTAATGTGTTTCTGTTTGATAAAACCTAATTAAGATTCTTAAAAAGCTTTTTCCGTAATGTTCAGTTTACAAACAACTTTATTTTAAAGTTAGTTAAAGTCAAACTGACTAAGCATGTTTCTGATCGGTTCAAAACTTGTGACTCAGCACTTTATTCGCACACCTCTTGACACTCGACTTTACATAATAATGCATACAATATGCATAGGGGGCATTGATTTATGCAACCCTCTAAGATGATGATATGGTTACGTGTTTATATTATGAAAGCTTAACGTCATTTATATGTATATGTTTTTAAATATATATAAATTATTCTACGAATTAGAATCAGTATGTATAATCAAACAATGATATCACTTTATATTACCTTTTATAAACTAAATTAAAACATTTACGTATGCAAAGACAAATTCTGTATTAATAATGTTACTTATTTATTACATATATTGTAAAATTATATTAATTCCCGATTTAGAATTAAAATGATTTTAAAAATATGTTGAATTATATGTTGAAGGAACACCCTATGTATTTATGTTTCATAATCGTCTTCGGTGGGCCGTTGATTAGCCGGTGCCCATGAAGTTAAACAGAGTATGCCTGTACTTTATCTCGTTGATAGTATTAATTTTCCATTAGCAGACGCGGGATAAAAAAAAAAGACATTTACTTTATCTGATATATGCACTAGGTCATCGAACTAGAGACTATAAAGGAAATATTTAAAAAGTTTCACGACGTTAATGTTATGAATAAGTGTTCGGAGGGCTGAGACTAACTTTTTATCGTTAGTCCTACATATACAAACGTGGTGATGAAATACCTCGTTCGACAGGGTCGATCATGTTAGGTAGATTCCCGTCACGCGATTCGCGGTATGCAATATGCGAAGGTAACGATGAAACCGAGAATGCGATGATTTACTTTAGTTGTGGGGGGGGGAGTCGGGTCGACAAAGAAAAAGTAGCCAGCAGTATTCTACTGGTCATTGCGAGTCTTATGACGGTTCACTCTGCATATATTGGGTAAGGGAGGAACCGCTCCCACCCCTATCTCATAAACGGGGAGTCGGATCAAAAAACTTTTCGGACAAAAAAGTTTCCTCTTTCAATTTGTTAATTTTCTAAGATTTTTCCGACGCTAAAATTTTGCCTCCTTTTATGACTTTTTTCGGTTTTTAACTTTCAAACCCCCAGAACCCCAACCCTCTAACCGATTTTCCCCATTCAAGAACTTAACCTTCATTTTGTCCTTAAGAATATATATACCGAGTTTGAAAATCCTCCGTCAATATTTGCGACCTGTAGCGTGTCCCAAAGGTTTGCACTTTCACCCCACCTCCCAGCTCCCCCTTTCACTTTTTCCAAAAAAACGAGATGCTACGTTTGTCCTACTCATTTATCCTATCGACCTGTGAAGTGAGATTTCGCCTACGATGAATTTGGACTGATGTATCATATATACATATATATATATATATATATATATATATATCGGGATATATAAATATTTTTTTCGACGGATTCTCAAACTCCAGTTCATAAACGGCGTAGCGCCCCTACTCTGAGGTCTAGGTCCCGTCATCGCATCGATTGCAATAGGTAGATTCATCAATGGAATATGTCTGTAATTAATTCTATTATTTCTTTAATAACTTTAAGTGCGTGAAATCGAGATGATTTGTAATTTGTTATTAAATAACTCTTTGTAAGGAAAACACTTTATTAACACAATTTCATTATTCGTCGTATGATATTCTTTTAAAGCCAGCAAGCAAGCATGTTAGTTTTGATCCATTCAACGAGATAAGCGTCCTAAAACTGCAGTGCACTGCAGTGCAGTGCGTGCAGTGATAGTGTAGAGCGTTCATTACTTCATACAGCTTTACAACTCAATCAATAACATTTCATAAACATGTTAATCTCTATAAACACAAGTAACTGATTTATAAACCCTTCCTGGGTAGTATCTTTCAATTTCATGGCAGTAGGGTTCCTTGTTGGAGACTCAATTTATGATACACATTTAGTGATCCCTATTTCATTTCAAATAGGGGAAGCCATGATATATGTGTTTCGTTTAAAAATATATAAAGACATTATTTTACATACATATAGAGTAATATTTTATTTGGTTGCAGATTATTTTACACTTCATGAGTCATGTTGAGCGACTCATTCTATTCTTAAATATAAATTTTAGTTTATTATTAAAATTTTCTGGACCACGATGTTTTACAAATAAAGGTTTACCAATTTATTGTTATATAAAAAAGTAATAAACAAACTCTTTATTTTAATTTTAAATAACATATACACTATTAAGTCGCTGGTACATTTTTAAACCATTCATTCAGTTATAACTATAGTTCGAACAGATGTTGTCTTTCCAAATTGTGTTTGTTGCAATCAAAATATATTAAACACTTTACACTTTACAAATATATTCGTACTTTTATAATAGTTTCTTTAAAACGTCGCATTTAATGGTCTTTATGAAATAGTTTTAACGATTTGAAGAGTTGATTTACATATTGCATGAAACTTCTCATGTACTTACCGCACCCTTCTCACCATAACAAAATTATTTAAGATGACATTTAAATTATAAAATCGTATTATTTACAAACGGAAACAAATATATGCCTATTGAAAACAGATAACAGATGTTCCTCACGTGGTCGTTTAACAAAATCTACAATAATTATATCACTCTATTTGATGATGATATACAGAATAGATGACGTAAATCATTTATGCCCTACAACTCTTATTTCTATAAAATAATTTATATTAACGTTATTCAGATTATTATAAAATGTATTTGTTTACTCTTGAGTTTAGAATGAATTATAGGCAAAATTATGGGAGTTGTAGTTTCGATCAGTAGAGGTTGAACATGTATAATAATTATAATAACGGATTGCAAATACTTCAATATTAATATGCTTTAAATATAAAATGTTACTTTTTTTTAGTATTTTCTTCGAATTTTGTCTCTTCTCTTTGTATAGATAAATTAAATATCTTCTTATTTTATTCAATGGTCTAATTGTGTATAACGTTCCGATATTTATAAAAATCTACCCTATTTATATAAATTTCATATGCAATTGTTTGTATTTATGAACCATTCCAAATTGATTGCACATTTACTTAAGAAGAACTTGTGTCATAATAAAGGCGTACAACTATTGGTACTTAAAGTGCTTTAATGCTAGAAAAATTCTATTAATTTTATTCTTAATCACTTCAAATATATATATATTACCATAATCATATATTGCGTTCTTTAGTAATTTTAAATACCAATTATATATTTTGCCTCAAATTCTAATTTCCATAATGTATTAATAATAAATTATATCGTAACAATTTTCAGTAACTGAAATATTTTAGCTATTCATTGCTTGCTGTATTTTATAATTTCTTAATGTACAATATGAGTTATTAAATTAATACTTTTATCACTTAACTTATACTCTAAGATATAAAAGACAATGAAAGTGGTTGTTTGTATCTAAGAGATTTGTTATTTATTAATAAGAGATCTGTAAGACTAACGTTCATATAGTACTATAATTAATATCTACAATTTATAATACTAAAGAAAACAAATATTTGGAAGTAATTTTAATACGTACAATCATACATACATCATCACAATCATCACCGAACACGACTGACAAAGCAATAGTTATCAGTGCAGTTCATCAGTAAAGGTCATCTTTGCTACCTCGTTTGGGGGCGACAAAGATAAGGATGAACTGTAAACACGCCAACACTATTCAGTCCTACATTGTGATAGGGTTGAATATATGGTCTTGCGGAGTACTCGCCCGTCACAGACAAGTAACTGAAATGCAAAATAGGACCTTGCACAACTTAGTTATGTGAATTTCACTATTTGAGGGAAGAGGCGACTGTTCGAATAATTTAGAATCTCTTCGTTTCCGTAATACAGTTTTTATATTATGGCTTGATATTTTATAAGCTATTTTCTACAAATTTAGTGTCATAATGTTTATAAGTATTACATTAAAGGTATTGTTAACATAAAATAAATAGCGTGTTTGTTTCCACTTTCAATTTAATAACAAAGAATGCTTTTATAAAATCTTGCGACATCACACATTATAGAATATAGAAGAGCTCACTTAATAAAATTATGATTATGAAAGTTATTCAACATTATTTTAGCTAAGTGGAATAGTTCACATAATAGCACAGTGTATATAATTTCCTCAGCTAACACAATGTAATTCAGTTCAATAAAATATTGTAGTTACCATAGAATGTTATATTCATTAAAAAAAATCTTTAATAATGTAATAATATTTAAATGCATTTAATAAAAAACATCGTAGAAAGACTTTATAACTCTGAATATTTTTAAAGTGTTTGTATTGAAATAGAACGAAAGTTCATCTTTAAATTCTTACAACCTCTGATAGGTATTTATAATCAGTTACAACGTGTACTATAACAGAAAATACATGAGAGTTATTAGAGACGTGAATAAATCGATTAAATGTTTGGAAGATATAATGAACAGTGAGAGAACGCTTTTTATTAATTGTTACATTTAGACTTAAAATAAATAAAAATGTTTGAAAATAAAATGTAGTAAAATAAAGATCATGTGCAAATTCCACTCCCTGACTTAATAATTTATTCAACTGCGGTTTCTCGACCGAAGAGAAATTTACTGCAAAAATACTATTAGATTTTCAAGAGTAACTTGAGAACAAAGGGATGTTGAACTTTATCAGACGGTAAAGAGTGTAGAATACACAAGCGCCTATAAGGATGTTCATAGCCTTCAAGGACAGACAGACATCAGACACCAGATACCAGACACCAGACACGACAAACCGAACACTATTTCACTCTAATCGTGATTTAATTACTACTAACAATTACTAATGTGGGCTTTAGTCACTCTAGGATTGCCAACTTCCAACTATCAACAACCTATAAAATATAACCTATTAAATATACATAAACATATAATAAATTAAGCTGAGCCTTTAGAGCTAATATCATTAACATTATATTAACATTTTAATAATTTGTTACACGATATCTCAAAATTTCGCAATCGATGTTTACGAGTATTAAGACGAATTAAATAAATATACTTACATTTATATTAAATTTTAAGTTTTGAAATAAAAACATAAACATAAGAATCACACTAAGAATCGTACGTTTTATTTTTCTCTTTTGAACATATACATAAAAATTGTTCAAGTCAGTTATGAATAGTAACAATATTGGTAAGAACGTTAATGATTGTTTATAATACAGATATTATTTCCTGGATTTCTATGCGTTGCATGCATAGAAATCCAGAAAATGGAAAAACCAATGCATTAGACTATTAAAGATTAAAATGGAAAATTGGAACTCACTAACCCCATTATCTGGAGCCCTTAATAGTTACCCTGATATGTCCTCAAATGACAGTGATGACAGTTTATGTAGAAATGTGACAATTTTTTTTCGAGTCTACAAAACTTATTTATAAAATGTCTTGTTAAATAGCTATCAATATTCAAAAGCTTTAATTCTTATAAAGGATATCTGTTTAAATATTTGTTTATAAAGCAATATTTTACTTTTCATCCTAATTTAATATTTATAATATGCAAAATGGACTCTAGACAAGAGAAATGCTTCCATAAAAGGTAAAAAATCCATTCATAAAAGAATCTTAGGAAGGTCTATTAGAGGTTTTAAATAAAGAAATTATTTGAAAGGGCTCAGCTTCGAGAGTAATTAATCATATTCCTTCAATATTGAACCAGAAACAAAGGAAATGATAGCCTTACAGTAATAATTAGTCATTGCTTATTTAAATGTAGTTCTTAACATACTCTTTTTGTACCTCCAGTACCTCCTCAGTACCTCCTTCACTTTCTTAGATTTAAATAATATGCGATTGCGATTAGAATAGGGGTAACTTAAGCAAGTCACAACAAATAAATAAAAACAAAGTTATTTCCCTTTTATTATTTTGTTATGTTTTAGTTTAGATAATGCTGCTTGCAAAAGATATCAAAGTAATAAATAAAAAGCGAGTGCATATTGCTAAAATGCGAATTTTAAAATCGATAAAGTGAGAATGTAATAAAAGAAGATAATAAAAATACAATTAAGTAAGCAGAGTGAATATATCTTATATTATTAAATTATCGAGTAAGTAAATGTGAAAAGTTTAAGTAATTGTCAAATGTTTAAAAGTTTAAAGTGTCATCCTTCTCGATGAATTTAGCATTCTGTATAATGTGGTCATCTTTATTCGGTTAGAAGGGGAGTGATACGGTATTTTAATTGGTAGTGCACGGCACGTATCGCATTTGACATTCTATATTTAGTTAAAAATTAAAATTTAATTTAAAGCTCAACATGACTAAACATTTTATCGATATTTTGATATCATATATATATATATATATATATATATATATATATGTGTAACCTGACATATACATATATGACTGAAATCTGCGTTCAACAGTCTTAAATCGATTTTAGCGGATTAAATTGATAAAACATTATTATTCTAAAAATAATTTTACAATAACAAAATAACAATTTGATTAATTTATAATCAATATTTAATTACATTATAATAGCAGAAAAAACTGAATTACGTATCGCAGTCTGCATCTTCCTCGAGAAGATAACGAGACGTAGGGAGAGGGGAGTGGGAGGTTCCTCCTTTAGTTAACAAGGAGTTGAAATCGATACATCGTGACGTGACGAAGATTCTAACCACAGGCCTACTAATTTTATCGCAAAGTCGATATCCTTTACGAATAAAGGATATCGAAGTATGGCCGACAAGAATTGTATTCCAGCTTTACAAAGAACCCGAACCTACAGAAAATTACCTATATCAGTGTTACTAATGTGTAAATAACTACGTAAGAGTTAGAATATTTTTAACAATATAAATTTTACTTGTTATAAAATAAATTCTAAAATACCTATCTATTTATCTAACATTATTCAAGTATTTGAGAGCGGAAAAGTTAGATAGCTTAACAAAAGTAGTTTGTGACGACGAGCGCTTTTCTAATGTTCTAAGATTTGTTGCAAATTTCTTAGTTATCTGATTGTTGACGTGTTGATTTGAAAGTTTAAACAAATTTGTTTGGGTTTGTTTAAGTTCTTTTTTGCTTATTTGTAACACTTATAAATAATAGTTTTAAAAGTTATTTAGACAAATAAGTAATTATTAACATACAGATCGTGAAATAGAATCTCTTTCATAACTATGATTGTAACATTGACGACTGTGTTGTGTGACACCCCACATTGCAGTTTAAGTGCTGGCCACCGGATAGACATTTGTAAAAACACAAACAGGTCAAGCAAGTATTTATTTATTATTCGGTATTCATAACAAAATTTTACATTTATATTTTTTATAAATATTATAAGGAAAATAAGGTTACATTTGTACATTTGAATTTGAAATCTAAACCGCAAGATAATTCACCAAAAAATATATAATATAAATAACGGCAATGTGGTGTTGCGTATTACCATGCTACAAATATATTTGAAAAAGAACATGTTATATTGTGTAACACAACATATATTATACCTGCAGGGCCAGTTGTGACTAAAATAAAAAATGTAATCTAAATGACTTAGAGTAATGTGAAATCACGTTTTATTCTGTTAACACTTGTACTATACTATTATTATATATAATATCATTATTACTGTTATCATAGATGTGTAAGTAAATAACGCTTGTGCTTAAATCTACTTTCGCTTTTATCCTGAATTATTGTTTTGTTAAGCAAATATTTATTAAATTATTTTTATGTTTAATTTTCAACTTTCAAATATATATATTGGGTGATACTGATTTTGGTACGGTAGAGGCAGTGTTTTTCAAAATTATGTTACTTGTATTGTAAAAGATTAAAAAAAAGTTTTATTCTGGTAAAACTTACATTTGAAAATTTGTTTTCAGTATGATATTATCTTTGGAAGGAGTTATTCACAGTGAAGTGAAACAACACATAAATTCCAGCGACGGCGAATGAAAAGTTGTTTGAGTTTCTAACACTTGAGATTCAGAAACGTGGTCCTATTTGTGCAACTCAAATACACACCGTGAAGCAACATTTTGGAGTGGCTCAAGCTTTTTATACAGTCCTTGCTAAGATTAAGATAACCAGCATCTGAATAATATTGTATAGAGAAGAGAAAATAATGTAACATAATTTTGAAAGGAGTTGCAATATGTCAATCTGGTCTAGATTTGTATCAGTTTCAGAATTTGAATATTCAATATACCTTTTATTGATATAACTCGGTATGTGAAAACTGAAATCTAAACAAGTTATTAAATATGGAATTTGCTTTTAGAATAATTCAAACTGGGTTCCTAACGGCATTGATGATCATAAGATCATGTAGATATTCAGGTGTAAATTTATAGGTCATTTATACACCTGCTCAAAAGTATTTGTAATGTTTAAAGCAATATCACAAACAAAATACTCTTTATAAAGGACATCTGAAACAGTCCTACATTGATTTAATAATTTAACTCGAGAGGGAGGGCTCTAGTTTTACATATCTTTTGGTTTTAATAAATAGTTAGTTTTGTGAGCAATAAAATATACTTTATAAACCTGTTAATTGTAAGGTAAGTGATCTGAATGGGAGAAAAAACTCCCTGAGTATACAAGTTAAAATGAGTAATTTTTACAACTTAATAAATCATTTAAAAAAACTTATATTTTATAAGCAGAACTTACAACTATCAACATCACATTTATAAGATCTTCAAAGAAACTCAGTTCCGGTACGTTTTATTTTCAGTAGAAGTTATAAAGTTATTTGAAATCCAAGCAGAAATAATTTACTGCGAAGAATAATTTATTTGTAATAAAATATTAATGAACTGAAAGTTAACTTCTGTCTCTGCCGAGCTTCAAATCAGTCGATGAAACAAACTGGGCTGTTTGAATTAATTTATTTAATAAAGAAGTTTGTAACGCTTTTTAGATTGTGTTAAAGAATCACATGTTTTTTTGTAATCTAATCTTATTTAACTAGCGGAATCTATAATATTTAATCTTGAGCAAAATATTCTTCCTAAAAACATATTGTTGGTCAACTTGCGGGGACTCATTCAATTAAAAGGTAATAGTGCAACTGTCTTGTCTTCATTATATCTCAACCGTTCATTTTGCTGTTTTATAGATATATTTTTTTAGAATTTGGCACATGGCTAGATCTTTTACTAAAGATGGTTCTGTAAAAAACAGAACGAAAAATTTCAGTCTAGAAAAAAAGTTAAAAAAAGTTGAGATTCATTTAAAAGATAGATATATGGCTATAATTTTATTGATGACGAACCGGTTTTTTTTTAATTGAGATGCTAAACTGATACTTGCTGAGCATGTTATAGAGCAATATTATATGCTAAGTTTGTTAGCATTAAAGAAGGGTAGGGCGCTCAGCTCAACTCCCGCAGCGCACGACGGCGGATCCTAGTATTTGCCTACTTATGTAATATTAGCAAAGAGCTACTGAACATTAAAGAGAAGTTCTTAAACTATTTGGCTGTATATTAAAAAAAACCTGGTAAAGCTATGACTTGCAGGTAAATACTTTAACTTTAATAAAAAAACAACTCTTGATATAGATATTAATTCATCGGTAACAGAGTGTTGGTTTCAATTCCGCGTAATTTAACATAATACTGTCATTGTTTACATAAAAAGAAATTTAAACAACCGGACAATTATTTTCAGAACAAATTAAAGACGTACCAAATATATAATAATATTGTAGCTTAACCGCTTGTCAGGTTAATAATCTTTGGAAAAAAAAAGTTTTTTTTCTTATTATCGCGTTATATGTAAGAAAAAGTAAAACAAAATTTTTCATTGGGTCACTAATGGTAAAGTGATCATAGCCGCACACGAACTACATCCGAGGAATCGCCAGAGGCTTTCCGCAATTGGAGTTGGGAGAAATTGTTTTTTTATATAATTACTTTAATATAATTTTATAATATTTACTTTAATTTTGTTATGTATCAATAGTTCGCTAAAAATGTTGGGAATTTAGGTAGACAAGGTAACAGAATAGGTAGATATTTCACGGGCTTCTGTTACTCGCAGTACATTATTCATGCAGTCCGTGTCTCAGTAACGAGTCGGTTTGAAACGAAACCCACAACTGATAATGAACTCAGGTTTTTATTACAATTTCCTGAATTTAAATTGAACTCAACTTTACGGACTAAGAATCTTTTCAAAATTGCCTTCCTCAGTAATTACGCCTTTTTTTGTTTGATTCAATTAACAGTTTAATATTGTTTTTCAACTTTTTTACTTTTAGCTTGCGATTGTATTTATTTATTGAGAAGGTACTTCGTGTATCGAATTAGTTAAAGTAAAATTGTATATTTTCGTATCATAAGATTCCTGCAGAGCGATTTTTTTTTATTTCATTATATCTTTTATAATTACCTCTTAATTATAAAAGATATAATAAAATTTAAAAAAATCTTTACACTGAAGGAAATAGTATATTGTAATATATAATTAGTTCTACAAAATTGTATTCTTATCAATGCCGAAAAAGTTCAATCTGTGTTACAATAACTTTTGAATCCGGGAACTCAGAACCGATAAATTATTTAAAATATTTACAAAAGAAAATGAGTATGATTATCTCGACATTTCGATGCTTCACTTTGGCTTGTTACAAATAAGGTAGTAACTGTCATATAAAATGGAATCAATTTGACGTTGAATTTTCTAAGCATATATTAAATATAACGCTACTTGAATACAATCTTCAGTAAAATAATAAATATTTAGTGTGCTTTTAGCGAATGTAATAAATAAAATACTGAAATATATAATAATAACATAATAGTCTGTTACTAATAATATGACATACAAAAGGAATTATGGAAGGAAAGAATAACCCGAACTGAACTATCGCTACCTTGTCTTTAATTTAGCATTTCATATAAATTATCGAAAACAGCAACATTACAGCTACAAGACAATTCGTTAGAAAATTAAATATTGACCCCGTATTAGCGAATACAAAAATTTTTAGTTCATAGGAGCACTTGTCGCTCTGATCTGACTGACTGATAATTAAATTCTTATATCTTATAAAATGTTATAGATATTTGTTCAGTCAAATATGTCTTAATCTTATGTGGTATTTGACTAATCTTAGTGTAGATAAATCCATGAATATATAGTAATTAATGGTAAATGAAACTGTAATTTAATCTAATTTCATACGAATATAAATGTTCAATTTTATTATTTTTTATTATAATATATTAGCGTTAGCAGTGAATTGAGCGCCATTCCTCACACGGCATAACAATTGGCATAACAATTTCTGTAAATGTGTACACTATGAAATAAAATGGATAGTTATCAATTACTCCAGTGCACTGTTCTGTGATAACGACAATTATACAAATAACCGTTCACTAAATTACGAAGCTTCAATTTGAAACTCTCTCTTAAAATATTTATCTTGTATGTTCGTATAAGGATTTAATATTATTATATATTGGATGTTTTGAATAAGACTGAATGATAAATTACAAAATTAAACCGATTTCTCTAAGAGCTTCTTAGTAGTTTAATAATAATGTAGGTAATTAACGCCCACAGAATTAAAAACATATTATAATTACAAAAGTGTCTTTCAAAATGTATAAACAATGTTTCCTATATAAGATGATAGCATGAGTCGTAGAACAGTAATAACGTCTGCTACATATAAAATATATACTAATATTTTTTAAATTCTGCAAAAAGAAAAAAATACACGCCCGTGATTTTCTTTTCTTGCACCGATTCTGGCGATATTCAAACCTCTGTAACTTCTTTGTAAATAATCTAGAAAGTTTAATCTTTCAGTGACCAAGAGGTTAACAAAGTATCAATTATGACAGAATGATTGCATAACTGCTGCCATAGATTAATACTGAAATAACCAACTTAGTTTTGATGGGATTTAATACTTTTTACGACGTTGCTAGACTTGGCCATTTCTTTACATGATATGTTTTTGATAATATTGCATAGCAATTTTCTTTACAAATGAAATTGCTATTTATTTAAGTCTTACTTTTAATCTCTTCCCGCCATTTTGAGAGCACAATGGATGAGAAACGTGAAATATATTACGGTGTGAAAACATTGTAATATATTAGAGAATAATTCAACTATGTCTCCTTTGTCCGAGCTTTTCACGACTTTGACTAAGCTCTTCAACGTTTGCTGTGAAAATGCTTCATTTATGCTAAGCCAAGAGTTAATTAACATTAAGTTATGACAAATGAAAAATGACTTTAAATCCAGCCTTTTTAAATCGAAGTGAAAAATTAATATAAAATTATAAACGATAAAATTGTATCTAATTTTATTGTTTAGGTATTTTTCTAGTACAAATTGACTGTAGGTTGTTAAAGAATATTAATGTTATAGTAAAGTCAATATTTTTTTATATCAAATAGGCTAGATATTACACTGTGAGAAAATAACTCAACTCAAATCAACAACTCTAACTGTTTAATAATAACATATTATAATCAATCTAAGACGAATGATGAAGTATAATGCTATAAATAAGTTATACTATTGACGCTACAGTTAAACGACGTAACACTAAGTGTGACTGAAACTTGGTTTTTAATAAATTTATAAAGTTAGCATCTCATAGCCTACGATAAAGGTGTTTGAATAATTAACAATACGCTATATTATAATTATCTATTATTTATTATAATTTTTTTAATTTAATTTAATTATTATTAATTATTATATTATTATTGTGTCTTTAAATTTGATTTGTCTTGGGTAAATGTAAGAGTTATCTTTAAAGAAATAAGTTATTATTTGTAGAAATAATTTAATTTTAATAGCACTATAAATGTGGTGCACAAAAAAAACTAAGAAATTATGGAAAAAAATATGTTTCATAAAATAGCAAACAGCAGATTTGTTATCATATCATACATTTTTAGGCGGTAGAGCCTAGCTGTAGTTTTCTGACTGCAGCTCGTATTGGGCTGGCTCGACCGGGGAAGGACCACCCTCTCACAGAAGACCGACGTGTAGTAACCAAATTCATTTGGTTATGTTCCGTCGGTGAGTGAGAGAATCCGGAAGCCCAACCTCCCCCCCCCCTGCCAAACATGATAGCGATGCCTCCAAAAAGTATACCCCAGGTACCGGCTTTGATGAAGCCGGGGTCCCCTCCCCGAGCAAAATCGGGGGAATGATCCTCGGATTTTGCTCGGGCTGCCCGTCGTATCTGGGGCGGGCAAAGTATCGCAGTTTGTGTTTTCTGAGGGCAAACGACGGCAAACAACGGCACCCCTCTCCACTCTAGATGTGGACTTTTGCATTATCCGGGGGTTTCTCCATGGTCGATCAGCTGGTGATCTTCTGTTATACCTTACGGTATAACACGTATATGCTCTTCATACGGTTTTTGCTCGGACCCCAAGCCCGTAAACGCTGATGTATCAGGTCGTGCAAGTCTCTCTCGGGAAAACGTTGACCAGTGCCGAAAGAAACTTCTGTCTTCTATAGAAACTTCCTTGGGGATGGTATCTGAACTGAACCACGTTCAATTCAATCCCGAGAAGACACAAGTTTGCGCGTTTAACACTAAGAAAACCCCATTTGTCATATCACCGCTCTTCGAGAGCACTCCTCTTATTGCCTCGCCAAGTATCAAAATACTGGGTCTCGACATTTCGAGCGGTTGTCAGTTTCGTGGTCATCTGGAGAGCAAGGCCAAGTTGGCCTCGAAGAAATTGGGAGTGATCAATAGAGCGAGGCAATAATTCAAACCTGGCCAAAGACTTGCGCTCTATAAGGCGCAGGTCCGGCCACACATGGAGTACTGTTCTCATCTCTGGTCCGGATCACCCCAATATCAGCTTCTACAATTTGACAGCGTACAACGGAGAGCTGTTCGGATTGTCGGGGACCCAGTGCTCTGCGAACTCTTTGGCATTGCGTAGAGACGTGGCTTCTTTTGTGCGTCTTCTACCGCATTTACAACGGGGAGTGTTCCGAAGAACTATTTGATCTGATGCCTACCGCCGAATTTCACTACCGCACAGCTCGCCAGCGCCTCCTTTATCATCCATACCACCTGGACGCGTGGCGATCTTCAACTGTGCGGTTTTCAAGGACTTTTCTCCCACGTACCACTCAAATGTGGAACGAACTTCCATCGGCGGTATTTCCAGATCAATACGACATGGGTACCTTCAAAAAAGGCATATACTCCTTTCCCCAAGGCCGGCAACGCTCTTGTGAATCCTCGGATGTTGCAAGAGTTCATGGGCGGCGGTGATCACATACCAACGGCGACCCGCAAGCTCGTTTGCCCTCCTCTAACATAAAAAAAAGAATATATCATTGTTTTTTATATTTTGATTATCAAATATACAACATTACTTAAATTGAATTCATAACTGTATTAACTTTTCTTTGGAAGGTGTTAATTAATATATTAAGTGCACAATAAATAATAGCTCCATAGTAATATGAAGAAACCATTAAAAGTTTCTGTAATTATGGAAAATAACATGATAATAGGTCTAAAATTGAACCAAAACTCCACTGCAACTTAGACAGTATAATCCTTTATTGTAAACAAGTTTATTCTAACTTTAGATATAATAACATGTTATGGAAATATTTCAACTCTGATTTCCACAAAATATTCATTGCGTGTAAAAATGATAAAGCAAGTTACAACGTAGTCCGAATTTTAAAAGCGGTAGCGAGAATTATTTTAATTAGAAATAATTTAAAAACTTTCATTAATTTATATGAATTTTTCTTCTTTTAAGTCAACTTAATAATTAACATGCTATTTAATTATTAGTTACTAATATTTTTATGTAACTTTTATTCATATTTTTAGTATATGTGTAAAGAAAATATATTTCCTTTATTTTAGTGTCCTAAATTATTTAAGTTGAAACCTATGTTTACACAAAGGTTAACATAGATGGCGTTAACAGTATGTACGTAATATGATTATTATATTATTATCTGTGGTACTAATAGTTATGCTAAAGAAAAGAATTATAAGTCTGTCAAAAACAAGAAACTCGTAAAATTTGTGACGCAGTATTGGAAATTAAAGAACATTTAAAAAGGGAATTTGAAAAAATACACTTTAATCGTCGTTTCTTTGTTTTTACAGGTAAGATATTAATTTGTTATAATTAAGTATAATTATTACGTTTATGCTAAAATTAAACTTTGTTTTTACAGAGTAACACGTGGTTATTATTTAACAAATATTCCCAAACAAACGTATTATATATATATATTTTTAGTACTTATCGTTTATATAATATTTTTTTTTATGTAAGAGAAGAGCAAACAAGCGTGGGGGTTACCGATATTATAGAAGTAATTACTGCCGCTCATGAACTCTTGCCACATCCGGGGATTCGCCAGAGCGTTGTCGGCCCTGGAAGCACCATGTCGTATCGATCGGGTAATACCGCCGAATGAAATTCGTTCCACATCTTACTGGTATGTGGAAAAAACGTTGAAAATCACCACGCATCCAGGTAATACGGATGGTATTACAGTTAATGACATGGTATGCGCTGCAAACATTCGGCGCCAGGCTTCAAGTACAATAGTTCTTCGGAATACTCCTACGTCCACGTCTCTACGCAATGCCAGAGAATCCAGCCGTCACACAGCACAAAGTCACCGATAACCTGAACAGCCCTCTGTTGTACAAGTACAGACGGTAGAAGCCGATATTCAGATTTTTTTTTATGTTAGAGGAGGGCTAACGAGCTTGCGAGTCATCGTTGGTATGTGATCAGCGCCGCCCATGAACTCTTGCAACATCCGAGGATTTAAAAGAGCGTCGCCGGCCTTGGAAATAGGAATATATGCCTTTTTTGAAGGTACCCATTTCGTATCGATCTGGAAATACCGCCGAAGGAAGATCGTTCCACATCCCAGTGGAACGTGGGAAAAAAGTTCTTGTAAACCGCACAGTGGAAGATCGCTACGCATCCAGGTGGTATGGATGGTAAAAGAGACGATGGCGAGCTGTGCGGTGGTGAAATTCGGCGGTAGGCATCAGATCGAATAGTTCTTCGGAACACTCCCCGTTGTAAATGCGGTAGAAGACGCACAGAGAAGCCACGTCTCTACGTAATGCCAAAGAGTTCAGCCGTTCGCAGAGCACTGGGTCCCCGACAATCCGAACGGCTCTCCGTTGTACGCTGTCAAATTGTAGAAGCTGATATCGGGGTGATCCGGACCAGAGATGAGAACAGTACTCCATGTGTGGCCGGACCTGCGCCTTATAGAGCGCAAGTCTTTGGCCAGGTTTGAAATACTGCCTCGCTCAAATCACTCCCAATTTCATCAAGGCCAACTTGGCCTTGCTCTCCAGATGACCACGAAACTGACAATCGCTCGAAATGTCGAGACTCAGTATTCTGATACTTGGCGAGGCAATAAGAGGAGTGCTCTCGAAGAGCGGTGATATGACAAATGGGGTTTTCTTAGTGGTAAACGCACAAACCTGTGTCTTTAGGGGATTGAACTGAACGTGGTTCAGTTCACCCCACTCAGAGACCATCCCCAGGGAGGTCTCTATTCAAGACACAAGCTTCTTTCGGCACTCGTCGACGTTATCCCGAGAGAGACCTGCACGACCGGAATATACCGCATCCCCAATGCTGTCATCCGCATAACAATATATGTTAGAAATATCCAACATATCATTGATGTGCAGGAGGAACAGAGTTGGGGATAGCACGCAGCCTTGGGATACACCAGCGTTCACGGGCTTGGGGTCCGAGCAAAAACCGTCGAGAACGACCTGTATGCTCCGCCCAGTGAGAAAACTGGTGATCCACTTGCATAAACTCTCGGAAAGCCCTTAGGAAGGTAGCTTCGAAAGAAGCCCCTTGTGCCATACACGATCAAAGGCTTTTGCCATATCCAGACTAACTGCCAGACCCTCTCCCTTGCTTTCAATAACCGCTGCCTAACGGTGCGTCAGGTATAACAGAAGATCACCAGCTGATCGACCATGGCGAAAGCCATACTGCCGGTCATTAATCAACTGGTTATCCTCGAGGTACGTTAGAAGCTATTCTTTAATGACGCTCTACATTACTTAGGAGAGAATAGAGGTAATGCCTATAGGTCTTTAGTTAGCTGGGTCCGAGCTACCACCTTTTTTGGGGATCGGAAGGATAAGAGCACACCTACACGAAACCAGGTCTAAGCTTATAAGATAAGAGAATCGAAATAGACGCATTAGCACTGGTGTCAACTCAGGGGCACATGTTCGTAGCACCAAGAGACTTTCGGATGATTTATTACGGAAAAATTATTTCCGCAATTGTGCTATGACACCGCAGGATGGTGGATGATGTCTTCCCTTCGTCATCTAAAGTCAAAGTGGAGACAAAAGTGTCTTAGGCACTAGACATCGGTTTTCTCTTTTGTCGTATAGGCCAGAGCCTAATAACTCTGTGGAGTTATTCCTGGAATGGCTTTTGTAAGCGTCCAACACTTGCGCCTGACAGGTATCTTGTCAAGCAGGTTATCTGTCACCAAGTGGTACCATAGAGCTAGGTACAAATAGTTGCATGTCCTGTATTATCACATCGACAGCCCCAGCGCAGTCACTGGGATTATTGGAAGAGAAACGATCCGGGCCCCATAGGCAAGATGAAAAATAGCTTTCACTGAATTGAATACCATACTCCGCCGCTGAGTTGTCGTTTACCCTCAGTAGGTTAATAATTTTGACCAAATAGATTTAAATATTTCTAAATTTAAATTTCTTTTAATATAAAATGATTAGACATCCAATTTACAAAATTTTAATGGTTTAAATAATTTATCGTTATTACTGACAAAAAAAATAGAATCTTTATATAACACCTTTACCCAACACAAGTCTGAGTTAAGGAAGCCAGCAACGTGTCGAGACTCTTGAAAGTGAATATAAAATTGAGTAGAAGATTAAGTCTTCAATTCTCAGTATAGAGTGCACTTTACTGAGTGATGAAGCATCCACAAAATATATCCCTTAATGTAAATATTAAATCAGTTTAAGATCAAAGATACTTATTTAACATAAAATTGTCAAATCCTATGTGTTTTTAAATAAAATATAATAGATTTATATCATGTTATAATAGCAGAATTTATTATCTTAATTTATTTGTGATAATAAAAAAGCTTTCATTATATCATTAAGTTTGTAACTAGATATACAAAATCTTGGAAAAGGACTACAAGGTATAGATACATTAAAGCCAAAATTATGGTATAAATTTTGAATGTCATAATTTAGAAAAATATAATCAAAAATAAATATTTCCCAAAGCATGGCAAGGGAATTACTCTCTGACTTCACACGAGTTTTCTATTTAGTTGCACCTAGTTTTATTTAAATGAATTCATATTTAAATTTACGCTATAATTTAAACTCATATTTTAGATCTAAAATTTACATGTCGTGACGAGTGTTTTGAAAATCGTCGACTGCATATTTTACCCATTTAGCCGCTCCGTCGCTGGCAGTGTACGTGACGGACATACAGACCAGTGAGATTAGGCAGTTACCATACATTACTTTATTACTATGTAGCTCCGACTAGACCAGGCATTGAATTTTTTCACAACATTGATTTTTTTTCCAGGCACAACATTTATTTTAATAATAATTTGTTTTCTATAATAAAAATGAAACAAGTTTTAACAAATAGATATTTTGTAAAAAAATAATAATTTATCTACAGCAATGCCAGTCTATTATACCTTTTTATCAAAATACTATTATTATTACTATTATATTTAATATATCGTGTATAGCTTATATTCACCAGATTGATCTGTAGCCTAAGTAACAAATTAAAAAAACAGATTTTATTTGTTTGTATCAATTTTCTCATTATGAAAACCTCGAGTTATCATACGTTATGAAATTCCTTTTTGGATTCCATCGAGAAGTAAAAGTGATGAATAATTAAGTTTGATATTGTTTCTTGTTAAAACGTATCTTAAACACGTTTTCCAGAAAACAAGTCTTTACTTTTATTAAGACGTCGTGTGCTTTTCGCTTTACAAGGCTCCGTAACTATATCAGGGGTAAAATTAAAAGTGTTGAAGCGGATATTATTGTTGAATAACTTTTTTATAGCAATACCTTACGCCCCAATTACTAATTTAACTTGCCCAGAACCAACAAAAAACTTTACATGTCTTTTTAGCTTTAAATTCATTGAGTTAGTTTTCAGTTCTTATTCTTATTATATATTATAGCTCATTATATGAAAATAATATTTTCATATTATATTTGAAATCAACATTTCATAAATGTGTTAATCCCTATGCACACGTTAATGATTTATAACTCTTTCCTGGATAGTATCTATCAATTTCAGGGGAGTAGGGTTCCTTGTAGGAGACCTAATTTATGGAACACATTAAGTGACCCCTATCACCGGGCTTTTCAAATGGGCAACTCCATATAATATATCGGTTTTGTTTTGAAAAAGTAATGACAGTTATATTTACAAAAATTTTACTTGCGTATTGCGTAGAGTAATATATATTTTTAGACGCAGATTACTTAATGTGTCATGTTGCACACCTCATCCTTCTCTTTAATACTTTAGCGCGAATTTTTATTTTCTTTAATTTATTATAGCAAGGGACATGTTTTCTTAAATTTTAAAACGTATGTCCGTAACTTTTTTAAACCATTCGTTCAATTGCAACTAAAGTTTAGGCAGTTATCTTTCGTTTTCCAAATTGTTGTCGTTGCATTCAAGGTTGATACATTAAGCACCAAATAGTGAGAAACGTTATATGTAATTTATTAAGAGTTTCTTATTGTCGTAATAAAAATGTTTAAGAAATGTTCAGAACAATCACAAACAATTAATATGCGGTAAATCTATAATGTTACGTTTTTAAGTAAAATTTTCGAACATTTTAGACTCTGCACTTTGATTAATTAAGTGAGAGGTAAAAAGTTTTTATGTTCTTTGAAATAGTTGTGTATAATAATATATTTATAAAAATCTTCCCCATTTATTTGCAATCATCTGTTTTTATAAACCATTTCACATTAGTTTCACGTTTAGTTGAAGAATAACTTATATCATTATTAATATAAATATTTATAATACTAGAATATTACGGTAATTCGATTATTTTGTATATCCATTTCATGTGAACATGGCTTCTCTATGTGTTCTTTTTTTTTTAACATATTGTTTATTTTATTTAAAAATAAAAATCAAATGGTATGGATTTTGTGCAAAAATTAGTGGTTTATTAGTTATAGGGACGTTCAGAATGTGATTGTAATTTTTCTACTTTTATCTCTGGTTACTAAATCATAAGAAACAGCCACTCCCCTCTACTCCACTCACTCTAGGTATTATTACAAGCACTATAGTTTACATGTATAGTTCTTACTATAACACATACCACAAAATCTAAATAAATAAATAACGATGGCTTCCTGAAATCAAAATTAATCCAAGGCGACTGTTCGATTATTTAATAAATTGTTTAATTCATAACATTAGATTATTGAATATAAAATGATATTTATATATTTCTTTCCTCGGTCTATAGGCCGTATATACCGTATAGCGTATAACGTTATAGCGTTATAACGTTTTTACATTTTACAAGCTATATTATACATATTCAGTGGCATAATATTTATAACTATTATACGCAGAAAAGGATATTTTATTACAAATTCACAACCGTGTTTGTTTCCTTTTTAGAATGTCTAAGACCTAACAAAATAAATTATAATTATGGAAGTTAATTGAAAATATTTAAGATTATAGAATGGCTACATATTAGGACAACGTATATAATTACCTCAGCCAAGTTATAAAATATAATCCAACTATAATAGAATCTAATATTTAATAAGTTGAAATAAATAATGTAAAAAATTCGATTAGTCCTAATACTTATAATATATAATGATCTACTATAGCAGATAATACATGAAAGTTGAATAACGTGAGTATATCGAATAAGCGTTTGGAAAATATAATAAAGAATAAGACAAACACTTTTTATTATTTTACACGTAGACTTAAAGTCAATGCAACTTCTTAGTTTGTTTATTTGGCGGTGGATCTAACAACAACGATTAACAATTTACTACAATAATGGCTATTAAATTTTCAAATAACTAACCTAACTGAAATAATTAGTTATAGTACATTTAAATCTAGATCTTAATACACTCTGTTTGCTTTCCTTTCTTATGCTGAAATACTTTGTGATTTCGACGCGAACAGGGATAATAGAAACAAATCAAATAATGTCCGGACAAATTATTGGCTTTTAAATATGTGAGTGACAATGAAATACCCAAGGATAAAACCACATTATTATGGTTACCAACTCCGCTTCTAAGGTATCAATGGATCGAGCTTTTAGATTGAGGCTACATACATTTACGAAAACTTTATTTCATTAAACATAGTCTTGAAATATTAGTGTTGTATATATATATATATATCTTTCAAGTATGTAGCTATATATGGATCGAGTAGCTTTTAATAATGAAATATATATTTTTATACAAATATTTATTTATTTATTTATTTACCCTTTTATTGTAAATTACAAAAGGCGAACTTAATGCCTGTTGGCATTCTCTACCAGCTAACCTTAGTGGATGGTGAGAAATTGCGGTAGGCGTAACAAAAGCAAAATTCAAAATAAAACTAGTAGGTATTATGTGAAATAAATATATATATATATAAATAAAAATAATAATAATAAATAAAATAATAATAATAAATAAAATATAATGTGTATAAAAAATATACAAAATATATATACATATTATAAACACATATAATATCTAATTTAATATATTTCAATTAATGGTTAAACAATTTTACTAAAAAACGAAAAAGATCGCTGAGAGATTATCAACGTTATAAATGAGTCGCAGACACTCCTGCTTCACAGCTGGTAAATCTTGGAGAAATTTGATTAATTAATGCTCAAAGTGAATATCTTTGCTTTTACTATATGGAACTAGCAGAGCTTCATAAGATTTTAATAATGCTTTTTTACAAGCTTCCTTGTAAATATATATCTTTAAAAATAATTATTATTACAGTTGTTGAATACTCTTCCTGTTTTACTATTCCGTACGCCGTGTTTTATATTATTGTATAAATTATATTAATAAACATTTGAAAAGATAGTTGAGATTTAAATGAGATATTATGATAAAAGAACATACTTTTGTATAAAAGAACATACTTATTTAAAAAAGATATTATTTCTAACGATTTTTATGGCAAATTTCTGGGTAAACAAAAGAAATAGAAGTAACTTTCTTTGATAGAATTAATATTAAGAATGTCATAGTCAATGGAATAATATTTTTTTCTATTAAATGATATAGAAGTTACTATAAAATTATGCATAGATGCAAAAAATTATTCAATGATTTTTTGCATCTATTCGACGACAGTGGAGCGAGGTGGGAAAATTTATTTTGCAAAAGCAACCTTTAGTCAAATTGATTAATTATGAATTAATATCTATTAGTCCAACATTCAAAATTAAACTACTGATTTTTCTGGTAACATTAATATATATATATATATATATATATATATATATATATATATATATATTACATGTAGACTGACATATTTTAATGTACTGCACTGGTGGAATGTGTAAATTACAAGTACATTTTGAATAAACGCTGAACTATTTATATTTCTGTCAAAGGAAAAATAAATATAAATGAGTCAGCATTTATCGACTCCGGTTTAAGACTATTTTTATGTTTCTACCTGTGAGTTGTCGGTTATCTTATTAATCTGCTCGGTCCTAATACCACCAGACAATATTAGTAGGAAGAATATTAAATTTAACTAATTAAATAAATCAAGCTATCTTGATAAAAGAAAATTTTAAAAGATATACGTAAACTTAATAGGTACATAATAAAGTTTTTACAATCGTTGTATTTTTCTTAAATTTTCATTTAACTAACAAACTAAGGATTTGAATAAAAAAAAAAAAAATAACAAACAAAGTAACAAATACTAAATTATTTTTTAAAAACTCCAAGAAGTCTATGGTAGGTAGGCCTGTGCCGAAAATATTCGTCGCAGCTTCCTTACACAATAATCTAAAGCATTCCTTCTCCATCACTACGTTCTTACTGCAAAATAATCGTCCGCTGAATTACAAAAACTTTCCACTACATTTGAAATAATGTGTATTAAAATTTGGTAAAATTATGGGTTGGGTGTTTTCTCTTTCTTGATATAAAAAGGACCAAAGCATTTATGTCATTAACTAACAAAATGAAAATATAATTTCCTATGATTGACATTTAATATTGATTATCTTAACATTAATTTAAACTTTAACAATTTCTAAAATAATATTTTTTCGTTCTCACGTGAACTGTTATCACATACGAGTTAGAAGTGCCGATCATTCGAGATTTATTTAACCTAAGTATATTATTAAGAAATTGTGCAATACTTTATAATCTATATTTCAAGGTTAATCCCATGTTAATCGTAATACAAGAAAACGGAAATAGAACATTTTATTGTAAACTAGTCCGTTTAGTAGTAGTTTAGTAGAAGTTTTATTGTAACTAGTAGATAGTAATTTAAATTTCTCAACAATTAATTTCTTACAACATTACAACAAATATTATTGCATAGCAAATAATTTTGATAATGAAATAGCTGTTTATTTAAGTCTTATTTTTAATATTTTACAGCCCATTAATAAATATAATTAAGTACGTATCCTCTCTTCGAGACGGCTTTCCCTAGCTAGTAAGCTCATTAAACATTTAACATATAAGTGCTTCGCTTATTAAAATATAAAGACAAGGGTTGATAAGCGTCACGTCATGACAAGTGCAAAATGACTTTAAATACAGTGCTCTAAAACATCACAACCCGACATTAATAGACATTTTTTTATTCGCGTAAAAATGTTGTGTAAAATTAGAAGGCATCACATATTTAAGGATAATCCAGAATTTTGTACGTTCATAATGGTCTTCGCGGCTAGTGTGGCTAGAATGTGCAATCAAAACTTGGTTTTCTTTTACTAAATTTATGAATATTGCATCCTAAGCCAATGAGAGAAGTATGGCGCTGCATAAAGCATCCAACTGCCTAGCAATAGAGTACAAATTTCTCACTACTAGTCATAAGAGAGAGGTGACCGCTTCGCGCCACTTCGGGTTTCATTTATTTTCCGCTTAAACTGTAATATTTTAAATCCTAATCTATGTTATATAACAAAGATGTAATAATTTATTTGATAGCAATTTCATATTATTTGGATAGTATGAACAAATCTCTCCCAAGATATGTGTCTGTAAATAGCAAATGATTAATGAAATAATCTTTCGAAGCCTTTAACATAATTTTAAATGTGTCTTATTATTTTTGTTAATGTCAGACAATAAACAAAGAAAGTCAGAAAATTAAGTATCCATTTGGCCTAGTCACTATACTATAATATGTCTGAATTACCATACTGCCATAAATTGAGTTCGTTACAAGATACTACATAGCTCAGTAACTGAGAAAAAGCGCTTTGTATTTTTTATAGTGTAATAATATTGTATTTTCTTGTATCCACCTATTGTATGTATATTTTTAAACCTGATTTCTCTCTTATTAGAAATATATATATAGATAAGCTATCAATTGTACAAATTTGTTTAATTTTAGTACCATTATTTATATGGGGCTTAAAAGTACGCAATTCAGTTTTGGAAAGAAACCGCTTTCATGAAGTAGCAAGTAGCATATTTGTAGCCATCGTTAACTTCCTCTTTGGAATGTGTTAATAACAAATTGAATGCACAATTAATGAACTCCATTATAATAGGAAGGAGCCATTAAGGGTTTCTGAAATTATGGAACGAAACATAATAATGGGTATAAATTTGAGCCTAAACTGCGCTTCAACCTAGATAATATAATCCTTTATTGTATAAAGGTTAGTTCTACCTTTAGATATGAAGTCATGTTTTGGAAATATTTAAGCTGTGGTTTCCACAGTGCATTGCGTGTAAAAATGGAAAAGCGGATTTTAATAAAGTCCGTATTTAAAAAATGGAAACAGAAATTATTTTAATAAACAATAATTCTGAATCATTCGTTACTTCATTGATTCTTCTTTAACTCCGTTCAATGATGATTTTTTTTAGCGGTTAACTACTTTATAATTATTTTTTTTTAAATAATGTATCTAATATCCAAATAAAAAAGATTTGTACCTTATTTATATTTAGAACCTATCATTAATTAGTATTACTATTTATCATTCAGGAAGCCAGAACCAGTATTTTTATTTCTTATTCAATGGATAATTCGTCAGTCAAAAGATTCAAATTAACCGTCAAGTGTTTAGTTACAGTTTGGAACTCAAGTCGCTCCCAATTCACATATTTCTACCATAAAGCTACGTGTGCGTTACATTCGCAGTTCACTCTAACTTTGTTCAATTCGCTGTACGTGCGAGCGTGGAGTGACAAAAAATACAATAAAAACACATCAACGACCAATGGACTGAAAGAAACAATAATGGTCGTTCAAATTAATGAAGTTACAAAATTTAATAAAAAAAATTATAAACACTTATAATTACAAAATATTAGTGTATTAATAATGTTATTTTTCTTCTCCTCTGCTTTTTGTCAGTATACATACATAGACGTGTGGTCTTGTATAGACATATAATTAGTTTTGTCCTATTTTGTTTTATAGGCTGCAGTCTAAGCCGCGATATATTTAAGCACGCCCGCAGCGAGGATCACGTAAAATACGACAAGTGTAGGTATAGAATTCAAGTTAAGGTCATGCCGCACTCTATCCTCTCAGTGAGCGTCCCGGCTTTTTGGAATGAAATTAATATCTATTAAACACCACTCTAGTTGTGGTAACAGACTATAGAAATTCTGCAACTGTCTAGTGGGACAGTATTACCTTGAACGAGGTTCAAAGTATAGGACAACATTTTAACACATGAACATAACTCCATAATAAACGTTTCCTTTCATATATGTCATATGTGGTTAGTGTGAGCTAACTATGTAATCGTCAATATCGCATATTAGTGTTGACACAAATCACCAATGGACACTGCACGTTTGTCACTGAATAATAAAGCGTGTTATAAGATTTAGTAGAACATAATTCCATATCTCAAGACATGACTATCTCCGTTATCTTGTTAGATAGGATTGGATTTGATTTAAATGTGGATTATAGAACAGAATAGAATGTGGGGTTTAAAATTAACCATCTCATCGTCATTGTTAAATAAAATGAAATGAATAATTTTTCATTTCTATGATTGTTATAACGGTTCTTTCTTACCACGACTATTAAATTACTATAAGTTCTCAGTAATAACAGAGAAATCTATATTTTATGACTTAATTTAAAGATGTTAAGTTGATTATTTGGAAATTTAATGTTAAAAATAATTGATTATATAAAAGGTGAGTTATAAATAAGAAGCAAAAAAAAATTATTTGAGGTACAAATGTTGAATCTTGCTCGTTCAAGTTCAAGTTATTTATTTAAATGCTTACACCATTTCGTTAAAATTATTAAATTTGATTATATTGAATAAATCTTTTTATTTTAATATTAATGTTCGATAAAATAGGATGATTACACATTCAATTTGCCTTCATAAAAAATTTATTATTTTTATAACATATATATCCAACACAAATTAGAGATATAGTGGCGAGTGACGTGTCGAGACCCGGAAATAAATAAAACCTCTTAAACAACCTCGCTAAATATACTGCGGAATAGAAAAAATTTATCAGGTTGTTTAAGAGAAAATAATTATACTTTATATCATATTTTTATCAATTTATGTAAAAACTTTAATTTTTATTTATCGCCGTATTATTTAATGAAAAAGCTTTAATTATGCGATTAAGGTAGTAAGTAAATATACAATAGCATGAAAAAGAACGTTGAAATAGGATATGTAAGAGCTAAAAGTATGATATATTTTTTTATATGAAATGTAAATTTTGGAAACAGTAAAATAATACAAATTTTTCCCGAAGCGTTGCAGGGAATTATGTTTATACAGGATTGCTATTGTATTTACTTGAACATAGTTTAATTTAACTGAATTTACGCCATCATTTAAATTCATATTTTTTAACTAAAAATTTTATTTCGTGACGACTGTTTTGAAAATCGTCGACTGCATATTTTACCCGTGTAGCCGCTCCGTCGCTGGCAGTGTACGTGACGGACATACAGACCAGTGAGATTAGGCAGTTACATATATCACTATATGACTATGTAGCTTCAACTAGACCAGGCGTTCAAAAAAGATATACTGCACCAACATTTTTTTGATAATTTGTTATCTATAATAAACATTTAATAAGTTTCAACGAATAGACAATTGCTAAAAAATTATAATTTATCTGCTGGTGATGATAGTCTATTATTATTAAGAACAATAAACATATTTTATTTGCTTGTATGAATTTTTCAAATTCTTCTTTGAATTCAGACGAGATGTAAGTGTAAGTGATGAATAATGAACATTTGTATTATTTCTTTAAACACGTTTTGAGGAAAAAGATTTTTTTTACTTTTATTAAGACGTCGTTTTCTATTAGCTTTACACAAATCCATAACTTTAATAGGGGAAAAAATAAAAGAAATTATACCCATATTATGGTCGTCATCAAATTTTTATAGCAACACATAATACCCCAATTTGGCTTGACCAAAATAAACAAAACAGTTGGTGGGTTGGTTTTTCCATATGTTTATATTTTTGTGAAACTTAATACCAATAATAATTAGAGGAGCAGTGCTCATTATTACGTAAAATAGAAAGTTATATTTTCATTTACCATTATCAGTTAATACGCAAAAACATATTTAATATCAGACAGAATTCTCATTTTTAATATAAATGCGAAATGTTTTAAAACTTTTAAGTAATAAACTTCTCTAAAAATAGTTTCATTATTCAGACAAGCTGTGTACATTGTGTAAAAAAATATTATGTATTTTCTTATAAAATGTAAAATATTAAAAATTGACAGAAATATCGTCACATGTATGTGTCTTTATTTGATAAAATTTTATCAAAATTCTTAAAAAGCTTTTTCCGTAATGTTCAGTTTACAAACAACTTTGTTTTAAAGTTTGTTAAAGTCAAACTGACTAAGCATGTTTCTGATCGGTTCAAAACTTGTGACTCAGCACTTTATTCGCACACCTCTTGACACTCGACTTTACATAATAATGCACACAATATGCATAGGGGGCATTGATTTATGCAACCCTCTAAGATGATGATATGGTTACGTGTTTATATTATGAAAGCTTAACGTCATTTATATGTATATGTTTTTAAATATATATAAATTATTCTACGAATTACAATCAGTATGTATAATCAAACAATGATATCACTTTAAATTACCTTTTATAAACTAAATTAAAACATTTACGTATGCAAAGACAAATTCTGTATTAATAATGTTACTTATTTATTACATATATTGTAAAATTATATTAATTTGATTTAGAATTAAAATGATTTTAAAAATATGTTGAATTATATGTTGAAGGAACACCCTATGTATTTATGTTTCATAATCGTCTTCGGTGGGCCGTTGATTAGCCGGTGCCCATGAAGTTAAATAGAGTATGCCTGTACTTTATCTCGTTGATAGTATTAATTTTCCATTAGCAGACGCGGGATAAAAAAAAAGACATTTGCTTTATCTGATATATGCACTAGGTCATCGAAATAGAGACTATAAAGGAAATATTTAAAAAGTTTCACGACGTTAATGTTATGAATAAGTGTTCAGAGGGCCGAGACTAACTTTTTATCGTTAGTCCTACATATACAAACGTGGTAATGAAATACCTCGTTCGACAGGGTCGATCATGTTAGGTAGATTCCCGTCACGCGATTGCGATATGCAATATGCGAAGGTAACGAACAAACCGAGAATGCGATGATTTACTTAAGTTGTGGGGGCGGGAAGGGGTTGTCGGGTCAACAAAGAAAAAGTAGCCAGCAGTATTCTACTGGTCATTGCGAGTCTTATGACGGTTCACTCTGTATATATTGGGTAAGGGGGGAACCGCCCCCACCCCTATCTCATAAACGGGGAGTCGGATCAAAAAACTTTTCGGACAAAAAAGTTTCCTCTTTCAATTTGTTAATTTTCTAAGATTTTTCCGACGCTAAAATTTTGCCTCCTTTTATGACTTTTTTCGGTTTTTAACTTTCAAACCCCCAGAACCCCAACCCCCTAACCGATTTCCCCCGTTCAAGAACTTAACCTTCATTTTGTCCTTAAGAATATATATACCGAGTTTGAAAATCCTCCGTCAATATTTGCGACCTGTAGCGTGTCCCAAAGGTTTGCACTTTCACCCCTCCTCCCAGCTCCCCCTTTTACTGTTTCCAAAAAAACGAGATGCTACGTTTGTCCTACTCATTTATCCTATATATATATATATATATATATATATATATATAAATATTTTTTTTCGATGGATTCTCAAACTCCAGTTCATAAACGGCGTAGCGCCCCTACTCTGAGGTCTGGGTCCCGTCATCGCATCGATTGCAATAGGTAGATTCATCAATGGAATATGTCTGTAATTAATTCTATTATTTCTTTAATAACTTTAAGTGCGTGAAATTGAGATGATTTGTAATTTGTTATTAAATAACTCTTTGTAAGGAAAACACTTTATTAACACAATTTCATTATTCGTCGTATGATATTCTTTTAAAGCCAGCAAGCAAGCATGTTAGTTTTGATCCATTCAACGAGATAAGCGTCCTAAAATTGCAGTGCACTGCAGTGCCGTTCGTGCAGTGATAGTGTAGAGCGTTCATTACTTCATACAGCTTTACAACTCCAATCAATAACATTTCATAAACATGTTAATCTCTATAAACACAAGTAACTGATTTATAAACCCTTCCTGGGTAGTATCTTTCAATTTCATGGCAGTAGGGTTCCTTGTTGGAGACTCAATTTATGATACACATTTAGTGATCCCTATTTCATTTCAAATAGGGGAAGCCATGATATATGTCTGTTTCGTTTAAAAATATATAGACATTATTTTACATACATATAGAGTAATATTTTATTTGATTGCAGATTATTTTACACTTCATGAGTCATGTTGAGCGACTCATTCTATTCTTAAATATAAATTTTAGTTTATTATTAAAATTTTCTAGACCACGATGTTTTACAAATAAAGGTTTACCAATTTATTGTTATATAAAAAAGTAACAAACAAACTCTTTATTTTACTTTTAAATAACATATATACTATTAAGTCGCTGGTACATTTTTAAACCATTCATTCAGTTATGACTAAAGTTCGGACAGATGTTGTTCTCTTTCCAAATTGTGTTTGTTGCAATCAAAATATATTAAACACTTTACTCTTTACAAAGATATACGTACTTTTACAATAGTTTCTTTAAAATGCCGCATTTAATTGTCTTTATGAAATAGTTTTAACGATTTGAAGAGTTGTTTTACATATTGCATGAAACTTCTCATGTACTTACCGCACCCTTCTCACCATAACAAAATTATTTAAGATGACATTTAAATTATAAAATCGTATTATTTACAAACGGAAACAAATATATGCCTATTGAAAACAGATAACAGATGTTCCTCACGTGGTCGTTTAACAAAATCTACAATAATTATATCACTCTATTTGATGATGATATACAGAATTGATGACTTAAATCATTTATGTCCTACAACGCTCGTTTCTATAATATAATTTATGTTAACGTCAATCAGGTTATTTATAGAATGTATCTGTTTACTCTTGAGTTTAGAATGAATTATAGGCAAAATTATGGGAGTTGTAGTTTCGATCAGTAGAGGCTGAACATGTATAATAATTATAATAACGGATTGCAAATACTTCAATATTAATATGCTTTAAATATAAAATGTTACTTTTTTTAGTATTTTCTTCGAATTCTGTCTCTTCTCTTTGGATAATTAAATTAAATATCTCCTCTTTTTAATCAATGATCTAATTCTGTATAACGTTCCGATATTTATAGAAATCTACCCTATTTATATAAATTTCATTTGCAATTATCTGCATTTATGAGTCATTCCAAATTGATTACACATTGACTTAAGAAGAACTTGTGTCATAATAAAGGCGTACTTAAAGTGCTTTAATGCTAGAAAAATTCTATTCCTATTCATTTCATATATGTATATAAATATATATACTATATACATACTATATACTATATACTATATACTATATATGTATATATATATATATATATATATATATATATATATATATATATATATATATATATATATATATATATATATATATATATATATATAGTTCTTACCATAATCATATATTGCGTAAAATTACTAATTAATTTAATTATTTTAATTATTAATTTAATTGCGTAATTTTAAATACCAATTATATATTTTGCCTCAAATTCTAATTTCCATAATGTATTAATAATAAATTATATCGTAACAATTTTCAGTAACTGAAATATTTTAGCTATTCATTGCTTGCTGTATTTTATAATTTCTTAAGGTGCAATATAAATTATTAAATTAATACTTTTATCACTTAACTTATACTCTAAGATATAAAAGACACTGAAAGTGGTTGTTTGTATCTAAGAGATTTGTTATTTATTAATAAGAGATCTGTAAGACTAACATTCATATAGTACTATAATTAATATCTACAATTTATAATACTAGAGAAAACAAATATTTGGAAATAATTTTAATACGTACAATCATACATACATCATCACAATCATCACCGAACACGACTGACAAAGCAATAGTTATCAGTGCAGTTCATCAGTAAAGGTCATCTTTGCTACCTCGTTTGGGGGCGACAAAGATAAGGATGAACTGTAAACACGCCAACACTATTCAGTCCTACATTGTGATAGGGTTGAATATATGGTCTTGCAGAGTACTCGCCCGTCACAGACAAGTAACTGAAATGCAAAATAGGACCTTGCACAACTTAGTTATGTGAATTTCACTATTTGAGGGAAAAGGCGACTATTCGAATAATTCAGAATCTCTTCGTTTCCGTAATACAGTTTTTATATTATGGCTTGATATTTTATAAGCTATTTTCTACAAATTTATTGTCATAATGTTTATAAGTATTACATTAAAGGTATTGTTAACATAAAATAAAAAGCGTCTTTGTTTCCACTTTCAATTTAATAACAAAGAATGCTTTTATAAAATCTTGCGACATCACACATTATAGAATATAGAAGAGCTAACTAAATAAAATTATGATCATGAAAGTTATTCAACATTATTTTAGCTAAGTGGAATTGTTTACATAATAGCACAGTGTATATAATTCCCTCAGCTAACACAATGTAATTCAGTTGAATAAAATATTGTAGTTACCATAGAATGTTATATTAATTTTTAAAAAAAAATATTAATGTAATAATATTTAAATGGATTTAATAAAAAACATCGTAGAACGAATTTATATCTCTGAATATTTTTAAAGTAAGCTATTTGTATTGAAATATAACGAAAGTTCTTCTTTAAATTCTTACAACCTCTGATAGGTATTTAATCAGTTACAACGTGTAATATAACAGCAAATACATGAGACTTATTAGTTAGAGACATGAATAAATCGATTAAATGTTTGGAAAATATAACGAACAGTGAGAGAACGCTTTTGGGTAGACCTCGAAGAATTCGGTCTGCCCATTCATTTGTCCCCTACTTTCGAATTTTGGAAAAATTTCTTCACAGGAGGTCTTCTTATGACCTCCTGAGTCCGAAATGACCATTGGTCAAAATGTTTATATATATATATATATATATATATATATATATATATATATATGCGTGCGTGCGTCCAAATTCGACTTTTGTCAGCACGATAGCGGCCGCAGTTTCGCTCGGACCGCTTTCAAACTTTGCACAAAAATCAACCATCCAAAAATGAAGGTCAAGTTCGTTAACCAGAGAAATCCGGCCACAGGGGGCGCTAGGGCCTCACTTTTTCTGATTTCGACCATAACTTTTTCCCTGTACAAAGTAGATCAATCGCCTTCATATTATATGATGTCTTTGATGAATACCTATAACTAATGTAGATAAACCGAAAACCTAACTTCAATAACTTAGGGGTGGGGGTAAAAAAAACGAAATTTTTTGGAAAAAAAATCATAACTTTTTTCTGGTAAACATTCTTACATCACAAGTATTTTTAATAGAAAGGTAATTTTTTACTTTAAATTTAAGTATCAAAAGGTTTGCCCGTAAAAGGTACCGTTTCCGAAAAAAAAAATAAAAACCAATTTTAGCTTGAAAATTTAAGGTAGGTAAAACCACGTTAACTTTTTTCTGGTAACATTCCCTCGTCTCAAATATTTTTAATAGAAAGGTTATTTTTTACTCTAAATTTAAGTACCAAAAATATTTCCAAAAAAGATACCTTAGAAGAAAAAAAATTAAAACCGCTTTTTGCTTGAAAATGTTTGATGTAAACAATGTTCTTAGGTAGTGAGTTATATTTTAAACGAGTTACACACGAGGTCTACCCAAGCGTGTCCCCCTGCGGGTAATTTTTTATTAATTGGTAATTTTTTATTAATTGTTACACTTAGACTTAAAATAAATAAAAATGTTTGTTTGAAAATAAAATGAAGGAAAATAAAGATCATGTGCAAATTCCACTCCCTGACTTAATAATTTATTCAACTGCGGTTTCTCGACCGAAGAGAAATTTACTGCAAAAATACTATTAGATTTTCAAGAGTAACTTGAGAACAAAGGGATGTTGAACTTTATCAGACAGTAAAGAGTGTAGAATACACAAGCGCCTATAAGGATGTTCATAGCCTTCAAGGACACCGCCAGACATCAGACACCAGATAACAGACACCAGACACGACAAACCGAAAACTATTTCATTGTAATCGTGATTTAATTACTAATGTGGGCTCTAGTTACTCTAGGATTGCCAACTTCCAACTATCAACATCCTGTAAAATATAACCTATTAAATATACAAATACATATAATAAATTAAGCTGAGCCTTTAGAGCTAATATCAGGAACATCATATTAACATTTTAATAATTTGTTACACGATATCTCAAAATTTCGCAATCGATGTTTACGAGTATTAAGACGAATTAAATAAATATTCTTACATTTATATTAAATTTTAAGTTTTGAAATAAAAACATAAACATAAGAATCACACTAAGAATCGTACGTTTTATTTTTCTCTTTTGAACATATACATAAAAATTGTTCAAGTCAGTTATGAATAGTAGCTATATTGGTAAGAACGTTAATGATTATTTATAATACAGATATTATTTCCATTATAAGAAAATGGAAAATCCAATGCATTAGACTATTAAAGATTAAAATGGAAAATTGGAGCTCCCTAACCCCATTATCTGGAGCCCTTAATAGTTATACTGATATGTCCTCAAATGACAGTGATGACAGTTTATGTAGACAATTTTTTTTCGAGTCTACAAAACTTATTTATAAAAGGTCTTGTTAAATCTCTATCAATATTCAAAAGCTTTAATTCTTATAAAGGATATCTGTTTAAATATTTATTTATAAAGCAATATTTTACTTTTCATCCTAATTTAATATTTACAATATGCAAAATGGACTCTAGACAAGAGAAATGCTTCCATAAAAAGTAAAAAATCCATTCATAAAAGAATCTTAAGAAGGTCTATTAGAGGTTTTAAATAAAGAAATTAATTGAAAGGGCTCAGCTTCGAGAGTAATTAATCATATTTCTTCAATATTGAACCAGAAACAAAGGAAATGATAGCCTTACAGTAATAATTAGTCATTGCTTATTTAAATGTAGTTCTTAACATACTCTTTTTGTACCTCCAGTACCTCCTCAGTACCTCCTTCACTTTCTTAGATTTAAATAATATGCGATTGCGATTAGAATAGGGGTAACTTAAGCAAGTCACAACAAATAAATAAAAACAAAGTTATTTCCCTTTTATTATTTTGTTATGTTTTAGTTTAGATAATGCTGCTTGCAAAAGATATCAAAGTAATAAATAAAAAGCGAGTGCATATTGCTAAAATGCGAATTTTAAAATCGATAAAGTGAGAATGTAATAAAAGAAGATAATAAAAATACAATTAAGTAAGCAGAGTGAATACATCTTATATTATTAAATTATCGAGTAAGCAAATGTGAAAAGTTTAAGTAATTGTCAAATGTTTAAAAGTTTAAAGTGTCATCCTTCTCGATGAATTTAGCATTCTGTATAATGTGGTCATCTTTATTCGGTTAGAAGTGATACGGTATTTTAATTGGTAGTGCACGGCACGTATCGCATTTTACATTCTATATTTAGTTAAAAATTAAAATTTAATTTAAAGCTCAACATGACTAAACATTTTATCGATATTTTGATATCATATATATATATATATATATATATATATGTGTGTGTAACCTGACATATACATATATGACTGAAATCTGCGTTCAACAATCTTAAATCGATTTTAGCGGATTAAATTGATAAAACATTATTATTCTAAAAATAATTTTACAATAACAAAATAACAATTTGATTAATTTATAATCAATATTAAATTACATTATAATAGCAGAAAAAACTGAATTACGTATCGCAGTCTGCATCTTCCTCGAGAAGATAACGAGACGTAGGGAGAGGGGAGAGGGAGGTTCCTCCTTTAGTTAACAAGGAGTTGAAATCGAAACATCGTGACGTGACGAAGATTCTAACCACAGGCCTACCAATTTAATCGCAAAGTCGATATCCTTTACGAATAAAGGATATCGAAGTATGGCCGACAAGAATTGTATTCCAGCTTTACAAAGAAACCGAACCTACAGAAAATTACCTATATCAGTGTTACTATTATACTAATATGTAAATAACTACGTAAGAGTTAGAATATTTTTAACAATATAAATTTTACTTGTTATAAAATAAATTCTAAAATACCTATCTATTTATCTAACATTATTCAAGTATTTGAGAGCGGAAAAGTTAGATAGCTTAACAAAAGTAGTTTGTGACGACGAGCGCTTTTCTAATGTTCTAAGATTTGTTGCAAATTTCTTAGTTATCTGATTGTTGACGTGTTGATTTGAAAGTTTAAACAGATTTGTTTGGGTTTGTTTAAGTTCTTTTTTGCTTATTTGTAACACTTATAACATAATAGTTTTAAAAGTTATTTAGACAAATAAGTAATTATTAACATACAGATCGTGAAATAGAATCTCTTTCATAACTATGATTGTAACATTGACGACTGTGTTGTGTAATATTACAATATTACACCTCACATTGCAGTTTAAGTGCTGGCCACCGGATAGACATTTGTAAAAACACAAACAGGTCAAGCAAGTATTTATTTATTATTCGGTATTCATAATAAAATTTTATAATATTATAAGGAAAATAAGGTTACATTTGTACATTTGAATTTGAAATCTAAACCGCAAGATAATTCACCAAAAAATATATAATATAAATAACGACAATGTGGTGTTGCGTATTACTATGCTACAAATATATTTAAAAAAGAACATGTTATATTGTGTAACACAACATATATCTGCAGGGCCAGTTGTGGCTAAAATAAAAAATGTAATCTAAATGACTTAAAGTAATGTGAAATCACGTTTTATTCTGTTAACACTTGTACTATACTATTATTATATATAATATCAGTAGCACTGTTATCAAAGATGTGTAAGTAAATAACGCTTGTGCTTAAATCTACTCTCGCTTTTATCCTGAATTATTGCTTTGTTAAGCAAATATTTATTAAATTATTTTTATGTTTAATTTTCAACTTTCAAATATATATATTGGGTGATACTGATTTTGGTACGGTAAAGGCAGTGTTTTTCAAAAATAAGTTACTTGTAAAAGATTAAAAAAAAGTTTTATTCTGGTAAAACTTACACCTGAAAATTTATTTTCAGTCTGACATTATCTTTGGAAGGAGTTATTCACAGTGAAGTGAAACAACACATAAATTCCAGCGACGGCGAACGAAAAGTTGTTTGAGTTTCTAACACTTGAGATTCAGAAACGTGGTCCTATTTGTGCAACTCAAATATACACCGTGAAGCAACATTTTGGAGTGGCTCAAGCTTTTTATATAGTCCTTGCTAAGATTAAGATAACCAGCATCTGGATAATATTGTATAGAGAAGAGAAAATAATGTAACATAATTTTGAAAGGAATTGCAATATGTCAATCTGGTCTAGATTTGTATCAGTTTCAGAATTTTAATATTCAATATACCTTTTATTAATATAACTCGGTATGTGAAAACTGAAATCGAAACAAGTTTTGAAATATGGAATTTGCTTTTAGAATAATTCAAACTGGGTTCCTAACGGCATTGATGATCTTATGTAGATATTCAGGTGTAAATTTATAGGTCATTTATACACCTGCTCAAAAGTATTTGTAATATTAAAAGCAATATCACAAACAAAATACTCTTTATAAAGGACAGCGGAAACAGTCCTACATTGATTTAATAATTTAACTCGAGAGGGAGGGCTCTAGTTTTACATAGCTTTTGGTTTTAATAAATAGTAAGTTTGGTGACCAATAAAATATACTTTATAAACCTGTTAATTGTAAGGTAAGTGATCTGAATGGGAGAAAAAACTCCCTGATACAAGTTAAAATAAGTAATTTTTACTACTTAATAAATCATTTTAAAAAACTTATATTTTATAAGCAGAACTTACAACTATCAACATCACATTTATAAGATCTCCAAAGAAACTCAGTTCCGGTACGTTTTATTTTCAGTAGAAGTTATAAAGTTATTTGAAATCCAAGCAGAAATAATTTACTGCGAAGAATAATTTATTTGTAATAAAATATTAATGAACTGAAAGTTAACTTCTGTCTCTGCCGAGCTTCAAATCAGCCGATGAAACAAACTGGGCTGTTTGAATTAATTTATTTAATAAAGAAGTTTGTAACGCTTTTTAGATTGTGTTAAAGAATCACAGGTTTTTTTGTAATCTAATCTTATTTAACTAGCGGAATCTATAATATTTAATCTTGAGCAAAATATTCTTCCTAAAAACATATTGTTGGTCAACTTGCGGGGACTCATTCAATTAAAAGGTAATAGTGCAACTGTCTTGTCTTCATATATTTGAGCTGAGCGTAAGCGAAGCTCTCAACCGTTCATTTTGCTGTTTTATAGATATAGATATATTTTTTTAGAATTTGGCACATGGCTAGATCTTTTACTAAAGATGGTTCTGTAAAAAACAGAACGAAAAATTTCAGTCTAGAAAAAAAGTTAAAAAAAGTTGAGATTCATTTAAAAGATAGATATATGGCTATAATTTTATTGATGACGAACCGGTTTTTTTTAATTGAGATGCTAAACTGATACTTGCTGAGCATGTTATAGAGCAATATTATATGCTAAGTTTGTTAGCATTAAAGAAGGGTAGGGCGCTCAGCTCAACTCCCGCAGCGCACGACGGCGGATCCTAGTATTTGCCTACTTATGTAATATTAGCAAAGAGCTACTGAACATTAAAGAGAAGTTCTTAAACTATTTGGCTGTATATTAAAAAAAACCTGGTAAAGCTATGACTTGCAGGTAAATACTTTAACTTTAACAAAAAAACAACTCTTGATATAGATATAAATTCATCGGTCACAGAGTGTTGGTTTCAATTCCGCGTAATTTAACATAATACTGTCATTGTTTACATAAAAAGAAATTTAAACAACCGGACAATTATTTTCAGAACAAATTAAAGACGTACCAAGTATATAATAATATTGTAGCTTAACCGCTTGTCAGGTTAATAATCTTTGGAAAAAAAAAGTTTTTTTTCCTATTATCGCGATATATGTAAGAAAAAGTAAAACAAAATTTTTCATTGGGTCACTAATGGTAAAGTGATCATAGCCGCACACGAACTACATCCGAGGAATCGCCAGAGGCTTTCCGCAATTGGAGTTGGGAGAAATTGTTTTTTTATATAATTACTTTAATATAATTTTATAATATTTACTTTAATTTTGTTATGTATCAATAGTTCGCCAAAAATGTTGGGAATTTAGGTAGACAAGGTAACAGAATAGGTAGATATTTCACGGGCTTCTGTTACTCGCAGTACATTATTCATGCAGTCCGTGTCTCAGTAACGAGTCGGTTTGAAAAGAAACCCACCACTGATAATGAACTCAGGTTTTTATTACAATTTCCTGAATTTAAATTGAACTCAACTTTACGGACTAAGAATCTTTTCAAAATTGCCTTCCTCAGTCATTACGCCTTTTTTTGTTTGATTCAATTAACAATTTAATATTGTTTTTCAACTTTTTTACTTTTAGCTTGCGATTGTATTTATTTATTGAGAAGGTACTTCGTGTAGGTTTATCGAATTAGTTAAAGTAAAATTGTATATTTTCGTATCATAAGATTGCTGCAGAGTGTTTTTTTTTATTTCGTTATATCTTTTATAATTAAGAGGCTTTACACTGAAGGACATAGTATATTGTTATATATAATTAGTTCAACAAAATTGTATGCTTATCAATGCCGAAAAAGTTCAATCTGGGTTACAATAACTTTTGAATCCGGGAACTCAGAACCGATAAATTATTTAAAATATTTGCAAAGGAAAATGAGTATGATTATCTCGACATTTCGATGCTTCACTTTGGCTTGTTACAAATAAGGTAGTAACTGTCATATAAAATGGAATCAATTTGACGTTGAATTTTCTAAGCATATATTAAATATAACGCTACTTGAATACAATCTTCTTTTAGCGAAGGTAATAAATAAATAAAATACTGAAATATATAATAATAACATAATAGTCTGTTACTAATAATATGACATACAAAAGGAATTATAACCCGAACTGAACTATCGCTACCTTGTCTTTAATTTAGCATTTTATATAAATTATTGAAAACTGCCACATTACAGCTACAAGACAATTCATTAGAAAATAAATATTAACAATGTATTAGAGAATACAAAAATGTTAAGTTCATACGAGCACTTGTCGCTCTGATCTAACTGACTGATAATTAAATTCTTATATCTTATAAAATGTTATAGATATTTGTTCAGTCAAATATGTCTTAATCTTATGTGGTATTTGACTAATCTTAGTGCAGAGAAATCCATAAATATATAGTAATTAATGGTAAATGAAACTGTAATTTAATCTAATTTCATACGAATATAAATTTCCAATTTGATTATTTTTTATTATAATACTAGCGTTAGCAGTGAATTGAGTGCCATTCCTCAAACGTGGCATAACAATTTCTGTTAATGTGTACACGATGAAATAAAATGGATAGTTATTAATTACTCCGGTCCACTGTTCTGTGATAACGACAATTATACAAATAACCGTTCACTAAATTACGAAGCTTCAATTTGAAACTCTCTTATTTATCTTGTATGTTCGTATTAGGATTTACTATTATTATATTGGATGTTTTGCATAAGATTGAATGATAAATTACAAAATTAAACCGATTTCTCTAAGAGCTTCTTAGTAGTTTAATAATAATGTAGGTAATTAACGCCCCCAGAATTAAAAACATATTATAATTACAAAAGTGTCTTTCAAAATGAATAAACAATGTTTCCTATATAAGATGATAGCATGAGTCGTAGAACAGTAATAATGTCTGCTACATATAAAATATATACTAATATTTTTTAAATTCTGCAAAAAGAAAAAATACACGCCCGTGATTTTCTTTTCTTGCACCGATTCTGGCGATATTCAAACCTCTGTAACTTCTTTGTAAATAATCTAGAAAGTTTAATCTTTCAGTGACCAAGAGGTTAACAAAGTATCAATTATGACAGAATGATTGAATAACTGCTGCCATAGATTAATATTCAAATAACCAACTTAGTTTTGATTGGATTTAATACTTTTTACGACGTTGCTAGACTTGGCCATTTCTTTACATGTTATGTTTTTGATAATATTGCATAGCAATTTTCTTTACAATTGAAATTGCTATTTATTTAAGTCTTACTTTTAATCTCTTCCCGCCATTTTGAGAGCACAATGGATGAGAATGTGAAATATATTACGGTGTGAAAACATTGTAATATATTAGAGAATAATTCAAGTATGTCTCCTTTGTCCGAGCTTTTCACGACTTTGACTAAGCTCTTACAACGTTTGATATGAAAGTGCTTCATTTATGCTAAGCCAAGAGTTGATTAACATTAAGTTTTGACCAATGAAAAATGACTTTAAATCCAGCCTTTTTAAATCGAAGTGAAAAATTTATATAAAATTATAAGCGATAAAATTGTATCTAATTTTATTGTTTAGGTATTCTTCTAGTACAAATTTACTGAAGGTTGTTAAAGAATATTAATGTTATAGTAAAGTCAATATTTTTTATATTAAATAGGCTAGGTATTGCACTGTTAGAAAATAACTCAATTCAAATCAACAACTCTAACTATTTAATAATAACATATTATAATCAACCTAAGACGAATGATGAAGTATAATGCTATAAATAAGTTATACTATTGACGCTACAGTTAAACGACGTAACACTAAGTGTGATTGAAACTTGGTTTTTAATAAATTTATAAAGTTAGCATCTCATAGCCTACGATAAAGGTGTTTGAATAATTAACAATTCGCTATATTATAATTATCTATTATTTATTATATTTAATTTTTTAATTTAATTTAATTATTATTAATTATTATATTATTATATTATTATTGTGTCTTTAAATTTGATTTGTCTTGGGTAAATGTAAGAGATATCTTTAAAGAAATAAGTTATTATTTGTAGAAATAATTTTTTTTTAATACAACTATAAATGTGGTGCAAAAAAATACTAAGAAATTATGGAAAAAAATATGTTTCATAAAATAGCAAACAGCAGATTTGTTATCATATCCTATATTTTTAGGTGGTAGAGCCTAGCTGTAGTTTTCTGACTGCAGCTCGTATTGGGCTGGCTCGACCGGGGAAGGACCACCCTCTCACAGAAGACCGACGTGTAGTAACCAAATTCATTTGGTTATGTTCCGTCGGTGAGTGAGAGAATCCGGACGCCCAACCCCCCCCCCCTAACAAACATGATAGCGATGCCTCCAAAAAGTATACCCCAGGTATCGGCTTTGATGAAGCCGGGGTCCCCTCCCGGAGCAAAATCGGGGGCATGATCCTCGGATTTTGCTCGGGCTGCCCGTCGTATCTGGGGCGGGCAAAGTATCGCAGTTTGTGTTTTCTGACGGCAAACGACGGCAAACAACGGCACCCCTCTCCACTTTAGATGTGGACTTTTGCATTATCCGGGGGTTTCTCCATGGTCGATCAGCTGGTGATCTTCTGTTATACCTTACGCACCGTTGGGCAGCGGTTATTGAAAGCAAGGGAGAGGGTCTGGCAGTTAGTCTGGATATGGCAAAAGCCTTTGATCGTGTATGGCACAAGGGGCTGCTTTCGAAGCTACCATCCTAAGGGCTTCCCGAGAGTTTATGCAAGTGGATCACCAGTTTTCTCACTGGGCGGAGCATACAGATCGTTCTCGACGGTTTTTGCTCGGACCCCAAGCCCGTGAACGCTGGTGTATCCCAAGGCTGCGTGCTATCCCCAACTCTGTTCCTCCTGCACATCAATGATATGTTAGATATTTCCAACATACATTGTTATGCGGATGACAGCACTGGGGATGCGGTATATTCCGGTCGTGCAGGTCTCTCTCGGGATGACGTCGACGAGTGCCGAAAGAAACATGTGTCTTGAATAGAGACCTCCCTGGGGATGGTCTCTGAGTGGGGTGAACTGAACCACGTTCAGTTCAATCCCCTAAAAACACAGGTTTGCACGTTTACCATTAAGAAAACCCCATTTGTCATATCACCGCTCTTCGAGAGCACTCCTCTTATTGCCTCGCCAAGTATCAAAATACTGGGTCTCGACATTTCGAGCGGTTGTCAGTTTCGTGGTCATCTGGAGAGCAAGGCCAAGTTGGCCTCGATGAAATTGGGAGTGATCAATAGGGCGAGGCAGTACTTCAATCCTCGCCAAAAACTTGCGCTCTATAAGGCGCAGGTCCGGCCACACATGGAGTACTGTTCTCATCTCTGGTCCGGATCACCCCAATATCAGCTTCTACCATTTGACCGCGTACAACGGAGAGCCGTTCGAATTGTCGGGGACCCGGTGTTCTGCGAACGGCTGGACTCTCTGGCATTGCGTAGAGACGTGGCTTCTTTGTGCGTCTTCTACCGCATTTACAACGGGGAGTGTTCCGAAGAACTATTCGATCTGATGCCTACCGCCGAATTTCACTACCGCACAGCTCGCCATCGCCTCCTTTATCATCCATACCACCTGGACGCGTGGCGATCTTCAACTGTGTGGTTTTCAAGGACTTTTTTCCCACATACCACTCAAATGTGGAACGAACTTCCATCGGCGGTATTTCCAGATCAATACGACATGGGTACCTTCAAAAAAGGCATATATTCCTTTCCCCAAGGCCGGTAACGCTCTTGTGAATCCTCGGATGTTGCAAGAGTTCATGGGCGGCGGTGATCACATACCAACGGTGACCCGCAAGCTCGTTTGCCCTCCTCTAACATAAAAAAAAAAATATCATTGTTTTTTTATATTTTGATTATCAAATATACAACATTACTTAAATTGAATTCATAACTGTATTAACTTTTCTTTAGAAGGTGTTAATTAATATATTAAGTGCATAATAAATAATAGCTCCATAGTAATATGAAGAAACCATTAAAAGTTTCTGTAATTGTGGAAAATAACATGATAATAGGTCTAAAATTGAACCAAACCTCCACTTCAACTTAGACAGTATAATCCTTTATTGTAAATAAGTTTATTCTAACTTTAGATATAATAACATGTTATGGAAATATTTCAACTCTGATTTCTACAAAATATTCATTGCGTGTAAAATGATAAAGCATGTTACAACGTAGTCCGAATTTTAAAAGCGGTAGTGAGAATTATTTTAATTAGAAATAATTTAAAAACTTTCATTAATTTATATGAATTTTCCTTCTTTTAAGTCAACTTAATAATTAACATGCTATTTAATTATTACTTACTAATATTTTTATGTAACTTTTATTCATATTTTTAGTATATGTGTAAAGAAAATATATTTCCTTTATTTTAGTGTCCTAAATTATTTAAGTTGAAACCTATGTTTACACGTTTACACAAAGGTTAACATAGATGGCGTTAACAGTATGTACGTAATATGATTATTATATTATTATCTGTGGTACTAATAGTTATGCTAAAGAAAAGAATTATAAGTCTGTCAAAAACAAGAAACTCGTAAAATTTGTGACGCAGTATTGAAAATTAAAGAACATGTAAAAAGGGAATTTGAAATAATACACTTTAATCGTCGTTTCTTTGTTTTTACAGGTAAGATATTAATTTGTTATAATTAAGTATAATTATTACGTTTATGCTAAAATTTAACTTTGTTTTTACGGAGCAACACATGGTTATTATTTAACAAATATTCCCAAACAAACGTATTATATATATATATTTTTAGTCCTTATCGTTTATATAATATTTTTTTTTATGTAAGAGAAGAGCAAACAAGCGTGGGGGTTACCGATATTATAGAAGTAATTACTGCCGCTCATGAACTCTTGCCACATCCGGGGATTCGCCAGAGCGTTGTCGGCCCTGGAAGCACCATGTCGTATCGATCGGGTAATACCGCCGAATGAAATTCGTTCCACATCTTAGTGGTATGTGGAAAAAACGTTGAAAATCGCCACGCATCCAGGTAATACGGATGGTATTACAGTTAATGACATGGTATACGCTGTAAAAATTCGGCGCCAGGCTTCAAGTACAATAGTTCTTCGGAATACTCCTACGTCCACGTCTCAACGCAATGCCAGAGAATCCAGCCGTCACACAGCACAAAGTCACCGATAACCTGAACAGCCCTCCGTTGTACAAGAACAGACGGTAGAAGCCGATATTATGATTTTTTTTTATGTTAGAGGAGGGCTAACGAACTTGCGGGTCACCGTTGGTATGTGATCACTGCCGCCCATGAACTCTTGCAACATCCGAGGATTCAAAAGAGCGTCGCCGGCCTTGGAAATAGGAATATATGCCTTTTTTGAAGGTACCCATTTCGTATCGATCTGGAAATACCGCCGAAGGAAGATCTTTCCACATCCGAGTGGAACGTGGGAAAAAAGTTCTTGTAAACCGCACAGTGGAAGATCGCTACGCATCCAGGTGGTATGGATGGTAAAGGAGACGATGGCGAGCTGTGCGGTGGTGAAATTCGGCGGTAGGCATCAGATCGAATAGTTCTTCGGAACACTCCCCGTTGTAAATGCGGTAGAAGACGCACAGAGAAGCCACGTCTCTACGTAATGCCAAAGAGTCCAGCCGTTCGCAGAGCACTGGGTCCCCGACAATCCGAACGGCTCTCCGTTGTACGCGGTCAAATTGTAGAAGCTGATATCGGGGTGATCCGGACCAGAGATGAGAAAAGTACTCCATGTGTGGCCGGACCTGCGCCTTATAGAGCGCAAGTCTTTGGCCAGGTTTGAAATACTGCCTCGCTCTATTGATCACTCCCAATTTCATCGACGCCAACTTGGCCTTGCTCTCCAGATGACCACGAAACTGATAATCGCTCGAAATGTCGAGACTCAGTATTCTGATACTTGGCGAGGCAATAAGAGGAGTGCTCTCGAAGAGCGGTGATATGACAAATGGGGTTTTCTTAGTGGTAAACGCACAAACCTGTGTCTTTAGGGGATTGAACTGAACGTGGTTCAGTTCACCCCACTCAGAAACCATCCCCAGGGAGGTCTCTATTCAAGACACAAGCTTATTTCGGCGTCGACGTTATCCCGAGAGAGACTTGCACGACCGGAATATACCGCATCCCCAGTGCTGTCATCCGCATAACAATATATGTTGGAAATATCCAACATATCATTGATGTGCAGGAGGAACAGAGTTGGGGATAGCACGCAGCCTTGGGATACACCAGCGTTAACGGGCTTGGGGTCCGAGCAAAAACCGCCGAGAACGACCTGTATGCTCCGCCCAGTGAGAAAACTGGTGATCCACTTGCATAAACTCTCGGAAAGCCCTTAGGAAGGTAGCTTCGAAAGAAGCCCCTTGTGCCATACACGATCAAAGGCTTTTGCCATATCCAGACTAACTGCCAGACCCTCTCCCTTGCTTTCAATAACCGCTGCCCAACGGTGCATCAGGTATAACAAAAGATCACCAGCTGATCGACCATGGCTTTCGAGCCATACTGCCGGTTATTGATCAACTGGTGATCCTCGAGGTACGTTAAGAGCTGTCGGTTGATAATAATCTCCATTATTTTGGAGAGAAGGGAGGTAATGGCGATAGGTCTGCAGTTAGCTGGGTCCGAGCTATCACCTTTTTAGGGATCGGATGGACCCTTGTCCATCCGATCCCTAAAAAGGTGATAGCCCTGTGCCCTGTGCCCTTGCACACTTCCATGAGACCGGGACTACGCCTTTAAGGTAGGAGTACCGAAATAGACGCGTTAGCACTGGATTCAACTCAGGGGCACACGTTCGTAGCACCAATGGAGAAATGCCATCCGGCCCACTCGACTTATGAACGTCCAAAGAAAATAGAGACTGCCTGATATTTTTTTGCCGAAAAACTATTTCCGGAATTGAACTCTGACACCGCGGGATGATAGGCGGTGTCTTCCCTTGGTCGTCCAAAGTCGAGTTGGAGGCGAAAAGAGTGCCCAAGAGATCGGCTTTCTCTTTTGCCGTGCAGGCCAGAGAGTCATTCCCCATGTGCAACGGCGTTAGGGAGGGCTGGCTAAAGTTGCCCACAGTGGCCTTAGAAAGCGCCCAGAATTTGCGCGTGCCAGGCGGGTACTTTTCCAGCTGATCCCCAATTTTGACGACATGCTTGAACTTTGCTCTAGCGATTTGCCGTTTGAAGAATCTGGAGGCAGGATAGGAGCAGGAATAGGATGATCCGGACCAGAGATGAAAAGAGTACTCTATGTGTGACCCGGCTTGCGCCTAATAGAGCAAAAGTCTTTGACCGCACTTGAAATACTGCATTGCTCTCTATTCATAAAGGCTTAGCCCCTGCTCTCCATATCACCACGAAACTAACAATAGCTCGAAATTTTGAGATCCAATGTGCTGATACTTGAAGAGGCATTGAGAGGAGTGCTCATGAAGAGCAGTGATACGACAAACGGCAGGAGGAACATAAATTGGGAATAGCAATTGGACGCAGCCTTGAGGTAAACCAGCATTCACGGGCTTAGGGTCCGAGATCGTCGTCGCTGACAAAACCGTCTAGAACGATCTGTATGCTCCGCCTACGGTGAAAGCTGGTAATGAACATGCATAAAATCTAGGGAAGCTCAAAGGAAAGAAGCTTTCAATAACAGCTACCCAACGATGTATAATATATCACAGAAGATCAATAGCCGATTCATCATGAAGAAATATTACCGGTCATTAATCAACTGATTATCCTCGAGGTACGTTAGAAGCTATTCTTTAATGACGCTCTACATTACTTAGGGGAGGATAGAGGTAATGCCTATAGGTCTTTAGTGAGCTGGGTCCGAGCTACCACCTTTTTTGGGGATCGGAAGGATAAGAGCACACCTACACGAAACCAGGTCTAAGTTTATACGACTAAGATAGGAGTATCGAAATAGACGCATTAGCACTGGTGTCAACTCAGGGGCACATGTTCGTAGCACCAAGATACTTTCGGATGATTTATTACTGAAAAATTATTTCCGCAATTGTGCTATGACCCCGCAGGATGGTGGACGATGTCTTCCCTTCGTCATCTAAAGTCAAAGTGGAGACAAAAGTGTCTTGGGCACTAGACATCGGTTTTCTCTTTTGTCGTATAGGCCAGAGCCTAATAACTCTCTGGAGTTATTCCTGGAATGGCTTTTGTAAGCGTCCAACACTTGCGCGTGACAGGTATCTTGTCAAGCAGGTTATTTGTCACCAAGTGGTACCATAGAGCTAGGTACAAATAGTTGCATGTCCTGTATTATCACATCGACAGCCCCAGCACAGTCACTGGGATTATTGGAAGAGAAACCATCCGAGCCCCATGGGCAAGATGAAAAATAGCTTTCACTGAATTGAATACCATACTCCGCCGCTGAGTTGTCGTTCACCCTCAGTAGGTTAATAATTTTGACAAAATAGATTTAAATATTTCTAAATTTAAATTTCTTTTAATATAAAATTATTAGACATACAATTTACAAAATGCATAGCGAATTTTAGTGGTTTAAATAATTTATCGTTATTACTGACAAAAAAAATAGAATCTTTATATAACACCTTTACCCAACACAAGTCTGAGTTAAGGAAGCCAGCAACGTGTCGAGACTCTTGAAAGTGAATATAAAATTGAGTAGAAGATTAAGTCTTCAATTCTCAGTATAGAGTGCACTTTACTGAGTGATGAAGCATCCACAAAATATATCCCTTAATGTAAATATTAAATCAGTTTAAGATCAAAGATACTTATTTAACATAAAATTGTCAAATCCTATGTGTTTTTAAATTAAATATATGAGATTTATATCATGTTATAATAGCAGAATTTATTATCTTAATTTATTTGTGATAATAAAAAAGCTTTCATTATGTCATTAAGTTTGTAACTAGATATACAAAATCTTGGAAAAGGACTACAAGGTATAGATACATTAAAGCCAAAATTATGGTATAAATTTTAATGTCAGAATTTAGAAAAATATAATCAAAAATAAATATTTCCCAAAGCGTGGCAAGGGAATTACTCTCTGACTTCACACGAGTTTTCTATTTAGTTGCACCTAGTTTTATTTAAATGAATTCATATTTAAATTTACGCTATAATTTAAACTCATATTTTAGATCTAAAATTTACATGTCGTGACGAGTGTTTTGAAAATCGTCGACTGCATATTTTACCCATTTAGCCGCTCCGTCGCTGGCAGTGTACGTGACGGACATACAGACCAGTGAGATTAGGCAGTTACCATACATTACTTTATTACTATGTAGCTCCGACTAGACCAGGCATTGAATTTTTTCACAACATTGATTTTTTTTTCCAGGCACAACATTTATTTTAATAATAATTTGTTTTCTATAATAAAAATGAAACAAATTTTAACACATAGATATTTTGTAAAAAAATAATAATTTATCTACAGCAATGCCAGTCTATAATACCTTTTAATCAAAATACTATTAGTATTACTATTATATTTAATATATCGTGTACAGCTTATGTTCACCAGATTGATCTGTAGCCTAAGTAACAAATTAAAAAAACAGATTTTATTTGTTTGTATCAATTTTCTCATTATGAAAGCCTCGAGTTTTCATACGTTATGAAATTCCTTTTTGGATTCCATCGAGAAGTAAAAGTGATGAATAATTAAGTTTGATATTGTTTCTTGTTAAAACGTATCTTAAACACGTTTTCCAGAAAACAAGTCTTTACTTTTATTAAGACGTCGTGTGCTTTTCGCTTTACACGGCTCCGTAACTATAACAGTGGTAAAATTAAAAGAGTTGAAGCGGATATTATTGTTGAATTACTTTTTTTATGGCAATACCTTACGCCCCAATTACTAATTTAACTTGCCCAGAACCAACAAAAAACTTTACATGTCTTTTTAGCTTTAAATTTGTTGAGTTAGTTTTCAGTTCTTATTCTTATTATATATTATAGCTCATTATATGAAAATAATATTTTCATATTATATTTGAAATCAACATTTCATAAATGTGTTAATCCCTATGCACACGTAAATGATTTATAAATCTTTCCTGGATAGTATCTATCAATTTCAGGGGAGTAGGGTTCCTTGTAGGAGACCTAATTTATGGAACACATTTAGTGACCCCTATCACCGGGTATTTCAAATGGGCAACTCCATATAATATATCGGTTTTGTTTTGAAAAAGTAATGAAAATTATATTTACAAAAACTTTACTTGCGTATTGCGTAGAGTAATATATATTTTTAGACGCAGATTACTTAATGTGTCATGTTGCACAACTCATCCTTCTCTTTAATACTTAAGCGCGAATTTTTTATATTTTTTAAGTTATTATAGCAAGGGACATGTTTTCTTAAATTTTAAAACGTATGTCCGTAACTTTTTCAAACCACTCGTTCAATTGCAACTAAATATTAGGCAGTTATCTTTCGTTTTCCAAATTGTTGTCGTTGCATTCAAGGTTAATACATTAAGCACCAAATAGTGAGAAATGTTATATGTAATTTATTAAGAATTTCTTATTGGTGTAATTAAAGTGTTTAAGAAATGTTCAGAAGAATCACAAACAACCATTTCCTTATCTTAAATGTGCGGAGAAAAGAAATTCATCTAACATTGAATTTTATGATCCTAGTTAAGTATTCCTCCTAGCTTTTTATAAATCTGTAAAATTAAAAACGAGTAAGTTCATCACTACAATCATAACTTTAGCCATCCAGTATGATCCCAAGCAGCAATTTATTTTTAATATTTATTTTATTATGGAGATGGTACTTTTAAAGCGAATGTTCTAACAAACTTTTGCTATTTAATAGATCATACATCGCTGGTGCTATCATAAATCAGATTATTATAGAATTTATTTCTTTGCTCATGTATTTAGAATGAGTTATATACAAAATTATTGGAGTTGTGGTTTCGATCGGTAATGGTGAATTTGTGATATAATTGTTGCAAAAGATTAATATGCGGTAAATTTTAGACTTCTGCACTTTGATTAATTAAGTGAGAGGTAAAAAGTTTTTATGTTCTTTGAAATAGTTGTGTATAATAATATATTTATAAAAAAACTTCCCCATTTATTTGCAATCATCTGTTTTTATAAACCATTTCAAATTATTTTCACGTTTAGCTGAAGAAAAAACTTATATCATTATAAATATAAATATTTATAATACTATAATATTAAGGTAATTCGATTATTTTGTATATCCATTTCATGTGAAAATTGCTTCTCTATGTGTCCTATGTTTTTTTAACATATCGTTTATTTGATTTAAAAATAAAAATCAAATGGTATGGATTTTGTGCAAAATTTAGTGGTTTATTAGTTATAGGGACGTTCAGAATGTGATTGTAATTTTTCTACTTTTATCTCTGGTTACTAAATCATCAAAAGCAACCACTCACCTCGCCTCTCTAGGTATTATTACAAGCACTATAATGTACATATATTGTTCTTACTATAAAACATACCACAAAATCTAAATAAATAAATAACGATGGCTACCTGAAATCAAAATTAATCCAAGGCGACTGTTCGATTATTTAATAAATTGCTTAATTCATAACATTAGATTATTGAATATAAAATGATATTTATATATTTCTTTCCTCGGCCTTATAGGCCGTATATACCGTATAGCGTATAACGTTATAGCGTTATAACGTTTTTACATTTTACAAGCTATATTATACATATTCAGTGGCATAATATTTATAACTATTATACGCAGAAAAGGATATTTTATTACAAATTCACAATTTCACATTATAATTATGGAAGTTAATTGAAAATATTTAAGATTATAGAATGGCTACATATTAGGACAACGTATATAACCTCAGCCAAGTTATAAAATATAATCCAACTATAATAGAATCTAATATTTAATAAGTTGAAATAAATAATGTAAAAAAAATCGAATAGTCCTGATACTTACAATATATAATAATCAACTATAGCAGATAATACATGAAAGTTGAATAACGTGAGTATATCGAATAAGCCTTTGGAAAATATAATAAAGAATAAGACAAACACTTTTTATTATTTTACACGTAGACTGTTAAGTCTACCCGTTTTACACGTTGACCTTAGTCAATGCAACTTCTTAGTTTGTTTATTTGACGGTGGATCTACTCGTAACAACAACGAGGAACAATTTACTACAATAATGGCTACTATCAATCTAATCTAATTTTCAAATAACTAACCTAACTGAAATAATTAGTTATAGCACATTTAAATCTAGATCTTAATACACTCTGTTTGCTTTCCTTTCTTAGGCTGAAATACTTTGTGTTTTCGACGCGAACAGGGATAATAGAAACCAATCAAATAATGTCCAGACAAATGATTTGCTTTTAAATATTTGAGTGACAATAAAATACCCAATGATAAAACACAACATTATTATGGTTACCAAACTACACTTCTAAGGTATCAATGAATCGAGCATTTAGATTGAGGCTACATACATTTACGAAAACTTTATTTCTTTAAACATAGGTTTGAAATATTAGTGTTGTGTATATATATATATATATATATATACGAGGGGAGGTCCAAAAGTTCGTGGAATGGAGAGGATGGAGCGGGGGTAGGGGCGCTCGCTTGGTGTCATACGAATCGGAGACTCAACATTAGTATAAATATCGAGTTTCAACTCGATTGCGTCATTCGTTTACGAACAGTCGCCTGCTGAAGAAGTCAATCCGGAAGAAAACTGAAAATATGGAGAAAACTTAACATCGCGCTGTGATAAAATTCCTTACCAAGCAAGGAAAGAACGCTCAAACCATTTTGAATGAAATGGGAGTCGTTTATAGGCAACAGTGCCCTAGTAAATCATTGATTTACAAGTGGCATGGTCTTTATAAACATGGTCGAGAGTCAATTGAAGACGACCCCCGCTCAGAAAGGCCAGTTGAGGCCACCACATCGGATATCGTCGAAACAGTGGAGAAAATTGTACTAGAGGATGCCCGTTTGAAGAAAAAACAATTATCTGCATTAGTTGGAGTATCAAATACCACCATTTTGCAAATCCTACATGATCACCTGGGTATGACAAAAGTCAGTGCAAGATGAGTACCGAGAATGCTCACGCCGTTTCAGAAAGAGCAGCGCGTCGATGCGTCAAAGCATTTTTTGGAGTTGTGTGGAGATAAACCTGCACAGATTTTAGACCGAATTGTTACTGGAGATGAAACATGGGTTCATCACTTTAAGCCTGAGTCCAAACAAGAGTCCATGCAATGGCATAAAAAGGGGACACAACCGTCAAAGAAATTCAAGGTGACGGAATCGGCTGGAAAGATGATGGCTACTGTTTTTTCGGTTTGTGAGGGGATAATCTTGATTGATTACAAAGAAAAGGGAAGGACTATAACCGGAGAATACTACGCAACGATATTAGAAAAATTAAAGGATGCCATCAAGGAAAAGCGGCGAGGAAAATTGACAAAGGGTGTGTTACTCTTGCAAGACAACGCGCCGGTTACAAGAGCAGAATTGCAATGGCTGCTCTGCATACGCATGGGTTTGAATCCCTAGTTCACCCACCCTACAGTCCAGACCTGGCCCCAAGTGACTTTTTTTTATTCCTCAAAGAAGAAAAGATAAAACATATTTTTATAGTGGTTTAGAAAAATTAATTCATAGGTCTAATAAATGTATTGAGCTTAAGGGTGATTATATTGAAAAGGAAAAATAGTTTTGTTGTTTTATTTTATTTAGATCCCTTTCATTCCACGAACTTTTGGACCTCCCCTCGTATATATATAACTTTCAAGTATGTAGCTATATATGTATCGAGTAGCTTTTAATAATGAAATATATATTTTTATACAAATATTTATTTATTTATTTATTTATTTATTTATTTATTTAACCTTTTATTGTAAATTACAAAAGGCGAACTTAATGCCAGTTGGCATTCTCTACCAGCTAGCCTTAGTGGATGGTGAGAAATTGCGGTAGGCGTAACAAAAGCAAAATTCAAAATAAATAAATATATTAAATAAAATTTAATATGTATAAAAAAATATACAAAATATTTATACATATTATAAACACATCTAATATCTAATTAAATATATTTCAATTAATGGTTAAACAATTTTACTAAAAAACGACAAAGATCGCTGAGAGATTATCAACGTTATAAATGAGTTGCAGACACTCCTGCTTCACAGCTGGGTAAATCTTGGAGAAATTTGATTAATTAATGCTCAAAGTGAATATCCTTGCTTTTACTATATGGAACTAGCAGAGCTTCATAACATTTTAATAACGCTTTTTTACAAGCTTCCTTTAAAAATAATTATTATTAAAGTTGTGGAATACTCTTCCTGTTTTACTATTCCGTACGCCGTGTTTTATATTATTGTATAAATTATATTAATAAGCATTTGAAAAGGTAGTTGAGATGTCTTATGTAACTTTCTTTGATAGAATTAATATTAAGAATGTCATAGTCAATGGAATAATATTTTTTTTCTATTTAATGATATAGAAGTTACTATAAAATTATGAATAGATGCAAAAAAATATTCAATAATTACTTTGACGACAGTGGAGCGAGGTGGGAAAATTTATTTTGCAAAAGCAACTTTTACTGTAATGTACTGCACTGGTGGAATGTGTAAATTACAAGTAAATTTTTAATAAACGCTGAACTATTTATATTTCTTTGACAGGAGAAATAAATAAAGGTTGTATTTATCTAAAATTTTAATTAAACTAACAAACTAAGGATTTGAATTTAAAAAAAATTAAATAACACTATCCTTGTGTAGGTTAGATCCAGGGTCTAGTCAAGTCTATGGTAGAGCTGTGCCGAAAATATTCATCGCAGCTTCCTTACACAATAATCTAAAGCATTCCTTCTCTATCACTACTATTTTACTGCAAAATAATCGTTCGCTGAATTACAAACACTTTCCACTACTTTTGAAACAATGTGTATTAAAATTTGGTAAAATTATGTGTTGGGTGTTTTCTCTTTCTTGATATAAAAAGGACCAAAGCTTCCATTCGCATTTATGTCATTAACTAACAAAATGAAAATATAATTTCCTATGATTAACATTTAATATTGATTATCTTAACATTTATTTAAACTTTAACAATTTCTAAACTAAAAATTATTCGTTCTAACGTGAATCGTTTTCACATACGATTTAGAAGTGCCGATCATTCGAGATTTTTTATTAACTAAGTATATTATTAAGAAATAGTGCAATACATTATAATCTATATTTCAAGGTTAATCCCATGTTAATTGTAATACGAGAAAACAGAAACAGAACCTCTAGTTGGTAACTGTACCGGGACCCGAAATTTAACAACATTTTATTGTAAACTAGTTCGTTTAGTAATAGTTTAGTAGTCGTTTTATTGTAACTAGTAGTGAGTAATTTAAATTTCTCAACAATTAATTTCGTAACAATATTACAACAAATATTATTGCATAGCAAATAATTTTGATAATGAAATAGTTGTTTATTTAAGTCTTATTTTTAATATTTTACAGCCCACTAATAAATATAGTTAAGTACGTATCCTCTCTTCGAGACGGCTTTCCGTAGCTAGTAAGCTCATTAAACATTTAACATATAAGTGCTTCGCTTATTAAAATATAAAGACAAGGGTTGATAAGCGTCACGTCATGACAAGTGTAAAATTACTTTAAATACAGTACTCTAAAACATCACAACCCGACATTAATAGACATTTTTTTATTCGTGTAAAAAAGTTGTGTAAAATTAGAAGGCATCACATATTTAAGGATAATCCAGAACTTTGTACGTTTATAATGGTCTTCGCGGCTAGTGTGGCTAGAATATGTAATCAAAACTTGGTTTCCTTTTACTAAATTTATGCATATTGCATCCTAAGCCAATGAGAGAAGTATGGCGCTGCATATAGCATCCAACTGCCTAGCAATAGAGTACAAATTTCTCACTACTAGTCATAAGAGAGAGGTGACCGCTTCGCGCCACTTTGGCTTTCATTTATTTTCCGCTTAAATATATTGTAATATTTTAAATCCTGATCTATGTTACATAACAAAGATGGAATAATTTATTTGATAGCAATTTCATATTATTTAGATTGTATAAACAAATCTCTTCTAAGATATGTGTCTATCTTTTTATCCTTTGTCTTTTTATCCACCTCTTGTAAGTGTATTTTTAAACCTGATTTCTCTCATATTAGAAGTATACAAATAGAAAAACTATTTTTTTGTTTAATTTTAGTGGGATTATTAATGTGGCGCTTAAACATACGCAACTCAGTTTTGCAAAGAGTAGCTTTCATGAAGTAACAACTAGCATATTTGTAACTATCGTTTTTTATATCGTATTTTAAATACTAAACACGCAGAATTACTTTAAAAGAATTCATAATTCTATAATTTTCTTCTTTGGAATGTGTAATTAACATATGGAATGCACTATAAATGAGCTCCATTATAATAGGAAGGAGCCATTAAGGGTTTCGGAAATTATGGAACGAAACATAATAATGGCTATAAAATTGATTGAAAACTTCGCTTCAACTTAGACATTATTATTATATTATTATATAGACCCTTTATTGTGAAAAAGTTAATTCTACCTTTAGAAATAACATCATGTTTTGGAAATCTTTCAACTGTGGTTTCCACAACGCATTGCGTGTAAAAATGGGAAAGTAGATTTTAACGTAGTCCGAATTTTTAAAACGAAAACAGAAAAAAAAAATCTGAATCATTCGATACTTTATTGATTCTTGCTGAACTTGCAAAATAATAATCAGTTATAGATATTTTAATGTCATTTTCTATTTATATAACTTTTTGCGGTTAACTACTTTATTATTATTTTTTATACAATAATGTATGTAATATTCAAATAAAAAAGATATGTTTAATGAAACTTGTACTAAAATATTACTTTATTTTTATTTAGAACTTACTATTTATCAGTCAGTAAGCCAAAACAATCTTTTTATTTCTTATTCAACTGCTAATTCGTCAGTCAAAAGATTCAAATTAACCGACAAGTATTTAGCTAGAATTTTGAACTGAAGTCGCTCCCGATTTCTACCATAAAGCTAGCTACGTGCGCGTTACATGCGCAGTTCACACTAACTTGGTTCAATTGTGTACGTGCGAGCGTGGAGTGAAAAATAATGACCATAAAAGCACGTCAACGGCCAATGGACTAAAGAAAAAAAAAATATAAAAAAATAATGGTCGTTCGTCGTTATTGCAGTTAAAAAATTATTTTAAAAATTAATAAACAATTCTAATTACAAATTGTAAATTTACTAATCAGTTTCATTTTCCTTTGTTTTCTAATCAGTATATATATATGACATGTCTTGTATAGACATACGAGTATAATTAATTTTGTTTTATAGCCTGCAGCCTAAACCGCCTAAAAGTCTAAACCGATATTTAAGCAGGCCCGCAGCGAGGAACGTGTACAATACGAGAAATGTAGGTAAAGGATTCAAGTTAAGTTCATGCCGTACTCTATCCCCTCAGTGAGCGTCCCGGCTTTCAACCACCACTGCACTGAATTATATCAATTAAACACATTTGTGCACTATGTATCAATGATACCTTTAAATTTTTCGAATGCGTTAACGAAATATTATGTGTGTAAAGTTCATTCTATTTGCATTTTTCCTAGCAAACGAGACACAATGTAGCAATCTTTATAGTCTGTACAATGCGCTTTAATTTAAATGCAATTTACATACACATTTAGAGAAAGCTTTTTAAGAAATCATACATGCAGCATGGTGTTAAATTTAAATTTTCAGTGATGTTCATTATACTTTTACCGCAACGAAGTAATATGCTGCCTCCATTATGTTTGTTATAAATAACAATAAGTGATCTTAAAGGCTTATTTACTGCTTAAGCTCCTATTCTTAAAAGTAGCTTAAGAATATTTAATTAGGGAGAAGGAAAAGGATGGAAGTAATGAAATTAATTTAATTAATAATACATCTAATATTAAGAAGGCCACGTGATATTTCAAAGAATTTGTTCTTGTTTACCTATATTATCATCAATCATCAATTTATAGATTTATACCCTACCTTTTTTTAAACCAGATTGAATAATTCCTTTAATATAAATTAATAATCCCTTTAACTTATTCTTGCACCACAGAACATCCTTAATAAAGGCTGTTTTAAAAAAAAAACCCTTTAATTAACTTGTCATAATTTGTCTCTAAAAATTTGAGATCACTTTAAGAGATGGTTGTTCCCAATACTTTAGTATATTCTTTTTAAAATCTAAATCTTAAATCTTATAAAACTATGTCAGTAGATATTCAATCCAATGCAAAAAATAATCGTTATAATTAAAGAAATTAAACCATTTCAACTAAAAAATACTCTAACAACATAGTTTTTTTATAACAGATCTTCATGGTCATAATGATATCAAAATCAAAAATCAAAATCAAAAATCTTTATTGAAAATAAGTTTCATACAAAACATTTTTCCATTGTCTAAGCTACCACCAGCTCGGAAAAATAATTCCCACAGACCTGAGAAGAGCTGGCGACAGAAACTCAGCGGGATTGTCATGATTTTTTTTTAATTAGAACTTAAAGTCATTACATAAATACATTACACAATACAAAGTAAATAACCTTGACGTAGCCTGGCAGCGATCGCTTCATACCCACGGTGCATTATCTTCTAGGTATTCAGATACATTGTATTATCCTTTTGCACACAAACGTTCCTTAGTTATTCTCTTAAATTGGTTAAATGGTAATACTTGAACGTTTGCTGGAACTTTGTTGTAAAGCTGTATACATTGCCCCATAAAGATTTACTCACTTTTTTAAGTCGAGTAACAGGTAGCGCTAGCTTGTGTTTGTTCCTGGTATTTATAGTGTGTATATCACTGTGCTTAATAAAATTGTCAGTATTCTTATGTACATATTTAAGATTTTCAAAAATATACTGACTGGCGACCGTAAGTACTTTAATTTGCTTAAACTTATCTCTTAAAGAATCTCTAGGGCCCAGGTTGTAAATTGCACGGACAGCTCTTTTTTGTAAAACGAAAATGGTATTTATATCGGTAGCACTACCCCACAGTAGGATACCATAAGACATTATGCTATGAAAATAACTATAATACACTAACTTAGCAGTAGTCTCGTCAGTTAGGGATCTAGTTTTTTTAACAGCGTACGCGGCAGAGCTAAGTTTACTAGCCAATCCAGCTATATGAGGGCCCCATTGTAGCTTAGCATCAACAGTGATTCCTAGAAAAACTGTGGATTCCACCACTTCCATCGCTTCCTCATTTAAAAGTACATTAGTTTGCACCTGTTTAATATTAGAAGTTGAAAATCTAAGAAATTTAGTCTTCTTATTATTAAGCAACAGGTTGTTAACACTAAACCAATGCACTATTCGAGAAAGAGCCTTGTTTACATCGTCATACATTACCTGATGCCGTTTTACTTTAAATATTAAAGAAGTGTCATCAGCAAACAATACTATCTCATTATGTTTGTCTACAAAAGTAGGCAGGTCATTTATATAAACAAGGAAGAGAAATGGGCCTAAGATTAAACCTTGAGGAACCCCATATAAATCGGAGCCCCAGCCGATCTTTTTCCATTCACCTCTATCCTCTGAATTCTATTAGACAAGTAAGAAATCAAGAGTTTGAGATCAATGTTTTTAATGCCATAGTGGTTCAATTTCCTGACCAATGTTTCATGCTGAACACAATCGAAAGCCTTAGATAAATCACAGAATACTCCAAGAGCATCCTGTGACTGATCCCAGGCCTCATATATATGCTTTATAAGAAAGACGCCGGCGTCCGTAGTAGAGCGACCTCTAGTAAAACCGAACTGTTTATTGTGAAGCAATTTATATTTATTAAAATGGTCTAACAGCTGATTAAGCATGATTTTTTCAAAAATTTTACTAAACGAAGGCAATACTGATATTGGTCTGTAATTAGAAGGATCTGTATCATTGCCTGATTTTAAGAGTGGTATTTATTACTTTGCTATGTTTCACTAGGTCAGGAAACACTCCACAAGAAATACAATCATTAAAAATGGTCGCTAAGTAAGGCGCAACGAGGTCCACTATTGAGACAATCACCTTTACAGATATTCCCCATAAGTCGGAAGTATTCTTAATATTTAAGGTCCTAAAACATTTTATTATGTCATTGGATTCAATTTTGTTAAATTTAAATTGAGTATTACATTTTTTTAATTTTTTTGTAGTAATGACTCAGCATCTACAGAAGAAGAAATTAAAGAAGAAGTGGTGGAATTTTTTTAAAATAATTTTCAAAAGCAGAGGCAACTTCCTTATCTGATTTTATTATTTGATCATCTATGTGAAGAGAAAATTTGGAGTTGCGAGCTTTGCTTTTACCGGCTACGCACTTTATAATATTCCAGGTCATTTTAATTTTATTTAAAGAATTACTAATTAAGTTTCTAATGTGTAATGACCTGGCTTGTGAACAAACTTTATTAAATAATTTTGATTAATTTCTAATATGTTGAGCAAACGAGTCACTGCGATTGAGCTCCCTCTCATTGTAGAGATCAAATAGTTTTTGTCTACTCTTATGAATTCTTGGGGTCGCCCACTCATTAAAAGATAGGTGATTCCTCAAAGTGCAAGTTTTAGAGGAGAATGTTGATTTGAATTGAGTATTAATTATTTTGAAAAATTTATCAAATAGTTGTTAAGGATTTTTATTATATTCCAGATACGAGCATTTAGCCAAAATATTATTTTTAAACTTTTTCATGCGCCTTACAGTTATAGAAACAAACACAATTTTTTGTTTTTCGGTGCTGAATTTGTAATAAAATGATATTAATTGCCCACAGTGATCAGAATTTAACCTATCAATTATTTTCTTATTCTTATTTGGTATAAAGTCTGTGAAAATATTATCTATACAGGTAGAAGAAGACTCATTTATTCTAGTGGATACAAATAAATGGTTTATAAATTTGTTACAATTGCTAACATCTCCAATCTTGGGATGAAAGTAATTACTATTAGATGTTAAAATACTGCAACTATAGAATATTTTTGACAAATGATTATATAAATAGTGAGTTATCAATTAAAAGTAAAAAGTATGAAAACGATCAGTATGTTCCGCCCAGTAAGAAAGTTTTTGATCCATTTGCGTAAACTCTCGGGAAGCCCGTAGGAAGGAAGCTTCAAAAGTAGCTCCCTGTGCCATAGACAACTGAAGGTTTTTGCCATATCCAAACTAACTGCCAGACCCTACTTTTCTGTTAATATGGTTATTACAAGAATAGGCAAGGCGGCGCGACGGCGACGGACCAACCGTGGCGAAAGCCATATTGTGGGTCATTAATCAACTGGGGCTATTAAGAGTATGGTAGGAACTGTTGCATGATGATGCATCACTTGGAGAAAACAGAGGTAATGTCATTAGGTCTACAGTTAGCTGGGTCCGAGTTAATACCATTTAGGGGTGTGGATGGACCAGGACACACTTCCACGATACCGGCCTTTAAGACAGAAATATCGAAATAGATGCGTTAGTACTAGAGTCGACTCAGGGGCACCATTGGAAAAATGCCATCCGGCACACTCAACTTATGAATTTCCAAAGAAAAAAGAGACTTACGAATGAATATTTGTGAAAAAACTGTTGCCGACATTGAGCTCTGACACCGCCTGATGGTATGCGGTTTCTCTTGGTCATCCCATATCGAGTTTGAAGCAAAAAGAGTGGCCAAGAGATCGGTTTTCTAGAGTGACTGGGGAAAGCCCCAAATACTTGCGCCTGCCAATAGGGTAGCTTGCTAGCTTATCCCTAATTTTGATATTCTTGAACTTTGCTCTAGCTTTTTCTCATTAGAATAATCTGGGGGTAATATTTCCTCTTCAGGACTCTAAATTTCCTTAGTGATTAACGCATTAGCCCAAGCTTGATACGCCTGCCGTTTGCCTAACCTTACGCATCAAACCTATATTATTACATCAGTTATAGCTGCAGCGCAGTCACTGGAATCATTGGAAGGGAAACACATCAGCCCCCAAGGATAGGATGCAAAAAAGAATCGTGTTCCATCCCAACCCACTAACATGTAGTGCCCAACGCATCGGGTCGCAGGTCTTGTGCGAGCACATGTTGAATGGGCACTACACTCTGTACTAGACAATGATCAGACGACCCTGGAAGCTCCTGGTCAGTGCTCTGGTACTTTCCTGGAGGTGTAGCAGAAGATCTAATAAAGGGGGCATGTGACTTATCTCGTGTGACAGACCTTTTTCCAGAGCAAAGTTAAAGACAGATCTCCCTACGTAGTCGATGGCACGTCACATTGGCCAATCAGTATTGTGCGCGATGAAGTCACAAATGACTACGACCACCACCACGACTCTGTGAATGCAGGTCGTCAATCTTCACCTAGACGAAGCCTAAGAGTTGATTCGCTTCTGCATTACCACTATAGGCAGGTGTAGACTCTGACTTGATCGTCCATGACAGACATATCCTGACCTTTAAAAGTCTGAAGGCTATGGTAGTAGATATTCTACTTGTCTCATTGTTTGCCCTTAGTAAGCATTAAACGCGATACTTTGCGTGCCCCAGATACGACGGGCAGCCTGAGCAAAATCCAAGAATCATTTCCCCTTTTTTCAGTCAAATCGCTAGAGCTAAGCTCTGCCGCGATATTAACTTAATTTACTATAAAAATAACAAAATATATACATGTATTAATAAAAAAAACAAGCTTTCTTTTTTGTTTGTGTTAATTTAGTAGAGGATAAGTTACTAACAAAGGGACAACGAAATTTTGTACTAACTTAATAACTAATTCACATATAATTATTTTAAGTGATATATGTATATGATATAATTTATTTTAATTCATACACATAGATCAAATTTATTTGTTGTCAAAGTTAATAAATTTGATCTAATTAAATAAGTATTTTTTAACGTTTGTAAATTATAGTTTTTAATTTATATTTATATAGTAATTTCTGTTAATGTAAATACAAATACACTCAATTTACAAATAAAACACTAATTCTAGTGTTTTAAATAACTTGCCGTTGTTACAATAACTAAAAAATGTATATCCTTTTGTATAATATTTTTATCGGAGACGACTCTTTAAAGAGACCAGCAACGTGTCGAGATACTTGAAAGTGAATATAAAATTTAGTGGATGATTAAGTCTTCTTCATTAAGTAAAGGGTACATACACTCTAAAAATCTCTGCTTGCACTTACTGAACATACTGCGGAATGTAAATATTATATAAGGTTGTTTAAGAAAAATGATACTCTTTTAACATAATGTTATCAAATCATCATAATGTTACGTGTATGACAAATCAAATCTTGCAACATCTGTGGGGAGGCAGTAGAAACCACAAACACTTGCTAGTAGGGTTTAGGGTACTTCTTAATAGAGGTAAATTCACGCTTCGCCACGATAAAGTATTAGAAATCGTACGAGAAGCGATTAGTCTTTCTGCGCAGAAGGGTATAACAACCACCAAAATATAAGTAGAGTTCGTAAAAGCCGGGTTCGTCCAAAAAATGGAAATCAAAACCTTATTCCATCTTGGACGCGTCTCCTGATTGGACTCTCATGATAGAGACACGTATGAAAGGCAATACAAAATCCCCGGAAATGTTTGTGTTTCGTCATCTAGGCCGGACTTATTCCTGTTCTCAAAACAACTAAGGCACGTTATACTTGTGGAGCTTACTGTACCCTGGGTAACAAACATACCCAAAGATCATAGATTTAATCTTAATAAGTATTACGAACTTTGTAACGAACTGTTCAGGAATAAATTTATAGTTAATTTGTACGCTGTAGAAGTAGGAGCGAGAGTATAACAGCAAAATCTCTCTACAACTTATCTAAGGATCTCGGCCTTTCTAGAACGATCATCATTTCATTTCTAGAAAGTATTTCAAAGGTGGCTTTAGTAGGTTCTTACGATATTTAGTTAGAAAGGGAGAGGAGCGTGAACAGTGAAGGTGAGCGTGTATGCGCATAGTAAAGGGTCCCCTTAAACCTTCACCTGGGTCGCAAATCCCAGGCATTATTTGCGCTCCTTTTCTTGCAACGCGATAGGCCCGGCACCCGCACGGTGAATCCATGGAATGCTAGGCTTCGGCTCTGTCTCTTTACTTTTTATACACAAAAAATATTTTTAATATCAGATAGAACTTTCATTTTTAATGTAAATACGAAAAATTTACTACTCTGAAATAATAAACTACTTTAACTTCATAGCTTACTTTTTCAGAAAAGTTACATAAATAGAAATGCATACTTTTAAAAACATGTGATGTATAATATACTTTTTTTTTTATATTGTGTACCGTTGATAAAACCTTATCAAGATTTCTTAACAGCTTTTTCGATAAAGATTTGGTCTTAAAAAGAACTTTATCTTAAAGTTAGTTAAAGCCAAACCGACCAAACATGTTTCTGATAGGTTGATCTAGCCCGTCTCAAAACTTCTGACTCAGCACTTTATTCGCACACCTCCTGACATTTGGCTTTACATAATAATGTATACAATATTCATATAGGCTTTGATTTATACAACCTTCTGATGATATGAAATGTTTTATATGTGTATATATAAAAATATATATAAATTTTTCACGAATTAAATTCAGCGTGTATAATCAGACAATAATTTCTGATTCTTTACTCATAAGCCCTTCATAAATTAAATATAAAGGTTTACGTACATAACAACTTGCGCAAAAAAAATACGTGGAGATGCTTTTGTCTCAAAACCGCGAGCGACGTGTACACCACGTCGATATGCATTTATCGCAAAAACAAAAATAAAGTGGTGCACACGTCGCCTAACAACGAGATTATTTAATTATCCAACTACAGCTGGAGTGCACAGCGTCGCATAGTAATAGACTTAAATTATTTTAATCATATCAATCCATATTGTAAAATGGAGAATAAAAGTGAACTCAGTTATATAGTTTTGACAAGTACAAAAAGAAAACGATCAGTTATTAAATCCGATACTGATACAGATAGCGACATGCGAGGAAATTGTTTGTCCTGTTGGGAAGCGGCGTAGAATTATAGTATCTGACGGTGAAGAAGAAAGTAGCAGTAAAGATCGTGAACTTAATTTTACATCTGAAGAATGGATATGACACTTTATCGCTTGTTATATTGTAGCACAAGTCATCGCAACCGTGAAGTTTATTCGTAGCGCAAGTGGATAAAAACGCACTCCTGTATCAGTATTCTTTTTCACATATTAGTTATTCCAATATTATTATTATTATTATTATTATTAACTTAACATACTCGTATATGGTTTTAACAAAACGGTGTTAATTCCTGATTTAGAATATAGATGTTTTTAAATGTAACTTACGAAATATCGAAGGTACACTGTATGACTGTATTTAAGAGGAGGGCAAACGAGCTAGCGGGTCACATATGGACGTGATCACCGCCGCCCATGAACTCTTGTAACATCCGAGGATTTACAAGAGTGTTGCCGGCCTTGTAGGTAGGAGTAAACGCCTTTTTTGAAGGTACCCATGTCGTACCGATCTGGAAATACCGCCGAAGGGAGTTCGTTCCACAAGCGAGTGGAACGTGGAAAAAAGGTCTTTGAGAACCACACAGTGGAGGATCGCCACGCATTCAGGTGGAGGCGATGGCGCGCTGTGTGGTGATGAAATTCGGCGGTAGGCATCAGATCGAATTATTCTTCGGAGCACTCCCCGTGGTAAATGCGGTAATAGACGCACAGAGATGCAACGTCTCTACGCAATGCCAAAGAGTCCAGCCGTTCACAGAGCACCGGGTTTCCGATAATCCGAACGAGTCTCCGTTGTACGCGGTCAAATGGTAGAAGCTGATATTGGGGTGATCCGGACCAGAGATGAGAACAGTACTCCATGTGTGGCCGGACCTGCGCTTTGGAGAGCGCAAGTCTTTGGTCAGGACTGAAATACTGCCTCGCTCTATTGATCACACCCAATTTCATCGAGGCCAACTTGGCCTTCCTCCTCAGATGACCACGAAACTGACAATCGCTCTAAATGTCGAGACCCAGTATTCTGATACTTGGCGAGGCAATGAGGAGTGCTCTCGAAGAGTGGTTATACGACAAATGGGGTTTTCTTAGTGTTAAGCGCGCAAGCTTGTGTCTTCTCGGGATTGAATTGAACGTGGTTCAGTTCAGAGACCATCCTCAGGGAAGTTTCTATAGAAGACACTAGTTTCTTACGGCACTCGTCAACGTTTTCCCGAGAGAGACCTGCACGACCGGAATATACCGCATCCCCAGTGCTGTCATCCGTATAACAATGTATGTTGGAGATATCCAACATATCATTGATGTGCAGGAGGAACAGAGTTGGGGAAGGCACGCAGACTTGGGGTATATCAGCGTTCACGGGCTTGGGGTCCGAGCAAAAACCGTCGAGAACGACCTTTATGCTCCGCCCAGTGAGGAAGCTGGTGGATACTTGCATAAACTCTCGAGAAGCCCATAGGAAAGTAGCTTCGAAAGAAGTCCCTTGTGCCATACACGATCGAAGGCTTTCGCCATATCAAGACTAACTGCCAGACCCTCTCCCTTGCTTTCAATAACAGCTGCCCAACGGTGAGTTAGATATAACAAAAGATCACCAGCCGATCGACCATAGCGAAAGCCATATTGCCGGTCATTGACCAACTGGTGATCCTCGAGGTACGTTAGGAGCTGTCTATTGATTATGCTCTCCAATACTTTGGAGAGAAGGGAGGTAATCACCTTTTTTCGGGATCGGATGGACAAGAGCACGCTTTCATGAGACTGGGACTACGCCTTTAAGGTAGGAGTACCGAAATAGACGCGTTAGCACTGGTGTCAACTCAGGGGCACATTTTCGTAGCACAACTGGAGATACCATCTGGCCCACTCGACTTATGAACTTCCAAGGAAAGGAGGGCTTTTCGGATGAGTTTTTGCCGAAAAATTATTTCCGGCATTAAGCTCTGACACCGCGGGATGATAGGCGGTGCCTTCCCCTGGTCGTCCAAAGTCGAGTTTGAGGCAAAAAGAGTGCCCAAGATCGGCTTAATCTTTTGCCGTGTGGGCCAAAGAGTCGTTCCCCGTGTGCAATGGCGGTAGGGATGGCTGATTAAATTTATTTATTTATTTATTTATTTATATCTTTTCCACTTTGAATCATTATCAGTGATCACTTGTGTACCTTGTGTGTACTTGTGTACTTGTGTGTCTTGTGTTTGCCAGCTGCTGCAGCCCTGACAGACGCATCAAACCAAGGCCGCGATCTGCCACCAAGTGGTATTACAGAGCTTGGTACAAATAGTTCCATGCCCTGAAGTATCACATCAGCTACAGCCGCAGGTAGTCACTAGGATCATTGGAAGGGAAACAAATCCATCCCCATGGGTAGGATGCCAAAAAGGACCGCATTCCATCCCAATCCGCTGACTTGTAGTGCCAAACGCGACGAGTCGCAGGTCTTGTGCGAGCTGGGCGTTCAATGGGCACTACACTCCGTACCAAGCAGTGATCAGAGGACCCTAAGGGAGCCTCGACAGTGACTTGGTACTTTCCGGGATGTGTAGTCAGCAGAAGATCCAACAAAGAGGGCATATGGCTGTCCACGTCCGGTAGACGAGTGTGCGTCTTGACCAATTGGGACAGACCATTTGCCAAAGCAAAGCCAAACACAGATCTCCCCGCGTAGTCGGTGGCACGTGACCCTAGCCAATCGGAATTGTGCGCATTAAAGTCCCCGAGGACTACGACTTCGGCGGAGGGATCCTGCGAAAGCAGATCGTCAATCACGCCTGAACATGGCCCAAGAGTTGATCCGTTTCTGCATTACCACTATGGGACCTGTAGAGGCACACGTAGGCTCTGACATGGTCGTCCATGTCCACGCGCAGCCAGAGTACAGACAGGTCGCGTCGATACCCCGTCGTATGGTATAAAATGGTGTTTTAGTTTATACCCGGGGTATGATAGGTACGCTGTGTCGCTAGGTTGAGATATCTGCGTCTGCGTCAGAAACAACAAGGCCGGCTGTGCCGTCTCTAGTGGACGGCGTTCAAGTTGGAATGAAGTCCACGGATGTTGCAAAAGTCCACATTTAGAGTGGGTCGGGGTGCCGCTGCGTTGACTCGTCGTTTGCCCTCGAAAAACACAAAAGGCGATACTTTGCCCGCCCCAGATACGACGGGCAGCCCGAGCAAAATCCGAGAATCATTTCCCCGATTTTGCTCGGGAAGGGGGTTCCCGGCTTCATCAAAGCCGGTATCCTCCTGGGGTTTTTTTCTTTTACGCATGGCTTTCATGTTTGGCGGGGGTGGGGAGTTGGGCTTCCGGATTTTCTCACTCACCGACGGAACATAAACAAATGAATTTGGTTACTACACGTCGGTCTTCTGTGAGAGGGTGGTCGTTCCCCGGTCAAGTCAGCTACAGTCAGATAATCACAGCTAGGCTCTACCACCTACAGGCCTGTTAAATATAGACTAAGCCTACCGTCTCGTCGAAAATATGTTTTTGCCGTTAAAAGTTTTACAACCACTTATCCCAGCATTAACTCGGAGGTTACGAGTAAGTTTTCAAAAGTTCGAGACTAACTTCTTATCGTTACTCCTACAATTACAAAGGTGATTATGAAATTAGTGTTTAACTTTGATTCCTTTATCACTTGAAGAATAAGTTTAAGCAAGTGAGGTGAGGTGAGATAGTTTGTAACTTGTTAATGAATAACATTTCATAAAGAAAACACTTCATTAGCACAATTGGATTACTCGTCGTAGGTCGTACTTTTCAGACCAGCTAGGAAGTATGTTAATTATGACCCATTTAATTAGATAAGCGTCCCAAAATGCTACAGTGATAGTGTTGAGCGTTCATTACCTTATAGAGCTTTACAACTCCAATCAACAGCAATTCAGGTGAAAATAATATTATCATATTATATTTGAAATCTATTTTTCATAAAGATGTTAATCCACATATACATAAGTAAGTGATTTATGAAACTTTCCTGGATAGTATCTTTTAATTTCTTGGTAGTAGGGTTCCTTGTAGAAGATTCAATTTATGGTACAAATTTAGTGATCCCTATTTCAGCTGGCCATTCAAGTGAGTGAGCCCATGTATAATAGTATATCTATTACGTTTTGAAAATATGTAAAAAATATGTTTACAAAATACAGAGCAATATATTTTTGGGTAGCAGACTATTTTACGCTTAATGAGTTATGTTGAATGAGTTTTCTTAAATACAAATGTTCTTTCACGAAAATTGTATTTCCTTTTGCTTATTATAGGATGTTAATTAGATTAATATATCAGAAATAAAGCTGTTTCTATTTATTTTTATATAAATAAACTAAGAAACGAAGATATTTCCTTAATAGATTATTTTTTAACACTTTTGCAACTAACAACTTTTCTAACATCCTTTTGCAATACTAATTGAAAGGAAAGTTAAAGCATCTAATCTGTCTTTATTTAATAATTTACGGATTAGAGGAGTTGATTTACAAATTTTTATTCCAATTCCATGAACCTCATAAACTTCCCATATTCTTTTAAGTATAACAAAATTGTTTAAATGCAATTTTAATTGGTACATTTTGCCTATTTATAACAGATTATATATATTCCTTAGGTGATCGTCTAACAAAATCTAAAAAAATTATCTGACTCTATTTGATGATATATCGTGTTATCTGGTGGAGTCAGTGCCCTGTGCCTGTGTGGTAGAGAGTACTGACTATCCAGATGAAGATGACGATAGAATAAAAGAGTGGACTGTATAATAAAGTTGTATTAAATCACAACGTATGTACGATTAGGAGCGTGAGAAAAGTCGTTCTGACTGGACTGCCGAACCATGCCACTCCACTCTTCCTCCCTCCGCCCGGGCCCCGCTGTGTCCGCCCGACGCACGCTGCTTGCCGTCGACCGCGCCCCGCTGTTGACAGCAATGTGTCACATTTCTCCTGAGTTGGCGCTAAGTGCTTAACATAGTTCTTAACATTATCATAAATTAGAGTATTATAGAATATATTTGTTTCCGTCTGTATTTTAGAATGAGTTATATATAAAATTCTTGGAGTTGCATTTTCGTTTAGTAATGTGCAAATTGTATAATAATCATTGTGTATTGTGTTTTAAATCTAAAATGTTACTTTTTTACACTCTGCATTTTAAATACATAAGTTATTGGTATAAAGACAATAATATTATTTCAGCAATTGAACAGTTTTGTATTATCGTCAATATCTAAAAAAATGTATATCTGTTATTTAATATTAAACCATTTCAAACAAATTGCATATTTATTAATAAGAAGTTGCTTCACAATAAAGGCATACATAACTACTTGTATTTATAATGCTAGAATATTGGACAAATTAAATTAAATTTATTCATACCCATTGAAACATTATTAGCTATTCATTATATGCTGTATTTGGTCATTTATTATAAATTCAATTATCTAATTTATAATTTTAGATGTAAAATGCTAGATGTTAGAAGTGGGTGAAAATTTTATATGTATCATTATTTAAAACTAACATACATATTATATGTTACTTACTGTCATTATTCTCTGGAATTTATCACCCATGAGACAAATTAACTATAGATAAAACATATTGACTATGTAAAGTAGAAATAAATATTTGAAAATTATTTAACTCACCACAACCATCACCGATCACGGCTGACAGTTCAATAGTTATCAGTACAGTTTACCAGGTCATCAGAAACATTCACCTTCGCCACCTCGTTTGAGAGTGACAAAAATAAGGATGAACCATAAACACACCAACACTAATTAGTCCTACATTGTGATTTCGAATATATGGCCGAGTGGAGAACTCGCCTGTTGCAGAAAAGTCAATTGGAAGTGAAACTAAAAACTTTCACAACTTAAAATTATATTATTTTCACTATTTGACTGACGAGGCGAGTTTTCGAATAATTAATATATTGCTTAATTTATAACACTGTTGCTTAAATTATAATAGTGATTATTGGATATAGAATGTTATTTATATATGTCTTTCCTAATTATGTTTTTTCTATTGTGTAGCTATATCCTAGAGTAGCATAATATTTACAAGGTTCAAAACTTAAGCGCAATTTCGTTTAAGGATCACTATTAAATATAAGGCAGCTGGAGAATAAAGCAGTGTTGAAATTTATCAGACGGCAAAGAGAGTAAAATGTTTCCGTTATACAGCTCACAAGTGTTCAACTTCAACGACACCGCACCACCTCTATTTCACTACAACCATATTTTGGCCAATAATGTGGAAACTATTTATTCAAAGCTATTCAATATATTAGCCTTCAGATTTCGTAATTGCAATCTGTTAAATAAAAATATTTGTGTATATTCACATTCAATACGTGATTTTTGTTTATGCTTATATTTTTTTAATATCTTCTTTAAAATTAAATACAAAAATACTAGCACCATGAGTATCTCACGTTTTAAATTTTTCTGTTTTGAACATAAACAAAAAACTAATTAAAAGTCAGTAATTAACATTTTCGATATAAATAAGAATGTCAATGATTGCTTTGAATGCAGATGATTGATGAAATGCTATTGGCGGTATTTTATTAGATGGTTACGGATTTAAATGAAAAATCGGAAATCACTAACCTAATTGTCTGGAGCTTTTAATAATGATCCTGATATCTCCTCGAATTACTATGGTAAGGGTTTGTTCTGAGATGTAGAAATTGGCGGTCTATTAGCGTGTCCACTACCTCTTTTGTCTTACTATAATATTAGTAAGAGTAAAAGGAAAGAACACCATGTGTGCACAGTTAATGTGCACAGAAAATGCTAAATTATATCATAGACATAACTATAACAAAAAAACGTAGAAATTGTACAAGTGGAAATTAAAATACATTAACAGTATAATTTTAAGCGCTCACAATATAATAATACAAAGCCGAAACTTTGGTTTCGTAGATAATCGTAATCTCCCGATATATATTGGACGTTATTATACAACTTGAAATAAGTAACGGAAACCATTCAACTTTCCACACCATTGTGGCAACTACAATCAAGAAAGTTGTAAAAAAGTTGTAATATGTGAAGCAAAAGCGTTTGTTGTTACAGATTAGGTACTCTGATCCAAAAAATCTTCTAACCGAAGAACCTTCAGCATTTCGCCATCGCGTCGCACTAATTTATTAATTGTCTTATTAAATTTTTGCTGTTCAAATTTGTTTGATGTTTATTAAAAAAACAATATTGTAATTTTTATCTTCATTTAATGTATATAATATAAAAAAAAGTAATTAATTAAAGTTTACAGAACAGCCATCCAGACAAGGCAACTGCAAAAAGAGAAAAAACTCTTTCCATAAAAATCTTAAGAAGCTCTTCTACGTTTTAAATAGAAAAAAAATATTGAAAGGGTTCAGCTTTGAGAGTAATTAATCACATTCCTTCAATATTGAACCAGAAACAAAGGAAATGATATCCTTACAGAAATAATTAGTAATTGCTTATTTAAATGTATTTACATGTTCTTAATAAACTCTGTTTGCTACGAGTACCTCCTTCCCTTTCTTAGACTTAAATAATATGCCATTGCCATCCGAACTAGGAAAACATACGCAAATTAAATTAAAACAAGTTTATTTCTATTCTTTTATATTTAAGTTAAGATATTCCTGTTTATAAAGGCTATGAAAACAACACATGAAGAGCGAATACATATCGCTGAATTGCAAATCTTGAAATGAATAAAGTGTAAATAAGAGGTTATAAAAGAACAACATTACTATCAAATACAATTAACTAATCAAAGAATCATACATTTAAAAAATATAAATATTAAAAGTAAACTATAAATGCATTTTCATTGCATTAAAACAAAAAAATAAGATTTTTTTTATAATACGCTAAGTTTTAACAAATGTTAAAACTACTAACTGCTAACTTAAAAAATGTTGGATCCTAAATATGATCGAAATCCATATCACCGATCTTGAATGGCTTATAGCTGATTAAAAATAAATAAAAAACAAAAACAATTCCATAATTCTTGACATCTATACTGAAATATAGGGAGAAGATCCAAACATTTATTAATTTATTTATTTACCATAGTAAATATATACTAAAATGTAAATAAGTAAATAAAATTTTAGGATATTTTTAACAGTATGTAATTTTACATATTATAAAATAAATTCTAAAACACCTGTCTATTTATTATTATTCAGATATTTGAAAGCGGAAAAGTTAGATAGCTTAACAAAAGTAGTTTGTGACGACGAGCGCTTGTCTAAGGTTCTAAGATTTGTTGCAAATTTCTTACTTATCTGAATGTAGACATGTTGGTTTGAAAATTTAAACAGATTTGTTTTGATTAGTTAGGAATCGATTTTGCTTATTTCTAACTTTTATAACATAACATTTTAAAAACATTTTATTAAAGACTATATTATTCGTAAAATGAAATCTCTTTCATGACAATGAATCTAACATTAAAAGACTATGTTGTGTAATATTACACCCCACATTATAGTATGAATACTGGCAACTGAACAATGTACACCTAATGCACGACTAGGACAAGTAAGTATTTATTTATTATTCTGTATTTAAAATACAATTTTAGTTTTTAAGTATAATAAGAAACATATAAGAAAAATAAGAAAACTTAAGACATTTGTATATTTACTTCTTAGAGCGTAGTGAATAAAATTACTTTTTATTATGCTACAAATATATTTTTAAAATGCAAGGTTATGGAATATTTTATTTTATTTCTGCCGAGACAGTTTTGACTTAATTCATAAGCAAGCATAGTAAAATGTATTATGTACTAATGAGTATTGTATAGGGCGACTACATTATTTTCGAGCAAATTCATGTGAAAATAATGAAGCAAAAGATTTTCCAGTTGGTTATAATGATTTAGTAAATACTTGTACTTAAATTCACTTTCTCTTTTCTGCAGAATTATTGTTTATTCAATTATTGTTTTTTTTTATTTTCACATTTAACTTTTTCACGTTTTTTTGTGGTTTATGGTTTAATTCTTTAAATAAAATTGCGAAACATCCTCTGTAATCTGTGAGGTTATCTATCTAGGTCGCTAAAAAGAAAATAATTATTTGTTTTCAGAGACGAGGTCACATGAAATATTTAAACGCTGTATTGGGATATATAATTATTTAAAATAGTTATAAAAAATAAAGTTTTTTAGTCTAACCTACATGGTTACATATTAAATCTAGTTCATTAAATTCACATGTCACAATATTTGTAACAAAACTGCTCCGAAATGGCTCGACCGATTCTTATGAAATTTTTTGTGCTTACAATTTTTCACCCTTCTATCATTAACTTTTTAATCGTGATTGGCTGCTTTTTACATGTTAGCTATAAACTAGGCTAAGCAGAGGGTATATTAATAATTAATAAATGTTAGTTTGTCATCACTTTGCTACCAAGGTCGATAAGTTTGATTGTGTTAATGCTGTTTTAATAAACATAATACTGTAATAGCTATTTACAGTAAACCTCAGTATTTGTATTATTTTTTGAAAAACAAAAAAATTAAATATACTCCACGCATACGAGGGCACAAAAGGTAGTATTTTTTGTCCGCACAAAAGGTAGCATTATGTACAAAAATAATATTAAACTTTAAAATTAATATATGGCCCAAAATGAAAGACACTTACTGGCTTATAATAATTATATTTGGAAGGATTATATTAAAATATATACATTTATATATATTTACTTCAATGATTTATACACATTTTAGTTACAATTTTACTTTAAATACATTTTGACAGCAAGCGGACAAATGACTGTAGTTTGATATTTAAGTTACAGAGAAATGACCCAAGGAAATGTACACAAAACATTATTAAGATTCCAATACCAAACTCCATTTCCAAGATATAATGGGTCGAGCAGTTACATGGAGGCTCCATACTTTTACGGAAACTTGATATCATTAAACTGAATCTTGAAATATTAATATTGTACATATATATTTCGAGCATAGTCACCAATTTACACACAAGGTGTAGCTATTAATAATATTTTTATATAAATATATTTCAATTAATGGTTAATCAATTTTACAAATATATAATAATCGCTGTAAAGTGCAAAAATCAACATTATAAATTAGTTTCAGACACTCCTGCGTCACAGCTGGTTGAATTTTGTAGAAATCTGATTAATTAGTCCTCAAAGTGATCTCTTTGCTTTTATTACATGGAACTAGCACAGCTTCGTAAGATTTTATAAATGAAAAGTATTTTAAAGCCTTCTTTAAAGGAAAATTATAGCTGTACAAAAATAATCATTGTTGTCTTTCACGAAATATAAGAGATGAGAGAAATCATTTACACCTCTTGAAGTTTTACACAAATGGACACAGATATAACGACACACTGATATGTAAATTCAATACTTACTTAAATATATGAAATAATATTATATTTAAATATATAAAATATTCCGTAACAAACTAACAATACATAATGATATAAAAAATAAAAATATATATAATATATTCATAACAGTGTTCTCTTTTTATTAAATATTCAAATATACTCAGAGGTACACTATATTGTCGTATAAATAGAGGCAGTGGGTTCCATAACTAGGTTGCTTGTATTGTAAAATAAATTTATAAATAAGTTTTGTTCATGTAAATCTAAAACTTGCTTTTTTTTGTAGCAAGATGGTTTCTTTAAAAGAAATAATATACGGTTAAGCGAAAGAACATGTAAATCCCAGCGACAGGCAGAAAGTCACAGTCAAGATGAGTTTCAGACACTTGAGATTCAAAAATGTAGTGGTGTTTGTGAAAGTAAAGTATAAATTATATAAATAATCTCAAGCTTATTTATATAGTCCTTGGTTAGAATAAGATCATTACCATCCACATAATCTTGTTAGAGAAGATAAAATAATGTAACATAATTTTGTAAGGAATTGCAATACGTCAATGTGGTCTAGATTCGTACCAGTGTCAGGGTTTATTTGAGTATTCAATATACCTTTTATTCATGTCACGCTATTTTTTAAACTCGGCATGTGAAAATACAAATCGAAGCAAGTTTTGAAATATGTATAGTTGCTGGATTTTTTTTTTATAATACAAACTGGGTTTCTAATTGCATTACATTTTGTGACCGTAAAGTACTCAGGAATAAGTTTTATTATGGTATACCTTAAATGGTTCCAGGAATTTACAAAACCATCCTAAAATATAAGTAAAAAATTTAAAATATATACGAAAAAAAGAATAGCAAATTTTTGAAACAGATAGAATAACAATAAAAACAAACAACTCACTGACAAAAACATAAAAAATAGCCCCACAGGGGCTTATAAATAAATACACATTTTCAAAATTTAATTAACACGTGAAATAAATACACTAAATATAAATGAGTTTCATTCATGATTTAGAAAAAGTAATTAATTAAATTCATAACATTTATATACAAAAGTCTAGTTAAATTTTTAAAAAGCTTTTCTTTGATTTAATAGTATCGTATTTAATCATATTATTTAATCGTATTTACACTGAAAAGTATTAAAACACCCTGTCAAATTATATAAGCAATCTCAATATACGTTACGTTCAGAATCAAACTCATGCTTGTGTAATATGACCTTATGTAGTCAGAAATAAATTTATAGAAGTTAATTTGGAAAGTTCAAAATTTCACGAATAATGTACTCCAAGGACAGCTCAGATATCCCTACATCGATTTAATGATTTACTCATTTACACGAGAGAGAGGGTTCTATTCCAATTCTATTTGTTTTAACAATTAGTTAGTTTTGGAAGCAATGAAAGTCATTTTATGGCTGGTTAATTGAAATGTTAAGAATCTGAATAGGAGAAACAAACTCCTTGAGGTTACAGTTACAGTTCCATTTGAGGTGAGGAATTTAACATTTGATTAAAACTTTAAAAAAAGATAAAATAAGTATATTTTAAATGCAATACTTACAACTCGTTCATCACATTTATAAGGTCTCAGAAGGAACTCAATTCCTATACGTTTTATTTTCAGTAGAAGTAACAATATTATTTGAAATCCAAGAGGAAATAATTTACTACGAAGTATTATTTATATACAATAAAATATTAATAAGTTTAACGTTAACTTCTCTCTGTCGAGTTTCAAAGCAACCGATGAAACAATCCCTTAACTGGGCTGTTTGAATTAATTTATTTAATAAAGAAGTTTATAACCCTTCTTAACATTGTGTTAATGAATCATAAGTTTTTCTTTGTTGTCTAATCTTATTGAATTATGGAACCATATTCAAATTATGTATATTTAATATATCTTGTACAAAAGTTAACGAACCTCCTAAAAAATGTTTTATTTTGTGGGAGTTTTGATAACGTACTTCATTCAATTAAAAAGTTGTTATACAACTCTTTAGTGCTTATATACATACTTCCACAATGTCTAGGGATATTTTGAATTTACTCAATTATCCCAAAATGTATTAAAGATAACATACAATAAGTATATTTTTTTATAAAGCCTATTTATCTGACTAAACTCCAGAAAAAAAATATTCTTAAATAAAGAAAACACGTAAAATAACGGTTAAACTAACAATGAATTTGTTTCTCAAGAAACTGTGAAAAATAAGGAAAATTTATTGTTTTTAACAGTTATGTGAAAAATCAGTAGTCTGTTAAACCACCCATGAGATTTATAACGGTCTTGCAACGATTATTCATACTTTGGATTTAGTTAGCCAAGTCTTGCTGCGGTATATTGTCCCAGGTCCGTCTAAGATGCAAAAAAAGTTGCTCTTCCGTCGCAATTTTTGAAAGGAAATTCCTCAAATTCCTTCTTTGGAGCATGTCCTACGTGTGCTTTATGGGATTTAGGTCAGGTGATTAAGCGGGCCAGCCTAAGACCGATACGTCGTGTTCCTGCAACTATCTCGTCACCTCTCTCGCTGTGTGCGGACGGGCGTTATCGTGCATGAACGTGAATTCTTGGCCCATTTGTAGTCTAGGGGGGTAAATTATCGGCACTAGCACTTGGTATTTTTTAGCGGTCATAATGTTTCTGATCCAAACAAGGTCTGTACTTCTGCCAACACGAATTCCCGCCCAAACCATAAGTGTCCCGCTGTGGTATAAATGGACTTCCTGAGGATGTTGCAGACAGCTATCACTCCCAAGAACTCGCCAAACACGTACTCTACTTGTATTGAGAAGGAAACCGAACCGGAACTCATCGTTAAAAAGCGCTACAGACCGCTGGTTATCTTCCCAGAGTAAATGTACACGAGTCCGCTCTAGTCGTCGTCTACGATTTCCTCGGCGTACTGCTGGAGTACGAAGCGGTCTGAGAGCATTAAATCTAGCTTCATGCAGTCTTCTCCTAGTCTTTCATCAAAAGATTTTAAAACTGGCTAGTATTTTTTGAGTTTAAGAACTTTATACAAAATATCCCTAGACGGTGTTGATGAGTATATTATCTTCTACTTCATATCAACAAATAGTTACTGAACATTTTAAGGAGGTTCTTTAAATGGGTGGTTTGTGGTAAAGTTATTGCTAACTTTTGATTTTTATTTTCAATCATTGCTCACAAAGTGTAGTTATTTATGCTTAATTCAATATTATATTGTTATAGATTACTAAAAAATGTTTTTTTTTTTTCAAAAAAAATTATTAAACAATATAATCCTCTTTTTCCTCTATTTTGTTTTTTGTACAATAAAAAATATCATATCATATTAATATAAAGGTATATAACTTCAAATTATAAAATAATATTCTAACTTCACCGCTTTTCAAGTAAACGAGCATTGAAATCTATAACAAAGATACTTTATTTCTTAAAAATGGTGATAGTGGTTATTTCATTAACTTTACTAAATATTTATACTCGTATGTACCAAAAAAATAAAACAAGTATTTTTTAATGTACAATTTTAAAAGAGCAAAATTGAAATATTTAACAAAGGTAGATATTTCACGAACTTATGTTACTCGCTGTATATTATTCAAGAAATCGACGTCTCCGTAATAAGTATTGTTCAACGGAAAACCCGCAGCTTCCAGTACGTAAAGTTCAGTACGTAAACTTAAAAACAGGAAGAGAATGAAATGAAAAGAAAACGTACTGAGAATCTTTCCAAAATTATCTTCCTCAGTCATTACCCTTTTTTTCCTAATATAATTTCAGAACAACAGTATAATATTGTTTTGCTTGTCGTTGTATTTATTTATTGAGAAGATACTTAGTGCATGTATATAGCCTTAGTTAAATTCCATTCCATTATACAAGCTTGCTGCCCGTTATACTTCTCTATTTCATTTTACCTTTTATAATGAAAGTCTGGCGGCCTTTGTGCTGAAGAACATAATATATTGTCATTTATACATAGTTTTATGATAATGTATTCTTATTAATATTTTTATTTTGCTTCACAATTACTTTTAAATAGTGAAAGAACGTGGAGTGTTTACTTCCGTATCCGTGAACTGGTGATATTTAATTATTTCCAGTGAGTTACAATGGACAGTGCTCCGAGCATGATTATCTCGCCATCTCAGTGCTTCACATTGGTTTATTACAAATAAATTAGTAACCTAGCGTTGAATATCTTAAACATAAATTAAATATAACGCTACTTGAATAAAATCTGTAATAAAGAAGAATCTTTATATCTTTCATACATAGAAATGTATGATACATAATTTTATTGACGAATTATAATACGTAAATATTACAATTATAAACATCTAAAAAAGTAACTACGTGTATTGGGTATTGGTAATATTTTGTTATATACACTAAAAAAATACATTATAAATCTATTGGTTCTTGATTAGAAATTTTTTATTTCAAAATTTTGTGATAAACCATCATCTTATGCACTGATTCAAATTCCACGTCTTTTTTTTCACATTTGTCTGTCTGTATGTCTATATATAATTCAAGCTCCATTTAACCGATCTTGATAAGTAATAGTACATAGTAAGGAAATGTGATCCCGAAAATATTAGACCATTAAGAGGTTGGTAGACTCTATAGCATTGTATAAATAATTTTTAAACAGGTTATTCTGTATTTCTATAGTATGCGCAGGTAGATTGGAAGATGAGACGAGAGCAAGATGAGACGAGACCAGGAAAGAAAAAAGATAATAACGCCAATAAACTAGCGCGCAATGTTGAAACTTATCCTCAATTGAAATAAGCGCGAATGACGCCCAGTACAAAAGATATTGTATAATAGGATATTTAATATGTACCATAGGACAGTAATAAAGGAACTTAAATGATACTTTTTTGAAGCGTTACATCATTTAAGGCATAAAATAATTCATGCAATGCTGGCTGTTGCCAAAAAATTCACAAAGTGTATAAATCACTTAATTCTGTTATTATAATTGATTGATTCCTTCCTTATTTATTTCAACATTTCTCTTAGCATAATGTAGATACATCTAAGCAATATAAATCTACAATGGATAACTTAAATATTTTGCAATTTTTCATGAAATCTATTCTAGAATCTGAGGATCATGTATGTGGATTTATGTTTTCTTCTCTGTAGATATTTCAGGTCAGTCATAATCAATAATAAGTAAATACTTGAAGGATGAACTATTATATGTTTTGATATTATTGCAATATACATTAAATGATGTCGTAATAGAAACAATTTCATAATTAATGAATTTAACTTCAGATTCCTCGAAGCTTGTGCGGAATAAATTTTTCCACTACGCTGCACTGGCGTCTGGCGAATTCATTAAATAATTTGCGTCTTTTCATAATTTCATAGTAACTTCAATATAAAATTAAATTAAAAAATGTTTCCTTTGACTTTGATATTATTAACATTAATTCTAGATAGAATAGTCAAGAGGACATTATGCGCACTCATACAATATATATTTTTTTTACAATTAAACTAAAACCGTAATTGATAGACCCATTGAAAATAATATCTTTTCGAATCGTTTTGTTCATTTACATAAAAGTATTTGATACTAAAAGAAAAAAATTAAGGGCAAAGGTTACAGAACAAAATTTATTTAAAACACTTTCATAACACAAACATCTTAATTATGGAATGCACTGCTACTACCTATATGAAAATCGATATCTGTAAATATATTTAAGCAATCTCTAAAACAAAACTATTTATCTAAAGATAACCGGGAAGACTCCTAAAATACTGTGGTCAGTGTATTATAAATAATTTCTTATTTTTATATTTAGTTTTATATTGATATATATTATTTAGTTTATTATATATGTATATGTATTGAAGTTTATTATTATAAGCTTACATCTACTTATATCAACTAATTTGCTTAACATATATTCTAACCTTAGTGTTGTTTGGAAGAAGTTTTATCTTTTACCAGGTGCGCAACTAAGTTCCCAAGTTTTTACATAAATGGTGTTCGCGACGAATATATTAGACGGACATATTATAAAATTATGTTAGCTTTGCAGCCTTGACTATTGTAAATAATTCCCCGCCATAATTTTACTTCATATCGCGAGTAAAAGTCTATTATTTTTCAAAGAAAATGTCGGTATTTGTGCCAAATATACAGCATTTGCGGAAAGCTTTGCTTGTCTGTTTTAATCTAAGATGACCTTAAGACCTGTGCAATTAAATCACATCTCATAACTCTCTGCTTACGTACGAAAACAAAGCTATATATCAATTCAATACAACTTCATAAACTATATAGTTTGGACATGTAAATTTCATTGGTTAGACTTGGGGCAAGAAATTTCTCGTGTGTATGTTAAAACTCCTAAAAGTGTGAAAAGAAAAAGAAAAAAAATGTGTAAAATGACAAAATAATATTCTTTCGATCATATGAAATGTAATTCCATGTATTTAACATAGTTCATTGTATCCTTGAAATAGAAACTATATAATTGAATGGAAGATAAGAAGTATAACTATCTGTGGTGTGTGTTGAGTGGTATACGCATTATGTACTTTTATCATATTGACATAAATTATATAAAAAAAAAATACTTTCAATACAAAGTGTTTCTCGCTAAACTGAGGGAATCTTCTAACATGAAAGGCATCTGTTGATTCAGATGAGCTAATATTATGAAAATCTGCCGAGTAATTTTGTTTTGTATATAGTTTTTGAGTTTACCTATGAGTATGAAAAGTTCTCGGAATCTGAAAAAAAATATGTTTATTAATGGAGTCGGAGAACAAAATTTCTTCAAACTCCATTCTGTAGCTGTCCGTTCTCCATCTGTAAAAAAAGTTATATTGCATTATATTGTGTAGACACCTTAATATGTATATTTACTTGGATATGTTGAAGGTTCAATAATACCATTTTTAGGACTCATTACAGATATATGAATTACAATAAACGCTTACTTATAGAAGAATGCATAGAATTCAGATATTGTATAGATCTGGAGCCCATAAATTGGTTTTCTTACTGCTACATTATGCAACTTATTCAAATAAATCCTATTCTAATATTTCTTCTTCGTATTTGCTTGAAAATATATTCAAATGCAAGTAGTATTAGTAAAACTTTTAATTCTCTCATCGTCGCCAAGAGATAATGAACTGCTCCAGTGAGAGTTACAATAGGAAGTACTTAGAACACGATTATCTTGTTACCGCTGTTACTTATTTTCTTTGTACTCATCATGGCGTTTACACACGCTTCGTTGCAACAAGACTTTAAAGACAATAGTCTTTGTCCACTTTAAACTTTCTCCGTTTATTACTATCTAAAGCTAAATTATGGACGGACTTTCAATGTTACAAGATCAGGCAAATAGAGGAACACTATTATGTGTCATTTGGACACTACATTGCTTTTCATCATCATCAAATTACTAAATATTAAATAAATTTTGATGTATTGCAAATTGTCTCTGCCTGGTTGAATATTATCGATTGTTATATGCAAATTTATAAATCACAGTTTGACCTCGGATGGGTTTAAGTAACACAGTATAATAAAAAAAAATGCCCCAAAAATTCTAAATTATATTAATACTGCTTGTAAAAATATATAAAAATATTATTTCAACAGAAAGGTAAGTTGTCTAGAAACAGACTATGTAAAAATGTTTTTTGATATCATAGAATATTACCTGATTTGTCAACGGTTCGTATATATTAATAAATATATTAAATACATTACAACAAAACTATATATAGTTTACAGCAAACTACCGTAGAACTATACCACAAATGCAAAAGTTTGGGCTGCCTCGACTCTGGCAGTACCCTCTCATTCATAATATATAATAGGCGAAAATTAAATATTATAGTTAAGTTGTTATCTTAGAACAGTATTAAGATAAGACTTGGTACTTAAAAAATATTTAAACATGCATCTTTTTATAATAAAGGAACATATAATCACTTAAGATTAAAAAATAAAGGTGTTAGAAATTAGAAATAGATGTTAATATCAGGAAAAAGAATAATTAATTAAAGATTAGATATAAAGTTTAAAGTTCAGATTATAATCAGTCTGACAAGGTTAATATATATATACAGATATATATATATATATATATATATATACTCGTATATATGTAGTACGACTTCAGTAGTCGAACAAAAAAACAAAAAAAGCAATAACATAAACATTTTTTAATTGCATAAGAATATAAGGAATACCGTAAAGTTTATATTTAAATAAAATCTCAAAATAAACAAAATACTTTATGTGGTTCTTTTCGAAAAATACACAAGCCATTTTATACAAATAATTTATTAACTGCGGTTTCTCGACTGATGAATAATTTACTTGAGTACAAACCAGTTTTGAACTTTATCTGACGGTAAAGAGAGTAAAGTGTGTCCTTTGTAAAGCACATAAAGCACTGTTCATAGCCTTCAACGACACCGCACCATCTACCCTACCCTGTTTCACTACAATAGCGTTTTAACCAATAATGTGGGCTCTATTTATACAGAGCTTATTTAATTAGGATATAAACTGTGTTGGTATAATGATAATTATAATAGAAAATCGTCACTAATATTAAATCATCTTAATCAATTTGGAGGATTCTCAATAGTTATTTCAAATCTAAATAATATTTCATGTAGTTCTATTGACGAATTTTCAATAAATAATTAACGATCTTAACAATTTCAATATTGTATTTGGTATTTAGTATTCCACTTTCTAGGATTTAACTATTTATTAATAGCATTGGAAAATGCCGGAACGGTATGTATGATTTTATACGACTTGCCACACTAACTACTTCAACCTAAAACTTCCACCAAATCACAGTGGCATGGCTGCAGTGGGGCTCATGGGGCTGTCCGCCATTAATACTTAGTGCAGATACACGTATATGGCGACGTGTGCGTATCTTCAGTTTAATGTTTAAAAATAATTAAGGTTAGATTATCCCGAAATTTATTTGAGATCAGTTGATGTCATACGCGATGTTGGTCAACTGGACCGAAAACGAGAAATCAATATTTTTCATTAGAAATTTTAAGTTGTAGTCAAGGATTCTTGTTTAAATTAATTAATTTTACTTATATGAGACTTATTTTTTTATATAAAAGGCATTATTGTAGCTAATAGACTGATTAAACTTAATTAATTAAATAAATTAAGACCAGAAGCTCCATAAAATGATATTGTTATATTCTTCTCAGTGATCTAAAAGAATGAATACTTCGCTATTATTTCTAATAAGAGGAAATAAGAGATCAGTGTTAGTATCAGTCCAAATGCTATAATGTTATGAATCACATTACCTTTACTGACAACTACATTCAAATATATCAAATATGTTTTAGACAATTCCAGGTTATTTTATAAGGCAGTTACTAATTTATTTGTAACAAACCATTGTGAAGCAACGAGATAATCATACTCGAAACATTTTTCATTGTAACTCGCTTAAAATAATTTAATTTCAGGTCTATTTTTATGAGAAAATTAAACGGTCAGTCCCTCCGCTATTTAAAAGTTATGGTGAAGCAGATTTAAGTGTTTTGCCATTCATAAGAATACAATTTTGTAGAATTAATTATAAGTAACAATGTATTATGTTATTCAGCACAAAGGCCGACAGCTTTTTAATTATAAAAGATAAAATGAAATAGAGAAGCTCACTGAGCAGTACGCTTGTACGATGGAAGATTTCATGAAAGAAATAAAATTGTAATTTAATTAAGGCGCTATACATATTCTAAGTAAGTTCCTTCTCAATATAGAAATACAATCGAGAATGAAAAGAAAAAAACTAAAAGATAATATTAAAGGGTTATCATGCAATTATATTAAAACTAAGGACGAAGGGAAGCAATTTCAAAAAAAATCATAGTAAGTAAAGTTGCAGATGAATTACATTTCAGGAAATTGTAATATAGGCCTGGGTTCATTACCAGCTACGGGTTTCGCTTGAACCGACTCGTTACGGAGACTCCGACTAACTGATCATGAATAATCTACTGCAGGTAACAAAAGTCCGTGAAGTATCTACCTGTCAATTATTCATTTTGCTCTTTCAAAAGTATAATATAATGTTTAGATGCTTTAGATAGAAAAAAAGAGAAGTAATTTAAAACAAAATAAATAAATATAAAAATAAAAAACACAGTATTTTTTTTTCACTTAAGATAAGTAACTTTTTCTTACATAAAACATTTTCTTAAGTTATTGAAATAAATATCAACACAATTTCTAGAAAGATTCTTTGTTTTTGATTTCAAAGCTGTTAGTTCGAAAAGCAGTGAAGATTGTACATTATTTTACAATTTTTATATAACTTTATTTTTCTCAAGACCTATTTTTAATTTGTTTTGAAAAAAGTTTAAGAAATCTTTTTCACAATGTTTAATTAAGCATAATGAAATCCACCATAATTTTTGGGCAATGATCTAAATCGAAGGAATGAAAATTAAGATCTGATCTGATCGAGAGTTGTGTCCATCCATAACTTTGTTTTTTTATTCCATGTACAAGCAAATATTTAAACAGCCTCCCTTCAACGTTTAGCAACTCTGCTAATATTATATGAAGGTAGGGAGTAGAAAAAAGAAATGAACATTAGAGAGTTGCATTATAACTTTTTAATTGAATTAAGTAAATTAATAAATCTCCCACAAGGTAGCATATTTGTTAGAGCGCTCGTTGGATTTGTATAAGACATGGTATTGATAAGTATTCATACATTACACACCATATGTTTACAATTTTTGTAAATATTCATGTATGTAATATATTCCCATAATTAAATTAAATAAGATTATAACGAAATCTTGTTATTAATTAACACAGTACTGGGAAGAGTTACAAACTCCTGCATTAAATGAATAAATTGAAAGAGCCCAGTTTGGGGATTATTTCATCAGTTGCTCGTCAGAGACACAAAAGATATCTTCTAAATGTCATTAAAATGTAATTGCACACAAATTATTCTCCGTTTCAAATTATTTGTACTTACATTTCAAATAATATATTATTCTACAACAAAATAAAACATACCGGAATACATTTATCTGATACCTCATAAATATAAATAGTGCGTGTAAAATATACGTATTTTATCTTTACTTTTAATTATGTATTCAATAGTGAAAATTACTTTAGGGAGCTCCTACTCCCATTCAGACTATACATTTCAATTAACCGGCCATTAAGTGACTTTTGTTGCCCGCAAACTAATTGTTAGAAGCAATAAATATAAAAATACTATTCAGTAAAAGAATACTACTTCTATATTTTTCTATAAATATATTTTGAACATAATTGATTATTCACATTTATATTAAGTGACTAGCTTTTGCCCGCGACTTCGTCCGCGTTTCCGTCGTTTTTCGAAAAAAAATTAGCAGATGTCCTCCCTCATAGTTTTGACGTAACAGGCAGATTCACTTTCGTATTTTAGAAGGGCAATAGTAATATAATATGCCAATCCACAAAACTGTTGAAAAATATAAGTAACCGCAGAATATTATAATATACCCACGCTATACCCACGACTCGGTCAGCGTGTAACTCCTTGTTTTTTATTAAGATAATATATTGCTAATATTTTTAGATCAAATTAAAATGTTTCAGCGCAAAGCTTCTGGGTAGACTATGTTAAGAGTCGACCCGTCCGGCACGTGAACGTAAAGATTCCTAGAATTGCTAACCCGGGAAAGAGCGACGTATAATTGACCATGCGAGAAACAGCTAACACCGAGATCTACTCCAGCAACACGAAAAGTCTGCCCTTGAGCTTTATTGATAGTCATGGCATAGCACACCGATACTGGGAATTGCGTTCTTTTAAATTGGAATGGAAAATTATTTGGTATTATGGGAATTCTGGGAATAAAGACAGTTTCTCCTGCACCGCAACCTGTTAAAATTTGAGCCTCGATTACATTTTGTTGCAACTGGGTTACTTTTAGCCGAGTTCCATTGCAAAGTTGAGGTGGTCTTAAATTTCGGAGCAGAATTATCGGTATGCCAATTTTTAAACAAATTATATGAGAAGGTAGTCCAGGCATACTTAAAGAATTTAAAAATTCTATCGGGTAATTAGTGGCTTCTTGTTCATCAACCATTCTATTTATTGAACTATAAACTTTGCTTTCTCCCTGTATATTAGACAGTATTTTATTATTAATTTCAGATGCCTGGTCATTGCGAGGAGTCAAAATGGACCTTTCGCAAAGCCAAGAATTGTCCCTATTTAATATAATTGTTATGTCACCGTAAACCGAAGATATAAGATGTTGTTGGGATTGCACTATACAATATAACTCAGGTGTCAGAATAAGTTTTCCTTGGTGTAGTTGTGGATAGGTACCTTCACCAATCTTCAATAATGTATCAGAAAATTCACGATTATCTGCGTTGTCTCCAGTTCTCACTCGCATATTTATAGTCAAATGCACCGATTGTATATCACGCCACAAATAAGAGCTTTTCAGGCAAGCCCTAATCTCATCAGCTCGGGTTCCCCGTGGTATTACCGGTAAGGTTTGTCGGAAATCACCACAAAATAAAACCGTAATACCGCCCATTGGTCGATCATTTTGTCTTATGTCCCTTAGAGTTCTGTCTACTGCTTCTACTCCTTTTCGATGGGCCATCGTACATTCATCCCATACGATTAAATTACACTCACGCAATACCTTAGCTTTGTCGCTATTTCTTGAAATACTACAGGTTGGACTTTCCGTGCGATCTAAATTAATTGGTATTTTAAACATATTGTGAGCAGTCTTACCTCCTGGTAGCAATGTTGCAGCTATACCTGATGAAGCCACGGCAAGAGCGATTTTACGCTGATTTCGAACATAAGCTAATATTAATTTAGTCAAAAAAGTTTTCCCAGTTCCTCCAGGTGCATCTAAAAACCATATTGTTCCTAAATTATTCTGCACACTCTCGCACACGCGATCATAGACTAAGCGTTGTTCTGCAGTCATCATTGGGACACCGTTTTCTAATGTTACCAGCAGTTCCATTGGGTTGTAACCAATCTCTGCGGAATATTCCCTATTGGTAACCTCTCCGACTGAGGTTGGCGTTGGCAAACCATATTCACAAAGTGATTTACCGCCAACTGCTGTTAAGTCTTCCTGAAGAGCTAATAAGCACTGATTTATAGCCAGATCTCGAAAATTATCATTAGTTGCGCCTTCATTATTGTGAGATAAATTCCGAAGAAAGTCTTCTGCAAATTTTTCTTTATATTTTTCCCATAATTGGACAGGATCAGATAAATTACAAAATGTGAGTAATGTTACAAATAAATGGCGTAACCGTCGTGGATTATCACTAACACAGGATTCTGCTAAAGCGTCATCCCAATGTTGATCATTTTCAAGCAAATGACGCGCTTGGCAAGCTGCATGATAAGTTGGATAAACAACATCGTCTACTTTTCTCAAATCTATAAATGATGTTGGTCCTCGCACTGTATGTAATAATAATCTCAAATAAAAACACTCTGCGTTGTTAGGATGAACAGTATACACTCTACCAAGAACATGTTCTTTGAAAATACCTGTCTCGCCATCTACAGGCCTGCCTCGGCGTCTACGGTTAAAGACACCTCGTTGTTTATCGTAGGTATAATACGATGGAACTTCTTCATACAAAAGAGACTTTGCGAAATTATCAGTTTGGCAAAGTCGAAAGAATGCCAATAAAGTTGTTTGTCTAGGGTTCTCTAATCGTTCTGTAACATTTTCGGCGTTAAAATATATACGTTGACCGCCTTCCAGATGAACATCCAGATGGGTCACAGGTGGATATCTTTCGTGAATATTAAAACTTAAGATCCGCCACACAGCTTCTGAAGAGCTGATATATCTGCCTGACTGAAATCTAGTAACTTCATCATGTTCATTTCTTAACGCAAACGTAGCTTGGTCACTGCCCTTGTTAATGTACTTACAAATATATTTAATTGACTCTACACTATTACACATTTCTACATTTATGTGAGCTTGAAATGCTCTGGACAATACAGGCGAATACGGAACGACCCACCTATTATCTAAAGTAACCTGTTGTTCAGACATTCGCTTTTCAACAGTAAAACCACCATTGTCTCTTGAACGGCGACGATATAATGGGTATCCATCATGTCCTGTTACAGTTTCATCCACTAATGCTTTTGGATACCTTTTAGTGCAACGACCGTCTTGCATGCAAGGAGCATTTGCGTTAAATGCACCACATGGACCATGTATCATATGAGTTTTAACAATGTCGTATAACAGGGGATCTGCAGTCGGATCTGGAATTTCAGCACTGATTAATCTGTCTACATCATTAGGTCGAACCTTATCTTTTAACCAAAGCAAGATATGTGCGTGAGGTAAGCCGCGTTTTTGACACTCAACACTATACATATAACACAATACTTCTCCAAAAATGTTATCTTTGGTAAGAAGATCTATCATTGATTTTAATTTTAAATGAAACACTCTTGCAATAATATCATGGCGGTCATGCGGTGCCTGACCCTCAAGAAGCTCCCGAGTGATTTCATCCCACTTGGGATTGGTAGTTACAGTAACAAATAAGTCGGGACGTCCATATTTTCTTACGTAACAAAAAGCGTCTTGAGTACGTTCATGCATGTAGCGTGGACCACCAGTAAAAGAAGAGGGTAAAATAACTAAACGACCCATATTCACAGTATCGTTATCTTGCTGCATGGCATCGCGAAGGTGCACGTATTCTTCAGCGCGCAGCTGCCTTTGATTAGATCGTATATAAACTAATCTTTCGGTTTCAATTTTTGCGTACATGTCAACAATAAACTGATTAAATAAGCCACGAAAACGTTGAAAGTATACCAATCTATTCCGTCTCACTTGCAGGTGGTAACAATAAAATTGAAGGTATGACACCTTTTTATTATAATTAGGTGCGCCTGTGCGCGGATCGGTTTGGTATACAGCGAAATTATAACCATCTTCCCCTCGACAGTATATCATAGGATATTGCAAACTGTCGTAAGCCCTGTGGGTTTCGAAAATACGTTGCAAACGATTGTCTCTGGAACGTATAACGATATCACGCCTATCACATTCCTGGTCGACCAGTACTACAGCAACTTCATTCGTGGATGGAACGTTATGACGCCCAGGGTGTTCCTGAGTTGGACGCTTATCGGCATTTATAACAATTTTATAATTGTTATTACCATCTTGAGAAAGGGCTTCTAATGCCGATTTAAAACTGCATACGTACGAATTAACCTGATGTAACATGTTCTGAAGTTGTGAAATGAGTTCAGTATTTAAATTCGGAAAATATTGATTTCTTATATTCGACTGTTCGTTGTAATCGGATACAAAATATATTTGAAGAAATTTAGGTTGTTCTTCAGGCAAAAGGGACCCTATCAAATGGTAAACCTGACCTTGTACCTTAAAAGTAGGCATGAAAGGGCCTTCTGAGATTTGTTTAGCACCAAAGGATGTCATTTGGAATGCACTATTATAAGTGCGAATATTATCTAAAAACTGTTTGGATTGCAAATGTTCCCCTAAAAGTAGTGATTTTAAAGGTTCCGGTGGGTCTTCGAACGAAGGCAAATTTATTTTACCTCCAGAACAACAGAAACCAGCAGACTCCTTCCTCCACTTCGAAGCATTACAAAAGGAACATACTACGTTCATATCGCCTATTTCAGAAGATGATCTGTAATCAATTGTGAGGTTATAAGCAAACCCACTTTTATATTTATCGGACCACGCCACCGAATTTGTAGATTGATCTACCACGTGTATATCTAAGTCATTAAGACCATGTCGAAATCTATCTGCAGTAAGACGGGCCTCTCGCTGTTCTTCTGTTTCAAGCGACCGAATATTTTCAATTCTTAATCTTTCATTAGATAAAGTAATCAATTGTTCTTGTCTCAAAGAATTGTAATAATCGCGTCCCGACTCTAGTCGTTGTTCATGCTCATGTTCATCTTCAAGAGATCGAATCATGTTATGGTGCGCCCTATCATTTGTCAAACGGTCTTGATATTGAGTAAAAGTTTCAGATTCTCGAGACAAAATATGACGTTCGCGATCAGCTGTAAGCCGTAATTCCCTCTCAGTGAAGGTTTCGGACTCGCGAGATAAAATATGACGTTCGTGGTCAGCTGTAAGCCGTAATTCCCTCTCAGTGAAGGTTTCGGACTCGCGAGATAAAATATGACGTTCGCGGTCAGCTGTAAGCCGTAATTCCCTCTCAGTGAAGGTTTCAGACTCGCGAGATAATGTATGCCGTTCGCGGTCAGCTGTGAGTCGCAATTCTCGTTGTAAAGCAGTTTCAGCTTCTCGGGATAACGCATGTTGTTCCCGGTCAATGGAACGCCTTAGCTCTCGTTGAGAAGAGCTTTGAGAAGCCCGTGTTGTAGCTCGTCTCGCTCTTTCAGCTGCTAATCGCATCTCTCTTTCTGGAGAGCTTTCATTAGCTCGAGATGTTGAGGCACTAACTCTCATAGAGTTTAACCGATGTGCTCTTTCCTCTTCCGATTCTTGAGAACGCGTCATTCTCATTCTCCTAGCTTGACTCGAAGTTCGAGATAAAGATGGTCGTTTTTTAGGTGGCATCGTTTATTTTATTTTTAATCGACGGTAACTTAAATTCTATTTAGTTACCCAACAAAAAACTTACGTCAGAGGTCCTAACTATAGCTAAGTATATAATAAATAGAATATAAATCTAAGTGCCTATTAAAACTAAAATAATATTCTAATCGAATTATAAATATGTACGTAGGTACCTACAAATTACAAAAGAATAAAAAATGAAAATAAAGCTATACTTAATGCGTGTGCAATACTATCTACACTTACCTACTTCACTTAAAAATGAATAATAAGAAATACCTACAACTACTGTAATTAATCAAAGTACCTATGCTAATACAAAAAAAACCTTAGATGTTCTAAGTACAGCTGCTATATAATAAAAAAATATAAATCTAAGTGCCTATTTAAACTTAAATACCTAATATTCTAATAGAATTAAACTAAGAATTATGTACCTACCTACCTACAACTTAGGTACAAAAAAAAAAGAAATGAAAATAAAGCTAAAACACGTGTGCAGTATAGGTAGATAGTAGGCAATATCTACCTATACCTACTTCACTTAAAAATAAATAAAAAATACCTATAAATACTATAATTAATAAAAGTACCTACCTACGCTTTTATCTACTCAATACAAAAAAAACTAAACATAAAATGCCCAAAACTAACCTATCAGTAACTAAAAATCTAACAATAATCTAATCTATCTATCTATTATCTAATCTAAAAATCGAATCTAAATCTACTTAAAAAGAAATAAAATAGGAACTATTAATAGTTAAGAATTTAAACAAAACTAAAACTAATTTAGAAAATAACAACAATAGAAATTAAAATAAACTATTTAAAGACAAAAAGTCGCGCTGATAAGCACGGTTTATAAAATAACAATTATTGTCTGTCAATAAAGTTCAACACTCTGAACGCATCAACAGCCAAATATTGAATGACGCTTGCGCTCGCCTCCCGCCCCTTTTATACTCTGCCGCCGCGAGCCCCGTCGAGCGCGGCAACCGTTACGCAAAAATAATCCTTATAGCTTGATTCACTATTCACGCGCGATGTCTTGTTGGCGTATTTCATGTAAGTAAGTATAAGTTTGGTGTTTCTATACCGATTTCAATGATTCTTTTTTTATTGAATTGGTGCTAATGTTTATTTTTTTTTTAATTAGGAATGATGGTGAGCATTATTGGTTTTATAAACGTAAAAGTAAACAAATATAATAAGAAATCTCCGAACTGCTAAGCTATCGAGAGTTATGCGTGTTATTGTGAGTTAACTATAAAAGGTAGATATATGCTGTCTTGGAATATTTTTCGTGTATTTTTATGTAGAATATTTCCGTTATACATAGTTTCTATGTAGCTCTAACCATTAAGGCTGCACACGCGACGGAAGCTTAAAAAATCAAGCAACTTCTCCCATTTTCTCAACATTTCCTTTCACTGCTCTGCTCCTATTCATTGTAGTGTGATGAAAAGTATACTATTACCTGCCCAGGAGTATAAAGAATAATTGTACTAAGTTTCGTTAAAATCCGTCGAGTAGTTTTTTTTTCTATAAATAACATACAAACAGACAGACAGACAGACAGACAGACAAAAATTTTTTTAACTGCATTTTTGGCATCAGTATCGAACACTAATCACCCCCTGCTACTTATTTTGTAAATATATTTCATGTACAGAATTGACCTCTCTACAGATTTATTATAAGTATAGATGTTAGTGTGCCGCACCGGTGAACTGTGAAAATTTTAATTAATCTTCACCAAATGTTGCTTCATCTATATTTACTCGAAATTCAACCATAATTAAAAGTTCGAATGTTAATAAATATTCAAACATATAATATTATAATATTATTTATTTATTTATTTTATTCTCATATTTTTGTTTTTATAAAGATATATACATCTCTATAATCAATGCATTTATATTTTCTTATTTTATTGTGTTTCGTCACGCAACAATCAATTATTTACGTCAAATTGTATATTTGACGTTGCCATTGGTAAGGTAAACAAACTATCTCATACTTTGTTAATAGTCAAACGTAGGTACAACCACAAATACAACCACATTTCTGAATTTCGTCAAAGCTGTGTCAAAGTGTATAACTTAATACTGAAAGAAGTAATTTAAGCATAAATTTAAATTTAATAGGGTTACTAGAACTTTTTAAAAAACTCTTTTAGAAGATAAGTATATTTAAAATATCATACGAAAAACGATTTCTCTAATAATATTTATACATCTATAAAGAAGATTATTTATCAAATGAAAAATGAAATGAAATGACTAATATGCTAATATTATCCGTGTATTATGTATAATTTTTAATTTAATACTTAGTTTTATACTAATTTACAATATTTTGTTTATTTTTATTCAATGTATATAAATATGATTTTATTTCAATCTATATACATCTATTGTTATAACTATTGTTTTGGTTGATATAGGTAGATGTAAAGTAAACATTTTATGTATTTTTAATTTCTTCTGGTAATATAGAAGAAGGATCAATTTTCTAAATGAATAATTAAAGTATACCTCACAATAACTCTTATTATAATATAAGTCCTCGTTAAATTGCTGTGAACAGCACAAATTATTGATCATCTTCGTTGAGTTCGACTGTACTGTCGTGACTGACGTCACTGTAGTCAATTATTCTTGAGATTATCATTTTAAAATGGTATGCTTGCGGTGGTTTCAAAAAGACTCGTTTATTATATGTAGTATCAATTGAGATATTGACTTCAATAACAATAATAAAATAGTATTTAACTGAAATATGTATTATAATGATATATAATGAATTACAATATTAATGGAAATATTTATGACATAAATTATTATTAAAGTTGTATGAACTTATTTATCGATATATCTGTAAAATATAAAGTGTTTGAGACGATTAGGTTTGGTTGTCATATCCGTTGATTATTTGCATTTAACATTGCGTATTTGTTATTTGAGGATCACAACGCCTTAAGGCCTGTCCACTTGAATCAAAGCACGGACTATATGTACTTGAATAAACAAAGTTATACATAAGTTCAAAATAATTTCGTTAACCTTGTGGTTTAGGCAGGCAAACAATTTTCAATAAGTTTCAATAAGAGACAAGACGCTTATAATAAATATTTAAAAACTCCTAAACATGTATAAAAAAAGGACGAAATATACTGTACCTGCGATAATATGGACTGCCTTCTGTAAACATCTGTGAACATAGCTATTTGTATCCATAGAATATAAAACGGTATAGAATATTCGAGTATAAATATCTATGATCTATCTACCTATTCTTGTGAGGTCTCCTACATTGAGATACGATATGAAATTGCTATCTATTGAAATGAACAGGCTTTCATCATATACAGTTATTTTATTTGCGGTAACATTATTTCTTTTATATAAATATCTAACTTCTTTAATATATATTTCTTATCCTTCACTCCACGTGTATAGAAGCTTTCATACTCAAAATGATTTCATTTATTTTATGTATATTTTTCAATTAATAATTAACAGTTGTTACCTACGTCGTCTACTCCATCCAGTAAATAATAAGCTGTAGATAGCTTAGCATCTCTTAAATTTATAAAAAATATTGCATAAAAAAAAAACATTTTCTGGTAATGAATATATGAAGAAATGTTCTGGACTGGAAGCAGTTGTTGATCCATAAGGGCTAATTTGTTTTGATATATTTACGGAAGCAATAAACTAGAATCATTTCAATGCTTCATGTCGTATATTCACTTACTCAAAAAAATATCCAAGCTTCAGATTACTACTAATAAAACTTTTAACTCTGCCATCGTCGACGGAAGCACGCAGCAAGAGGAAATTAAATACTTCAGTGAGAGTTACAATAGGAACTACTTTGAGCACGATTATCTTGTTACCGCTGCACTTTATTTTCTTAGATCTCCTCAAGGCGTTTACACACGTTTCGTTGCAAGTAGACTTTTAAGACAATAGTATTTGACCACTCGAAACTTTCTTTGCTTATTTCTTGCTGAATAAATTGTGGACGAATTTCCCATGTTACAAGATCAAGCAAAAAGTAAAAATTTATTAGGTGGTATTTTCTCACTATAGTTTTTTAGCCATTCAAACTAATAAGTAATTTACTTTAGTAACTAGTCTTTTAAGTTAAGTAATTATATTATTAAGTAAAGATAAAACGTATTCTTGTTCAGTATGTCATTAATTAAGAAGGCCGTTAAACCTCACGTAATTACAATATTTTTTCAAATATCTATTAAATTCCCAAAAATAAATATCAAGCTTTCTTATTCATTTCAAAACCATAGAAATGTAAATTATTGCCTATTGTTGTACTGTTGTTTTTTTACGATTTTCTAAATTTACGCAAAACTCGGTTATTTGAAAACTTCCTAAAATTAGAATTAGACAAGACGAAATTACTTACCATAACTCTACACTAATGAATCACCACCGGTAAATTTTTCAATTAAATTTAAAAAATTAATGTCAACCACGATTAATTAAATATAACTTTTCTGTTTTCTTATAAAATATCAAGTGTGAATAACCGTACTGTTACAGATTGTAAATGTTTCCAATTTATGTTGACTCCACATTTATGACTGCGCTATCAACACTTCTCTTACCCCCTGCTCAGCCATCTATCCTAATGATTTCTCAGTCTCATTTCCTCATTCACAACTTCCTCCCATTCAGGCCTCAGGCCTGAGACATCATTACAGTAATGAAAAATTTTGTCTATTACTCACGTACGCATTTACATGTAGTTTTAAATCGTCAATTTAATAATTGAATTGTATTAAAAGGTTCAGCTTAGTCAGTCCGTGAGGAAGCTAAATACGAAAGTGAATGCTGCCTTACTGAAAAGAGAAGGCAAAAAATTCAACAATTGTTTTTTTTTATGAAATTGTTGTCAATGTTTGATGTATACATTACTAGCTTATTCCCTCCCGCTTCGCTGGGCATACTTTTAATTTGGATGTGAACTTAGGTTGCTATGGTAACCTTTGTCACATTATACGTTGTCATCGTAACCATTGCTATGATAACCGTTGCTATAGTAACTCTTACCCCAGCGTTAAGTGTGTAGCTCCTACAGGTTTAAAACTTGGCGATATGCAAAAAGATGAACTGATTGGGATAGGAATTCCATAAAATCCGTTCTTGGTGGGCGTCTACATCACAAAAGTAGTAACTATGGAAAATCTGAAGTTAATCGGACAGATAGTTTCGGAGATTTCGTGATGAGTTAGTAAGTGGTAAATTGCTTATATATATATATATATATATATACGAGTATGTATATAGATAATAACAACCCTTCAAATGAATCAACAACCTAAGTGTGTGGAACATTTCGACTAACTGATAACTCTTGAATACGATAATAATATTTAATAAATAATATTTTAATTTAGATTTAAATCTAAGAAAAAGAAGGAAGTTTAAACCCATGAAGTTAATTATCTTTTTGAAGAATAAATTTAGTCGTCACTTTATATTTTTATTTATTCTATTTAACGTTTGTCTATCACTGTTTCTTATATAAGTACTACAATGGATTATTATTATTTATACTCCAAAATTGGAATACTTGTTAAGAAGCGACAGTAAGAATAGAAATCTTACTGTCGCTTCTTTAAAAATATATCTCAGTGAATTTCTTAGGTTATATATTTATACCCCTGAACAGCTTTTTTTTTGTAAAATAAATATAGAATTATTTCAGAAGCAGTGCCCCTTAATAAAATACCGTAAGACAAAATACGTTTGTTAATTGTGTTTTTTATGAGAAGGAGTTTCATAGGAAGCATTTTATGTAAAGTTAAACCGAAGAAAATTATAGAACCATTCAATTCTAATACTTCATTGTTAAGAAGCTAGCAACAATATTTACTTTTTACATTAGAAAGTATACTAAAAAATAATACTATAAATAGAATAACTTACACATGTACATTAACATTATATTCTTATTTTTTAACAAACTCGTATATGTTCATTTAATATCGTGCTTTTAAAAGCCAATTAAGTTTGGTTCACTTACATTTTGCAGCTCCTTAATTAATTAATACTGGGTACTTACTACAATGATGTTAAAATAAAAAGGAAATATTTTTTCAAACATTTTATCTTGGAACAAGAATTATATATTAAGAGGTTGATACCTCTCAAGAAATATGTAATAATAATGACTTTATATATCAAAGGAAGTCCTTTAGACTTAAATAATGAACCAAATATCTACACCAAAAATCAAAAGATAAAGTTATGAGGGCCCGGATTAAAACCAGAATTAAGTATAATAAATTAGGGATTAGGAATTAGGATTAATGTTCAGAATATAATTAGAATGGGGATGGGATTTTTTCTCCTACAAAAAAATTCCTCCACCGACATTTATACTTTGTGGACAATGTTTATTAATGAACAGAATTATTTATCTCGTCCCATTTCTAATTCAGCTCACATTTACTACGTTTTTACTTTGAAGGGTAATTAATTAAACGCTAGCCAATATCTTCTAAAAGCATACCGAACCCCATATAGTAAATAAATAAATACCTTCCCTGCCTCTAGTTATGTTTATTTTTTTAGAATATACAAGGACAAAATAATATTTGTTTAAAAATAAGACGTACAAATAACATTTTATTTTATGTAATTCTTTTCGGTATATAGACGGGTATTCTTTTAGAAATAATTAATTCATGACGGTTTTTCGACCAATGGGCGGAGCAGTCAAAAGTAAATTTATTGCAATGACCGCTTTTATATTTTCAAAAGCTGCCTGAAAACAAAGAACTTTCGGACTTTATGACACGCTTAAGATACGGAAAAGAAGCCCTTAGATTACTGTGTATAGATTTTATCAATACCGCACTATCATTTACACACAAAATTTAATAATAAATGATGTGTTAAAATAGAAAATACAATTGTGATAATATTGATTATTCACATTTATGTTAAGGGATGTTAATGTGCCGAACCGGTGAACTGTTAAAATTTTAATTAATCTTCACCAAATGTTGCTTGATCTATATTTACTCGAAATTCAACCATAATTAAAAGTTCGAATGTTAATAAACTTTCAAACATATTATAATATTATTTATTTATTTATTTTATTCTCATATTTTGTTTTTATAAAGATAGATACATCTCTATAATCAATGCATTTATCTTTTCTTATTATTTTATTTTGTTTCGTCACGCAACAATCTATTATTTACGTCAAATTGTAGATTTGATATTGGGGTTGTTAAGGTAAACAAACACTCTCATACTTTGTTAATAGTCAAACGTAGGTATATTACGTATTTTTTATGGATTTCGAACGTATTAATATTTAAAATATTTAGCTTTTTCCATTTCACTATAAACTTTAACTGAACCAAATTTAAAACTTATCTTCGGTTATAGTAATTCTCATTGGTTAGCTGGGCGTTAAATCCAAGCAGGTCTACTCTCTACACTTCTAAATATTATAAAGTACTGTATTGAAAGATTTTTAATTCTAAAAAACCGAAATATTATCTAATTTATATTTGTTTAAAGATGTAATAAGAAATTACGTTTCCATTTATTGTTAATTTGTTCTACACTGTATATCTTAATATTTATAACTTTCGTTTATTTAATATAAAATATAATACAAACCGAATATACATTTAGATAAACGATTAACGCTCCTGCTTTATTAGTTTGCTCAGTCTTTCGGTACTTTAGTTTGAGATGCGGACGGCCCGTAGTGGGCGACCGAGGATAACAAATCGGGAAACAATTTGCCGAATAAACAAGTAAAAACTGATATGTTGCAAGATAGAAGAACTTGTAAGAGGTTGACGATGATTAAAATATGTTACAGTCATTGTATTACACTATTTTCTTCACTCTATACTTGATTATGCAGATGCTAGTTATCTTAAGCTAACCAAGGACTATGAATAACCCTGAGGCACCCTAGAACGTTGTTATACGGTATATGTTTGACTTGCACAAATACAACCACATTTCTGAATTTCGTCAAAGCTGTGTCAAAGTGTATAACTTAATACTGAAAGAAGTAATTTAAGCATGAATTTAAATTTAATAGGGTTACTAGAACTTTTTTAAAAACTCTTTTAGAAGATAAGTATATTTAAGATATCATACGAAAATCGATTTCTCTAGTAATATTTATACATCTGGAAAGAAGATTATTTATCAAAAGAAAAATGAAATGAAATGACTAATATGCTAATATTATCCGTGTATTATGTATAATATTTAATTTAATACTTAGTTTTATACTAATTTACAATATTTTGTTTATTTTTATTCAATGTATATAAATATAATTTTATTTCTGTCTATATACATCTATTGTTATAACTTTACATCTACCTATATCAACCAAATTAGTAAACATTTTATGTATTTTTTAAGTTCTTCTGGTAATATAGAAGAAGGATCAATTTTCTTAATGAAGAATTAAAGTATACCTCACAATAACTCTTATTATAATAAAAGTCCTCGTTAAATTGCTGTGAACAGCACAAATTATTGATCATCTTCGTTGAGTTCGACTGTACTGTCGTGACTGACTTCACTGTAGTCAATTATTCTTGAGATTATCATTTTAAAATGGTATGCTTGCGGGGGTTTCAAAAAGACTCGTTTATTATATTTAGTATCAATTGAGATATTGACTTCAATAACAATAATAAAATAGTATTTAACTGAAATATGTATTATAATGATATATAATGAATTACAATATTAATGGAAATATTTATGACATAAATTATTATAAAAGTTGTATGAATATTATTAAGTTATATGATTATTTCAAAAATACATGATTATATTTACCTTGACAAGACTCCACCAGCAGTTATCTTGACCGTTAATTCGTATGAGAACGTGATTCTTACTAAATGTTTCCTTGTTTCATATTTTTCTTAAAATATTTCTTTTCAACATTGCGTATTTGTTATTTGAATATGGACTGCCTTCTGCAAACATCTTTTAACATAGCTATTTGTATCCATAGAATATAAAACGGTATAGAAAATACGAGTATAAATATCTATGATCTATCTACCTATTCTTGTGAGGTCTCCTACATTGAGATACGATATGAAATTGCTATCTATTGAAATGAACAGGCTTTCATCATATACATTTATTTTATTTGCGGTAACATTATTGCTGTTATTTTCTTTTATATAAATATATAACTTCTTTAATATATATTTCTTATTCTTCACTCCACGTGTATACAAGCTTCCATACTCAAAATGATTTCATTTATTTTATGTATATTTTTCAGTTAATACTTACCAGTTGTTACCTACGTCGTCATCATCCAGTAAATAATAAGCTATCTACCATCTCTTATATTTATAAAATATATTACATAAAGAAAAACATTTTCTGGTAATGAGTGAGTATATGAAGAAATGTTCTAGACTGGAAGCAGTTCTTGATCCATAAGGGCTAATTGTTTTTGATATATTTACGGAGGCAAGAAACTAGAATCATTTCAATGCTTCATTTCGTATCTTCACTTACTCAAAAAAATATCCAAGCTTCAGATTACTACTAATAAAACTTTTAACTCTGCCATCGTCGACGGAAGCACGCAGCAAGAGGAAATTAAATACTTCAGTGAGAGTTACAATAGGAACTACTTTGAGCACGATTATCTTGTTACCGCTGCACTTTATTTTCTTAGATCTCCTCAAGGCGTTTACACAAGTTTCGTTGCAAGTAGACTTTTAAGACAATAGTATTTGACCACTCGAAACTTTCTTTGCTTATTTCTTGCTGAATAAATTGTGGACGAATTTCCCATGTTACAAGATCACGCAAAAAGTAAAAATTTATTAGGTGGTATTTTCTCACTATAGTTTTTAGCCATTCAAACTAATAAGTAATTTACTTTAGTAACTAGTCTTTTAAGTTAAGTAATTATATTATTAAGTAAAGATAAAACGTATTCTTGTTCAGTATGTCATTAATTAAGAAGGCCGTTAAACCTCACGTAATTACAATGTTTTTTCAAATATCTATTAAATTCCCAAAAATAAATATCAAGCTTTCTTATTGATTTCAAAACCATAGAAATGTAAATTATTGCCTATTACTGTTGTTTGTTTACGATTTTCTAAATTTACGCAAAACTCGGTTATTTGAAAACTTCCTAAAATTAGAATTAGACAAGACGAAATTACTTACCATAACCCTACACTAATGAATCACCACCGGTAAATTTTTAAATTAAATTTAAAAAATTAATGTCAACCACGATTAATTGAATATAACTTTTCTATTTTCTTATAAAATATCATGTGTGAATAACCGTACTGTTACAGATTGCCAATGTTTCCAATTTATGTTGACTCCACATTTATGACTGCGCTATCAGCACTTCTCCTCTTACCCCCTGCTCAGCCATCTATCCTAATGATTTCTCAGTCTTATTTCTTCATTCACATCCTCCTCACATTCAGGCCTCAGGCCTGTGACATCATTACATTAATGAAAAATTTTGTCTATTATTCAAGTACGCATTTACATGTAGTTTAAAATCGTCAATTTAATAATTGAATTGTAAAAGGTTCAGCTTAGTCAGTCCGTGAGGAAGCTAAATACGAAAGTGAATGCTGCCTTACTGAAAAGAGAAGGCAAAAAATTCAACAATTGTTTTTTTTTATGAAGTTGTTGTCAATGTTTGATGTATACATTACTAGCTTATTCCCTCCCGCTTCGCTGGGCACACTTTTAATTTGGATGTGAACTTAGGTTGTTATGGTAACCTTTGTCACATTATCCGTTGTCATCGTTACCATTGCTATGGTAACCGTTGCTATAGTAACTCTTACCCCCGCGTTAAGTGTGTAGCTCCTACAGGTTTAAAACTTGGCGATATGCAAAAAGATGAACTGATTGGGATAGGAATTCCATAAAATCCGTTCTTGGTGGACGTCTACATCACAAAAGTAGTAACTATGTAAAATCTGAAGTTAATCGGACAGATAGTTTCGGAGATTTCATGATGAGTTAGTAAGTGGTAAATTGCTTATATATATATATATATATACGAGTATGTATATAGATAATAATAACCTTTCAAATGAATCAACAACCTAAGTGTGTGGAACATTTCGACTAACTGATAATATAACTGAACTCTTAAATGCGATAATAATATTTAATAAATAATATTTTCATTTAGATTTAAATCTAAGAAAAAGAAGGAAGTTTAAACCCATGAAGTTAATTAACTTTTTGAAGAATAAATTTAGGCGTCACTTTATATTTTTATTTACTCTATTTATCGTTTGTCTATCACTATTTCTTATATAAGTACTACAATGGATTATTATTATTTATACTCCAAAATTGGAATACTTGTTAAGAAGCGACAGTAAGAATAGCAATTTCTTTAAAAACATATCTCAGGGAATTACTTTCTTCTTTTTCTTATATATTTATACCCCCGAACAGCTTTTTTTTTTGTAAAATAAATATAGAATTATTTCAGAAGCAGTGCCCCTTAATAAAATACCGTAAGACAAAATACGTTTGTTAATTGTGTTTGTTATGAGAAGGAGTTTCATAGGAAGCATTTTATGTAAAATTGAACCGAAGAAAATTATTGAATCATTCAATTCTAATACTTCATTGTTAAGAAGCTAGCTACAATATTTACTTTTAACATTAGAAAGTATAACTCACCGCATTTAGCTAATGTATTATGTTTTTAAAAAATAATACTATACATAGAATAACTTACACATGTACATTAACATTATATTCTTATTTTTTAACAAACTCGTATATGTTCATTTAATATCGTGCTTTTAAAAGCCAATTAAGTTTGGTTCACTTACATTTTGCAGCTCCTTAATTAATTAATACTGGGTACTTACTACAATGATGTTAAAATAAAAAGGAAATATTTTTTCAAACATTTTATCTTGGAACAAGAATTATATATTAAGAGGTTGATACCTCTCAAGAAATATGTAATAATAATGACTTTATATATCAAAGGGAGTCCTTTAGACTTAAATAATGAACCAAATATCTACACCAAAAATCAAAAGATAAAGTTATGAGGGCCCGGATTAAAACCAGAATTAAGTATAATAAATTAGGGATTAGGAATTAGGATTAATGTTCAGAATATAATTAGAATGGGGATGGGATTTTTTCTCCTACAAAAAAATTCCTCCACCGACATTTATACTTTGTGGACAATGTTTATTAATGAACAGAATTATTTATCTCGTCCCATTTCTAATTCAGCTCACATTTACTACGTTTTTACTTTGAAGGGTAATTAATTAAACGCTAGCCAATATCTTCTAAAAGCATACCGAACCCCATATAGTAAATAAATAAATACCTTCCCTGCCTCTAGTTATGTTTATTTTTTTAGAATATACAAGGACAAAATAATATTTGTTTAAAAATAAGACGTACAAATAACATTTTATTTTATGTAATTCTTTTCGGTATATAGACGGGTATTCTTTTAGAAATAATTAATTCATGACGGTTTTTCGACCAATGGGCGGAGCAGTCAAAAGTAAATTTATTGCAATGACCGCTTTTATATTTTCAAAAGCTGCCTGAAAACAAAGAACTTTCGGACTTTATGACACGCTTAAGATACGGAAAAGAAGCCCTTAGATTACTGTGTATAGATTTTATCAATACCGCACCATCTGTTCTGTTTGAACGTAACACCGTTTTGATCACTTGATGATCACTTGATGATCACTTCATGATCACTTGATGTAGTCATTATTGATTCAGAGTTAGTTAATAATTGGGACATGGACAAATTATGAGGTTTTGTATAACTCAACGTAATAAGTGGTAGAGCTGTCAAATATTTGCCGATCGCACAAAATATTGTGTGATTTCGTATTTCAGTTGGATTATCTTCAAAGACACGGTTTGGCGGCTATCACTCCACTAATACTTAGGTACTATTGCCTAATGTTCTAACAGTATAGTAATACTTCGAGCTTAATCATCGTTTTCATTGATATTTTATATATATATATCTTAAGTAAATAGATGACGTCATTATAAGTTTAATTGATAACCACTTCGAAAGAATATTAAGTATAAAAGAAACTATCTTGGAAGTAATTTTTTGATTCGTTATTGCAATTTTAATCAGAATACGGTTATTGCTACAAAACTTTTGTATTGGACGAACCGACTTCTTTGAAATGAATCTAGAACTGAAGCCTTTAAACGCTGCAATCGTCTCAGAGTCTGTAAAATCGATATTTACGGATTTATTTTCGTCGCTTGAAGTTTTACGAAAGTTATTTATCCATTTCAATAAATCACAGTTAAAACGATCTGGATCAAAAATTAAACTTTTTACGAATTTCACTATTTGTATTTCTTATTATTTTCATTGTGGTTAATAATTTTACTTTGTTAATTATGTAATTGAGAACCTGTTTTGACTCCTTAGATTATCATTGTATTTTGTAATGATTTTTTTAGTTGTAAACAATAATCATTTTTCGAAATTATTTTATATAGTTATAGTTTAAATAATTAACAATCTTTTTACAACTTCTTTGATGTTAATCTGAGAACAATTTAATATTAAGTATTGCAGTTGTAATATTGTAATAACTTCATGGTATTGAATAATTGTTATGGGGGGGCGACGATCAAGCGAGTATAAGGAGACAATATTGCGGTATAAAAATGGTATTAATTAAAAATGTATAAAGTATATTTTTTTATTTGCATAATCGCTTACTGTGCAGCGGTATCTTGAGTATATGAGTATATTTACAAGCATTTTGGCGTCAGAGATGCTGACGTCAAATTTTTAAAACATCTATTGAAATTACCACTTCTACATAATTAATATATATATATATTGTTTTATGATCCCTTATTGTTGTCTTAGGTTATTTATTTATTATATTAATTCTTATAATAATTATAATACTAAAATGAATTTATAATAATTCTAAGCTTATTTTTGCATTTAAAATACCAAGAAAATCCAATTCGTCTGCGAATATTTGATTTTAATTAAGGACTCCATTCCTTCTGTCATACTTTTTGCGGTTTCTTGATGTCGAGGCTTTTTAACCGAGACATTCCTTTTAAGTTCGAAATCGGATTGAATCAGCTCCTTTAACTACATTCAATTTTCTTCCACGACTTCATTAAGCGTAGTCGTTCCAGTGTTCCCGAATGATAACCTCAAAGGCGTTAAATCAAGATATATAAAAGATAAAACGTTACCTAAATTTAATACTTTTGTAGAATATCAAACAAAAGGAGCTCCTCATTCCAAATCTTATTATAATAATAGAAGTTCAGAATCGTTTGGTTTCTCACATCGTTAAACAGTAAAAGGTAGGATCATTTTTCTTTTAATTTCTCGATTTGATTTTATACCAAATACCGAAGCGTATTTAAATATTCATTTAATATTTGGTTTCTTTGATGAAATCTGTATCTACAACTATAATTACCTTTTCAACTTTTAAACAATGAAAAATTGCTTTCCACTGATATGCCTTTACTTTATTGTTTATCAAAACTAAGATACGCTTTGTTGGTATTCAATCCAAAATAAAAGCTGTCGAAATTTTATAATGTAACGTTCACACTGAATATTCTTAATTTTAATATGTATACTATTACTAATTTCTTTTACAGGTTCATGTTATTTTCTTAAAACCCTTATTGCTATTCTCGTATATACTGAATAATATTTGTATTGTATTTAAATACCCGGACGTACCAACCAGATGAGATCGAATAACTGGAAAGTTAATTTAAACTTTCTAAAGAACAAAGGATTAGGTGTAAATTCCGTTGATTAACTGTGTTACACCTCCATCTAATATTATTATAATAAAAACATTAATAATGTATTTGATATTTGGCCGTACACGTAATATACATGTAAATACCGAAACGTTTCTATGGAGACCTCATAAATATTTAAGTCGTTTCGAAAATACCTAAAGTTGTTAATACAAATATTCATGAAGTATATAACTAAATATAATTTGGGTCGTCGGTAACAAGCTCTCCTGATTATGTATTTCGGGGCTCGGGACCAAAACTTCTCTTCATTACACTCGATTTGTAACCGACAAACCTACAATTTGGAAATTATCTTAAAACGACTCTTGAATTATTCAGACCTTAAATTTTTGCCGACAGAATGCCGCTAAAAAATCTTACATTTTATATAAAAAGTAGTTAGTTATATACATTTGGAATATCTGCTTCTTTTCTTGGACTCATTTAAATTATTACAAATGTTATATATTATATTATAGTAAATTTATTAGCAATATGACTTAAGAATAATTGTTTTAATTTTTTTTGTTCTTGTCTCATTTTCAACCTCTCATATGCAGGTTTTGTAAGAATATTTTGCTTTCAAAAAGTTGGTTTGGTGGCTACATAAGCCAAGGTACGAGTACGAACGTAACGATGATACCGGTCTTAAATACAAAATCGATAAAATATATAATAAATGTGGGAGTAAAGTACGACGAAACAAAATATGATTCTGTCGTATGTGATGGTCAAATATACTGACAGAAAATCACATTTCCCTAACTTTATTTAGAGATGCGATTGAACTATTACCTTTATAATCAAATTATTTATTTCAAATATGTTTTAACAACCCTATTTTTCACAGAATGACTCTGCACAGGGTTTTTTATAATTTTAATTGTCTTGTGATCATACTCGGTTTATACTCTTAGGTCAGAAATTTGAAACCAATATTAGAGTTACAGAAAGCACTTGTTTACAAACTAGTCCTCATTCTCTTTCTCATTCGTTCGTAAAAAGTCTTTGAAATTAGAATTTTATAACTTTTTAATAGATAGGTTTATTATTGAAACTAAACAATAAGTAGTTTTGCCTATTTTTTTTTCAGGATTGTTTACCTAAAACATTAATAAGTTCGATACTGAAAGCACTATTGTAAAATCTTTTGTGTGTTTTTCAGTTCTAAGTTCTATAAACTGATTAAATTTGACACTACACTAATCTTACTTACTTACTAAACTAATCTTTAGAGTATGATGAAGGATTTTTTTATATTAATCAAAATACATATTTTAGCGTGACTCAATACATATTTTGTGCGAGATTATCCAAAGTAAGCTTCCTAAACATCACCAAAGCTGAGGTAACAGGAAATAAATTGTTCAACGTTTTCTATCTTATTTTAAATGAAATATTCATTATAAATGTACAGTTGTACGTATAAATTTTTCTAAAAATAAATATTTTTTTTTATGTTTAGTACTATTTTATATAACTAGCAACTCGCCGCGACTTCGTCCGGGTTTTGTTGAGACTTAAACATTCAGTAAGCTAGTTAGTCAGTCATACGTACTTATTAATTACGGTTTCAGACTGGACATATCGCAAATGAAATTAATATAGAGTTTTCCTTTACCAATTTTATATTTTACGCAGTCGCTCTGCTATTAATCTATAATTAGTTAAGCCTCGATGTCGATGTCGATGTCGCTGGGGCTGCATAGCATTCAGGGGCGACAAAGGGCGGCCAGGCGTGCGGACAATAGCAAGTGAGCGACGTCGTCGCTACCTTTCATCGATATTTAATTGCTCACCGGGAAAATTTTATTTTGCGTTAACTCATTAAATTGTTTTTTTTATAATGTATGCAATATGCATAACGTATCAAACGTATTTAATTGGATAAATATTAATACTGTATTGTTAAAAATAAGTTAGTAAAAACCCATCATTTTATTTTAATATGTAAAAGCAAAAAATGGTTATTATGAGTTTTCCTTGGAAGATAGACATATACCACGGGAGACTTATTTGTCAATCTATTAAAGAGGTTTTGTTATAACTCAAAAGGTTTTGCCATCGTGTTTTAGGAAAGTTCGCGATCGGTTTATTTTTTTCCCTCATGTTGAACTAATGTCGTTGAAATATCTTCAGTTTCCTCAAAATCTAAACTTATTATACACTTAAACCTTCCTTAGAGATCACTCTGCCTGTTGTTGCAAACAGTATGAAAATTCGTTCAGTACTTTTCGAGTTTATCGCGAACAGAGAGACAGAGACGGCAGGGTGCTTTGTTTTATAATATGTAGTGATATATACTTTTTCTATATTTTAGCAAAAAATAAAGAACGCGATGAGATTTCATCTTATATGATAATAATTTTATAGTCAGAAGGCAAATTCCTAGACATTCTCGTTGCCATGCTGTTACAATAGCAATGTAACGAATATTTACTTAAATTTAAAATGTTATTTTGCCACTTTATAATGTGATTAAAATGTATGTTTATATTGAATTATAGCTTTTTAGTACTAAGAGTCTGAGCTAGTCAGCGGATAGACGGACGGACGAACATGATGAAATTTTAAAAGTTTATAGCGGACTAGCGAACCCTACAATCGAACTTGATAAGCTTATGTATCATTCTTACATTTAACTATACATACATAGTACATACATTGCCTATCACTAAAGTTACTATTATAAATGTACTAATGATAAATGACTAAAACATTTATGTGAAGGAGGGATTTGTGGCTAGTTTCATTTCATTGCTTCATTTTTTATATGTTTGCAAAGTTTCCCCATGACACTACGTTTGGGAAATATTTGAGCTATGTAAAGAAAATAGTTAAAAATTACATTAAATTATTATTTAAGTTTTATATAAAACAAAAACTTTTATGGCTTTTAAGATTTTTAATAAATAATACACTACAAGGAAATAAATGAAGTTTCGTTTGTCTTCACGTAAATACTTTCATTTCTGTTGCAACAAATATTTCATATCTACTCATAAAAAACCCTGAGTTTTCATAGATTTATAATTCATACAATTTTAATACTTATAGCCGTATCTATCAGACTTATTAACAGATACTGAACCTTCCCGTTCCCTGATATCTTATTAAACAACAATCATTTTATGATGTGTCGAAGCAAAACATGAAGACAAACAAATATGCAATTCAATTGAGGAAAAATGTGATTGTAATCCTGAGCCGACTCAAATCAATATACGGATACAGTCCGTAATCGCTCATAGTACTTCGGACTACATTTTATTTTATTCGAACTTGACGCGGCGCGTAAATTCCTAAATTCTAAGCGGTTTTCTTCTTTGTAAACTTTTTTATGGGGTATTAAATAGACATAGTACCCCTCACTCCTGTAAGCAGAAGCAGTAAAAGATACTTTGCCTTCCTTGAGTTGTAGAGAGTGGTGAAGGAAGCAGAAAGGAAGAGACTCTCACTCTAATTGATATGCTCATTCACATTTTACGTCAATGTTTTCTCTTTAAGAATCTTTGTTGGATAACATCAACTTGTAATCCCTTAGTTTCTGGTATGTAGATAAAGCAGAATATTGAGGTGAAGAAACAGAAGCCAGCGAAGAGATAAAAGATTGGTCCGAGCCCTGAAAAATAATAAAATATTAATATAGACTTTATCAATATGTTTAACTCTTTATTTTGCCTCGAGATGATGATTAAAAAGTAATTTGAAAAGGTCGTTTCTTTTTTATGTTTGTTCAGGTCGCAGTTTACTTTTCTTATATTATTCGCATATTCCTTTCCGTTAGGAAAATCTCATTTATACTTCTAGGCACGTTTTTGTTCTCCATTACATATAATTTTCTATTTATATATCCTTGTTTCGAAATTGATTACGTATTTAAATGCTTAAGAAGAATAGTAGATAATACATAATTTTCCTTCTATTGTGTCATTGAAAATGAATAAATGTTTCTTTTGAATATTATTTTACATCTTATCATATTTATTTATTCTTATCCCAGATTGTACGATAAAATCGAGGAATTCTTATACTATATTCATTTAATTGAGAAATAGTTCAGAGCTAACTTTAACATAAATCAAAGGGGGAAAATGACTACCCTGATTATTATTTGCATATATATTTTTCTATGAATTCGTACTTTGTTACTTGGCATACAATTAACATACATATATTTGCGCTAGGTAATTTAATGTTTAAGGTAAAAGAAAATACATAATTAAATATATATTTACCCATCAGATTGACGAGCGGGTTGAAGATGAAGAGTACTATAAAATTACACAAATATATCCATTCCACGCACAACGTAGATGCAAAACTCTTAATCTGTAAAATAAATAAATGTATTTATATAGATTCACTGTTAATATATATACAATTTAATGTATATAATTATTGTATTTATCAATGTTTTAAATAACGTTAAGTTAAAAATGTGTGTTAATAAATTCAACACACTGCTTTAGAAGAACTAATAATTTGCCAATTTTTCAGACCAAAAGACAGCACATATTCCAAAACATGCTTAAATGTAAGCTATAATTAAAAAATATATATATCTTTGGTGACTCTGGACACTACCCTAATTTATCATCAGTAGCATAAAATAAACCTCACCTCTGGTAGGAATATTTCACCGATCCAAACATACGGTACAGAACCCGGTCCTATACTATATCCGACGGCGTGAAGAAGTATAAATACTACAGTCACCCAGCTTGGACCCCAGTCTAATTGTAACTGCGTACCCAAGACCACGCAGCAGAGACCGGTCGCAAATGAGGATATTATTAACAATGGCTGAAATGTAGGAAATAATTAATTTAATACTATTAAATCTGATGTTATGATTTATACATATATCTCATTATATAACTTACTCTCCGTCCAACGGCTTCAATCAAATAGGCTCCGACAAAACCTGCTATGGCTGATGCTACGGCAAACAAAACGCTTGGCAAGGTCGGCGACATACTCGGTACTGCCGCCTCAAATAAGGGTTCAGCGAACATTTGAACTACAATTATTCCTTGGAATATACATGTTGTGTAAGTAATAAGTATCACTGTTAGAGCACGACGAGTCGATCTGGATTTGGCTAAAAATAAATAAATAATAAATAACTGTAATAAGGTATTGGGAAAAAAATGTACTCATTTGAAATATCTAAGTAACAATTATTATATTCAATAAAGAAACGTAATTTGTTTATGCACTAACCCAAATATTTCCAAACAGAAAGTTTCTTGTTCGTTCCCTCCTCTGGTTTTAATTGCTTTTCTTCTGGCGTCGCGTGTACTTGAAAAAAAAATTTAATGATATAACTATTTTAAGGAATAACATCGTTCTGAAGAAGTATTAAACTTACTCATAGCTACATCGACGTAAAGAATTCTTCTAATATTTTCAATTTCTTCAGTGACTTCTTTTGCATTTGGGTTACAACCTCGGTAAAACGCAACAGCTTTTGCAGCTTCCTGTCGAATAATAACAACACGGTGTAAAAATATGTAATATAATCAAGACCACAATATTAAAATAAACAGAAATAACAACAAAAAAACCACAAGTTTCATTAACAACTGCGTGTTGATAGAAATCAATTCGCTTGATGTTATTTAAAACAACTTGTATAATATTGGTCTTCCATATTTATTTGTATAAGGTATTGTAATGAGTAAATGAAACAATTTATTAATGTGCTTACCTCTTCAAAACCTTTGCTTAACAAATATAATGGCGATTCCCTCATAAAGTAGAGTAAAACGAATCCGATGGCGCAGGTAGTCAGACCTACATAGGTAAATGTCATGTAGTCTAAAAACCCTCCTAACGTGTAGGATATCATCATCCCTATTATATTGAAGATGAACACTGTTGTGGTCATCGAACCTCTGATAGACTCTTGACAATATTCGTTAATGTAGACCGGAGCTATGAGGAACATAGATCCACTGAGACCACAAAGAAACATTGAGCATAGAAATGCCTCCACTCTGTGCACAGTTATCAATAATAACCAAGCGATCTGAAATTATTAATATTTAAAATTTTAGTTTTTTGCCCCCGAACAGTCTAACGATAAGCAGTTCCAATGCTTATAGGCATCCAAAAATATTGTAATTTTATAATAACATAATATTTGTATGTTGTCACAACTATTATAGGACAATAATATGCCTTTTTGATAATTTTCTATAATCAAATCATAATTATGAGACGCAAATAAAAATATTTCTTTTATAAAAATGCTTCTATTACAATTGAAAAGGCTACTCTGTTATTCATAGGACTTTTAAGGTATAATGATGTAAATAATATTTAAAATATTTTTTGTTCATAATGTTTGTAAGATCGAAAATAACAGGGCCACAAATTCAGTCAATCAATGACAATGGAAATAACAATTCTAAAGCTTGTCATAATTATAATATATTATTTATGTAATTATATTTTAGTAGCTTTCCTATACAATAATAATATAATTTAATAAAAATAGTTTTTTTACACACTTTGAAAAACTTTTTAAAACAGTTTTTCGAAAGTAAATATATAGTATATACAGATTGTAACTTACTAATTGTGGAAAAAAGGAAACTATCAAGCTCCGTTTTCTGCCCAACTTATCCAGCAGGTACCCACAAAAGGGAGTTCCTATGAGAGAGCTTGCGGAGGATAAACTACCCATCAAGGATATTTCAGTTTCAGTCATTACTCGATCGAGTGTGGTATTCTCGGAACTGAAGAGCTTAAGTGTAGAAGATGGAAGACTGTACAGACAACCCAGGGATGTAAATAGATAGCACACTGTAACAAAAAATACATTATATATTATGTTATATACAATTTTAAAAGTGATCTGACCCAGCTGTGGTCAGATTATAGGTCGTATGGAAACGAGGAAACAAACGATTAAATACAGTCTCATCTTTCAGAAACTGATTCACTGTCATCGTTTCCTGAACATGCATCTGCAACTCTACACGTTATCTAATGTCCAAATGTGACGGTAATTACTTGTTCATCTAATCAACTATCTGCCCGTTTACGCTCCACGAATATATATATATAATCTTATATATATAAGATCATGTGAATACTGCGATATTAAAATCAATTTTAATATCGCAGTATTCACATGATCTTTTTAAGAGCATTAAAACTTTTAGCTTACGTTTGGTTTTGATATTTTATTTTGAGTTATTTTATAATTGGTGCATATAACATTATATATTATATATAATAAAATGAATACTTTATACTTTTGCCAACAAATTAATATTCCGATCTCACCTCGCATCTCTCGCTTGAAGTTACTTTATAATTAACTAAGTCAATAACTGTATATTTTGACGTAGGCAACAAGTCGGTAAAAAAAAAATTGTTAGGTTGTATTGTAATTACATTCAAGACACTTTTAGCACCTTCCATGAAAATTAGTATATTTTATCTACGTACAAAACATTCTTTAGACAGAAATAAGAACTGTTACCTTATTATTACACACCGAAACCCGTCCATCCAAATTTAATACAAGAAAATTCAATGAATACTTTGAACACTTAGTTGTAATCGTTATGTGTGAGTTGTGTTGTATGTTGTTTAAACCTCGTAACTTGACACTCAGTCATTAAATTAAATCGTTTATTGAGATTCTAAGTTATTTATGCTTCAATTATCCATCCTTATATTGTAACAACTTTGTAAGAAATATTGAATAAACTTCAATAACTTAAACTTAATTACCATTCGTAATTGTAAATTATAATGATTCATGAATGTTTTTTATTAACTGTATGCATGTATGGGTTATCATTATGTATTTATATGGAATAGACACATATATACCGTAAATTACCTAACATAACATATATTTATATTTTCCATCATATTAACTTTAGATTAAGAGCAACAAAGTTCTAACTTCCTAAGCGGAGACTTATTAAAATTTTAACTAATGAATTAATTAGAATAATTTACAATGTTTGAGAAACTTTGAGAAAAAAACTACAACAATTTGAAACTCCAAAATGTTGTTGTTTTTTACCTAATTAGTATAATATTCAATTCTAATTTATTACATATTTACCCTAATAAAATAAATAGTTTTCTCTATTTCTAAATCTTTTACTAAGTATTGAAACAAACGTGGAAAGAAGTTTTAATATTTTGTTTTATAATATCTAATAGAAGGATAAACAAAAATAAAAATATATTTTTTAATCAGTCATAAAACACTTAGTTGTCGCGATGCGTCATTGGCAGAACTTTAAAAAATGGTATTATAATGTATAAATTTTACACTTATTGTTGACATTAATCTTCCGTAGAGATTATTTATCTAAAGCAGTCACGCACACATCTATGTCACTATACTCATATATATACGTATGTGAATGTGTATACGCGCTCGTCATGACGTTACACTTTGAGTCGTAATAAATTGCACTGTATATCTTTTTGTTACGAGTCCATGTCTATGGAAGCGTTCACTTCATGCACTTCAATATGTAACAGATATTTATTACTACAGACAAAAATATCATTGACTGAAAAATACCATTACTTCACAGAAAAATATCGGTAAAAACCAATCATAGGTTTCTATAAAAAATATATGACTACGATGATCATTTTCTAGCGATTATTAATTTATTTTATTTATTTATCTTCATGCCATATCCCTTGCGAGGTACCCAGAGACGACGGAGCGCCAAACGCTACGGTCCCTGCATACCTCTTTCGCCTCGGCCACAGCCATCAACCTCTCCATACATGCCCTCCGGGGGGTTTTCATGCTTTTTACGTGACCTTCCTCCAGTATCATAGATACTGTGTTTTCGAAGGTCACTCGAGGCCTCCCCCTGTCTCTCTTACTGCTATATAAATCTTTTCCTATATAAATCTTTTTTACCATTCTTTCATCACTCATTCTTTCGACGTGCCCAAACCACCTGAGCACGTTCGTCTTCATTCTCACCGTTACATCTTCGCTAGTACCTGCCATTCTGTGGATCTCTCTTCATTGCGGATTCGATCAGCTAGACTGACTCCACATATTCTGCGAAGAGATCGCATCTCCACAGCATTCATCTTTCTTATATTCTTCTTCTGTGTTACCAACGTTTGGCTGCCGTATAACAGCGTCGGTAACAAAACCGCATTATGTACAGCCAAACGTGCTATGCTGACGTTTCGCCGTCTCAACAATACAGCCAAAGCACCGTTGACTCTGTTAATACGCCTTGCCACATCCATTTCGTATCTTCCGTCTCTGCTAAACATTCTTCCCAAATATATTATATAATTATATATTCTAGCGATTATTTGAACTAATGTGGTTGTTCACTATTATAACGATGTTCTTATAAAAATAACATTGTCCTTCAACATCACCCAGTGATGTTAAATATATGTTGAAGAATATCAGTCATTGCATTGAATGGTTTTTCTATAATATTTTCTGCCTCCTTCCTCTTATAAAAGCCTTTTTATGAAGATACGATGCAATACCTTATGACGTAAATCTTTTAATGATTAATGATTAAAAATATACGTAATGAATAATTTATTGACTACTTATTTTCCTTCACTTGAAGATAAGAATTGTTTTCGCCTTCCCTTAAAATAAAATTCAATAGTTCATTTATCAGGCTCTACTAAATATAATATAACATTAAACTGCGGTGGTTGCAATCAGTAGCACCTTTAAAAAATGTAGCAAATGTGAAGATGAACTCTTCATTTCCGGTGTCCAAAAATTTTGAATATATTTCAAACTTCCTTCTATACACAGACGCAGTCCTTAAAAGCAACTAGTAAATTAATTATGATTAATGAAGTAGGGTGTTCCATTTTCAAGATACTGAACATTGTGTGAAGTAAAACCTTAAAAAAGTGTGAATGAATGAATGGAGAGTGATAGCTGTATTGGATAGAACAAAAACGGAACCGTTCTTTTTACCTTGATCTATTGGATAGCTTGATATATTATTAATCACAAATCCTTGGTGGTCATTGTTTCTAGCGATCGAGCTTTCTTTGTCTTAAAACTGATTCAGGAGGCGTGTCACAAAACTACATTTATCATATTTAATTCAGACCAATAGATTTTAAAAACTTTGATCAAGCATTGATCTCCTTTTCAAATTGGTGCTAATTTAAAAATCTCAACTTTTACTTGGATCCGGGTCGTTAAAAAAAAATTACTTTATGTTAATGTAATGGAAACGCACGATAATACGATACTAGGACTGTATCAACATTAAGTAAGCAAGTCACCAAATAAAAGACTACGTTTCGTCAGTACCAGAAGCTTGAAATAATATTTTAAAAGTAAAATTAAAGGATCCAAAAGAAATGGTACCCTCGAAAATAACGCTTTTTACGAATATTTGATTAATCAAACCGAGCCTGGGGAACATTAATATCTTTTATATTTTATTTAAAAGGCACTTAGCCGATATTCAATATTATTTCCTAAGACACTTAAGACGTTCAAAAATACTGAATGTTTATTTTGTATTACTTCCTTGATTGCCAATTTTATTTTATTTTTTCACGTTGTTTAATTTAAATATACACACATAAATATATATAAATATGTTACATTGATTGAATTAAAAAGAAATAATTAATTTATTAAATTGTTTATTTTATAACTTTTTTTATATCTCAAAAAAAAAATTGGCAGATAACATAGACCATTTAAAATGACAATCCCTTTAATTATAATCTTTCCATTATTCCTTATTTAGAATATATTACAAAATAAATATAAAAATGTATTAATAATGAAATAATATGAATGAAGTTGATTTGAATTAAAAAAATCTAATAATAACAACTTATAAAATCAATGTCATGTCATGGTAATAATAGCTGTAATTATATTTATACTAATAAATAATTTATTTACAACTACGAGCGCACACCATTCATTACTTTATTATGTGTACGGTGACGTCTGAACCTCGTGCATGTGTGTAGGTATTGTATTAAGATGTGTGTATAAATAGTATAATATTATGACTGTGTTACTGACATAAAAATGATTAAGATTAATCTGAGATTTAATCTGTATTATGTGTTAGTTATTGCCAGTGACCCGTATCGGTTTTGCCAGGTTGCAATTTCCTTGTGTGTCATCGTTTAGGATTAGGTGCTTTTGATATTATAAGTTCAATTATAAATAATTAGTAAAAAATAATTGAATTTTATATTTTTGACACAAAAGACATTTGTTTTTGTCATAATTTAAAACGCCCTGCTGTTTAAACATAGCATTATTGTTAGGAGAACAAAAGTTTTTAAAACGCTTTTTTTATATTCAAAATATTCAAATTTAAATTAAAATGTAAATGTATAACAAAATAAAAATAACTAACCGTCATACATAAAAAAGGCCTTTAATGAGACGGATAGATATCAACAAGTTGTTGAAATGAAATCACGTAATGGGAAAAAATATTTTACAATAAATGATTAAGGTAAGTACGATATGTAACTTGATAGACATCAGAACTAGGTATTTTCATAAAAAGTACCTTCGCAAATTTCCAACTATTTTTATTACAATGTAATGTGGATACTGAGTCAATCTTAGACTATTGTTGATTTTCCTGTAGGGATTATGTAAGGCCTAAAATTTTAAAATTTCTACTTTATTCTATCACTTCATAGGTCATTTACTTATTAAATAAAGTTTAGAAAATATTTATTTTAAGAAGCAACTTTAGCTAGACGTTTGAAAATGCAGCAAATTGAAACATCTTGACCGAAGAATCCTAACCATATTACAGGTGAATTACCTGAGAGATGTTGAAATGCTATCTCATAGAAATGAATTTTGTATATTCTTCTAATGCTAATGGAAAAGTGAACTCTTTCGCCATTAATTGCACCTAGATAAGACCATAATTTAAGTGCATAAATTTGATATAGACAAATGAAAATTGGGTCAAAACATGTTTAATTCATACAAAGTCGTTCATTCAGTTTTTTTTTAATAAGAATAAAAAAAAAATATTTATTTGTTGAACATTGGCAGGAGTCAATTTGTGCATCCGCTGGTCGTTATCCTTTGAGGAATTTAGTTCATTATATAATGGTCCTTACCAGGACGTAGTCGTTATATCAGATTTCTTTTTCAAACCTAAATGACTGTTTCTTTACTTTATACAATACAATATAAATAAAAATATGCCCCAACAAAAATATATGTTATGTTTATAAATATTTTAAGCATGTTATACCAATTAATATTTCATGACTTGTAGTCTGAAAACGTATTCTTAGTTTTACTATTAGATTTGTTAAACATCTTTTTTAAAACAAAACTCCCGCACCACATAATAATCTGTGTCGCGGATTTCCGCAAATGGACAAATCGGGCTTTGTATACAAAGTCCATATACGACGAGCAAAACTCAGCGAAACTCACTATGAGTTGTTTTGTATAGATCGAATTAACAACAACAAAACATTTTTTTTTAAAGCAGACATATATTATACCCGTGAAAAGTAAAAATTATCAAATCCATGAAGATGACTGAATATCAGAATCAACTAAAAGTGAACATGGAGATGACTTTTGCAGATGAATAATTTAAAGCTGCGGTTATCTGCAATAGGAATTTTCTCACTTTAGAAATGAAAAAAGAGTTAACTATTTCCACAAAACTTCATTTTAATTTTTTTTGAACGTCCTCAAATGGTAGTAATTTTAATTGTAAGATATATGTAAAATGAAAAATTATGGAATATATTAAATGAAGTCTGAACAGGCAGTGTAAAAGCAGTTAGTAGATTGGAAACAACTAAGAATGTGGTAACTTTAAGCTGTTTTATAAAAAGTTAATACGCACAAATATTTAAAATAATTGCAAATTTTGCTGATTGAATGAATGTTGTTACTGGACAACCTATATGCTTGGATGTACACAATTAAAGACGTTATGAGAAATAAAATAAAATTGTAAATTGTAAACGATTTGTTTGTCAAACTCCCGCAGTCAATGTCCTAGAAATCAGGTAGTAAATTAATGTGATCAACGGTGAGCTATGAGCAGACTTTTATAAAATTTTTGAGTTTAAATTTACTTGATGGAAAAAATATCCTATAACTATTTCTATTTAATGAAATTAATTTAATTGAAATTTGTGGGTAAACAGACAAAAACAATTCTTTTTTTAACAAAAAAATTTTCTTGTCTTCTTACATATATTTATTTTTTATTGTATAATTTTAAAACGAATACTTACTTATAGCTGTTGCGAGAACTTGATATAGGATCGTCATTATTATATTTTATTTCAAAACACAGATTATCACTAAGTTGTGCGCCGGCGCACGTTGCGGATTGAACTGGAGTGAGATGAGTCGAAACATTCAAAACCATATGTACGCGTAGTATATAAGGAAATCCAAACTGAAAATGATAAAATAATTATCTAGGAAGGTTTTTTTTATAAAATAGGCTCTGGTGCCAACCACTTCGTTAGGGCCCTCAGCAGCAACTCTCATTCAAACAATTAAATATATTTATCATCCCTAAAATCTTTTAAATTATGTTGTAATAATTTGACAATGATACAACTATCACATATTCAGTGAATAGATACATTATTCAAATTAAGGTTCTCTCTCGATTACAGATCGAAGCTGACTTGGCGCCACCGATTTGTGACTACATTATAATCACATTTAACAAATCTCTTCCTATTTCCAAACCAGTGAATCTTTAGAACAAAATATTTAAACGGCTTCAGAAGTTAAATTTAACATTTGTATGAGTATATTACTGTACTTAATTAACTTTTTAACAATTTTATCGATAATTTCTAATATTTGTCTTTACATTGACTTACTCGCACATATCGATTTCCTCTTGCCGATCTTTCCGTATTGTGATGAACTACAAACTAGATGAAGAATATGATAATCGATAAATATTAACACATAATTAAGTAAACATTTTATTTAAATTTAAAAAATGTCAATTTCGGAGTAAATAATAAAACCGTCGTAAAACTTTTTTTATACATCATTTAAATAATGACTTAGATTAGATTATTATACTTAAACGCCATATAAGGTCTTGTTAGTCCTGGAAGTACTATCCATTACTTTTAAATTAGTTGGTTAATAATTTGAGCTAATTTTGGGTCGCTAACTTGACCTTAGCAAATTTTAGTTTCCTATTTTTTATAAAATTGTAAGCTTTGTAATTTTGTTAAATAACTCCTGATACATGTTCTGGTATCTTATTATTTCTTGTGTGCTATGTTTAACTAAATATTCTCTAAATCGTCCAACCACTTCGCCAAGACAGTTCCTCTTTTTAATATATTCCCAAATGAGTAATAATTATGTTGTTGCTTACACATTTTTCGCCCAGCTTTGTCACAGCAAAAAAGATTTTTGTTGAAACTTAATCTCATTTACGTAACTTAACTGCAGCAACATTTCGTGAACAATTAACTTCCATATAGTGCATTTGATGAAAAGAAGTTGAAAAGAGAATACGAAAAGCAAAATTTGAGCCAATTCTAAAATCTGAAATAAGTTATTAACGCTCTCAAACAAAATCAAAAGTTCTTCAGCATTAATTAAGATATATAATCAATCATAATAATGACTTGTTATTGATCATTATTTGTTACAGATCATCATTTGGCTTACTTAATATTAAGATCATAGACGTAGGTCTCTATATCTTCATTCTATATATGAACTTATAAAAAACAATAATATAGATTTAGCTTTTTTCTCAACATCTGTAGTAAATTACAGTTAATTCAGTATATACATGTATATACTAAATAATATTAACAATTGATGCTAATTATGTTAAAATATTATAAACAATAATGGTGTTTCAAAAGAAGCATGATGAAACAACGCTTTATGAATTTGTAGTTTTATTATAAAGTAATTGTAATGGCAAATCAACATCGATCAATCACATTTAAAATATGATCTATTTATGTTTTATTTATGATTTATGTATAATCAACAATATCATAAGATTAATCACCCACCAATCAATGTAGCACTTAATTAAGATAAACAGCATTATATTTCTTAATTGTTGTTACTATTATATTACCGAGGAGCTGTTACATTAGGAACAACTGCAAATTACCGATTTACACTCTTGAGCTTAGTATTACGGTATCCTTTTATTAGTGCTCCATAATAACTGCTACTAGAATTATCGTAAAAGAATCAAACTTACCCCCTTGTACAGGTTTCAAAAAAGTTTGCATTTCATGTTTTCGTTATCTGTTTGAAAACTCGTTGGTACAGAAATGTAGAGTCAAGTGTTAATTTAGGTCCTACAATTTATACAATAGTTGGGAACGTTTATAGTTGTCAGAATGTAGTCATTCGAGTATAGAGTGCGAAGAGAAAGTAGGTCTATTCAAATCCAAGAAACAGCTGATTACCTCAATCAATTAGGATAAATAAAGTTTGTTTAATTCTCTTCTACCAAAGGGGAATTTATTTGATATTATTATTGTCTCCGTTTTTTTTTATTGATAAAATTACTGTAGTGGTATTAGATCGTTAAAACTTAGACATCTTCAAAATCTCATTCTACATCTAGTTTATCCTTCATTAGAAGAAGAAAACTCTTTTTTAATTGGTCTAGTGTTGCTTACATAGAGAGATAATGAAATTTCTATTTACATTAAAGAGTCAAAATGGACCATTTGAGAATTAACGGACTTCTAATTAAAGGACACCAATTTTATTTAATTTTATTATTCAATTATTAGACAATAGAGATTATTCACGATACAGACGAGACTAGAATTGTATCAAATATCATGGTTTCTTGACTAAAAACATTGAACAACGTAAGTAATTAAAACGGTAAACAAAAATGTATTGTGGAAGTGGAAGTGGATGATAAAAAGTGTTAATATGAGATAGAACATTAAAAATATGTAAGAATAAAGAAGGAAGGAATAACAAATATAGTAATTACATATCTCAACGTTTTGGTGAGTTGTTGAAGTCCCCTCTCGTCGTCGTTTTTGAAATCTTCGCAGTCTTTGTGAAAAGAAGACTCGCGAAATGCCATAGTTGTTAGGGTTTCTTAACTTTTTTACTCTTAATTTTATTTTATACATAATTAATTTATGAAGATTCTCTGATATTTATTACGACAGAAAAAAAAACAAATCTGATTTAATAAATCTATCAAAAAAATAATTATAAATACAATATATTAATGTCAAATTATATTAGAAAACCTGTATCCGCATAACAAATAAAATACTATAGATAGCCTAATAAAAATTAAAAATAAGAGTTCCTTTTTTTTACTATTTATATGCATTTAATCCGAAGTTTAAAGAAAGAAAAATTCTTCAAATTAATTTTTTTATAATTTTTCGCTTTCTTCGAAGATCTTTTATTCGTAGATGTAGGGCCTGTATCAGGATGGGGGCAAACAATTTGAACAGTTGCTCTAAATTATTGTAACGTGTATGCAATAAATATAAATTAAAAATCATATTTTTTTGGTTTAATTTTATGTTTTTAATTTTGCTAGTATTAAATAATTATCCCATTTTACACAATAATAGCAATAGTACAAAATTTTTTCATTACAATAACAACATATTACATGTTTTTAGAAACTTCATTAAACCAGAAATATTTTAAAGAGATTTGTCACTGTTGCTTTCATATTTTTTTTTACAACAGAGCAATTCAAAGTTCCAAATCAAAAATATTTCTTCAGAAATTTTACACAAAACAATAGTTTAACATTATTTTTTGAAAAAAATACTACAGTTAGCTTTTTTATGTGATAGTTATTCACTGAACTGTATCAGTAATAATAAATATTTAAATATAAAAATAATTATGATTTTAACTGATTTGACCTCGTTTCGTTACGTTAAAAATATGAAATCTTTTTTTTATTTTTCTATTAGTGTGTGTAGTTTTAGCCATTTTTCTAGTAGTGTAAGGGTTATAATTTTTTTTTAATGTTTATTCGGGCTTGCCTTTAGTTCTACTATTAGCCTTTCAGAAGTTATCCATTGTTTCCTGGACACCCTGTATAGCACGGACGAAGCCACTGTAATGAAATATAAATGCCTGTGATTTTGCATTTTTACAATTATTAAGGAAAATACTTAATATTATACTCGTACATAAAAGAACAAACAAAAAAGAACCTTCAATTACTAAAAGTAATGTACAATTTGTTCTTTTATTTGTTGTATACTTAATATTAAATGACTCCGGTCACTCCATAACTTTTCCAAGTAATAATCCTTAATAACTCTTTACTGTTTTCTGTATGTTTATAATTTATTTTTCCTTAGATTTATCATTGTACGTATTCTATGATTAATGTTCAGTCCTTTAAATAGTATATATTTGTTTTTGATAAGCAATGTAATTATTAAATAATTTTAAACAACTTAATACTGGTTAAATTAGTAACTAGTATTAGGAGTAGGTCGACATAGATGTACCAAATGTGAAAGTTCAACATACCCTCAGTAGATCGGCTCAGAGAACCTGCGTCGCTCCTTGGTCGGTGATTGTAAGTGGAAAGATAACAAACTTTTAGTTATTATTGTATACTAACTTCGATCTCCAAAAAAAAGTATACCCACAAAAGGATGTATAAAATCAATTCTAATTAGAGCATTTATTTCTGCAAAACTGTGACATCCGACCGACATCAGACAGTATTAACCTTTATATAACAATTGGTTTCTTTGAAGATTATTAAAAAAAAAACTTATTATTTCACATTTATCTCCGGTTTATGAAAAAACTTTGCGTTATAATGCCGCTGTAACTATAACTATTAACATAACTATGACATCTACATAACACAAGTGTGATCTAAGCATAATGTATATTGACGCAGGTGCCGTATTACCCTTTATCCTCTCCGTTGCTCAAAGGTTTTAACTACTGTCCCTTTAACACGCAATTTACATTAAAAAAATACCCAAGACGTCAACGTTAGTATAGAAATAGTTACGCAGTAAAGTACGAGTACTTGTAGCTCCTAGGTATTGTTATATTCATACACATAAAAAAACCCAGAAAGAAGTTTAGTTTTATTTAATAAGAAGAAAACTACACAAACCTTAAATTGACGTGTGATTGATAGTAACTCTGCTGAGGATAATCTAAATAGCATGATTCAGATAGTTACATCATTTGCATAATGCAAAGTATCGAATGCACGGGTAGCTCAAATAGTTCTCACATCATATATGACAATAGCAAATATTTATTGTGTATTTATTAAGTATTAATATAATTTTCGATTATTTACTAGTGTGAAATATTTCTATCACTATTGATGAGCCCTCAATAGTTTAAGTAGTTTCAACCAGATACGATATGAAGTAGATGGATAGAAATAATAATAAAAAATCTGTTGTTGTTATATTCAATACCGTGTACCTATTTAAAAAAAATACCTTTTAGACACTTTATAATTATTAAAAAAAGTTTAATAGTGGACTTCTGAATTAAGTTTTGAAAATACAGATTTCAACTTGCTCGTGGTTTTAAGGAAATACTCTTTTATTTACTTAATGTTTATTGTTTTATTTTAAAATATCGAGTTCATCTTCCACAATAAAAGACAAGATTAAATACAATAATATATTAGTTTTTTGTTTGTATGCAAATAACAGAAATAAAAGACGTTAATGTTGTATTTTAAACAATTTTTAACCTAAATATACATAATAACTCATATTTTTCAAAATATAATTTCCAAATTAGCAATTATACTGCAATTATAGACCTTGTAGAAAACTTGTTGGTCTCTGGAGTGGAGTGCACACTCGTTAAGTCGATGTAGCGGTGTTTGAACTTCCTTTTATAGCCCTTTGGGCGTGAAATGGCTTCGAAAACAACAGACTAACCAAATTAAGTTTATCCTTCACTGTGGATATGAGGTTTTGGGTTTGCTTTACATTTATAACAAGAACGATACAGTCATTGTTATTTTATACTCTTACTAAAGTTATTCAAATTTGTGTCAATGAGAGAACACATAAAAGCTAGCATTTGTTATTGTTACCTGATTCTTTATACATATATTTTATTCAATTATTTATTTTCCCGTCAAAAATACCACTAATTATATAACTAACGGAGGGTCGTATGGGGTATTGGATATGGGGTAACAATGGTCGCCTTTGAATTGACGGTGCCATAAGGGACCTCCAGAGATTTTATTTACTTACATAAAAATAACGGGCTCCTGAAAGGTACTTCAGAGGAGGGCTTTTTCTCGAGATATTGTGGACCACTTTTACAATAGCCGTAAAATACCCGCGGTGACAAGGGCATGTAAAAAGTTTTTCATAAATGAAAAAGGTATATTTTTATTCAACGAAAGAATTTGGTAAGTGGTGTTAATAAGTTTAATTCCTCATTTTTATTTACTGTCTTAATATCTACCTAATGTAGATGATAGAAATGAAATTGGTCTTATGATTACTTCTGGTAATGGCAGGGAAAAGTAATTACACAAAAATTTTATATTTTTACGTTGAAAGTAAAAAGAAAAGCATTTACTTTTTTAATAAATAATAATAGCCATTACGACGGTCACAACCAGAGGATTAAAAAATTTACAAATCATAATTTATAATTTATTAATAATTATTACCGGGTTATATACTTACGTGCCACTTGTTCAAAGTTGAATACAAAAATTACTTAAATTAATGAATTTATAATTAATAGTATTACAGACGAGTTCCAATAGCAAAAGTCCTATCTTTCAATTCTCTGATTCTAATGCGACACGCCTGACTTTTAACCAGCTGAGACTTTGGTATGTAAATATCGATAGCGATTCAACAATGTCTTACAATATAACAAGCTGCTCCCGGTACAGATCATATTTGTATCATAATTATTATAATACCTGAAACATTAACAAATAAAATAGAAGTACAAAGATATGTCTCTGTATCTGGATTTAAAAACTGGTATTGTGTATTATTAGTGACAAATATTCATAAAATAATGTATGAGTTACGTGTTTACCTGATTTACGTAAATGTATCGTGACGTCATTAGTTACCAAGAGTCAGTATATCTTAGCGAATGACATTGTACAGTAATTTTGAATAAGATGAGGAAGATAAGGTTATGGAATGGGATATTATAAACAATCAGTGAATTCAAAGATGCATCACGTGTTGATTTATCTTATACTAGACTTTATCGTTGATACTAATAATTAATTATACTTATAAATAATTAATTTATTATTATTTAATTATTTATATATTCATAATTAATTTTTATTTATAATAAAAACCAAAGATGATTGACGTCTTTCTCAATATAAACAATAGAGTAAGCAAACATTGTGTGTATTATTTTAACATGTCAATTAAAATAAATTAAAATATGCGATTCAAGGATCCCTCACACGTCTGTGATATAACGGAACTCGTATTCAATAGTAGTGACATTAAATATAACTGATAAAACCTAAAATATAACAGAAACCAGTAAATTAAAATATTAATATCCTTTAGTTTAAGTTATATATTTGAGAAAAAAAATTTATTTAATCAAATACTATCAAATTTCGTTTGAGAATAATATTATCTTCTTAGAAAATGATTTCTATTAGATTTATAATGTTAGAAATGTTCTTTGTTTGAGTTTACTAAAGTTCTTATTGGGTTTACTTTGATAACGTTACTTTGATGTCATGAAAACCGTCTTTAAAGAGACTCCTAGAGTATTTACTTCATCCTAGTCTTCTTAAACCATCTTCAATATATACGTACTACATTTTCTACATCTTCTATATCTACTCACATACACACACAAACATCTCGTACATCCAATATATCAAACCTGGGTTCTGGATGTAATTTTGGACAAAGGTTACCAGAACTGCAGCAGTACTAAGTACGAGTAAGTAAGGTATGAATGGGATGAAATTAGAAATATAAGTTAACAAACATTTTAACGAAGCAAGGTCGGTTACACAACAAACTGGTTATGCCCGTAGTCAGTATATCCATGTAAATATTTTTCCAGTTTTGCAATAAAATAATCAACTTTTGTGATGTAAATCTGCGTCATATCAGTAAGTAAACAGGAAACTTTTCTAATAATTGAATTTCCAATGAGATATGGAACCTTGCCACAACACTATTTTTTTATGTATTACGTATTTTTCGGAGCACAAGTGAGACTTTTATCTGTACTTCTTTTTGTATAATACTAAAAATATTAAATCTAATGTATTGTTTAGTTTTTTTTTTACTTTAATTTTTTACTGACATGATATACATATATATATAAGAATAACTAAATTCGTTTTCACTGTGTACCTCAAAGTTTAACTATCTCAATCTATCCAGCACGCAAGTGTCACGAGCACTGATTTAGAGTCAGTTATATGGTAATATCCAAAAGTCACCTTGTTGCAATGGCTGATCTAATTAAATTAAAAAACTCATAACTTATTTAACCAAGATTCACCTTTATATAATATCAAATAAAATATCACAGTGTTCCCTATTTTAATAATGACTTTTGTAAGGCTGGATTAAAAGGGACTCATATTTTCGTAAAAAATAATTGCAGTGAAGTTATTTCGTCTGTGAACAAAGCTCCATGAAAACGTAGAGGAACTCAAGAGTGCTTATGTATCGAAATATTTAAAAAATTTTATTATTATTGGACCATTTAGAGTCTATAGAAAATAACAGAGCATAACGTTTGATCGTAATTGGGGAAAAGCCGTATAGAGATGTTCGGTACTTTTAAAGTTGTTTTTTAAAGTATACTTTAAAATTTTTGAAATGTTGTAAGGTTTTTAATAAGTTTACTATAATACAGTAACATACTAGAAATGTTTATTTATATTTACTATGCATTTATTATTTATTGCCGATTCAAACAACTGAGTAATTATTGAAAATGACAGTAAATAATGATTTATTTTTCATACTTATCGTTACCTGGAAATTTCATTTCTGTAGTAATTTTAATATTTATAGTGACACATTCTAATTTTAATAATGTTGGTCGATCGTGTAGTCTAAAGACATTGAGTTGATTAATTATCTGTCGACAGCTAATTTAAAAGAATTAGTATGTGATATTTCAGAGGTCACTCTTAAATCCAGAAAAAATTTAAGAAAATAAATACATATTATATTATTTATATTTAGGGATTTGCTTTAGTTACAATATTAATATCATAAAGAGGAAAAAGTTGTGTTTTTGTAATTATATTTGTTATGTTTTCACACAAGACCGATTTCAAAAATTCTTTAGCAATTAGAAAACTACATCTTCACTGAGTGATATAACCTATATTACATTATTATTTAATAGTAGCAACCAATCGTTTTAGATGGCAACGTAAGCAGCTACGTAGTTTTATTGATATGTTTATTACTATATCAAAGGCAATCAATTAATAATCTCAAGCAGTTCTGCATTTTTATATTACTAAGTTAATTATTTTCATTTGTTGTTATTTTCAATTTACTCACATTTAGTATCCAAGTCCTCGGGTGTAGCAACACTATCTGCTTTCAAGTTATTTCTATCGGAAGCACTCCACTTTTGATTAACCTTCTGTAAGTGTTGTTGTAATTAGTGTTCTTATAAACGCTTTCAGGCTGTTGTCCTTAAAAGTTTATTGGAGGGATATATCGTAAGTAATTTGAATCATTACTATCAATTATTAAGTGTTTATTATTTTTTTAACTTTCTTTCTTGCTTTACGTTGCTTAATTTCACTATGGTTAAGCTGTAGATGAAACCTACCATTATTCATGACTTTCGTAGTAATATTGAGAAGTTTTCTGGTGGTGTACTTTATGTATTTGTTCAAGACTACATATTAATATTCGAGCAATTTTCCTGAAATATTAATATGTAGTCTTAATAAAATATATAATCTTGATATAAGCTTATGCTTTTAATTTATTTAATTATTATTTATATATTTTAGCTTTACCCCATATCCCTTGCGGGGTAGCCAGAGACAATTTGCTTTTAACTGCATTCTTCTTATACTGAGCAAGGGGTCTGTGTATATGTCAAGAAGTTATAAGTTTTAAGTTGGGTCAATCTTATAAAATGTATTTTTAATTAATCTTCAGTTTATAATAAAGCGATCTTAAATTCATTTTTAATAAAAACCAAATAATCTCTATGATAATAATAGATTCAATTTATTTATCTTCAATGACAAAAACTACTTGAACGCTGGCTGTGCCGGGGCAGTAACACCCACTCACAAAAGATCAGCCTAATGTCGTTATTATGACTGCGCTTATGCCCAATCTCTTAGCGTTTCCTCTTGTTTCATTTTTGTCTTATTTGAAAAAATTGAAAATTATCTCTTTTTAACCTCCATAAATTTTTATGCGATGCCAGGGGATGAATGAGGATAATTATGTGGATCTCCCGACAACATCTAATTTGCTGCTATTTTGAATATATATTCTGTAAACCAAACAGTTGCCGTTGCCATCTTAAACGGACGCCACGGGATCGCTTTTGCCTTAGACTATGGTATGGGAATAGATACGAAGAAGACATCCCGACCACTGAAGCCTGCTAAAAAGAAGGAGACTCAAGAGTGTTGACAACCGCCTAGGGTCACTAAAATCTACAAGCCTCTACCAGAATACCCGTGATAGTATTAGCGATAGTTATACCCAGTGAAGGTCACCGTTCAGATATCCAAATAGGCCAGACAGTCATGGCAATCTATATACAGTTTATGTAAATGTATGCAAGCTTTTTGTTTGAAATTTATTAGTTCAGCTTAGAACCGGAGCTTAGCATCTAATTCATCATCTTCCTAAAATAAAAAATAGACACAGGCGAACATAGAACCTCCTGTTTTTCGATGTCGGTTAAAAATATAATAGCAGATTTTATATACAATATATGCTAAAAATATCATATATTGTATATCAAATCTGATTTTATTTACTTTTATGTACGCAGAAAAAAAATATTCATTACAGAAATTCAGTTTCAGTGAAGCATAACTTTCATGTCTGTAATATTATACGTTGGTAATATAACTCGTGTCTGAATACATTTAATATATTAAATCAGGGAAAACCAGTAAAATACAAAAATAATGACTTGTGAAGTTCCAAATAAATAATATTTCCTCTCCCGTTATTAATGTATAAAGTTATTAAGTTATAAAGGTTATAAAGGTTTAATATTTTTTTTTGTAAAAATAAAATAATGTTTTTTTGGAAATGTCATTTGTTTTTAATAATGTACAAATGTTATTTTACTTCATTTTATAAATGTTACAGACATTTTCCTCAATGTTTTTGTTACAGGTGGTAGAGCTTAGCTGCAGTTAGAAGACTGGAGCTCGTAGTGGGCAGGCTCGACCGGCGAAGGACCACCCTCTCACTGAAGATCGACGTGTAGTAACCAAATTTATTTGGTTATGTTCCGTGAGAGTATCCGCAGTCCACAGCCCCTCCCCCCCCACAAAGCTTTCAAAAAATGTGTATACCCCTACAAAGTGTGCCCCAGGAGGGTACCGACTTTGACGAAGCCGGATAATCCCTTCGGGGGAATGATTCTCGGATTTTCGATGCCCGTCGTATTCGGAGCGGGCATAGTGTCGAATTTCAACACTCGACGATTTCACTTTAACCTAAAGCCGTTCACTACCACCTTGAGACGACGCAACCGGCCTTGTTGTTTTTGACGGAGACGCCGACATCTCAACATAGCGACATAGCGCGTCTATCATGCCCCGAGTACAAACTAGAACATCATTTTATACCATACGTCGGGGTATCTATGCTTCTAAGGAAGGATATCTGCTACCCGACAGATTTTTGAAGATTTTTGAAGTTCATGATCTGTGTGTACTTTGGCTGCGCGTGGACATGGACGATAACATTAGAGTCTAAGCGTGCCTCTACAGGTCCCATAGTTGTTATGCAGAAACGGATCAGCTCTTGGATCACATCCAAGCGAAGATTGACGACCTGCTTTCACAGACTCAGTCCGCCGAAATCGTAGTTCTTGGGGACTTAGACAATACCGATTGGTGAGAATATCGTGCCACCGATTACGCGTTGAGACCTGTGTTTAACTTTTGCTCTGGCGAGTGGTCTGCCCAGGCTGGTTATGACTTACACTCGTCTACCGGACCTGGAAAGCAACACGCTCTCATGCCACGACGTACAGAGTGTAGTGCCCATATAACGTCCGATTCGCACAAGATCCGACGCATTTCGCAAAACAAGACAGTAGATGTGTTGGAATGCAGTCCTTTTTAGAATTCTACCCATGGGGGCCGATTTGTTTCCCTTCCAATGATCCCAGTGACTGCGATGCGGCTGTAACTGATATGTTACTACAGAGATCACGGCCTTGGTTTGATGCGTCTGTCAGGGCTGCAGCAGCTGGCAAACGGCAAGCGTAGGCAGCTTGGGCTTTTGCGTTAGTCATTAAAGATCCGAACGCTAGAGTTCTGAAGAGGAAATATAAATATAATTCCTCAAATGGAAAAGCGCTAGAGCAAAGTTCAAGCATGTCTTCAAAATTGGGGATCAGCTTGCAAAGTACCCGCCTGGCACGAGCAAATTCTGGGCGCTTTCTAAGGCCATTCTAGGAAAATTTTTAGGCAACACCCTTGTCAATCCTCGGATGTTACAAGAATACATGGTCGGCGGTGATCACATAACATCTGTGACCTGAAAGCTCGTTTGCCCTCCTCTAACATGAAAAAAATACATCGAAAGGAATTTAATATTTTATGTGAAAATAACAAGTCTCATTTTTGTATCACATTAAATTATTAATAACTTATACGTTAATAAGAAAAATCAACAAATACTTCATAAATATTCTTTTGGTAAGGTTCAAGATTGTATAAATAAGAAACCTAAAATGTACAAAATATACGCGATCTACATAAAGATTCTTATAATATTATCCATAACAACAAACATCAAAGACTTAAAATTATTATTGTTTATAAATAATTGAGCAGCAAAATAAATATTTCATTTACCTATTTTATAAACTTAATTTTAATTTTCCTTAGTAACATTTCCTTTTCAATAGACTAACTACCATCTTTTCCAATGTAATACCTATATTGCGTTGAAGTCCAAGATAATAAAATGACGATATGAATGATTCATTTCTCAGCAAATAAACACCTGTTATTGTCCTTCATTGAAAAAGATAATTAAAATTGAAAAAGTCCCTAAGACATATATATCCATAAGCAAGTAAGTATTTGAAATATTATTTTATTAAGGAAATATTAAACGAACTAAACCCAAACAGTATATGTTCATACAAACTTGCACATCACCGTGTACCAACCGTCATAATACCTAATAGACTTATATCAACCCTGAACTAAATATTAGTACAACACAATACAAAAGGATATGAGATTTGGCTTTAAAATAAAAGTTAGTTTCGATTACCAGTAATTTATTTCTCTAAACGATCACTTCCATAATTTAGTTTTCGCAAAATAAAACTATTTTATTATACTCATTTTTTGAACCCGCATAATAATTATATACTTTACTTTAACAATGTTAGTACATTACGTATAATTTTACGTATAATTTTACGTTAGTAGTTACGTATAATTTTAAGAACATCTTTAAGTTAATATAATTAACATTTGACGAAAAAAACATCTTATATTAAAAATTCAAAAGAAAAAAGAGTATAAAGTGTTAGAGAAAATCGCGGTTTGAGAAAATAGGTAGATAATATTTTTGTCTAAAATCTTGATATATAAAAATTAAAATAGTAGTATTAATAAGGATACGGCTGAAGAATTGAATTGATTAAAAAATCCCCTCCCTTTTCTGGATGGATCTCTGGATGATCGGTTAGTCTAACTGCTGAGCTAAAGGTGATGGGTATGAATTTATACGAAACAGTTTGATCGCTACGAACCAAATTTACAAGACTTAATCTCTGGTGGAAATGTTGTTAAAATAAAATAAAAATCAACCAATGGTGTGTGATTTAAATTAGAAAACAACGAGAATAAACTTGAACATAAAACAAACAACAGTAACAGAAGATAGTACATTTATCTAAGAAATAAAATGAACATTTAAAGAAGAATTGAAACAAAACTAAAATAGAGCTATTGTTAGGTAATCTTTTCACAACTCTTTTTGTTAGTCTTTCTAACTTTCTCCATTCGATCTTTAAAACTTCGATCAGAGAACTAAAACATTTTATATAAGGAATACCTTATTAAGTATATTGGGCCAAATAAAATATAAAAGTCTGAATTACTCAAAGGTCTTACAAGTTCTCAATAAAGTATCATTCAAATTCTGTGTCTCTTAAATATAATTCTTCAATTAATTTTTCTTTAATGGCAAAACATACCCAGAGATTAATAAATGTTACCTATTGTCATAATGGGAGTCAATTAAACTTTAAAAATGCTTTCTTACATCTGACATTCACCAAACGCTTGTATTTATTAACTTTGTTTAGTTATTTCTAATAGTACAAACCAACAACAAACAAGATCTTCACAAATTAATTTTCAGTCATGATAGTCCCAGGCGTTAAAAATTTAGCTAATTAAAATTTTCATGCCATCACTTAGCGATCCTACCTTTTTGCACATAATTTATTACAAAGTTCTGAAGGAAATCACTTTTTCTCATTTTTCAGTTAAAATTTATTTTATATTACTTAAAGATAAAAAAAGGAACACACTAAAAGAGTATTTGACATTAACAATTCATCGTTTTAGTAAGAAATTTTACATATTATTTTACGTAAACGCGTTTTTCAATATTGGTTTTAAAACAACGACTATTTTTAATATACTAATATTGATCTATGTGAAATATTTTTTATAATCCATAATTTCTTTTGACAATAAAAACAGACAGACAGAAACGGATAAGAAATTTGTTTCACATATATACAAGACTGTAATTACTTTATATAAATACTCTTCAAACCTACTTTATCTATTAAAATATTTTGGAATGGTCAATTACGTTAACCTTTTAAAGGATTAGTATTTACAACAGGATTGATATTTGCAGCGAGCCTTAGTCCAATATGCAGTCTACAAAGTTCTCAGTAAAAAAACATCCTCGATCTCCTCGTGCAGCTGGTCGTTGCTAAATTAATTCCACTTTCAATTACGAAGCTGCAGGTCCCTCAAATAATCTGACCACTAACAGTTGAGTATAATATTTTGTAAACTTTTGTTTATTTTATCATTTTGCTTGTAAATTGCTAACTACTCATTTATGTCTGCTATAACTCCTAGGTTTTATTCTCTTTTATGTCGAATTATCACGAAACATTACTTATGTAATAATTTATAACTTATCTCTTTCCTAGAAGATATTGACACTAAAAGATTGCATTTTCTCTCTGACGTATATAAAGGATTTAACAACCTTATTCCTTATTTTATGTTTTTATTATATTTGTCGAATATTACCTAACTGCATCTCAATAAATCCGTATCGGTTTCCTTTTGTGTACTTAATATAAAACCCTCTTCAGTATTTTATCGGCTTTGCTAAAATAAACGCGGAGCATCTGGACATAGATTTAAAGTTACCGAACCGATTGCTATAAATAACAAACCAAGTGGTTATATATCTTTAGAAGTAGAATGCATCTCTTCTATGTTTTTGAAAATTTATTGTATATAACTTATTCAATTTAATTAATCATATTTAGGTTTCATTTTAATTGATCAACTATACAGTTGAATAATTAAATACCAATATACATATGGAGCGATAATCATATTTACAAAATACAACCCTTTACCACCAAAACAAAAATACACTTGTCACTTTTAAATTAGAAAATTTTATGCAACATATTATTTTGCAAAATGTTATCGTAAATGAATTTTATTAAATCATTCACGTAATGTTTTTTTTATTTAATTAAAATTGCAGTAATGATATTTGTTTAACCAAATATTTAATTAGTTTTAACATCTAACATTATTAATTTTGCGATTCTATTCCAGAACAAAGGACTGACAGACTTTATCAAACGGCAGAGCAATAAACAGCATAACTTTTCTATTGGGTACATAAGATTAAACTAAGTAAAGGTTTCGATAAATTCGAATATATTTGGAACGAATTGATTGCTTTTCTTTTCTTGCATGCCTTTGAATGCTTACAGTTACATATTTAATATATTTATATTTTAAGGTCGTTTTCATATTACTAAATTCGATTGAGTTGTATTATTTAGTTGTACTATTGAGCATTCGTCACTTAAACACTGACAGCTCGCCAATAACTGTGTCGAATCATAATTGAATAGTGGAAGAGTATAATTTTGTATTATCAGTGGTTATCAGATTTAAATTACGGAGCATTTGTTAAAGTCAAAGTTTTAAGCGCATCTCCCTTGTTACGGATGAAAGACATCTAAAGTGGTTAAAAAAACTTATTATATTTTGCGTATTAAATAGACAAGATAATTAAAGCCAATGACACATATATAATAAGTAAACATACATAAAATAATTTTCCTATAAACTTATTAATAATATATTATATTTGGTAACAGATTTTTTTATTTTCATTTAACATATTTTAATAGATAAAATAAAACAAGTACTCACCATGAAAAAAAGTTTCTATAAAATTCTACAAAGGCAAAAGTGCAAAATCACTCTTTTTCCCTTTTTAAAGTACTGTAATTGCAACAATAGAAATTACGAAATCGGCAAACCATCTTCAACTACCAATTTTCCTGCCGATTTTATTTTAATTCAAGCCTACATACACATTTTTAGACAATACAAAATTCAAACCTTAAGCAAACACAATATATTTGTTGCAAAATTAATTAATATATATTTATATTAAAATACTTGAATGTCAAGAAAATGTATTTGTCATTAGCAAGACACAAAATTATAGCCACTGAGTGAAAGAGGCGAATCCCAAAACAAGAACAAGGCACGAGTCTTCAAACTTTTCTAACAGCTATTAAAACAACATAAGAAGAGTTGTAAAAAGTTGTAATGTGCGAAACCTTAGTTGTAGCCCTTGAAAAGCATTTTTAATTACATAGTACTTATGCTGGATTTTCCAACTTCTGCGAGCTTAGATCCTTTAATCACCATATTTGTACAACGTACAACGTGCCTTTTAATAAAATCAATATCGACAATAGTTCTTTTGCGCTTGATTAATATAAAAGTTAATAATTTCGCCATCATCATAATAATCTTGATCCCTGTCAGCATCGTTTGTGAAAGAAGAATAATTAGCAAAATGAGTTAATTGAGTCATTTAGGAAGAATCCGCTAACTGAGAATGATTAATTTTAATTAAAATTTCTATATTTACTTTTCTTTATATGGTGCGACTCTTTGAAATATACTATAATTTCTTACGAGATATTCATTTTAAAAGTTAGAAATTGAATTAGATCTGCTCCTTTAACTTCGCTCCATTTTCTTCCGCGGCTTCATTAAACACACTCATTGCGATGTTCTCAATAATGACTTCAAAGGACGTTTAATCAAGATTTAGGTGAGAGATAAAACTAAACTTAATTTTATACTTTTATCTAGTATCAAACTAAAAAAGGATGCTCAAATTCAAAGGATCTAATTTGTTAAATCTAAAAGTACGGTTTACATTTTTATAACAATTCAAATAATCACATAATACTAACAAATCTCATAAAGCAAAATCAAGGAATGCATAAACCTCCAAAATGAAATTGCTGTCGTTATTCGCTTATTGTACTAAATAAGAAATGAGCAGGGTTATGTGTCGACCTACTAAATACTGTTCTAGTTCTAAAATTTAAGGAAAATAATTTAAAATAGTCAGTCATAATAAAATTTATATTTTCTCCAAAAACATTACAGTAATAGAGAAAACCAAATAATATTTGCTAACTATTCCAAACCACCATGTGGACCAAAAATAGATAAGGAAGAAATGCACAACAAATTTTAGAGCTATACAAAAGTCTTTTCCGGTACGACTACTTTCGTTAGTCTATCTAACTTTACGCTCTTGATCCTTAAAGACTTCATTCCGAGTCTGAAACTGCATAAAGTCAATACGGATTTAACTACTTTGAACTGGATAAAACATACAAGCTATTTTAAACTTCATATCAGTTTAATATTTTAAAATATTTAACATTACAACTTAATAGCTACCTTCCAATATAGGGGACCCCACGCGATCTAACAAACCTTCCGACTATGGAGGGGTCCTCTTGTTGCGGGGTGCCCTCTACATGGTGTCGCGTCGGAGCGTCGCGGTTGTATGCGCAAGCGTTCCCGCGGTGTCCCAATATGACGGCGACGGCAACCGTCTGGTTTAGTGAGTAGGATTCTCACATAACCACCGCCTTCCTCCCCTGGAATGCGGTATGTACTCATGATGAGTTTCAGATGCTAAAAAAGAAAAGGACTTGGCAGCTTAGTTAAAGGCTCTCTAGGCTACTTTAAACTTACATCCGGAGCTTTGCGGCTTCGAGCTTCAGCCCACTTGAGGTATGCCGAACTTTTACGGTCTTCAGCATGACCACATTTGGCATTAAACCATGAGTGAGCTTGGCTACCGACGGCTACGTCAGCAAAAGGAATGAAATACCCCATTGCCTGAAGCGCCACATCGATTATAGCATCCGCGCATCGGCATCCGAAGAGAAACAGATCTGCAGCCAATCTTATTCCTATCTGCTGACTTGTATTTCCATACTCGCCTAACACTATGTGGTTCGAAAGCTTGTGGAGAATATGTAAACACAGATTTCACCAGACAGTGATCGGAGGTTCCCAAAGGGGAGGTGCACCTCTGCACAATACCTGTCCGGACCAGATGGCAGCAGTAGGTCCAAGCTGTTAGCTGTATGGCCTACTATATCTGGGGTATCCTTGTCGCTTGAGTTCTTGATAAAAAAACCATATATAAGGGTGAATAGGATGCGAAATGGCAGTTGAACGAGGCGGCACATATGGAAACCGACGTTGATATTGGCGATATCATGCCACTGGGAAGCTAGTCTGAAGACTGTGGGGCCACCCGAACTCCCCCAGGGATCTCCATCGGGCCTCCTCATCTGGTCGCCAACCAGCACGATGGAGTCACCCTGGGATTTTTCGCAGCTAATGAGGCAGCCTTTCGTGGGTGGCTGACCCACTAATTGCCCCCCCCTCCCCACTATCTTTGAGCGGCCAGCGGAAAGCCGTCGCTTCGGATCCCAATACCCTCCCCGACTAGGCACCCGACACAACAAACACCAACTCGACGCCAAACCGGTTCGCCAGCGCAACACAGCTGTTATATTGTTTATACGGCTTCATCAAACGTGCCGAAACAAGACTAGGTCGCTTTAGGGTACAACTTTGCCTGATGGCCCAAGATCGACGATAACGTCGATTTATTTAGTTTCTGTAGTAGTACTATACATGTAGTAGTATTATTTTCCAAAAAAATACTGTTACCTATTAATATTTTTTATAAATAATACCAAGCTTAGATTTCAAAAAATAAGCATTACTGTACTGACTGCTATCAACAACATACTGTATCTATGTATATCTTAAATAATTTTATTTTCAAAATATCAGTAATATTAATATTAATATTGATAAAGAAATAAGAGACTGGAAATATACAATAACATTGTTATTTATCATTACGTAATTTATACAGCTATTCTTGTATGCAGTTTACTCGAAGACGTTTAACGTCTTATCACATTTATTTAAATCAACTATTTACGGATGGTATCTCGCTTGAGGAATTCCAGGGCAAGAAGGTCTTGTTAAAATAAGTTCATAAAAATGGGAAATATTAAATATGTATTTTTTTTTTCCTCTGGATAGCCGTACAGTTTAATATAAGTATAAGTTCCATAAGATAACTTTTGTGATATAAGTCTGCGTCATATAAGTAAGCTATATGTTTAACTTTTCCAGCGACCAGTCTTTTATTAATCCAATCAGATCTGGCACCTTGCCACAAATCTATTTTTTTCTATTTATCAAGTGATGTACTGCAGCACAAGTGTGTTTTTTACGTTTATGTCTCTTTGTGCAATACTAAAACTGTTAAATATATTATATAATTTAATTGGATAACGCTCCTAGTTTTTTATTACTAAAATGTTAAATATAATAAAATAACTCCTGAAATCTGTGTAGTTAACATTTTTGCGTCACTCTTCGTGGCGTCTTCTTTACCCATTATTCAAATATACACAAGGTTGAACATCTACTCTTAAGATTTTTTTACTGTATGTTGTAAAAGGTTTCACCAAATTTTTATAAATAAATAATAATAGCTTACCCTATGGTAACAGAGATCTCCAACACGAAAACAAACAAAGAAATCTTTAATTGCCTTTTTGGAGCTGGTCCTTACAAATCCTATTTTAAATTAAGAATCGAGACCTGTGGAGCACAGTCGTATAGAGATTACGGTACTTTTTTAATTATAGTTCAAAATATTTGAAATGTAGTAAGGTTTTCAATAAGTCCACTACAATACAGTAACATACTAGAAATGTTTATTTATATTTACTATGCATTTACTGTTTATGGTCGATTCAACCAACTGAGTAATTATTGAAAATACATTGAAACAAAACTTTAATGTCTGTTATATTATACGTATATAGAACACCTCGTGTCTACAATACATTTAATATATTAAAATCGGGATAGCCAGTAAAACGTTAAGAAAATTACTTATCGAGTTCAAAATAAATAATATGTTAAAACATTTGTAAGAATAAAATGTATTATAAATATAATATATATATAAATTACAATTGTATTGAATAACGTACAAATGTTATTTAAGGTCACTGTGTAAATGTTGTCTTACATACATTTTCCTCAATGTTTTTGTTACATGGAATGGAATAATTGATATTTGATATCAAAACAACCTGAAGACCCACTTTTTGTATCTCATAAAATTATTAACAACTTGGGAAATGTAAACAAATTCTTCATAAATATTCTTTTGGTAAGGTTCAAGATTGTATAAATTATAAATATATATAAATACATAAAAAGTAGCCAATATAAAGATTCTTAAAGTGTCATGACCAAAAATCCAGTACTAAAATTATGAATGCCTGTAAATTATTGAGTAGCAATATTTCATTTACCTATTTCATTATTCCTATACCTCATTTCGACTTTCCTTAGTAATATTTCCTTCTTAATAGACTACCTATCATCATCAAAGTGATAATGTGAATGATTCATTTGACTCCTGTTATTGTGTTGCATCTCTAAAACATGTGTTTCCATAGGTATGGTGTTTGAAACATTATTTTATCAAAGAAATATAAACGAACTAAACAAAAAGGTACATTTTTATACAATGGTCCATATCACTACATGGAACTTCATGATATTAGTACAATAGGATACGGAAATAAAAAATAATATAACAATTAATTTCAATTACCAGTAATTCAGTTTTCTAAGCGAGAGGCAATCATTTCTATATTCTATACATAAAAAAATCTGAAAATATAATGAAAAATTATATTTTATTAAACAAAACGTTAAAGCCTTCATAATAATAATAATAATAATTTAACCATACCATTTTAAGTTACTTCGTTACAATTATATGTACCCATTCTTCCTTAACTTGCTATATATATAATGGTGTGTATTGTTTTAAAAATATTAACATAAAAAAATATATTAATAGGATTAAAACTATTTAATCCTATGTTAATATTCAATCTAAAAGTTCAGAAGAAAAAAATAATAATGAAGTGATAGAGAAATTCGCTAATTGAGAAAATAGGTAATATAACATTAATGTCAAAAAACATGAAGAATTCAATTGGTAGTTACACCGATAAAGGAAGATCAAAAAATGTCCTCTCGTTGGTGGCTACATCTTGTAATGATCTGTTGGTGAACTATGGGTATGATTGGGGAGCCAAAGGTCGTGAGTACGACTCTCCCACAAAACTATTTGATATCGCGACAAACCACAAATTATTTTTTAAGTTTTACAGCACTTTGCATCTTTTATTATGCAATTATATCAGTAAAACTCACAACGCCTCTGGTACAATCGTTCTAAAATAATTAAAAAAAACCGCCAATCATGAGTGTAATTTAACTTAGACCACAGCGGCACTAGACTACAATATTTTGTGATCTTAAATTGATAATAAAGATAAGATAATTGTAACTTAAGACGTATTGCTGACCTACATAGTTGAAACTAAACTAAAAGAGAGCTATTGCAATGTGATCTTTTTTACAACTCCTTTTGTTAGTAAATATCACTTTCTCCTCTCAATCTTTAAAATCATCACGCAGGGCTTTAAAAGTGGCATTTCATAAAACTAAAACCGACTTTTTAAAACATTCAAGTAAATAAAATATAAAAGTCCTCAATAAAAGTATTACTCTACCTACCTACCTACTTAAAAGACACGTTTAAATGTATTCTTTTATTTTATTTGCCTTTACTTGCATGAGATACTAAGAATACATAGTTTACAGTATCGTAGTATTAATAATATGTACCTAATAATGTCCTGATAAGGGCACGATCACCAAACGTTTATTTTTAATGTAAATGTTTAGTTACTTCCAATAGTACAAATAAGCTGATTATCACAAATTAAGTATGTCTAGGTTAATAAGCTCCAAATAATTACAAATAGAGCTATTTAAAATTATATGTAGCACCCAATCTTAGGACCACAATTAAGTACTAAACTGTGACGGCAATTTCGTTTTCTCACTGGTGAGTGAGGCGTTGTAGATTTTTTTATAATAATTAAACATAAATATTTAAACAAATAGGTGTATAAAAGAGTATTCGATTACTCAAGAAACGTACATCAGCTATTTCCAGAGTATATTTAGTATTCATTTAATATATTATTTTAAGAAACTTTTGCAAACAAAAAAACATAGAACAAACAAAAAACCAACAGACAACACTTTAATTAGTAAATTCCATTTGAATCTCTTATCTACTAAGGTATTAAGTGTGGGTTTTTAGACAACCTTTTAAATGATTAAAACAACATGATTGATATTTGCAGCGAGCCTGGCCGTGCTAACCATGCCGTACAAAAACTTCTCATTAAAAAGCGTCTTCCATCACCTCGTGCAGCTGGTCGTTGCTAAATTATTTTAATATAATTCTTTCAATTAAGAAGCTTCAGGTCCCACAACTAATCTAACAACTGAATGTTGAGTGGAATATCTTGTAATCTTTGTTAATATTATTATTTTACTTTGAAATTGTTAACTAAACGTTTATTACTATTAATAACTAACTATTTTGTAATGTTAATAACTTTTTGAAGACAAACTATCAAAGATAATCCATGAAGTAATTTTCTTTCGTACCTAAAAGATATTGGCACTAACGAATTGCAATTTCTCTTTGATTCTTCAATCTTAAATATCCATCAATGATCATGTTTACAAAATACAACACTTAATAACATAATTAAGTACACTTGTTACTGTCTTAATTAAGAAAATAGTATGGAAAACATTATTGAGCAATATATCATCGGAAATGCATGATACTTTTAATGAATCATTCACACAATATTCAAAGAACTGATTACTTATAAATAAATATTTATTAAATTAGTTTCAACAAGCACAATTATTTATTTTGGCAGCGAATATCCATAAAAGGTTCTACATATGCATATGAACACGTATACAATATAAAATAGGTTTAAATTTCTTGATTAACTCGGATACATTTTTACTATTGAGAATTCATCACTTAAACATTGACACGTTACCAATAACTGTGTCGAGTCACAATTTAATGTATAAACGGACGTTATGAATGTTATGTTGTTCTGAACTTTTTTTATTATTAGGCGAAAAACTATAACAATTTTATTCAGATTTCACTTTTAACAGGAAGAATGGTGGAGGAGTATAATATTGCATTATCAGAGGTACAAATTGCGGAGCATTTGTAACAAGTCTAAGTTTTAAGAACATCTTGTTAAAAACTTCATTATATTATCCGTATTAAATGGGCAAGTTAATTAAAGCCAAACACCTTATTTGGCAACAATGACATTAAAAAAAAAAAAAAGTTTCTGTTAAACTCTACAAATTGCAAAGTAATTTTTGTTAATGCTATAGTAGTATATATATAGTATAACAGTAGTAGAGAATAGAAAACAGACAAACTATATTTTCACTTTCTGTCCGATTTTATTTTAATTCAACAAAATTCAAATTTCAATCCCACAGAATATTCATAAAGAGTTCTTTGCAAAATTAATTAATATGTATTTTGATTAAAAACTTTTACTGTAAAAAATTGTATATGTAAAGCGAGACCTTCAATTATAGGCATTAGGCAAATCATAAAACAAGAACAAGTCACGAAATTTTTCAACTTTTCAAACCGCTAGTAAGACAACATCATTGTAATGTGGGAAATCTTAGAATCATTAAAAAGCGCTGTTTGTTACAAAGTACTTACGCTGGACGATCAAACTTCTGCGAGCGACGTCCTTTAATCACTATAATTACACACAATTGTTGTTTCCCTCTCAAGTTGTTTGTGTTTTGATTATTTTTTTTGGTACTTGATTAATATAAATCTTACCAATTTCACCATCATCATAATAGTGTTGATATCTTGTAAGCAACGATAGTAAAATAATAATAATTTGGTACAATTACGAATTAAATTTTGCAAAATCAGTTAATTGAATAATTTAGGAAGTAGCAGCGCTGAGAATATCAAATGTTTATTAAAAATTCTATATTTACTTTTCTTTATATCTTGCGGCTTGTTGAAGAACATATTAATACACATATATATGTACCAGCACATTTCTTAAACGACATTTTAAAAGTCAGATATTGAATTAAATCTCCTCCTTTAACTTCGCTCCATTTTCTTCCTCGACTTCATTAAGCGCACCCATAGCGGTGTTCTCAATAATAACCTCAAAGGACATTAAATTAAGATTTAGGTGAGAGATAAAACTAAACTTAATTTTAATACTTTTATCTAGTATCAAACTAAAAGAAGACGCTATTCCTTTTTATATCTCTTAAAGAAAAATCAGGAAATTAAAAATCTCCAAAACTAAATTGCTGTCGTTATTCGCCTATTGTGCTTAACATGAAATGAGTAGAATCAAGTGTCGACGTACTAAATGCTCTTCTAATTCTAAAACTTATGAAAAAGAAATAATAACTTGACGTATACATATATATATATATATATATATATATTATAATAAAAGAGAAAACTAAAAAATATTTACCAACTTGTCCTAACCGTCATGTGGACCAAAAACGGATAAGGAAGAAATGCACAACAAATTTTAGAGCTATACAAAAGTCTTTTCCGGTTCGACTACTTTCGTTAGTCTATCTAACTTTACTCTCTTCATCTTTAAAGATTTAACTACTTTGAACTGGATAAAACATACAAGTTAGATTTAGCTTCTTATCTCTTGAATGTCATTTAAAATAATGTGGAATAAAGTTATTAGAACATCGATGTCTTAAAATGTTTAACATTAAAACTCAATAAATCTCTTCTGAAGTCGCCTTGATATTATAAAGAGTAAAATATATTATTATTTAATTATTTGGTTCCTGACATATACACTTACCGTATTTCCTCACTTAATATTTTTTAAATATTAATAGCAAGCCTTTGCTACTATGATTGTATAATAAGAAATATCCAAAGGCTATTTGAACTTATAATTTATTTTGATATACAAAGGTAATCTTTTAAAAGATTTTATACGCGACGTATATCTGCAACGAGCCTGGCCAGCAATATGCAGTAAACAAACATCTCCACCCGCCTCATGCAGCTGGTCGCTACTACTTTAATAACACTTTAAACCAAGAAGCTACAACCTCGGACCAACGATCGGAAGACTTGATAACACTATATGTGGAAAATATTTTGTAAGCTTTTGTTACTTTAATTTTCTTCTTATACTTATAATATTTACGTAAATATGGATTTATATTTTAATCTGTGAATGAAACTGAATTAAAATAAATAAGGAGTGTATCTAAAGAGGGTGGTGGAGTTTATATCTAAATAAATCACGATCAGTTTCTTCCCATTGACGCTTTTAATGATAACCCCCCCCCCCCTCCTTAGTATTTACCAGCTAAGAAAGAATGCAACTCGTTTAAATATTTAACAAACGTATATGTAAATCGAAAATAACTTTAACTTTGCAATACCGAAAGTAAGGTTTGAGAAAGAAATAAGAGAAAAAAATATTTAAAGTTAAATTCATGGTTCCTTATGATTATCTATAATCAGGACTTTTTTTATTTTTGTATGCAATTCCATTAAATATACGTTAAGAGACTGGTATTTAAATCATTTATTCATAGAAGGCAGCTCGACTGAAGTTGATTTTGCTACAAAGTCTGTTTTAAAATTTTCAAGCACAGTTCGGAACAAAGGACTTTATCAAACGGTAAAAAGAGAAAAGTATGTCTTTAGCACAAGGACCTGTTCTGTTTCACTGCAATTGCGTTTCGACCAACAATGTGTTGACAATATTTATTCAGAGCTTATTTTACTTGGAGTACAAACAATACAAAATAAATAATTTGAGGTTTTGTTAAATTCGTCTGTACGAAATTGATTATTTATTATATATATTAAGGACAAGAAGGTCTTGTCTTAGTTCGTTCGTATAAAATGTTACATATTAAATATCAATGTATTTTTCTCTTTTGATCTGGATAGCCGTATGTACAACAATTGTAAAATTGAAAAGTGTGGAACATAACGTTATACATACCATGTATATATCTAGCAGTCTATTATTAATTACTAGGTCAGTGTTGACTGTTTGGAGACGCTCAGTTTGATGCTCAAAAATAATCTCTTAATCGATTTTACAACGCTGCTGAAATTAACCGCGAGTCTTGCCAGCAATACGTAGTACACAAACATCTTTACCCGCCTAGTACGGCCGGTCGCTACTATTTTAATTACAGTTAAAAGCAAGCAGAAGTGCCTACCGTCTGTAAATATATAATATTTTGTAAGCTTTTAATTGTTAAGTTTTATGTTAGTAGTAATAAAATATATATTAAAGTAAACTGACGACTATCGACTGATACTTATTGACGATTTCTAAATTTTCTTTGGATAGTTCTCAAGAATTTTAGCATAAAATAGACTCTTTTTCTATGAATTCATATAGAAATTAAAATAGAAAAACGTTTAACCTACTCATTAAAGATTAAAAAATCTATAAAACAGACAGTATCAAGATAAATAAGTTATCTAGTCTAGCGTCGGTCAATACACTGGATTTCCTGCCATGATTTGTTTAAGCGTGAGTATTCTTCTAGTAATGACCTCAAAAAGGGTCAAATTAAGATCTGAGCGATTGATAAAATGAAAATTAAATGTCATACTATTAGCAGGAATTAATCTAAGGCCATTAATAAACAATTTACCTTTTGTTACAGATTACTTAGTGCCTATCTTGTTCAATGTGAATTATTGTGTTTTACGATCATTGTATTCGCTTAATGTTGTCCGTCGATAAATAAAACTATTTGAATATTAACAATGTGAGAAACCAAAAGAATTTTTGACTTCTTTCAAAATAATAAGATTTGGGACGATGTGGACATTTTGGTTGATATTCGATAAATATATTACGTATCATTTTTATTTTATATTTCACTTAATTTTTTTTTTTTCAAAAATAAATACTATAAAAAGCGACGAAAAAAAGTATATAAGACATCTCTTAAGAAATAAGGACGTTTATTGAATTTAAATATTCACAGAGGAAAGACATTGATTGATATTAAGACAATTCTTGGAGCTTATTATTATAATGGTTTTATTATAATTGCTTATATCGTATAAAGAAATAAAAATTGTATAAATCGAAAACATAAAATTTACAAAATATGAAGATTCTTAAAGTACAATTACCTAAAACTAAAATACTAAAATGCCTAATAATTTTTTAGTGGCAAGGAATATTTCTATTTACCTATTTTATAAGTATAGTGTTTAATTCTCAATAGACTACCTATCATCTTTTCAATGTAATGCCTACATTGCGTTGTACTTCAAGATAATTAAGTGGATAAAGATATACATGATTCATTTGAAGAATATTTGTTATTGTCCTCCTTTATTAAAAAATAATTAAATAACATTAAAAATCCCTATGACATGTCCATAAGATATTTGAAACATTGTTTCATCATAGAAATATAAACGAACTAAACAAAAAAATACATTTTCATACAAACTCCCATATCACTGTGTATCAACCGTCATAATTCCTGAGAGGCTTATTTCAATGCTGCTGTAAATACTAGTACAATGGGACACGGGATTAAAAAACAAAATAAAATAAAGACTAATTCAGCTATTCCTTACTTTTCATTAAACATGATGTTTTAACCTGCATAACAATTATATTATATACTTAAACGATACCATTTTAAGAGATCGCGTTACTATGCACGCATGCTGCCTTTAAAAGCTTGATATATTGTAGCGTGCATCATTTTAAAATATTTTTAAGTTAATGTCTTTAACATTGGATTAAACAAAAATTCAAAATTCAAAAAAAAAAGAGTATGAAATGTTCGAGAAATTCGCTGATTGGGTAAAAGGGTAATGTTTCTGCCTAAAGTCTCAATATATATTAAATAAAACTGTATTGATGGTTACAGCGATGAAAAGAGATAAAAATAACCTTTCTTAGCTGCATGGCTTTCGAGATAAACGGTTAGTCTAACTGTTGAGACAAAGGTCATGGATATGACTCGACTACGGAACAGTTTGATACCACGACGAACCACAATAAAAAGAAGTAACAGAAGATAGTACATTTATCTAAGAAATAAAATGAACATTTAAAGAAGAATTGAAACAAAACTAAAATAGAGCTATTGTTAGGTAATCTTTTCACACCTCTTTGTGTTAGTCTTTCTAACTTTCTCCATTCGATCTTTAAAAACTTCATGCAGAGAACTAAAACTATCATTTTATAAAACCAATACCCATTTAACTACATTGAAACAGATAAAATATAAAAGTCTGAATTACTCAAAGGTCCTACAAGTCCTCAATAAAGTATTATTCAAAGGTAATTCTATCTCTGAAATGTAATTCTTTAATTCATTTTCTTTTATTGACTAAAGATACCCAGGGATTAAAAAATGTTACCTATTGTCGTTGTGATATAGAGAGTCAATAAAACTTTAAAAAATGCTTCCTCCCCTACGGCATTCACTAAACACTTTAATGTATTCACTTTGCTTGGTTATTTCCAAGAGTACAAACAAACTGATTTTCACAAAATTATTCTCAGTCAAATAGTTCCAAAGGATTAAAAATTGAGTTAATTAAAATTTTCACGCCACCACTTAGCGACCCGACCTTTTTGCACACAATTTACTACTAAATTCTGACGGCAATCTCGTTTTCTCATTCAATGAGGGTGGAAGGTTTTTAAAAATAATTAAAGATAAATCTAAACAATGAAGAATATTTTATATTAATAGCTTATCGTTATAAGGAGTACGTTTAGTAAAAAAATAATTATTATTAGGGTGGCCAACAGCCCCTCAATTTCGACTCAATGCGCTCGCGAAATATCGAGTGCCGTTTTGATATTGAGCAAAGCGAGTCGAGTGACTTCAATAGGATATCAGTTTTTTGACGATTATTCCTTAACGACATGACATTTTTAATATATTTTTTTAAACTATCACTTATTGTGTGTCTTTTTGATTGCAAAATTTTATAATTTTCCGTCAAGTAGTTTTCGAGCCTATTCGTGACAAAGAATGTCTCCAGTAGAACGCTCCGCTCAACAATGAAGAACAGTGTAAACTATTTATAACATAGGGTTTTTTTTAAATAATAACCAGATATGACTAAGATTTCATTTTTACTATTTATAGAAATACATGACAAGACATATTTATTGGTAAGATTGCAATTACTTTATATAAATACCCTTCGAACCTACTTTATTATTTAATATATTGTGTTGTTTATTAAGGTAAACTTATAAAAAATTTCACAATAGAATTGATATTTGCAGCGAACATTACCTCCAATATGCAGTAAATAAACTTCTCAGTAAGAAACATCTTCCATCAGCTGTAGCAGCAGGTCGATACTAAATTAATTACAATTTCCATTAAGAAGCTTCAGGTAGAAGCTTCAGAAAGAAGCTTCATAAAGAAACTTCCGAATATTTTGTAAGCTTTTTATAACTTATACTACATAACTTTGATTTTTAACTATTAACTAAATAATAATTTATATAACCAATTACTTTTGCTATTTATAACTTTTTTAAGACAAATCAAAAAATACATGTTATTACTTTTTCAATACCTTTCTTACCAAAAATATTAATTGTACTAATTGTGTTATTAATTGTGTTTATTAATTAAATATTTCTTATATTCTTATTTGTTATAAAATTGTTAAATTCGCAATTATTATATTCTTACGAACCAGGGAAACGCTGATTAGACGCAGGTGCATTTTATCATGTTAAAATTCCAGAATGTATAAACTGAAACCTTTGTTTGTTACATTTATTTCTCTGTATTCTTTTAATTATACTTGCATTTTATTATATTCATTCTTATCTCCAACTTTGAGCGAGTATCACGTAGTTTGTAATTTAATTATAATTATTACATTTTAAGTAATAAATTTGGATTATTTTGGATCCTTCGGTTGTGACCGACGTAATTCACTAAAGAATTTCTCTCTGACTTAAGTATATTTATATTTAATTTATAGAAGATTTAACAATCTTCCTTCTTTTATATATACAAAACAAATATATTTGTCAAATATTACGTAACTGCACTTCAATAAATAAATGTCGGCTTCTTCCCATTCGGTACTTAATACTGAACCCACTCCAGAATTCTATCGATCTTATTAAAATAAACGCGAAGCATCTGGACATAGATTTAGACTTACCGAACCGATTGCTATAAACAACAAACCTAGCGGTTATTAATCTTTAGAGGCGGAGTGCATTTTTTCTATATGTTTTTGGAAAATTATTCCGTACGTACCGTATGTACCGTTATAATATTATAATATTTCATATAAGATAAATATTTTCAATACAGAAGATAATTTATTTTATTATATTTAGGATATCACTTAGAAACGTTATTAAGTTTCAAATATACAAACAAATATATGCTAAGCTGCATTGTAAAATCCACAAATATAATCAGTCATCCCTATCACTGAATAATTTAGTGGCATGAGAAATTGTTCACAATATATATAACATGATTATGTTTACAAAATACAACACTTAAACACAGTTCATAACACGCACTTGTCACCGTTGTAACTTAGACAATTGTATGCAATAATACAACATTATGCAATATATCAGAAACAAATTTGAATAGATTTTATTAAATCATTCACATTATGTTCTAATATTTTCAACACCTAAAATTATTTATTTGGACAGAAAATATCCGTGAAAGGTTTCCATATGGAAAGGAGTAAAAATGCTATTATTATAATATTAATTATAATATTAATAGTTAATTTATGAATTCTGAGTTTTTGACTTTTTGCTCCACATAAAAAGGACTGTCCTGCTTTATCAAACGGTAAAGCTCTGAACGACACCGCAATACTTTTTTTTTTTACTACAGTTATTATAATTAAAAAAGTATTAACGTAAGCACTATTCAGTAATAGCTTCTCTATTGGGCACATACGAATAAGTGAAGGTTTCAATCTTTTGATAATCTCGGATATATTTTGAACTCATGTACATGTCGGTTATTTAATTAAACTATGGAGTACTTCGTGTATTTACAATTGTATGAATGTTAATTACTTATATTTTAAGGGACCCGCCCTTAAGGTCCTTTATGTTGTATTGTACTTGTACCTTTGAATATGGACTGACTACATTGACCTTTTTTTGTATTGTAATAATTGACTTGAATAAAGATATTTTGAATTTTGAATTTGAATGTTCATAACTTAAACATTGATGTGTCGCCATTTACTATGTCGGGTCACAATTTATTATTTCAATAGACTATATGAATTATTGTTAATAATAATACAGTATAATTCTATAGCGTAGCAAGAAATCTTATGATAATACAAATATTTCTTCAACTGGTTTGGATTTTGGAACGTTTTTGCCGTTATTGATACAATACTGCATTATAGGTACCGGATATTTGCTACAAGTCCGTGTTTTAAGTGCATTTCTCTTATTACGGATGAAAGACATCTGCAGATTGTTAAAATACTTTACAATGGCCAAAAAGTTCCAGAGTAATTATCTGAATTATTGAATATATATTTTGGAAAAGGTAACAGACTTTTTTATTTTCATTTAATATGTTTTTAATAGATAAAAAAACAACTACGCACCGCGTATGCATGTTTTTGTAAAATTTTACAAAAACAAAAGGAAAATCAATCTTTTTCTCTTTTTAAAATACTATAACTGCAACAATAGAAATTACGAAATCGGCAAACCATCTCCAACTGCCAACCTTCCGTCCGATTTTATTTTAATTCAAGCCTACATACAGATTGTTGCAATTGCAATTGAATTCTTTGCAAAATACTCTGTAAATAAAAGAAAATGTATTTGTATTAAACGAGATTCAAAATTATAGTCACTGAGTCAAGAGGCGAATCCCAAAACAAGAACAAGGCAAGTTTTTAAACTTTTCCAACCGCTGTTAAAACAACATCAAAAGAGTTGTAAAAAATTGTAAAGTGCGAAATCTTAGTTGAAGTCCTTGAAAAGCGCTTGTTGTTACAAATAACTTACGCTGGTCTGTCAAACTGCTGCGAGCTACGTCCTTTAATCACTGCAATTAACAACGTGTCTTTTAATAAAATCAATATAATCAATAAAATAGTTGTTTTCCTTTTGAAGTGTTATGTCTTTTGATTATTTTTTCTTTTTGCATTATTAATATAAAAGTTAATAATTTCGCCATCATCATAGTAATCTTGATCCCTGTCAGCATCGTTTGTGAAAGAAGAATAATTAGCAAAATGAGTTAATTGAGTCATTTAGGAAGAATCCGCTAACTCAAAATGATTAATTTTAATTAAAATTTATATATTTATCTTTATATATGTCGGGCGGTTCTTTGAAGTTTACTATAATTTCTTAAACGAGACTTTCATTTTACAAGTTATAAATTGAATTAGATTTGCTTCTTTAACTTCGCTCCATTTTCCATTAACCACACCCATTAAGCACACCCATTGCGATGTTCCCAATAATAACCTCAAAGGACATTAAATTGAGATTTAGGTGAGAGATAAAACTAAACTTAATTTTATACTTTTATCTAGTATCAAACTAAAAAATGATGCTATTCCTTTCAAATCTTATATTTCAAAATCAATGGATTTAATTTCATAAATCTAAGGATATGGTTTACATTTTTATATCAATTTGAATAATCAAATGCAACTAAGAAATCTCATCAAGAAAATTCAAGGAATGCATAAACCTCCAAAATAAAACAGCTGCCGGTATTCGCCTATTTTACTTGATATGAAATGAGTAGGGTCATGTGTCGATGTACTAAATGCTCTTCTAATTCTAAAATTGAAGGAAAATAAATAAATCATTCCAAATAAAATATATTTATAAATATTATAATAAAAGTGAAAACTAAATAATACTTGCTAACTTTTCCAAACCGTCATCATGAGGACCAAAAACAGATAAGGAAGAAATGCACAACAAATTTTAGAGCTATACAAAAGTCTTTTCCGGTACGACTACTTTCGTTAGTCTATCTAACTTTACCCTCTTTATCTTTAAAGAGTTTATTCCGTGTCAAAACTGCATAAAGTCAATAAGGATTTAACTACCTCGAAATGGATAAAACATACAAGTTAGATTCAACTTCATATCTGTGAAATGACATTTCAAAAATTATGTGGAATAAAATTATTAGAAGATGTCTTGCTTCTATTGCGGCCTTGATATTAAAAACATATTTATATATTATCATTTAATTATTTGGTTCCTGACAATAATATACACTTATCGTATCTCCTCACTTAATATTTTTTAAATATTAATATCAAGCCTTTGTTACCATGATTGTATAATAAGAAATATCCAAAGGTTATTTGAACTTATAATTTATTTTGATATACAAAGGTAATCTTTTAAAAGATTTTATACGCGACGTATATCTGCAACGAGCCTGGCCAGCAATATGCAGTAAACAAACATCTCTACCCGCCTCATGCAGCTGGTCGCTACTACTTTAATAACACTTTAAACCAAGAAGCTACAACCTCGGACTAACGATCAGAAGACTTGATAACACTATATGTGGAAAATTTTGTGAGCTCTTCTTTGTTTAATTTTCTTCTTATACTTATAATATTTAAGTAAATACGGATTTATATTAAGTCAGTTAACCTCGAAATTATAACTTACTGACTTTCGGTTGATATATTTTTGTAAGATTTCAAAATCTGTGATACAAACTCAATGAATTTAAATAAGGAATACTTGTAGAAAGGGTGGTGGATTTTATACCTAAATATATAATGATCAGTTTCTTCCTATTGGTGCTCTTACTGCTAAACCTTCCCTAGTATTTTACAAACTTTTAAATAATTCGATGTATGAAGAAGCAGATTTAAACTCACTGTACCCAACGTAATATATAACATCAGTATATATTTAACAAAAGCATGTGTACATCGGAAATAACTGTAGTATTGTATGAAATACAGCCATTTATACTACTATAAATGCATGCATTTTATATAAATAAATTAAAAGTTCCAACTATTAGAGTTTTAGTTGTCATTTACGTAACTTTGTTAGTCATAGTCAGATTTAACACAGAAAGTAATGTGTGTAATACACGAAGTGATACTCTTATTAAAAACATTTATTCATAGAAGGCATCTCGACCGACGCAACACCATGAAGTTGACTTTGCTGAAAGGTTTGTTTTAAAATTTTCAAGCTCAGTTCGAGAACAAAGGACTTCATTAAGTAATTAAAAGAGTATATTGTGTTTGTCCTTTGTAAAACTACCTGTTCTGTTTCAATACATTTCTATTTTGACCAACAATATGAACAAAACATATTTGAAGCTTATTTCGTTTAGGATATTAATAATGCTGATATAATGTTTAGGGTTTCGTTGGATTTGAATATACTTAAAATTATTTGATTGTTGAGATTAAGAATATCGTGTGTAGTAAGATCATGTACAATGTGACATATTAAATATCATTAGGATCTTATTAAGCGAATTAATGATTGCTTTTTTTCTTTAACTTTGTAAACGATAAAATAAAAAAAACTTATTGAAGATTTCTTTCTTTTTTTTGTGATCAAACTGCTTATGAACGAAAAACGACCAGCAACGCTTTTTTTATTTCTCTGGTGCTGCAAGAAATTGGACATTGTTGATCGCTTGCCGTTAAGTGACATATATGCTTGTTGCCATCCTTTAATAAAAATATATATATATACATGTATATGAATGTAACGAGAAGCTGACTATGACGTTGCTAAAATATTAAATGCCCTCCTAAATCTAAAATATAAGTAAATTAAAATAAATATATATATATATATTGTCAGCCTTAAAAAGCTTAAAAATACAGGTTTAAAAAACCTGTATTTCCAATAATATCAGATAAGAAATGGAGGATATTTAAGAGATACAGTAAAGTCCTTTACCTAAGGACTACTTTCATTAGTCTATCTAACTTTGACCTCTAGATCCTTAAAGACTTCAAACACGACTCAAAAACTCTTGTATGGTAGAAAAGTTATACGAATTTTACACATTCCGCTTCGAGCATTTGGACCGGACACATGTCCCGACTACCTGCTCCCGTGTACCCACGCTGTTCGTACCATTCCGTACCGTACCGGCCAGTACCGGCCAGTACCATACGGGTCCAAAGAACCCATTGTGTTAAAAAGTGTCAGTGAAGTGAAAGAAGCCGACTCAAGATTCCCGGAAACGCAGCTGCGCTTTTTAGGGGTCCTAAAGTCCGGCGTCGCCCTAATTAGGGTACGAAACCCGATCCAAGCCTTCGTCGTATAGTCTGCGTTGAGTAAGTACACAGTCGATAGGGCGTTAGGCACAAACCTCCGTCACCTACGGACGGAGCCATAGTAGGCTCACAGTAGGCACCCATCTCCCTGCCTCCGCAGGGAGAACCAATTATCTATCGGGGTCCAGTATGGACCTCGACAAGATCAACATAAGGGCCTTCTTCTGCTTTATGCAGAAGAAGTACCCTGACCTCTGTCGCGAATTCGCGGCGCAAGCCACCGACTCGGGGAGCTCAAACTCACCCGAGCCGGAAGAGGGAACCTCCGACATGGAGGCTGAATCCGCCTCCCAACATGAGGGGATGGAATCTGACTCCGAGTCGAGGACTTCATCCTCTTCCTCGGACGCAGAGGAGGACGACGGTTTCACGACCGTGCAGTCCAAATCTGCTAAAAGGAAGGCGATAAAGGCACCCTCGCCAATATTGCCGCGAAAGCGCGCCGCGCTGCCCGCAACTACCGTACCCGAACAATCGTCGGTTCCGGATCCGACACGCGACGTCGCAAAGCGTCCGTCCGCGCCCTCAGCGCCCACGCCATCAGCGCCCTCTGCGCCCGCGACTTCTGCGCTCTCTGCGCCCGCGACTTCTGCGCCCTCAGCGCCTGCACCTTCAGCAGCCAAGTCCCCGCCGCCGCTGTACATAAGGGACAAGTCAAAGTGGGACACCGTGTCCACCCTCATGACGGAGCGAAAGCTCTACTACACCTCGGCCCGCTCGACGGTACAGGGCATTCGCGTTCAAACCGCGACATCATCAGACCACCGTGGTCTGACCAAGCTCCTACGCGAACGTGGGTACGGATACCACACGTTCGCGTTGGAAGATGAACGCCGCCTCACGGTGGTCATCAGGGGCCTTCCCGTGGAGATCCCGGCTGAGCGGATTTACGAGGACCTTAAGTCCCAATCTTATCCCGTCATATCGGTACACCGTATGTACCGACCGACCACTAGGGCTCCTTTCGAGCTCGTGCTGGTTCATTTAGAGCTTTCCCCGGAAGGAAAGCAAATTTTTAATGTTAAGGCAATCTGCCAACTCTCCGGCCTTAGGGTCGAACCCCCTCGCGGTCGCGGTTTTCCCGGGCAGTGTCATCGCTGCCAACTATACGGCCACTCACAACGGTTTTGCCACGCGCGTCCGAGGTGCGTTAAATGCCTAGACGACCACGCGACAGCCGACTGTCCGCGGAAACAACCGATCCCGGAGGATCCTCCCAGCTGCGTCCTGTGCCAGCAGAAGGGCCACCCCGCGAATTACCGCGGGTGCCCCAAAGCACCGCGCAGGACGCAGCCGGCGAAGATCCCCTCGCGCTTCGTTCAGCCTCCCTGGGCTCCTTTAGCCCCGGGAAGAGCCACGGCCCCTCAGGCAAACCAGGCCCCTCAGGCACCCGCGAACGCGTGGGTGAAACCCCCGAGGGTGAATCCCACGCCCGCGCCGAAACCGACACCGCCGCCGCCGGTACGCAATTCCGCCGATGGAATTGCGGGCTCGTTCGCGTGCGTCTCAAGCCTCTTCGGTGTAATAGACATCGAGGAGCTACTCGTGTTCTCGAACGAAATGAGGGATACGGAAAAGAATCCCCCCGCGCGGATGGATGTGCTCCTCAAGCACGCCGTCCTAATCAGCCAAATTTACAAACACACAATGTCATCTTAAATGACATCACACGGTAGAATAAAACCTCGTTCTCTGACTGTCGCTACATTCAACGCGAACGGACTGCTCAAACAGATAGATCAGGTACGTGACTTCGTAGTTACCCACCAGATAGACATACTGCTAATCCAAGAGACCTTTCTAAAACCGTGTAACCGCGATCCGCGCATCGCAAACTTCAACGCAGTTAGGAACGATAGGGCAACCGCGATGGGGGGAACCTTCATTTACTACAGAAGGTCTCTTCATTGTACCCCGCTCGATCCGCCCCCACTAGTTAACATAGAGGCGTCACTATGTCAGGTGGGTATGACTGGCCATCAGCCGATCATACTAGCATCAGTATACCTCTCCCCGAATAAGGACCTACTAGAGGGGGACCTTAAGTCCCTACTCCAATTAGGTAACGCAACCATTCTGGCCGGCGACCTAAATTGTAAACATCCCCGCTGGAACTCTAGAATCGTAAATACTAGAGGACGTCTCCTTGATAGGCTAAGCAACACGCCTGGTCTCAACTTTGAGATCATAGCGCCCTTGAGCCCCACGCGATACTTTGACTCGGACTTCCGACACGACACACCTGACGTGCTCGACATAGCGCTCTTGAAAGACGTAACGCTTCAGTTGCGATCAATCGAGACACTATCCGAGCTAGACTCCGACCATCGACCAGTCCTAATCCAGCTAGGACCCCTCCACCCTACGACATCCGCGTTAAAAACTATAATCAACTGGAGAAAGCTAGAAGAGCAACTCCACTCCCCCGCCTCAGTGCACCTCGACGAAATACCTGACCAGATCGTAACGGTCGAGGACGCTGAAAAAGCCGCGACGCGATTCACAAACCATATATCAGACATAATAGGAACGTCCTCGAGGGAGGTCCGCGCAACCTTCGATGGGAGCCGTGCACTCCCTCCGGACATTAGGCACCTAGTTAACCGTAAAAACGCCGCGATCAGGAACCATGACACATATCCGACAGACGAACATCGACGGGAGCTACGCCGCCTCCAAAGGGAGTTGAGACAAGCTCTTGACACCTTTAGAGATGGAGGCTGGGACAAGAAGCTTTCAGAGCTCTCTCCTTCACACCAGGCTTACTGGTCATTGCAGAGAGCCCTGAAAGCCGAAACTGTCTCGGCAATGCCCCCGCTCGATAGACCTAACTCCACGCCCGCCTTCGACGACCGAGACAAAGCGGAATGTCTAGCCGACAGCCTAGAGAGCCAGTGTAACATTAGCACGCAACCGGTCGAACGCGAACATGTCGAAGTCGTCGACAACACTGTTCGAGTCATGTGCTCTCAACCACCAGCAGGTCCCCCCATAGAGGAAACGAACCTCGAAGAGGTAACGAACCTAGTTAAGGCGCTTCACGCCAAAAAGTCGCCAGGATCAGATAGGATCACCAACAAAGTGATCAAACTCCTTCCGCCTCCTTTGCTTTACCTAATGGTTAATATTTTTAATGCTCTACTGGCCGGTTGCCGGTTTCCGGCCCAGTGGAAAGAGGCCATAGTGATAGGCATTCACAAACCGGGTAAGCCCCGGAATCTTCCAACTAGTTACCGTCCAATTAGTCTCCTTAGTTCCCTAGGGAAAATCTATGAGAGGATTATCCTCAGTAGACTTAAGTCAGAAGTAGAGAGACTGAACATCATCCCAAATGAGCAGTTTGGCTTTCGAGCCTATCATTCCAGTTCCCACCAGGTGCAACGCCTCACGGAGCACATCCTTTCTGGGGCCACTTTGTGCCGCAAGCTACGTAGGACAGGAGCGCTCTTCCTCGATGTAGCGAAGGCATTCGACAGGGTCTGGCACAATGGACTGGTATACAAGCTATACCAGTTCAGGGTGTCGGACAGACTCGTACTAATCATACGGGACTTCCTGTCGAATCGCTCCTTCCGCTACAGAGTGGAAGGCGTGATGTCGACTTCCCGCCCCATCAGGGCAGGCGTCCCTCAAGGTTCAGTCCTCTCACCAATTCTCTTTTCAATTTACTCCAGCGACATTCCTAGGCCGCGTTCTAAAGTAGAATTAGCAATGTTCGCGGATGACACCGCAATTTACACATCCTCAAGGGATCCTTATGAGATCTCTCAACGCCTCCAATCCGCAGCCGACTCCCTCGGGAACTGGTTTCGGAAATGGAGGATTGAGGTGAACCCGGAGAAGAGCACCGCGGTACTCTTTGAACGGTCACGATCCACAAGGGGCCCGGAGATTAAACTCTTTGACAAACCGATTCCTTGGAAAAACAAAGCCAAGTACCTAGGAGTGACGCTGGACAAACAGCTAGTATTCACTTCACATATCGAGGACGTTCGCAACAGAGCGGCCTTTATCCTAGGGCGACTTTATCCCCTGTTAGGCAAGCGGAGTAAAATGTCCCTTAGAAATAAGGTCACACTTTACAAAGCCTGCATACGCTCCGTCATGTCCTATGCAAGCGTTGCCTTCGCTCACGCGAACCTGAAGCCCCTTCAGGTGCTTCAGAACAGATTCATGCGGCTCGCCACTGGAGCACCGTGGTATATGCGTAATATCGACTTGCACAGAGACTTAGATCTACCGACGATCGCACAGTATTTCAAGGGGCTCTCCAAAAGCTACTTTGACAATGCTGTGGGACACCCAAACCCGCTGGTGGTTAAGGCCACAGGATACACGGCCCGTAAGACTCCTAAAGTCAGAAAGAGAAGACCCAAGTCGGTACTTTTCGACCCGGACGACGCGATTACGTTAGGGAACGCTACGTAAAAGCGGCAAAGCGAACATAAATACTACACATACACACACACAGCGTCTTCGCCGGCGAAGACGAGGCCCCCATCCAAGCACGTTGCTCCGGCGTTCTGCCGTCGGAGGACGTTAGTGTCAAATTCTAACCCACATCCAACCCTCGTTTCCCACCTAACGGCGTCCTGAGCCGTGGTCCGAGCCTCACAGGAGGCGCCCTCAGGACGCGCGTTCCCCTGGGGCCCTTCAGGCCCCCCTTTTCAAGGGCGGGTGTCTGCACCCGTCCATTACACCGGTGACGCTGTCATGGCCAGTAGGGCTAACAGCAGAGACAAACAAAACAAACGAATTTTACAACTTTTGTTTTTTGCATTCTCGATATATTAGAAGTAATTTGAGAATTACTTATTATTACAGTACGTGTCAGTTATAATATTTAACACATAGTATAGCATCTTTAATCAAATGAAGTAATGACGTAAATAATAATATTATATTTATTAGAAAGTCTTTTTAAATGTTTTATCGTCTTGTTTGGTTTATTTGGTTTGTAACATACGATTTGTACATAACCGATGTTCCGAAAATGCTCACTTTACGGATTGCTATAAATAACATACCGCATATATTTAACAAACGCAATATGTATATCGGAAATAACTTTAATAATGCATACAGTATATTTTATTAAAATATTTAATGTTTTAATCATTTATATTGAATTAGATTTGATTTAATATAAAAGTATATGACGAAGGAATACGAGACAGAAAATCTACAGTGTTAAAGACATAATTATGTAATAGAGTTATTTACGTTTTTTATTATTGAAAGCAATTCTACCCCATAGACGTTTAAGCAGACTTATTTAAATCATTTATTCATAGACCGAGGGGCGGCACTCTGACGTCAATTATGTTGCAAGATCTGTTTTAAATTTTCAGGCACAGTTAAAAAACAAAGGACTTTATCAAACTATAAAAAAAGAAAGGTATGTCCATATACTTTCTCTTTTTATTTACCAACAGAACTGGTACATACCTTTCTGTTTCACTACAATTGTATTTTGACCAACTATTATTTTACCAGTATTATTCTTTTCCTTCTTGTTGTCAGCCTATAGACGCCCACGCCATATGCCATAATCGCCACTCTTGGCAGGCGGGTCGGTGATCACACTGTGGTGTTACGCACCGGACGCCGCTGCCGATCCTTCTGTCTCCGCGTCGGACATCACGGGAGGAAATAGAGAAATTAAATATATTAAATTCATCTGCAAAATATCCAGCTCTTTGACAACTTCAAATAGTTATTAATTACTAGTAATTAATTTTAATTACTAGAAATGATTGAAATTGTACAGTATTTGTATGGTCATACTAATTCAACTGGAAGCACAATAAAAAAGTAAGCATTTACACGCGGTTTGGAATTGAAGTTATTACATTAAAAAGGTCAGTGAGTAAACTACTACCGGATCGGAATGCTGCTCTGCTGAGAAGAGACGACCAGAAATTCAACAGTCGCTCTTTATAAATGAAATTTAACAATGTTTGATGAACATGTATATTATAATATCAACCTTTGGGTTCAAAATGATTTAAAATGGGTCAATAACATGGTTCCACATATTTTGTTCCACTAAATATTTTCAAATGCTATAAGATTTATTTAATACTAGCTTTTGCCCGCGACTTCGTCCGCGTTTCCATCGTTTTTCGAAAAAAAATTAGCAGATGTCCTCCCTCATAGTTTTGACGTAACAGGCAGATTCACTTTCGTATTTTAGAAGGGCAATAGTAATATAATATGCCAATCCACAAAACTGTTGAAAAATATAAGTAACCGCAGAATATTATAATATACCCACGCTATACCCACGACTCGGTCAGCGTGTAACTCCTTGTTTTTTATTAAGATAATATATTGCTAATATTTTTAGATCAAATTAAAATGTTTCAGCGCAAAGCTTCTGGGTAGACTATGTTAAGAGTCGACCCGTCCGGCACGTGAACGTAAAGATTCCTAGAATTGCTAACCCGGGAAAGAGCGACGTATAATTGACCATGCGAGAAACAGCTAACACCGAGATCTACTCCAGCAACACGAAAAGTCTGCCCTTGAGCTTTATTGATAGTCATGGCATAGCACACCGATACTGGGAATTGCGTTCTTTTAAATTGGAATGGAAAATTATTTGGTATTATGGGAATTCTGGGAATAAAGACAGTTTCTCCTGCACCGCAACCTGTTAAAATTTGAGCCTCGATTACATTTTGTTGCAACTGGGTTACTTTTAGCCGAGTTCCATTGCAAAGTTGAGGTGGTCTTAAATTTCGGAGCAGAATTATCGGTATGCCAATTTTTAAACAAATTATATGAGAAGGTAGTCCAGGCATACTTAAAGAATTTAAAAATTCTATCGGGTAATTAGTGGCTTCTTGTTCATCAACCATTCTATTTATTGAACTATAAACTTTGCTTTCTCCCTGTATATTAGACAGTATTTTATTATTAATTTCAGATGCCTGGTCATTGCGAGGAGTCAAAATGGACCTTTCGCAAAGCCAAGAATTGTCCCTATTTAATATAATTGTTATGTCACCGTAAACCGAAGATATAAGATGTTGTTGGGATTGCACTATACAACATAACTCAGGTGTCAGAATAAGTTTTCCTTCGTGTAGTTGTGGATAGGTACCTTCACCAATCTTCAATAATGTATCAGAAAATTCACGATTATCTGCGTTGTCTCCAGTTCTCACTCGCATATTTATAGTCAAATGCACCGATTGTATATCACGCCACAAATAAGAGCTTTTCAGGCAAGCCCTAATCTCATCAGCTCGGGTTCCCCGTGGTATTACCGGTAAGGTTTGTCGGAAATCACCACAAAATAAAACCGTAATACCGCCCATTGGTCGATCATTTTGTCTTATGTCCCTTAGAGTTCTGTCTACTGCTTCTACTCCTTTTCGATGGGCCATCGTACATTCATCCCATACGATTAAATTACACTCACGCAATACCTTAGCTTTGTCGCTATTTCTTGAAATACTACAGGTTGGACTTTCCGTGCGATCTAAATTAATTGGTATTTTAAACATAGTGTGAGCAGTCTTACCTCCTGGTAGCAATGTTGCAGCTATACCTGATGAAGCCACGGCAAGAGCGATTTTACGCTGATTTCGAACAAAGGCTAATATTAATTTAGTCAAAAAAGTTTTCCCAGTTCCTCCAGGTGCATCTAAAAACCATATTGTTCCTAAATTATTCTGCACACTCTCGCACACGCGATCATAGACTAAGCGTTGTTCTGCAGTCATCATTGGGACACCGTTTTCTAATGTTACCAGCAGTTCCATTGGGTTGTAACCAATCTCTGCGGAATATTCCCTATTGGTAACCTCTCCGACTGAGGTTGGCGTTGGCAAACCATATTCACAAAGTGATTTACCGCCTACTGCTGTTAAATCTTCCTGAAGAGCTAATAAGCACTGATTTATAGCCAGATCTCGAAAATTATCATTAGTTGCGCCTTCATTATTGTGAGATAAATTCCGAAGAAAGTCTTCTGCAAATTTTTCTTTATATTTTTCCCATAATTGGACAGGATCAGATAAATTACAAAATGTGAGTAATGTTACAAATAAATGGCGTAACCGTCGTGGATTATCACTAACACAGGATTCTGCTAAAGCGTCATCCCAATGTTGATCATTTTCAAGCAAATGACGCGCTTGGCAAGCTGCATGATAAGTTGGATAAACAACATCGTCTACTTTTCTCAAATCTATAAATGATGTTGGTCCTCGCACTGTATGTAATAATAATCTCAAATAAAAACACTCTGCGTTGTTAGGATGAACAGTATACACTCTACCAAGAACATGTTCTTTGAAAATACCTGTCTCGCCATCTACAGGCCTGCCTCGGCGTCTACGGTTAAAGACACCTCGTTGTTTATCGTAGGTATAATACGATGGAACTTCTTCATACAAAAGAGACTTTGCGAAATTATCAGTTTGGCAAAGTCGAAAGAATGCCAATAAAGTTGTTTGTCTAGGGTTCTCTAATCGTTCTGTAACATTTTCGGCGTTAAAATATATACGTTGACCGCCTTCCAGATGAACATCCAGATGGGTCACAGGTGGATATCTTTCGTGAATATTAAAACTTAAGATCCGCCACACAGCTTCTGAAGAGCTGATATATCTGCCTGACTGAAATCTAATAACTTCATCATGTTCATTTCTTAACGCAAACGTAGCTTGGTCACTGCCCTTGTTAATGTACTTACAAATATATTTAATTGACTCTACACTATTACACATTTCTACATTTATGTGAGCTTGAAATGCTCTGGACAATACAGGCGAATACGGAACGACCCACCTATTATCTAAAGTAACCTGTTGTCCAGACATTCGCTTTTCAACAGTAAAACCACCATTGTCTCTTGAACGGCGACGATATAATGGGTATCCATCATGTCCTGTTACAGTTTCATCCACTAATGCTTTTGGATACCTTTTAGTGCAACGACCGTCTTGCATGCAAGGAGCATTTGCGTTAAATGCACCACATGGACCATGTATCATATGAGTTTTAACAATGTCGTATAACAGGGGATCTGCAGTCGGATCTGGAATTTCAGCACTGATTAATCTGTCTACATCATTAGGTCGAACCTTATCTTTTAACCAAAGCAAGATATGTGCGTGAGGTAAGCCGCGTTTTTGCCACTCAACACTATACATATAACACAATACTTCTCCAAAAATGTTATCTTTGGTAAGAAGATCTATCATTGATTTTAATTTTAAATGAAACACTCTTGCAATAATATCATGGCGGTCATGCGGTGCCTGACCCTCAAGAAGCTCCCGAGTGATTTCATCCCACTTGGGATTGGTAGTTACAGTAACAAATAAGTCGGGACGTCCATATTTTCTTACGTAACAAAAAGCGTCTTGAGTACGTTCATGCATGTAGCGTGGACCACCAGTAAAAGAAGAGGGTAAAATAACTAAACGACCCATATTCACAGTATCGTTATCTTGCTGCATGGCATCGCGAAGGTGCACGTATTCTTCAGCGCGCAGCTGCCTTTGATTAGATCGTATATAAACTAATCTTTCGGTTTCAATTTTTGCGTACATGTCAACAATAAACTGATTAAATAAGCCACGAAAACGTTGAAAGTATACCAATCTATTCCGTCTCACTTGCAGGTGGTAACAATAAAATTGAAGGCATGACACCTTTTTATTATAATTAGGTGCGCCTGTGCGCGGATCGGTTTGGTATACAGCGAAATTATAACCATCTTCCCCTCGACAGTATATCATAGGATATTGCAAACTGTCGTAAGCCCTGTGGGTTTCGAAAATACGTTGCAAACGATTGTCTCTGGAACGTATAACGATATCACGCCTATCACATTCCTGGTCGACCAGTACTACAGCAACTTCATTCGTGGATGGAACGTTATGACGCCCAGGGTGTTCCTGAGTTGGACGCTTATCGGCATTTATAACAATTTTATAATTGTTATTACCATCTTGAGAAAGGGCTTCTAATGCCGATTTAAAACTGCATACGTACGAATTAACCTGATGTAACATGTTCTGAAGTTGTGAAATGAGTTCAGTATTTAAATTCGGAAAATATTGATTTCTTATATTCGACTGTTCGTTGTAATCGGATACAAAATATATTTGAAGAAATTTAGGTTGTTCTTCAGGCAAAAGGGACCCTATCAAATGGTAAACCTGACCTTGTACCTTAAAAGTAGGCATGAAAGGGCCTTCTGAGATTTGTTTAGCACCAAAGGATGTCATTTGGAATGCACTATTATAAGTGCGAATATTATCTAAAAACTGTTTGGATTGCAAATGTTCCCCTAAAAGTAGTGATTTTAAAGGTTCCGGTGGGTCTTCGAACGAAGGCAAATTTATTTTACCTCCAGAACAACAGAAACCAGCAGACTCCTTCCTCCACTTCGAAGCATTACAAAAGGAACATACTACGTTCATATCGCCTATTTCAGAAGATCATCTGTAATCAATTGTGAGGTTATAAGCAAACCCACTTTTATATTTATCGGACCACGCCACCGAATTTGTAGATTGATCTACCACGTGTATATCTAAGTCATTAAGACCATGTCGAAATCTATCTGCAGTAAGACGGGCCTCTCGCTGTTCTTCTGTTTCAAGCGACCGAATATTTTCAATTCTTAATCTTTCATTAGATAAAGTAATCAATTGTTCTTGTCTCAAAGAATTGTAATAATCGCGTCCCGACTCTAGTCGTTGTTCATGCTCATGTTCATCTTCAAGAGATCGAATCATGTTATGGTGCGCCCTATCATTTGTCAAACGGTCTTGATATTGAGTAAAAGTTTAAGATTCTCGAGACAAAATATGACGTTCGCGATCAGCTGTAAGCCGTAATTCCCTCTCAGTGAAGGTTTCGGACTCGCGAGATAAAATATGACGTTCGTGGTCAGCTGTAAGCCGTAATTCCCTCTCAGTGAAGGTTTCGGACTCGCGAGATAAAATATGACGTTCGCGGTCAGCTGTAAGCCGTAATTCCCTCTCAGTGAAGGTTTCAGACTCGCGAGATAATGTATGCCGTTCGCGGTCAGCTGTGAGTCGCAATTCTCGTTGTAAAGCAGTTTCAGCTTCTCGGGATAACGCATGTTGTTCCCGGTCAATGGAACGCCTTAGCTCTCGTTGAGAAGAGCTTTGAGAAGCCCGTGTTGTAGCTCGTCTCGCTCTTTCAGCTGCTAATCGCATCTCTCTTTCTGGAGAGCTTTCATTAGCTCGAGATGTTGAGGCACTAACTCTCATAGAGTTTAACCGATGTGCTCTTTCCTCTTCCGATTCTTGAGAACGCGTCATTCTCATTCTCCTAGCTTGACTCGAAGTTCGAGATAAAGATGGTCGTTTTTTAGGTGGCATCATTTATTTTATTTTTAATCGACGGTAACTTAAATTCTATTTAGTTACCCAACAAAAAACTTACGTCAGAGGTCCTAACTATAGCTAAGTATATAATAAATAGAATATAAATCTAAGTGCCTATTAAAACTAAAATAATATTCTAATCGAATTATAATTATGTACGTAGGTACCTACAAATTACAAAAGAATAAAAAATGAAAATAAAGCTATACTTAATGCGTGTGCAATACTATCTACACTTACCTACTTCACTTAAAAATGAATAATAAGAAATACCTACAACTACTGTAATTAATCAAAGTACCTATGCTAATACAAAAAAAACCTTAGATGTTCTAAGTACAGCTGCTATATAATAAAAAAATATAAATCTAAGTGCCTATTTAAACTTAAATACCTAATATTCTAATAGAATTAAACTAAGAAATATGTACCTACCTACCTACAACTTAGGTACAAAAAAAAAAGAAATGAAAATAAAGCTAAAACACGTGTGCAGTATAGGTAGATAGTAGGCAATATCTACCTATACCTACTTCACTTAAAAATAAATAAAAAATACCTATGAATACTATAATTAATAAAAGTACCTACCTACGCTTTTATCTACTCAATACAAAAAAAACTAAACATAAAATGCCCAAAACTAACCTATCAGTAACTAAAAATCTAACAATAATCTAATCTATCTATCTATTATCTAATCTAAAAATCGAATCTAAATCTACTTAAAAAGAAATAAAATAGGAACTATTAATAGTTAAGAATTTAAACAAAACTAAAACTAATTTAGAAAATAACAACAAAAGAAATTAAAATAAACTATTTAAAGACAAAAAGTCGCGCTGATAAGCACGGTTTATAAAATAACAATTATTGTCTGTCAATAAAGTTCAACACTCTGAACGCATCAACAGCCAAATATTGAATGACGCTTGCGCTCGCCTCCCGCCCCTTTTATACTCTGCCGCCGCGAGCCCCGTCGAGCGCGGCAACCGTTACGCAAAAATAATCCTTATAGCTTGATTCACTATTCACGCGCGATGTCTTGTTGGCGTATTTCATGTAAGTAAGTATAAGTTTGGTGTTTCTATACCGATTTCAATGATTCTTTTTTTATTGAATTGGTGCTAATGTTTATTTTTTTTTAAATTAGGAATGATGGTGAGCATTATTGGTTTTATAAACGTAAAAGTAAACAAATATAATAAGAAATCTCCGAACTGCTAAGCTATCGAGAGTTATGCGTGTTATTGTGAGTTAACTATAAAAGGTAGATATATGCTGTCTTGGAATATTTTTCGTGTATTTTTATGTAGAATATTTCCGTTATACATAGTTTCTATGTAGCTCTAACCATTAAGGCTGCACACGCGACGGAAGCTTAAAAAATCAAGCAACTTCTCCCATTTTCTCAACATTTCCTTTCACTGCTCTGCTCCTATTCATTGTAGTGTGATGAAAAGTATACTATTACCTGCCCAGGAGTATAAAGAATAATTGTACTAAGTTTCGTTAAAATCCGTCGAGTAGTTTTTTTTTCTATAAATAACATACAAACAGACAGACAGACAGACAGACAGACAAAAATTTTTTTAACTGCATTTTTGGCATCAGTATCGAACACTAATCACCCCCTGCTACTTATTTTGTAAATATATTTCATGTACAGAATTGACCTCTCTACAGATTTATTATAAGTATAGATTACACAGGCACACAAAAAAAAAAAAACGTCATGAACCAGAGGGGAGACCCCATTATTCCCAGGTTTTTGGGATCGCTGAAGCCGAATATGACAATAAAAACTAATTTTAAATGCCAGTTTTCCCGCTAGCACCCCCTTACTACCTCTTAAGGGGTGAAAATTTAAATTTTTGTAAAAAATCAAGATAGATGTGTCTTTCTACGTTTTTTGGGATGCTGAAACCGAAAATGATAACTAAAAATAAATTCATGACCACTATCACCCCCTACCATCCCTTACAGGGGGTGAAAATTTCATTTTTTTCTATAAAATCAAGACAGATGTGTATTTCTACGTTTCTTGGGATGCTGAAACCGAAAATGATAACTTAAAATAAATTTATGACCACTATCACCCCCTAATACTCCTTACAGGGGGTGAAAATTTCAATTTTTCTATAAAATCAAGATAGATGTATATTTCTACGTTTTTTGGGATGCTGGAACCGAAAATGATAACTAAAAATAAATTCATGACCACTATCACCCCCTTACTACCCCTTAGGGGGGGGTGAAAATTTCAATTTTTCTATAAAATCAAGATAGATGTGTATTTCTACGTTTTTTAGGATGCTGGAACCGAAAATATGTGAATTTCTATGTTTTTCAAGATGCTGAGAGAAAAAATGATTATAAAGTATATGGTAACCTTATTGTATGCATATATTTGTTATTATGATACTAAGACTGAATCATGATTTTTGTTGTATTCTTAACAAGTTGTTTAATTTTTTGTTTTTTTTTTGCTTTCTATTTAATTCTGTTTATACTGTTATCCATCCGGCAGTCTTGTAAAACGCTTAAAAGATGCTGAACCTAACTCTATGCCTCCGAAATAGAAAGGTTACTATTTTTCGGCCAATTTAGGAGACTGCAGTGAGGAGCAAGGTGAAAAGTTCCATCAGACAGGATCTTAAGACAATGGAACAGCGCTATCAGGGTAAATGGGATGTCAATATGTGTAAGGGATGGTAGGGGGTGATAGTGGTCATGAATTTATTTTTAGTTATCATTTTCGGTTTCAGCATCCCAAAAAACGTAGAAAGACACATCTATCTTGATTTTTTACAAAAATTTCAATTTTCACCCCTTAAGAGGTAGTAAGGGGGTGCTAGCGGGAAAACTGGCATTTAAAATTAGTTTTTATTGTCATATTCGGTTTCAGCGATCCCAAAAACCTAGGAATAATGGGGTCTCCCCTCTGGTTCATGACGTTTTTTTTTTTTGTGTGCCTGTGTTATTAAATACTTCAAATTTTTTATTTAAAACTAAGAAAAGGAAGGTCTGGTGGAATATTTTTATACATGCCACTGAAGCCAATAAAGGATTTGTAAACTTTTTGAAAATTAAATTTTGGCGTTACGAGTTTGTTTTTATTTCTTTTATTCATCGTGTGTCTGCCACTGTTTGATTGTGTTGATATAAGTATATAAATTTTGGCTTTTTCAACCATACTCGTTAACAATTTGTGTAAGCGTAGCCATAGCGACATACTTTGAAATTGACCTCAGAAACTTTAAATATACCAATACCGGTAGGAAATCTAATCATAATAATCTTCGCAGGACTTTGACAGGGTATGGATGAAATAAACTCCATGTGCAAAAAGATTAAATCTATAATTGGTTCTATTTTCTTAAAAGATCTAATTCAATTTCGAGCTTTTGAAAGAAATGTTAACTTAAAAACTTATAATGTTGTAATCATTTTCTAAACTACAAAAACTTCGAATAAAAAGCGTTTTCTTTATTACTAGCCAAGTCTAAAGTGCCTAAAGTGACTTGCCCGGGCTAAAGCCTGCACTTCGGACTTGGCTGATCGCGCTGAAGTTTGATCGGCTGAGGTAAGTACTTTGTAACAACAAGTTCTTTACACAACTAAGATTTTGCACATTACAACTTTTTTACCTTTCGTTTTGTTCCTATTTTCATCGCCGTTCCTATTATTTATTTTTTTGATTTTATTATGTATTATCTATTATGTATTATCCTTTTTTGGATATTACATTCATTGTTCATTATCTTAGCTAGTACTAACTCGTGAAAGATTTTTGAAAGTGGATATGAATGAGTTTATCTTATATTACTTTTAAGCTTAAAATATAGTGCACGTTGCTTAACTAACATCTAAATGCAACGAATGTCCACTACCTTAGCACAACAATACCTGCGAGAAACACTTTCCGTAAAACTAAGAAGCTATAAGAATAATTAATTCGAGTTATTATCCTATAAAACGAATAACGCAAAAGTTCTCGATGAAAAATATAGCATGCATTGCCTATACTATCACTTTGTTTATGTCTCGCCTAATAAAAAAATATATAAAACCATAATTTGAAATACGAGTAAGAAACTCCTGTTTGTTAAAATCGATACAGATTAACATACTTTGCATTGGATCTGTTAAATAGCAATTTATGTTTACGTGATATTAAAATATCGTAGTCTCACAGCGCCGGAAATATTTTGGAATCCAATCTAAGATCAAAGAATCAATCAAGTCAGTTTATTTAGTAAACCTATCTATGGGAGCAGCTATCCCAAGACTTTGTCATAATCGATACCTTGTCAGTTAACTAACAACATTTTATTGTAACTACACCAATGTTATCTTTGTTTCCATGTTAATGAATAGCGTGACTTGGCAAACGCACGCGGCAAAATACTATTAATATTAATATTATAAATGTAAAAGTAACTGTACCTGTATGTTATGCCTTCACATATAACCACCGAAAGGGTTGTGATAAAATGTTGTATAAAGATATTTAAAATTTCAAGGAAAGACATAAGATACTTTTATCCCGAAATAAAATTTTGTTGCCGGATATGTTTGCCGAATCACTCCATTCATTAACATGTAAGAAAGGCAATATTACTACTAATAGTATGGTATATTTCATAAACAAAGATAATCTGATTAGACCTTATAAAATAAATATAAATATTTATTTCAATTCCTATGCTTTTTATTTCACGCTGCGACGATCACAAAATAAGAAATCTTGGATACCTATTTTATGTAATAATATATGTTGATGCACAAAAGTAATCTTTTCAAAGATTTTACGCCGCTGTTGTGACTTACAGAGAGCCTCGCCAGCAATATGTAGTAAAGAAACCTCTTTATCCGCCCCATGCAGCTGGTCGCTACTATTTTAATTACACTTTAAAGCAAGAAGCTACAGCCTCGACACAACGATCGCAAGATAGTACTGTCTGTAAATGTAAAATATTTGTAACCTTATTTTTGTATTTGTAGTACCTGTATTAACATACATTTACAGTATGGTTAAATGGCATCTATTGACTGATATCGACTATCGATATCTAGATTTTTTTAGTTGTTTATTAACTATAGCATAAAATAAGCCTTTTTCGTGTCCGCTGCTGCTGGTTTTAAGTATTTTAACTGCCTCTATATGTTTTAAAAACTTTGAAACCAACTGTGTGAAATTAAATAAAAAATATATCTAGTGTTGGTAAATTTTCTGCCATAACTTCATTGAACGTGAACTTTCTAATATTGTCAAAGAAAATTAATTATTTTAAGATCTGAATACTACATAAAATGAAAATGATTTTTTATACTCTCCATGTAAAATATACATAAAAATAATTAAGTCTAAATTATATTTTGCAAGAAGTCTAAAATGGTTTTATTTTTAGCGACAGAACGGATCTAAGATCATTAATAGACAATTTGTCTTTTGTTAGTGATTACTTGACATCTATCATGTTCAAGTTAACGATGGTTAATTCATCATTGCACATTGTTAATATTGTCGAACAATAAATATAACCACATATATTGTTAAAGAAGTGCTACGTGCAGCATATTGCGTCAATTTCTTACCAAGGTTTAAAGATTATTACGAATATTTATTTTTAGCAGTATGGTTCAAATAAACCGTTTATGATTAAAAAATTTAAATCGTTCATTTAATATATACCGATGTGACAATACCAAGCTATTTTGGATTTGCAAAATAGTAAGATTTGGAACGAAATCGACGTTTCTGATTGATTCTCGATAAATATATTACATTTCATTTTTATTTTATATTTTACATACATCTTGACTTGAAAGATATATTTTGCAATAAGCCACAGAAATAAGAATATAATATTATCTAGCTCTATCTAGATATCTCTCACAAATGGGAACGCTGATTTAATTTAAATATTTACAGAGGAATGGTATTAATATTAAGAGACTTATTCGGAAATTTCTTCAGAAACTAGATTCCTTCAGAAATTATAATAAATATTTAAGATTATCATCATAATCATTTTATTATAATTGCTAAAATCGTATAAAAAATAAATATGTATAAAACGGCTTAAGTAATTTTATAAAAGGAGTATTCTGCATGAAATGATTTTGGTCCTTGCGATCTTACAAGTCAATTCCAAAATGGAGGCTTTAGCTCGACGCTCCTCGCACAGGAGTTAGGGCGTCTAACGTAAATACTTCGTAACAACAAACGCTTTTCAATGATTCTAAGATTTCGCATATTACACCTTTTTACAATTCCTTTTCTAAAAACGATTCGAAAAGTTAAATGTTATGTTGTTTATTTTTTTTTTTTTGTGGATCTTCTACTTAAGTTTGAATGATTTGACTGCTCTTTAGTATTTCAACAGTAACCAATGTATTTTGTATGATCCAATCTTATTAGTTGTTGTTATTATTGTTGTTACATTAATATTAATATTATGTATTCTTACCTCCAGAGACTGTCACAATAACGTCTCAATGGTTACATGATTAATGGTTACTTGATTAGTGATTAATTATGAATACCATTCATTATTTATTCTAACTTAATATATAATTAAATTCAATTTAAATTTCAAACTGTAGTATGTGTAAATCGGCTTTAGGCAGTGAATAATTGACTGCAAAAATTCAGTGTTCCTGTTTGTATATTCGTAAGGTACATGACCTTTAAAATGTATTTGCAAACTTACCAATCAGTATTAAAATTACCAAATTTAAAAAGTCTTAAAAGTATTAAATTAGATGTGAATAAGCTTTGCCAAATTATTGTTTAAATCGGTTTTAGTGAAAGGAAAACAAGTGCGGTGTCGCATGAAACTACAAACAGTTGTGTCCGTGCAACGGACATATTTCACTCTCTTTACCGTCTGATAAAGTCCGGCTGTCCTTTGTTCTCGAGCTGTACTTGAAAATTTAAAAGCAGTCCTCGCAGTAAATTCACCTTCAGCGCCGCCTCTCGGTCCAGATACCGCTCAGGAATAAATTATTTCTAAATGTGTACATGTCTGATACATTGGATAGAACCGCATTAATAAATTGACTCTACTAGATTGTATTTGTGAATATACCTTTAGAATTAACTTAAATATTTAAATTATAGCAATCATTTAATTATTTATACGAACATTGGCATTTGTGAATTTCCTTTCACATAACTTTGCTATCTTAGTATATATTTATACATGCTTGTGTATCTTTATATTTAACCTAACTGACAGGTTTACTGACTGACTGACATATTGAATTCAATCAATCGCTTATTATATTCGTAAACCAGTGATTGAATTGTGACGGACATTTGTAAAACAAGACGAATGTCTGATAATAAAGTAACTGAAACCTTTGTTTGTGTAATTCTTATAAATAGTAATATTCTATTATTAAGTTTATTCTTGTTTCTAACTTCGAGCTAGTGGCACGTAGTTTCTTAGTCAGTGTTAGTTAATTATTAATAAAATACAAGCCCTTGTTTTTCGTTTTCTTTCCTCCACTTGTGTCCGTCGTAATTAGCGTTCGATCGTTCGTCGTAATTACGTGTATTAATAACATTGTTATAGGTATCAGTAACGCAATATTTATTCAATTTAACATGAATGCAATAAATATATTATTATCTGTGCAAAGTACCGTTTTGTATACACTTTGTGGTTTGTTAAAATGCACATGGCGTTGGGAGATGACAATGTCAAAGATCGCTAAAACCGATTTTAAGTCACTACTTCGTTTCCAACGACTGGCGGTCCAGGAATGTTATCGGGGTATTTCATTTTAAACAGACGTGGTATATTAAGAATAATAAATCTTCATCGAAAAGTAATTGTAGTAGTCGTACCATATTAACAATACTTTAACATGATGTGGCGAATATTTAAATAATATTTTATACGTTTAAGTTACATTAAATTCCATCATTCTTTTTCAGCCCGACGAACCGTAACTTAACACCTTTTTGAAAAAATGTCCTCACGTACAAGCCATATCCATTCAATTGTGAAGATACTCATCTGTTTGTATTCGATGCCGGGCTAAGTAGGTAGATACTTGTACCACACGAGCGGACAGACCGCTGCAGGCAGACGTCGCTGACGGCGGTCTCGATGAGATGAAGTGTGTTATTGTTTTTTATTTAATCTTTGTTTGTAATATCTTTGTTCTTTACAAATATATTAAGATACTTCTTTAGAATAATATTTTTTATTTGTTTACACAAATTAATAAATACTATTACATTTTAATTCCTATTTTAACTGTATCGACAGTATTATTATTAGAACTCGCTAACTTTAATAATATATAACACATGTTACCGCCCGGTAATTACGCAATGTGTAGAATGCAACAATTAACACTTTGATAAATACTCGTAATATTTTAGAATAAATAAAAATATATTTTAATTTTCTTGCACATATCTCTGTAAAACCAGATGCGAATACCTTAATAATTTAATAAAAACACATATTTCTATAAAAGTTATATGTTAATTATGGATAGTTCTCTATATCTTAGGATCAGATCTGGAATGAATCCATTATTTGCGTATAAAAATCTGTGACAAAGATCACTGATCTGAAGATCGAAACAATGAAGGAAAGTATAAACTTCCCAAATTTAATTTAATTTTCATTTCTAATTATAGAAATATTAACTGCCCTTCTAATTCTTAATTGGAGTTAAATTAAATGTCAATTATTTACCGTCATCACATTTCTATAACGATAATTGAGTTCTAGGATATCTAAGTAATTGGACAGCTTTTTAAATCTACATTTCGAATAAATTCCGAGAGTAAAAATACAAAACAAATTTTAAAGCCATAGAAAAGTCCTTTTGGATAGGATTACTTTCATCAGTCTATCTAACTCGGACCTCTCGACCTTTAAAGACTTCAAACATGACTCGGAAACTCTTGTATGGTAGAATATCAATACAGATTTAACTGAGCTGGATTCACAATTCGTACAAGAATTCACATTTTAGTTGCAGGTCTGGAAACGTCATTTGGAGAGTACGTCACAATTTTATTTTTATATTTCTAATAGTATTGCAAATGGAACATATTTTGTAATATTTAAATAACCTATTTAGATGTACTTTCAAAAAGTATAATTATAATTTTCTCAACTAAAATCTGTTTAAAATTTAAACATTTATTACACAAACGGTATAAATAAAATAAGAAGTATTTCCCGACGGTATATTACCAAATCTAAATAAAATAATTATCTGTTTCTTTTCTTTGGTGTATTTAATAGTAAAATAATAAAACCTAGTATCTTAAAGGCTTTTCTATAAATAAATGCGAAGCAGCTGGAAGTAGATTTAAACTAAGAGAACCCATTGCTATAAACAACGACAAGTAGATATTTATATAATGTTGCATACAGTGTATTTTACTGAGACATCCAGTGTTCTAAGCATTTATATGGAGTTGAAATTGAACTAACGCTTTGATATAATTGTGGTAAATGTGTGATAGAGATATAGTCGTGATTATTAGTATTATTATTGTATGCAGTTCTGCTCGATAACTATTTAAATATATATATATATATATATATTTAAATCATTTACTCATAGACGGTATCTCGACCGAGATGGTTTGCTAAAAAGTATGTTTTAATTTCTCTATGATAATTTGATAGCAAAGGAGGTTTATGATATTGTTAAAAGAGTAACATGGGTCCATCGCATCAGAACTTAATATGTTTCACTACAATTATATTTTGACCAATAATGTAGACAAGATTTATCCAGAGCTTATTTGATTTGATTATACTGTGTATAATAATGTTGGAGTTTTGTTAGATTAGAAGGTTTGAAACATGAAGGTATATTAACCGTCTGGTTTTTTTTTCGAAATAGTAAACTTGTTTGAAATAGTTATTTATGTTAAATATTTTAGATTCATTTTAATTTTGGTATCATATTAACAAAAGGAATAAAATTATAATAGTGACCTCAGTTTTGTAATAGTGGATAATTGTATAATTTGTATAATATTGTCTAACAAAAAATAGAACCACTAGATGATTTAACGGAGATCGTGTAAGGAGTATTAGGCCTCAAGTCCTGCTTTTAATATTAATTAATGACGTAGAAACCAATGGATGTTTGTTGTTTTGTAAATAATAAAACTTGGGACGAAACTTTTTGATTGATATTAGATGTTAAATTTATTTTTTATTTTTTCATTTTCCTTAAAGTAATTATTATGAAATATCGGGATGGCTTTCGGATCGGATGGACGCCTAAAAAGTTAGGAAAGAAAATTGAGTGTAATTAAAGAAGAATATCTAATTCAATTTGGAAAATTTTAAGGAAATAATAATCGAAACGTCGCAAAAATAAGTAAATAAGATGATGCCGGGACAAGGAAGTGTTATCTAAATTTAAATGTCGATGAGATACGCTTTAGGTGAGATTTCATAAAAAGTATGATTTCTCAGGCTCAGTTTGTAAGAACAAGCGCTTTTCAACTACTAACATTCCGCATATTATAACTTCTACACCATGTCTTCAAGTGTATCGAAGGACTTCCATATCTTGTTAGTTTTTTCATTATCGGTCTTATTATGATAGAATTTTATTTAAGTGTGACTAATATTATTTAAAACGTCTTTGGCATGGATTTGAACAAAAAGCCAAACCAATCCAAGAAATTCCTTTTCACATGAATTGGTCTATTCTTATTAACAATAATGTTAATAATATTCGTACATTGCTCATCGCGTGTCCAGAGACAGTGTTTACATGATTAATGCTCAATGATATATTCAACTGCAGTAGTTTCAATTGTTTACGGACCACACTATAACTATTGATCACATAGATTTATTAGAAATCACATAAAATTATATATAACTATTAAAATAACGGAAAAATAAGATTTGAATAAGCTTTGCCAAATTATTGTTTAAATCGGTTTTAGTGAAAGGAAAACAAGTGCGGTGTCGCATGAAACTACAAACAGTTGTGTCCGTGCAACGGACATATTTCACTCTCTTTACCGTCTGATAAAGTCCGGCGGTCCTTTGTTCTCGAGCTGTACTTGAAAATTTAAAAGCAGTCCTCGTAGTAAATTTACTTTCAGCGCGCCGCCTCTCGGTCCAGATACCGCTCAGGAATAAGTTATTTCTAAATGTGTAAATGTCTGATACATTGGATAGAACCGCATTAATAAATTGACTCTACTAGATTGTATTTGTGTTTATACGACTAATTTTACTTATATGAAAAATATTGGTAAGTATTTCTTTTCATATAATTTGGATTCGGAAGTAGATGAGTTTGTTTTTAAATATGCCATCGGTTTATGTAAAACAAATGCTTGAAACACTACGTGAATGTTTTAACAACATTTATTTAACTGAACGGCCGAGATATATACCTATTGCATTAAGTAAATATCTGAATAAGTGACAAAGTGTGTTACATCATATATTGTTAAAAGGCGCGCGGTGTTGGGAAATGAGAATGTCAAAGTTCGCCGAAAACGATTTGTCGTGATTGCCTCTGATTGAATCGCACCCTACAGTCGTACCGCAGAGGTCTTGGAGGGACGCGTTGTGTGTTATTTCATTAGGAATAAATGCGATATTTTGAGCAATAAGAGTTTGAATTTATGTATTATATGTACTTCTTAATTTATGTAGGTATAAATGTAAACATATGTATTATGTTCTATATCTGTATATTATTATAAAATCAGTATGTACCTGTCTTTGCTTCTTTCTCTTTCTCTAAAACCTCCTGTCCAACACTCTAAGGGTAGCTCGAAGAGATCTCTTTGTAGAGATAAGTTCATCCTGTGTGTATGTCTTTTTTTAACTCATTTTGCATACTGCAAAAAAAAATAATAATAAATTGTTCAATTAAACAATTTTTTTAACTTACATCTCTACCTATATGTATAATATTATGCCAATTATATGACATAAATATAAGTAATAATGATTCATAATAAATTTCATCATGAGGCAGCTAGAAGTGGGGCAATCTTTTGTTTGTGTAATTAAAGTAAAGGTAAAAAAATTAAGTACTTCAAGTCAAAATATAGTGCAATGCTTATGATTATGTTTAACACTTTTCTATTGCTTTGTTATAAAGCACGGCGGCGGCCCCAGCTATGAGGTACTTGTTGTATTCCTAATTATAAATGTAGATTTTAGTCTGAATTTCAAACTCACCATCAAAATATTAACACATTAATCTCGATCATGTCAAACAAACTTCGAAATAAGAATTTTAAAAATAACTTCTAAAATTACATTTTATTCAAAGGAATATTTTATGTAGTTTCTTTTTAAATATGTTGATTATTTGTATAAATTCCAAGTTTTTTGCGCCTCATAATGTGTTATTTTATATTATAAATATATAGGTTCTCGTAATAAAACACTCCCAAACAAATGTATAGCCGTAAAAGACAGCGCGACTGGATCGTTATCTCCCACGCTGTAAGGCAATAAATTAACTTGCTCAAATTTCAGCTCCAACTTTAAGCCTCAATCTGTAAAATATTCGATAAGCGGCCAGAGGGCAGACCGGTCTTGTCTCGATAAAAGTATTTAACATCGGTATGTATTGGAGAATTATTACTTTTATGAATGCAAAATATTTTATATAAAATGAATATTTCAGCCAGCTTACAAAAACTGTAACTCAATTCCGTACCACTTCCAGGAAAAACCGCTATGAAATCAATACCCGACGAGAATCGACATCCAATGACAATACAATATACAAATGCGTTACTATTGGGCGCCTCAGAGAAATATGAACAAAGAACATTATGTTATACACAATAATACACACCTAAAACAAATGATACGAATAAGATAATAATTCTTATATATGTTAGAAGAAAGGCGACTTAACAATATTTATTTAGAAATAAATAATTCAAACAATTACTCATTATATAAATAGAACAAAACGTACCGAGGGTCCGCCGGTCGCGTCGGGACATCTAAAAAGCACTGAGACAATAGTGATCCTTTGTTAAACGGCGACATTATAACATTGTAAATCAGACTCCTTTGTGACTAAACTGTGGGGATAAATGCCACCCTTGGGCCTCTCACCCCGAGCGTGTATCCATATCACATCATTCATACAGCGTGACGTTTCACCCCGAGCACTTTTGCATTGAAAATTACATTTCAACCCTTGAATTAAATATTATTACGGCCACCTCGTATGAAACAAACGGTGATGCTGATTGAGTTAGATTTATTTAACCTCTAGTAAGTATAAAAGCGAATACTTACTGTATTTGCTCAACCATGTTTATTTATTAAGTTACAGGCCTTTAAAAAAATCTATATTTCCGATTGAAAAAAAACAATTAAATATGACACCAATTTGCATATTTTCTTGTTTTCTAATAAAAAATCAGGTTTAAAAAATAAAAAATATATTATTAATAATAATTTATTTGTTTCGATTCAAGTTTTCTATTTATAAACGGCCCGTATAGAGAAGTAAAGATAAAAAAATATAAGGCAAAATGTTATGATAATAAAAGTAAATAATTTTAAAGAAAAAATGTTTTTCTAATTAAAAAAAGTAATGAATATACGTGCAAGTTATTATTACGCGTTATTTACACCTCCGTAGCGCTAGTCATATTTTCAGCACTGAGGATTAATAGGCACGCCTGAATGACTTCACAAAGGCTTGCGTAGTCTTTTTATAAAGCTTTCATAACCGCAACGCGCTATTGTGCTGTGATTTCAACCGCAATGTGCTAAATAATAAAAAAAATCTTCACAACCTATATCAATGAATAGAACATTTACTACGAAGTATGTACTCTGTAATACGGATGTATTATTCATTGTTTTTTTAAACGGTATCACTTTGTAACAGCTTTGAATAAACCTATGCAAAGTAATGCTAAGAAAATTCGTATCTCATCTCTACCGGACCATCAGACAGAATTTGTGCTCTATTATAAAGTATAACAGGAGCTCGCTAGGTTTTAGAAAACAAAGGACTTAGCCTCGGGTAACAACAAAGTGCTGTGTTATTTCTGTAGATTGTTGTCTTCACTGATGACAGTTCAGTTTAAAGCGAAATCTCTTTGTGGGAAAACGCTTTAGTGTAAACTATCTACATAATAACCATTACTTTCAGACTTCGTATTACGTGTATTTTCTTTTCCCTCTTTTACCATCATTACTTATTTATACGTAAGTGTATTTGATGTCAAGATCCATTATATTATCTTGGAGCTTACATACTACATGCATTCCAAGCGTGAGAGTTCTTAAACAAAAACTCTCAACGTGAATATAACCCCTATACGAAGCTTAGAAATTATCCAAGCCCGCATCTGTATAAAAAGGAACGGCACACAATACGCAGCATTAATTCAGACGAATCTTTGAGGTACGGCCCGTATGAAGGAAACGCACTTGTGACTGATACCATCTTTAATCTTCGCACCTTTTCGCGTGGCCCGCGCTCAGCCAGGCCTTTTATAAATAGACGTGCAAAACGCTTTGTATGCTGAAATGAGACTAGCTAAAGATAAGAATCTTGAAATTGCTCCAAGCCTGCGGTGAGCCGCGGGGGGCCGCGGGCCGTCGAGGGCCGTCGAGGGCCGTCGAGGGCGGAGCTCCATTGCACTTTTCATTATGTGAGATGATATGTTTGTGTTTGTTCAGTCAAGTCATCCAGATTATTTTCTTCATAACTTATACTGCTTACTTTTCTTTTATTTTACTTTAGAATATGTTCTACGTTGGTTGTACTTATTATCTTTCTAATCGAAATCACGTTCTCTCCGACATTATACTGAATATTGATTAAGATTTTATTATTTATAAGTATATAATCATATTGAATGTCGCTTGATTGGCCTCTTGGCATTACATTGTAAATATTAGTAATATAATCAATCATTTTTTAGAAAGTAGGCCATCTTATGTTGTCTAAAATGTTATTTAAATGAAAAATGAATAATTCATTAACACGAACCTACCGTCAGAGTCATCTGAGTGTAGCGCTCTCTCGTCGGCACTGACCTTGCCTTAATGGAGTAGACGTGTATTTTAAACGGCCATTACACGTTGTTCATATAATTAATTATTGCAGAATTTTCATGTAAAATTTTTCCATCTGTATATTGTCATTCATCATTATTATATATATATATATATATATATATAAATAATTGCTACGTAGCGGCGACTTATGAGCTGTGTGACAAATCACAGAATTTTAATTAAAATTTAAATTTTTGCAGATCCCGGAAAAATACTGTTCTTTGATGAAATCTGAAATTGGATCAGTCATCGTATCGAATATCTTTTCCTCCTAAAATTAGCTCATTTTCACTGATAAAAACCACAATTGATTTAGGCTATAATTACATTTTCGGTAAGTGAGGAGAGATATCCCGTTTAAATACGACAGTAATCCTCTGACGTCTCGCTAAGACGATAAGGGCGTAAGGGCGGCCGTTGTTACGTTTCCAAGTAGACACTGGACAGTTCATCGTTACGAAGAGTGCGGTTAATAGCTTTCTATTTTTTCTAACATATTAATGTTCATTTATTGAATCATATTTTATAGCAAACATTTCAGTTTAAATATACATCCCGCTGCCGACCGTTTGTAAGCAAATAATACTTTAAAGTTTAATTTAAAATGAATACAGAACACATTTCTTATAATTTTTATAGAATATAAGTGGAGTAGGATTTATATTACTTTTGACACCTGTCAAAAATGTTGATAGATGTGTAACGTTGCCGTCGCGGGAATCGGCATTAGAGGACGTTCACCTACAATATATTTTTTATTATTTTACTTTTTTTTCAGAATTTATTTCGTGAAACAGATTAAGCATGTCGTCAACTCGGCTAAAAGCTTGCAAAATACTCGTCCGAGAAATTCAATTTCTAAGCGCTCCGCATAATTATGAGGAGCGCTTTAGAACGAATTACTATGACTAATTCTACCACCCTTCTATTTCTCCCTCCAATATTTGATTGTCCTAATCGAATTTCTCTATTTCAGCACCACCGAAAAGAATTTCCAAAAATTATAAGTCAGATTCTTTGATTCTGATTTTTCCCAATAAACAACATTTTAAATCCAAAAATTCTATTGGGTACATTAGCCTTATCACCGCTCTTTGTTAATTCATTAATTTACGCCATTAATGAGTCTCCTAATCCACATAGCAGAAAACTCGACTATGATTGACTGTGTTTAAAATATAATTTATTGGATATGTTATAAATTATTGGATAATATAATATAATTTATTGAAAGGCAAAAATTGAAAAGCAACCGAAAACACGTCAGAACGAACATAAACATTCAAAATGGCTGAACTTGTAGACTAAATTACCAACATTCCGCCACAAAAAAATTTATAATCGTATATACACAAACCGCGGATATTCAAAATTTATTATACTTCCCGAACAGACCTCGTGAACCATTGTATAAAATTTTCCCAATCAAACCAATTTGTACTGGCAAAAATTGATTGAATTTTGGCAGGGTGACTCGTTTGTTTAAACATTTTCACCACTCAAGATGTTCAATCCAGATTACTAATATTTTTTCTTTTTGTAAATGGTTGCTATAGCGTCGTTTTCATTTATCACCATGGTTTAATTACAAAGTTCCAACAAACGAATAACACGTAGTCGTCATTAAAATATATATTGAAGTTTAAAAGAAATAAATCTAAGTAAAACTTAGAATACATTCTTGGTTATCCTCTTATTTACTCGCGCCCTGCTTTATTTGTTTGACTAAGCTGGCTAAAGTGTATCGGTAGTATAAGAAATGGTTCAGATCTTGTAGACAAATGGCAAGCGTTCATTATTTCCATTCAAATGTATGAACCCTAACGACAGTATAGCGTCGTCTCTTAAGTCCATACTATATTTTAGTTAGTTAGACCTAGTTCATTTTCATTTAAGGGATGAATACCAAGGTCATGTCGCCATGTCATGTGGAACACTCGAGTGTCCGGATTCGGACAATAAAGCACAAGTGTTGGAGGTGGCAATGAAATTTGTTTATTAAAAAAAACTCCGCTTACTCTATGAGTTAATAATTAAATTTAATAATCGTTTAACAGCTTAAGTATTAGCATTTGAACCAATTAGGTTAGTTGTGTGTCAATGAGTATTACATTGTATTGTTATATGGAGTATAAGGTGAATAAATAAAAGACCCACGTAGTTGACATATGTATATATTTATTGTAAAGTAACTACATAGCGATAAATAGCTCAGGCGGCCAGCCAGATGTACCTGTCACACAAAAGTCACCCTTAGTTCCCTCTCATACGGTCCATTCTGTCCCGAGCCGGAAAATACCAAAGTTTACAATAAAACTGTGCTTATAATACATGCGAGTTACAAAGCGTGGTTACGATAAAGATTTAGACAAAACACGACAGTGTACGACTGCAGTACTACGTACATAGCTTGGTGTTGCTCCTTACGAGTGCCGAGCGGCGGTAACTGGGAGACTAACACTATACGGCGACCGACGCTACACAGACTAAGGATAGCTTCAACTTTAAAGATTCTACATCCGTCACGGATACATCAATTTACCTATAATAATATCTCCGAATATCGTTAGACGAGTGCAACTATACGTGACTTTAATTAAATATTCATATTTAATCTGAAATTAAAGACGACGCGGGTGATTCGCGGCTCCAGTCTCGGACTAGTAGAGTGTGAACAGACCGCGTCGTCCCAATTTATACTATCCAAACGAAATTATTTACATTCAGCGTAAATATATTTGGACACTACGTGTTATACTCGAGTACTAATAGCTAGGGTCCGCTGCGAATGCGCTACCGAAATAAATAAATTACAATTTATCTAACACTCTAACTAAACGTAACGAGAATTGATAAAATACTGACGAGTAATGATCCGAGAACAAAAAACAAATAAATTACTTATTTCAAAACACTCATTAATTTCAACGTAAGCGACGTTACTTGCGATTTAACAATTTGAATCAGATTATATAGATCTAATGTTATATATATAATATATTCGTTTGTCCGTTTATAAGACGCAGAACTCCTCCAGGAGGTTCTTGAGTTCCTTGTTGTGGGCGGCCTTGGAGCCGGTGGCGGGGGACGCGGCCGTAGCGCGCCCGTTGTAGCTGAAACAATGGACACTATGACTCAGTGGACGCAGCGGTCGGATCATATGAATGTTCCGGGTTCGAATCCTCTATTTTTTTTTTAAATAAAATGCATAACAGGTTTATAATATATATGAAATAAGTCAATATAGCTTGCAATAGTATTGCTTGTTTTCAATAATTCATTTAATATATTAAACATAAATTTGATATATTAAATGAATTAAAAGTAAAAAAACATAGTTCGTACGAAGACATGTTCTCGTGTTGATGAATAAGACAAAGTTAGAACGGAAATAGTTTTTATGGAAGCATTATTGTAAAACAAAATGGCCTCAATGCATATGTAACCAAAGCGTTAATGAGAGAAATGAGAAGAGATTAATTAGGCATATTGAAATAAAATATCTCAGAATACCCCTGTTTTCAGGATGTGTATATTACTATTATCATCGTATAAGGGGGAGGACACACAGATGTTCGAACGTGTCCGGTAGAAGCAGGCTGGCGGTGAACTAGTCTCACCTAATGGTACGCGGCACTAGTTCCGTCTGTGTGTCCGCGCGAGGCGCTGGTTTGCCGAAAAGTTGACTAAACCAACCGCCCCGAGAATGAGACTTTGGCCTGCAATCAATGGCCGATTGTGACGTGTTAGTACGACGGGAGACGGTTTTTAAATATTGCAACATTAATACAAAACTGCAAGCCATAGTGATTTATATCAAAGAATAGTCACATGTATAAAAAAATTATAATTTTCAATACATTTTTTCATACACTCGCTAGCTTTTAGTATCTTTTGTGTTCAAGTGGCAGGCGGTGACAGGCAGACGGCGCCGCGCTCTCGGCCAGTGGTCTACGTCAATATAACACCGGACAAGTTTTTTATCCCTCTTTTAATGAACTTGTATTAATTTAAGTTTATTTATCTGTATTAGTTTGACGATAAATAAAATCTCGCTATAGAAAGTTATGGAAATATTTTTCTGTAAGTAGGTCTATTATTTTTTAAAAAGGAGCATCTCGGTGCGTCAGTGGTGAGCTGAAATGGCTTTGAAACAACAGTAGAGCTAATCAAAGAATCTAAATAAGAAAAAAATAATGGTACTGGTGTGACCCATTGGGTAAGTCTCAAATCATTTTGACCCACCCCATATGTATACATAGGACTTGTATGAATGTTGTGTGTGATGAAGAATCCATAACAATTAGTAAAGTATGTCATACATAATACATAAATATAAACAATTATTTATTTATATTATTTACCTAATGCTTTTCATTGCATACTGACCTACATTTGATACTTGACTTATTTAATCACAAGTTCGAACAACAGTGTGAATGTGGCCTTATAGACTTATGACATGCACGTTGCCTTTTAACCGTAAATGGGAACGATAGTGAGTATGCCCTTATTGACTTGCACGCATGCATGCATAACCGGTGCGAGCCCGTCCTAACCTGATCTGCTTCTGATTCTGCAGCAGCGTGCGGAAGCGCGGCTCGATGTAGCTCCAGGAGCCCATGTTCTTGTGCTCCTCCTGGCTCCACACCAGCTGCGCGTTCGGGTACTTGGCGATCTCCGCCTTGATCAGGTCGTACGGGAATGGAGAGATTTGTTCCAATCTGTAATGTTATTTATAGTCGATCTTTTTATAAATTTATATTATTTAAATAATTTTAAGTATATTTATTTCTTTTTTAAGTGAAAATTTTGAATCGTTGCGCTTTGAAAGTCGATGTAACGAAAAGTTCGTCACGATAGAGAAACAAACACATAGAGAGAATGAGATAGAAGATATATTGCCCACTGTTGTTATGGTGCCATCTAAATCTTCATTGAAGTTGTTATTTTTTTAATTACGATGCATTGATAAATTGATAAAATTGTTACTTTATATACAAATAGAACTACTTTATAATAAAATATGAAAAAAATTAAGCTTTGTGAAAATAATACATCCAAAATAATCATCTACATCCATCTCAATCTCTCGTCTCACTTGACACAAGTTTCACGCACACACTCCCACTTTTCTTGTAAGTGTGTGTGAAAACCAAATAACACACCTGCTGATGGCGATGTCCTTCTCCAGGCCGCGGTCCCGGCGCTCCTTGAGCATGTCGTAGTACACGCGTCCCGAACAGAACGCCAGCTTGCGGACGTTCGACGGGTTCTCGGACGCAGGGCCCTCCTCGGGGATCAATCTATGTATAAGCAATATAGTTAAATAAAATATTGTTTTAAGTCACAATGAGCCGATGAATATGTAAATGAACATTGCAAGTGTTAGCTCCAACTAGTATATTTAACAAGATAAATTCTGAAATTTAAAGCCATAAAATATTTATAAACATTTTTGAAAGAGATTCGAACATCGCCATTTTCAAAATTTTTTAAAATTTAGTAAAATATATTATCTAAAAGTCAAATAATTTTGTCTCTTATGTTTATGCCTATACTTGTATTTCGATCTCAGTGTGACTAAAATGAAATAAGACCGAGTCTTGACTAAGTAAGGCGATATAATAGAAAAAGGCGTACCTCCTGAAGGTGGTTCCGTCCACCATCTCGTCGAAGGAGGACTTGCACTCGGGGTGTCTGAGCAGCGACTTCGGGGTCATCAGGATGAGGGGTTTACGGAACGGCAGAGCGATCTGGCGACGCAGGATGTGGAATAGGGACGCGGGGGACGAGCAGTTCGCGACCACCCAGTTGCAGTCGTGCAGCTGGCGGACTGCAAACGGGAGCAATGGATTAATGATTTTTGGGTTCCATCATTATCTCGTATGATTAATAATATTTTCTGTATGAGAAATGTCACCTTCGTAGTCGGGGCTCTCCGGCGGCATGTAGTCGGGATCGTCGGAGCTCATTTGCAGGAAGCGCTCCAGGCGGGCGCTCGAGTGTTCGGGACCCTGGTGACATTTATATCTTCTTAAACGTTTGGCCAATTTATAAACAAATTTTCATATATATGTATATGGATTGTGATGAAAAAATTTCGTAACTATCCGTCCTCACCATGCCCTCCATCCCGTGAGGCTGCAGCAGCACGATGCCGGACTGCCGCACCCACTTGGCCTGTCCGCTGGATATGAACTGGTCGATGATGCACTGCGCCACGTTGTTAAAGTCCCCGAACTGCGCCTCCCACAACACCAGCGCATTGGGGTTCGTCACCGAATAACCCACCTCGAAGCCGAGCACGCCTGGGGGTTTAACTTGTTTATTATATCATATTATTGAAGGGGTGTCGAGAGGACGAAGTGCCATGTTAACATATTCCGTGGACTTGATAGGTTATCTTTAACTGTTATTCGTTTCATTTGAAGAGCCTTTACTAATTAATTATCATTTATTGCTCTTCCTCTTCAATCTCAAATTCATCGCTTAAATCTGTCCTAGTTGAGTAATGTGATTTGTTGTATGTAACTGTCTGTCGAGTAGTGATGTTTATGAACGATCTAAAGCAGTCGGCGTACTAGATGTCATTAGCAATACGATAGATCACGCTATCAAATTACAAAACAAAAACAAGTTTATTTAAGTGTGGGAGCTTCTGGAGAGCATCGGAAGTATTAGCCCCATGATATACTTAAACCCTACTAGTATATAAGGTAAGATCAAAATATAGTACCGAATGTACGCGGTGTTCGGTACTCTTGTTAGCTAACTGCTCACCGTATTCCGATAGCGAGCTGTTGCAGACGGTGTACGGGGCCTGGTCGGGGTACAGGTGAGCCAGGGGGCAGTACGTGGCCTTGTCCACCTTCTGGTGGTGCAGCACGTGATGCCTGTTGGTTGTATTATAATATTCAACAATACATTATCTATACTACAATGCTGCTTACAATCAAGCTCTACCCTCTACCTGTTAACACACATTGTCATAATTATGCTAATTGGACTGATGTATTACATTGTATGTTTATATGTTATATCGTATTCGCGGCAATAATTTTTAATTATCATATTTAAGAATAGTAACATTAGCATGTTAATATTTATTAAAACAAAAAGCTCACATTATCCATAGCTTGTTTTGGATGGACAAATTGGACAAACGGAAGAGAATATTCAATTATAAAGAACCAAATGTTGTAATTCTTAGCATTTTCGTGTGATGTTATAAAATATATATGAATCTAATATTGGTCGTAAACCCTGACCTATGTGAGAAAGTTCCTCTTTCGACGTCCTCCCCCGACAGTCTGACGTGGATGCCCTCCTTCAGCAGGGACCCGAAGGCCATGGCCTCCGCCAGCGCCCAGTCCACGGTGCGGTTCTCTACCATTTCCATTCTCGCTTTGAGAATGCGCAGTAACCCCTTGTGTATCTCGAACTCCGCGGCGTTGGGCGGCGGGGAGGAGAAGCGCTTCCCGATGTGCACGAGCGTCTCCTCCACCACGCCGGTTGGAGACATCTACAATGATTTTATTTTTATTTATATGCTAGTTTTTCTGGTTTTTGAGAATATTTTACCAATGAAGAGTATAAGGATGAAGGACTATTAAGCGTGACTATTTTAAGATAACCATAGGTCTATAAAAAACTAAACTTCGTTATTTAATAATGTTTACTTTATTTTTTTATGTATATATTTTCTACCTTAAATCAATACCAGTTATCCCTTGTGTGCGTTAAATGGGAGCGTTAGGCCTGTTTTGATATCATACTAATATCATACGAAATAACCGTTCCGTAAAGACACCCTCTCACTTTAAATTATAGCTACGAGGTCCAAACGCGCCCATCTCTGAGAAGAACCACACCACAAACTGAGGATCGGAGGAAACAAAAGCCAACTATACAGTACTGTTATTATGCTTTGGAGTTCAAATATACTTAATTTACCTTAAGAGGGTCCTTGCCCTCGAAGAAGCCCGACCACGGGGAGTCGAGCCAGTCCTTGTACTTGATGTGCGTTTCCTGCTTGGCTTGATTGTAAGCGTCCTCGCAGATCTTGTCGTACTTGTCCTTCACGTCCTTCACCTCCTCCGCGCTGACCACGCCCTCGCTTATCAGCTGATCGGCGTACTTCTCCAATACTGAAATAATATTAAAACAATAACCACCATTTTCTTTACTAGAACTGATATGATATAATGTATTTAAACGGACAATTATTTTTTTCTTTAAGCATATAACAGTAAATTGTTATTTTCTTTCACACAATCTATCCATTTCATACTTAGTGTGTTCTATCGAATATTGTAACACATATGTTATTGAAGAGAGAAATAACAAATATTCAGAGACGCGAGCCGTACCCGGCTTGGTGTTCCGTATCTTCTGGTACATGAGGGGTTGCGTGAACATGGGCTCGTCCACCTCGTTGTGGCCGTTCCGCCTGTAGCTGACCACGTCGATGACCACGTCCTTGTGGAAGGTGGCGCGCCACTCCGCCGCCACGTTGCACACGTGCATCACCGCCTCGGGGTTGTCGCTGTTCACGTGGAAGATCGGAGCGTTCACCACGCGCGCCACGTCTGGGGGTCGGTGACTCGTATCAATGAACATATCAATAATTATGACAACAACGTCCACGCGTCAATTACATCTCACAGTGAGGTGAAGACATTTTTGGATACAGATAATTTTTTTTTTTTTTAATTTTAGTAGTACAAAGTATAAGTGTATAAGTGAACGACACGAGCACGTAGAGATATGAGTATGAATAGTACCCGTGCAGTAGGCGGAGGAGCGCGAGTGGCGCGGGTCGGTCGTGAAGCCGATCTGGTTGTTGGCGACGATGTGTATGGTGCCGTGCGTGGTGTAGGCGGGCAGGTCCGACAGGTGCATGGTCTCGAACACCACCCCCTGGCCGGCGAACGCCGCGTCCCCGTGCAGCAGGATCGACATCACCTGCGTCGCGTGCCACGTCACATCATCACGTTATCACATCGACACGTAATCACGTCACTTCACATCGTCACGACGTCAAGGACCGAGCATAAGACTTAATACACGAGCGAGGGTATCTAGCATGTTTGGTCACGGAAAATCGTGGCCGGAAAATAAGTTACAGAATATCACTACTATACTGCAATAACAACTAATAAGAAAACTTAAGTATATTCATAATTATATATGAGCCGTGAACATTTTGTCAGAATACTGAGGAAAAAACTCGCTTTAAAAAATATATACTTACATAACTAGCGAGACGCGCGTAACATGTTCAACTCACACATATAAAATTCTCTATTATAAGTAAGGTGGTAGAGGTAAGCTCGTCAGTTACAAGATTACAAATTTGATTTTAAGATCACAAACACCTTAAAAGACTTAGATTTACAGCGACAACGAGAAAGGTCGGGGAGGTGGGGGAAAATGGGGAGGGGGGAGAAGGGGGAGGGGGAGATTACCTTTTTCCCCTCGTTGTCTCCGCGGTAGAACTGTTCGGCGCGCGTCTTCCCCTGCACCACGGGGTCAACGGCCTCCAGATGGGAGGGGTTGGCGCACACCGCCAGACGGATGTTCTTATTGGTGACACGGTTGAGTCGCTCGATGTACGTGCCCAGGTGGTATTTGACGTCGCCGGATCCCTAAGACACAATGGTGTTACTCATCTAATAGATAAATAAGTTTCAGGAGATAATATCATTCAATATGATTATTATGGGCCAAGTATCTCTTCTATATATATATATATATATATATATATTATTGTAAATTGTGAGTGACTTGGGTCGTCTTACGTCATCCTCGGCCTCGAGACCCGCGAACTGTGTGAACAGCTGGTGGAGCGGCTTACGGCAGACGTTGGCCAGCACGTTGAGACGACCTGAGACAGTGCAACACGTACAACATACATACATACATACATATACAATCATTGACCTACATTATTTTAACTATTATTCTTCAATTGTTATCACTTTCTTTGACCTTTAGATTTATCTCTGAAATTTTGATAATCGAAATGGCAAATCAAAACTGATATGAATGAACATCAAACAGCTTATGAGTGATGGATCACCCACCATCTTAGGTAGATAAGAGGGAGATTTCTATTTAAATTAACTATATATTCCTCTTAAAAACATTAAAATCTAGTTGTGAAATATCAATAGTTGAATGAATGGTAGAAAACCGGCTAGAAACTACACGAACACGCGTTTACAAGATTGATCAATTTAATTGATTGAATGAATGATTGATATTGATTATTGATATTGATATTGAAATATTAGTTAAACATGTTACCAAAATAAGAACATCATTACAAATAGTTGACAAAGTTTATCATTTATAATGAGTTAATAATAAATGTATATCAATACCCCTGTGCGGCATCCCCATGATGATGGACTCCACCCCGAGGCGGGTGGAGGTGTCGATGACTTGCTTCATCGCGGGTATCAAGATCTCGCAGCCCTCGAGACCGAAACGCTTCTCCGACGACCACTTCTTGGCCAGGAAATTTTCAAAACTAAAAAATATTAAAATATTATATATATATATCTATGAAAAATAATAAAATATAATTATATATAAAGTTGTGTATTTTTAACGAATATTAGATTTATATAAATATGGCAGAAATATATTAAGGCAACTTAAATCACTATTATGATTAATGACAGACAAATTTTTCGTCAAAATATAAACACTTATCACGTAGATATAGTTAATCTATTCAATGTCAAGGAACACTACAACGTTTTTAGATAAGATAAACTGGAAGTCATCAAAACCAGACAAAATTTTATATATTATATATAATAGAGATCTCTCACCCAGTGGATCTCGTAAAGCGAGCGAGGATCAACCTCTTCCGGTCGTGGTTCATCCTAAACCAATAAACCAAACACCAAGTATTCATAGACCTCTCACCCCGTAGATCTCGTAAAGCGAGCGAGGATCAACCTCCTCCGGTCGTGGCTCATCCTAAACCAATAAACCAAAAACCAAGTATTCATAGACCTCTCACCCCGTAGATCTCGTAAAGCGAGCGAGGATCAACCTCCTCCGGTCGTGGCTCATCCTAAACCAATAAACCAAAAACCAAGTATTCATGGACCTCTCACCCCGTAGATCTCGTAAAGCGAGCGAGGATCAACCTCTTCCGGTCGTGGTTCATCCTAAACCAATAAACCAAACACCAAGTATTCATAGACCTCTCACCCCGTAGATCTCGTAAAGCGAGCGAGGATCAACCTCTTCCGGTCGTGGCTCATCCTAAACCAATAAACCAAACACCAAGTATTCATAGACCTCTCACCCCGTAGATCTCGTAAAGCGAGCGAGGATCAACCTCTTCCGGTCGTGGTTCATCCTAAACCAATAAACCAAACACCAAGTATTCATAGACCTCTCACCCCGTAGATCTCGTAAAGCGAGCGAGGATCAACCTCTTCCGGTCGTGGCTCATCCTAAACCAATAAACCAAACACCAAGTATTCATAGACCTCTCACCCAGTGGATCTCGTAAAGCGAGCGAGGATCAACCTCTTCCGGCCGTGGCTCATCCTAAACCCCTAAACCAAACACCAAGTATTCATAGACCTCTCACCCAGTAGATCTCGTAAGGCGAGCGAGGATCAACCTCTTCTGATCGTGGCTCATCTTGGTGACGTTGGGAGGCTCCATCCTCTGTCTGATCCAGTTGCACTGCTCCAGCGAGTTGATGAACATGAACTCGATACCAATGTTATTGCAGTACGCTTGCTCGAGTCGGTTGAGGATTTCTCTGTGGCAAAATAATAAACTATACATATATCATAGCTGTAGAAGAAAAATAAAATATTTAACACTTTTCAAATTTGATCTTAAAACCAAATAATTTAAACTTTTTAAATCTAGAAATATGACATGCGTAATAAAAAAAAACTATTAATTAAAGAAAATATCAACGCGTCCACGACTTTAAGGACCGGAGTTCGAATCCTGCGCTATTGGTCCATAAGTACGATATTGATAAATGTGGACATATTAAATATATAATTTACCTGAGCGGTAGCGCCTTCTCTTTCTCACCAATGAAAGTGGTGGAGGGTAGTTTGAAAACCCTGTCCATGTCGGCCTCATCTAGAATAAGGGTGCCAATAAGAGTGGGAAGGTCTGTTTGTTTGTAATCACAATATATATATTTGATATAAGACAGTATAGATGTATTGAATAGAAGCACATAAAAGCGTATTCAGGTGAAATCATATCCCTTTACTAGTTTTGATAATAATAATAATAATGTACACCCGGGTATATTAAAACATTACATATGAGTGCAATATTTTTATATTTTAATATGAGCCAAATGAAACAATGGACGACGAAAGACGGACGACGTTGGACGCCGTCCAGGAGTGATATAAATATTACAAGGTCACAGAACATCTCGCGCCTAGCTCCGACGGGAATGACGAGGAAACTACACCTATGATTAATTACACACACATGCAACACATGCATATAACAACATGCACCCAATCATGCATATAATGGGTATGCGATCCTGTGGTGTTCATGCAATTGCAATGGGATTAACATGGCGTGCCCGGGGAGTTGTGCGTCACACTGCGTAGTCATGGCGACCGACCAACGAAAAAGAGAAAAGAAAAACAAAAAAAAATACTCTTTTTTTTTTCTTTTTTTTCCTTTTTTTTCTTTTTTTTTTCTTTTCCAATTCCGTATCCATGAACTACGTCCTGCCGTCGCGTGCGGGTTCTATGCCTCTTACCAAACCTGTAGCCGCTGTGAATCACCTCCCGGGGATTTTTACCCTCCAATTTGTTGGTTGGTATTTCCAGGGGGTCGAGTTTCGCTATATGATGTCCTCGGATCTGTTTTTAGTTTGCATAACGTTAAGTAAGCGGAGTTGTTAGATAAAGAAAATATATATGTATATATAACATATAATAATTAAATAAGCGTTAAGTAAAAAAAAAAAAAAAAACATTCACTAAACTTAAAATATAAAAAAAATTAATCGATGTCCTCTTTCGGGCGGGCTGTGGCTGTGGAATATCCAAATAATGCACCGTCAGCACCAAAGCACCTTCATACGTCAATAGTAACAAAGGCATGTTGTTCTATTGACTGTCCATAGTGACTAGATACACCTCTAGAGACTACAACCGATATCACATTCATATATATAAGGATACTCTAACAGAGTACCACACTAGTAGTAATATGTTAATAGTATTATATTGTAACCTAGTTATTCTAAGTATTATTCTACCACTGTCTTCACTCTGCTAGTAAAGGAATATGATCGGGCATTTCATTACTTACGGCGAATAACATATCATTAGATACAATACGAATACATAGCATCATTAATTTGTTAAATATATATTTATATATATATATATGTATAGACCGAATATTAAAAAGCTAGTCTCAAATTAGGTATTATTTTGTTTCTTTTTTTTTTTGATAATTTATATAATATATTTAAATTATATCAATACATTCATAGACTCCGAACCTAGGCCAATGTTAAATGATGAATTTAAAAAAAAAAATTTTTTGTCCTAAAACTGATTAAATAATTAGGAAAAAATCTGCAATATCTAAAATGAAGTAAATATAGCTTCATTAAAGTGTTGAAAGTAACGAGCCGTTAATTATCTTTAGCAGATAGACAACATTAAACATACATACATAAACGAGAACACAGTGAGAACGAAGTAAGAAATAAAACTGAAACTGGGCCAAAACACGCGTTATCACTGATAATAATTAAAATTAACGAAAAGGGAAATCTATCTGCTCTGACCAAACACTCGTGTCTATGAATACATAGTTCAACATGAAAGCAATTGTTAATAGCCTGTTAAATGTTTTATTTATTACTTATACTTATTAGAGATAAAGTTCAAAGTTCCAAATATGCGCCGGACCAGACACAATAAGATTATTGCCAAGAGATCTTAATGAAAACGATACTAAAATAAAATTGAAAGTACAAGTAGTTATATATATTTTGGCTCGAAAGTAAAGTTAGTATATTTATTTACATACTCGTATTTTGGCTCGAAAGTCAAACTTTTAACATTTCCTATCACCACAGCACCATACTCAGTCACCACTACATACGTAACCCGACCACCGTTATCACGAAGCGACTAATCTACTGCAGTATTTAAAAGATTTTCGACATAAGAAATTTACAAAATATAAAACCCAAAAAAATATGTCCCCCAATTGCACCTAAAATGCTTTCAATATTAATAGGAAGACACTGGTTGTAAAAAAAAATAACTATTATCAGTACCTTTAAGAAGGCGTCCCAACGAAGCGTTTGTCTCCACGTATCATAACTAATATAACTAATCCAATTAGCGTAACATCCCCAGAAGCCTTCGGGTACAATACATGTTAAAGCAGAGGCGGTGTAAGCCGTGCATTGCATCGCGTTGTAACGTGTTTAAATATAAAGCTCTCATCAACATTTTGATATATATATAGATATAAATGAGATATAAATAATCTCTTCGCCAATACAACCAGTATAATCCTAAAATATCGCATCCATACCGAATCGCACGTGTTGCCTAATAACCGCCTCGCTGGCGAAGGCTCGGAGGCCGCCGTGCCAGTCCCCGCTGGAAACCGGGTCCCCGGTCGAGATGCCCAGGGGATCGAGGCGGGCCACGAGGTGACCCCGGGACTACATTTAATGTACTCGTTAAAATTTAAACAATTTTGAAATTTACCCAATCGGCCATTAAACATATAGAGTTATCACAAAATAGTTCGCATAACATTTCAAAATAAAATTATTAATTGTATAATCCATAAAAGTACCTAAGCCCCGTTATATGTACTATTAATATTTAATGATCAATAAATATACCCGAAGGAAGAAGTTGAGACTAGCCGTTGTAAACTCGGTCCTTATTAGTACATCAACGGTAAATAGAGACGATTAATAGGAAACTTCTAAATCCAATTATATATATTTATTATATATTGAATATTCTCAATATCACTAATGCAAACAAACCATCAACCTAAGCTGCGTAATATAACAGACATGCAAAACACATGTTACATCATTATTATTACTGACGAGTGATTAGTAAGCAAAGAGGCATTGCAATATACATTACGTCGCTACGGAGAGGGATAATACGTCACTCTAATGAAAACAATCACTGCACTAATGCACATATTGTATTATGAATATTTAATGTCAAATGTGGTTACTGGATTACTAGTAAAAAAATGAGAGTTGACGTTACTACGGGCGGGCTCAAAATTTTATAAGTGGCTCCCGACGTGGGGCAGGCGGTGAAGACGGCGCCCAGGCCGGGGCCGAAGTAGTGACGCCAACGAAATTTTGACCTAGTGATTGTTCCCAATCGTACCGAAGTTGAAATATTTCCTCATGATGAGCTCGGAGCGCGGCGCGCGCATGCCGAGAGCGGGCAGATTGGCCGTGGTGATGCCCAGCGGGTCCACGTCCGCCGCCAGGTGCCCGCGAGCCTGCGCCCCCAGGGTTACACCACCCGACACTCACACTTATCCACACTTATACGCGCTTGTACTTGTACTTGTCCCGGACACAAATACAGATAGCACAAGTACTCTAACCACCCGACTCGGGAAGCTCTCTATTTTGAACATTTTCTTTAATCGTCATATTTATTAGATTTCGATACTGTTTCGATACGATTTTAATTGTTCTTAATTTATAGGGCAATTTTGATGGTTGATATCGTAGACCATTCACGCCTGACGTACTCAATTAAAAGACAAAATTTTGGAAAACAATTAGTAAACAAAATAAAGTAAATGATTCGTTGGTGAATCAACTAAATTCAAATAAAATAAACGACCAATGTGACATTGCTCGTTGGAGGCAATCGGTGCCACTTGAGCGTCGGTGGGCGCTGGTTTTTAGCGGATAAGTGTGGTGTCTCGTTTGGTCGTGACATGACTTTTCATCAACTACTCAGTATTAACCACTGCAATGCCAATTTCCTTAGACTCAATAATATAATTTTATTTAAGCTAACCGGTTAATCCTACGGGACCATATAATCTACGATGTGTGCCGGTATGCCAATAGTTGTAGAACAGAGCCCGCGTACAACAAGGATGACATATTATTCGTGACATTACTTATTTACACTAACACACGCGGGGCACTCACTCCACAAACGCATAGACATTCAAATGTATTCAATTGATTCGTAAAATAAACGTCCAGTACTGTGTTATACCAATCATAATTTTATTATAATTATTATCAACTATAATACTATCAATATGTATATGAATTAATAAAATTATAATTGGTATTTCGCAGACGGACGGACGGACGGACCTACCAGAATGAGCAAACAATAACAAATAGTTATAACAATTGTAAGTGTTATCACCTGATAGCTCCTGATGATGGCCTGCACAGCCAGGTGGTCGTCAATGATTTTCTCGTTGATCGGAGAACCTGTGGTGAATTGTGATTTATCCCAGTGCGGTAATCCTCCCCTCCCCCCCCCCCCCTCTCCCAAATATATATAACGGACCAAAAATTTTGTTTACTAAGTTTTGCAGTGTCTTGAACATTTTTTTTGTATTACGGTACATTTTGGCAAATATATTTTTTTTAATAAATCATTTTTTTTATTGTCATAAGGTAACTCGATCTTGGGCGTACACAGTGAATACAGTACGTCAATTACGAATTTCATTTCATAAGGAAATTGTTTTAGTAAAAAAAAATTCTCGTAATAATAAAAAGCTACATTTCGGTTCATGTAAGATGATAATAAATAAGACTTCATTAACAGTAGTAGTGCTGACCCTACAATGTTTGTGTCGCAGTGCGGACAACGGACAATCATTATAATTTGTGACTGTTTAGAAACATTGAAACATATATTTCATACAGTTTATCTAAAAAAAGATAAAAGATACGTATATATCTGACGCTAAATTGAAGTATTGGATTTATATGATGGTGTTGATCGATAACGATCATGACATGTAACTTACCGGCGGATATGGAAGTCATGCCCCCGGCGGTGGGGACGAGCGACGTCAGAGGCACCTCGTTCTTAGAGTACGGAGCCAGGTTTGGGGGTGACGTGTACGCGACTCCAGGTTGAGCGCCGTTCGTAGCGTTCCGGAAAAATGCATCCCAGGACTATTGAAACATATAAACGTTAACGACCCATCCATACATATGTTTTAATAAAATTAAGTGTCAGTTATTAACTCCATTATTAACAGCTTTTCGCTAAATGCATGTGAAAATATATACGATGCTTACATCAAAAAAAATTTCTGTCTGTCTGTCTGTTTTGTTCGGTTAATCTTTGAAACGCCTGGACCAATTTCAACAGGACTTTCACTGACGGATAGCCGATATTATAAGGTCCAACGTTTTAGGATTTGGGATACTTTTATTTTAAAAACATATACCGCACGAAGTCGCGGGCACAGCTAGTTTTAAATGTAAAATTAAATTAATATATGAATAGAGTACTATAGCTGGTTTGCATTGTCATACATTTATTTAAGTTTCTTGTTAAAAACTCCAAGTTTGTTTAAGATTTGTTTTTCCTGTCGCTCTTATTATATTCAATACTTCATACGGTTCTTAAGTCGCGCTCAATACGAGTACTCTAAATTACTCATAGACGGAAAATAACAAAACACGCGTTAGGGATAATAACTAATATATATTCAAGACGTTCTCTAAAATTTACATCTTTATAGTAAAGATTAAGGAAAACGAAACTAAATGTATGTTGAAATAAAACAGTAATATTAAAAATCTAGTAGATCATAGGTTATTTTGCCGGGCGGGATAATGCTTTATAATTCTCGCAACCAAATAGATCACATGACTAGAGACGGTACGAGTGCAAGCGAACATAAACCAAAGATATTTAGTTTATTTTTAAAATACTTGACGTTATATCGGAATGTCCGTGAACTAGTAACGGATGACCTCACAGCTGACCGGTCTACCGTTACCGTCACGTCACACAACTTGTTTAGAATTGATAAAAAATATAGATAACGTTTTGGCCTATATTAAATATATTTCAATACGTGTGTGCGTGTTCAACGCGTGTATGTGTGCGTGTGGGTGTGTTCAATAAATAGGATAGTGCTATTTCGTAGGTGTGTTACAATCATTTTGATTTCAGTACGTTTTACTTTCCGATCACCACTTGTTCTCGTAACCGCGAGGGCAAACGACAAAGTCCAATTATAAAGTTAATTATTTTATTTATTGATAATAAATTATAATTAATAATGATTACTATTTGAACTATTTACTATTATTATTCTAATAGTATAATGTATCGTATTGATATCAATCACCCGTCGTAGTATGTTTGACTTCGTTTGCATTTTGATAAAATAAATAAATTCATAGATTTAAATCTCGTTCTATCAAAACGTTAATATTAAATATGATTACAACCTTTTGAATTGATTAATTATTATTGATTGGTTTTAATATATTAAAACATAGGACACGTCATTTAAGGAAAATAATATCAGTAGCAATAGCAAAATATACAAAAGAAATAATTTTGTACTAAAAATATATGCTAAAATATCTATCAGCAATAAGCGGGCTTTAGAATTAGAAATACATATTGTTGATAGCCCGCTGGCGGAGAGTCAAATCAATACTCCACAGTACGCGCTTCCAGCGCCATCTATATCCGTAGCATGAGAAGATTATTAAAATATAAAATGAAAACAAAACATTAAAATAACTAACTAAGAGTACTTGCTTTACAAAAATGTTAGAAACTAATAATAATTCAAAGTAAATCCAACGTGAATCCGTATGTATTTCAAATTAGCAACATTTAAAGTAATATCGTTATCCAGTTACATCCGAGCGCGAGGCGGATAACCCACGTCATATCAGCACAAGACTCGACTCAAATTGGCCTCGCACGACATCGTCAATTTCACGCGACCTTCACGATACTAAAACATCACTACCAACCACCGAGTGCATAATATACTTCTGTAGAACTAAAACACATCAAATGATCCAAACCTCGAGATAACATGAGGGACAAATTCAATTGTCAATTTGAAGGTATCTATGCTGTACGAGGTTTAATAAAACCTTTATAAAACAGGTTACGAAATCATTTAACCAATTAAAATTAAATCAATATGTCAATCAAATTTTGATTTAAAATATTATTAGTTTAGAAACAATATAATAAATAATCAAGTATGTTATCAGTAGTATTGTCTAGACTCGAGATGACTCATCGGAGATCTCGTGGTTGTCACACAGTTGACTCTTGCTTACTTATCTCTTCGACTAATAGTCTATGCTTTTGAATAATAATAGTATAAAAATCTATAATAGACTTTTACACCTTATCAAAGTAATCAAGTGATGCACCACACTTCAATAAGATTATCTAATCTCGAGTTATCATTTAATACCTACATTTACACACCCATAATATATTAAGAGCATTCTGATGCGTCAATGACGACTTCTTTTAGTTTAACCTACTGATGACAAAATATTATTAATAGAAATATCATCCTGAATCCTGCAATCTTATCTTTGAATCAGTCAATCAGTCACTCAGTCAGTCAGTGCTTTTACATTGCAATTTTCTTAGAATGGTTTTCTCAGTCAATCAATCGATCGATCAATCTATCAAGCTTCTATATACATTTGTGTTACTCACCGCATGCACTGAGTTAGGGTCCGAGAGCCAGGCATTGTACATGGTCTCCACGTAGGCGGAGCTTGACCCATTTAGGAAGGGTTCCGCGGCGGTGGAACTCTTCAGTCTGTGAGCATTCACCGTCACCGCGGCGGTCTGATAGAAATATATAAATTAATATACTGTTGTATTAATATATCATTTAATTATATTATTTAGTGTATCCATAATATTATAATTCATCTATTACTAAACAAGTAAAAATATTTTGATATTTTCCTGCTCAAAAATAACTAAAGTAAGCTCATGTAACAGCTATTCGAGCTGGAATAGTTTTGTCCATAAAAACCATCACATATGTAGCTCTCTCTCTCTCTCTACCTCTTAACTAGTAAATTGGATTTATCACATGGGTAATTTTATAAGATAATTTATAACAATGTTTATGACAACTTTTGTGAGGACAATAACCGTAAAAATAATCAATATGTAATGTATCATAAACAAATGTAATTGATTCATTTAGTAGTTATTATAACACATTACAACAGAGGGGACTTTTTGTTGAGATACTAGTACTACATTAAGATTTATTTAATTATTATGCAATACTGGTGTTGCACAAAAAATATACTTGAGATAATCTAATCATTGAAGTCTCAATTTATATGACATTGATATCAACAGGAGTTAAAATTATTTTAATAACATTCAAAAGAAATAAACACCGATATTACACTCAATAGTGAATTACAAATGCAGCTAACTGGTTATATTTGTAATTCGCTTGAATAATATTGAAATATGCTTACAAACACCAACAGATACATTATAAAATGAATAAAGTGAAATAAAATAGAAAAATCACCTCCCAACATAATATAATTATATAACACTATACAGGAAGTAAAATGCATTGATAATTATGAATTTTTCATTTTCACACAATTTTCATACACAGACCTGGTGTTTAAACCTAACCAAAACCAAAAGTTTGTCAAAAAATAGGAACAAAATCAATTTTTGGGGGTTGACCCTGTTCGCTTGGCCCCGGCGACAACCCCAAAATGGTTTATAATTTCATTAAAAACAGAAATGTTCTTGAAATGTCTTATTTCTTTAAATTTTTATATGAAAGTCAGCTAAGTAGGTAATCATTCAAATAGGACAATCCACAAGCACTTGTTACAAAGAAAATATTGTATTTCATGTTTAACCATTAATTATGTATTGAGACAACCAATTAAATAACACTTACCGGTATGTTAAAGAAACAGAAATCATTAATTTTCCGCTGTAAATATACACTTGCACCTAATGAACCTATAATTTTATAAAAAATATAAAAAACAGTCTCACCTGGGGTCTGTTGAGGAGCCATGATGCAAATCTTTCGGTGTTGCCAATTTTACTTGTAGCCTGGAGCACTATCTTTGCACGGTGCATGTTTATTTCTTTAAATTAAATACTTATTTTAATGAGATGCCGATCCTGTAAAGACATTGCTTATTATTCTTTGTATGTAGTAAAATGAATTTGATATACTAAAACTATGCTCAGGAGCAAAGTATTAACAACCAACAACAACAAATCTACTAAATAGTTACATAAACTAATCAAAAACATAAATAACTCTTTTACTCGGGTAAATGATGAATAGAAATACTGATTATTTTTACTGTAACGACTATAGAATCGTTGATTCTTAATATTTATATATATATATTTGTTAAAACTATTAAAATTTTATTATTATATATTAATTTGTGAAGCACTAGCATATTATAATTTTATTTATTATATCTTTAGTACGGACATGGTAGGTAGGTAGTTCTTGACATTAATTTTAAAAAAGTAATAGTAAAAGTAATGGTGAAAGTGTTAACTGTTTTGTTTAAAATAAAAAGAAAGTTACCAAAAAATGTGAATTAATATTTGATTACAAATATATTTTGTGTAAAAGAATACAATTATGATAATAAAACATTTCAAGTGGGTTACGGTGACAATTACAATGTCAAAGTAACTGGCACACTGACAAGATAGACATATTTATTTTTTTGGCCCTTGTAGAGGCCAGACTGAATCCACTGTATCTACCTACCTTTTATTACAAAATATATTATGTACATTAGGAAAGTTATAATCAATATTTGATCTATATTTAAAATTATTAATCTCATAAAATTTATTAAGAATATAACATAAAGGGCTTCGTAATAAAGCAAAAGAAAGTTTATAATATAATACATAAATAGCGAATATTATTTAAATAGACAATCGTGAAAGATTTCAAGGTTATGTAAAACTAATTTAAAATTATAATAATCATTAATGGATACGACATAAAAAATGTATATTTAAGTGTTTTTATATTTATTGTGAAAAAATATGTTATCAAATGAGTAGTGATAATGGATAATTAGGAATGTTGGACAGTTACCTTACATGGAGTTTCAAAAATACGTTGCCTACTAGTTTAATTTAAGTGAACATACCTTTAAAGGGGGTTTCCAAAAATATTTGAAGATGAGAGATCAATAAAGAAAATCCCGTGATTCAAGGTTACATAATACGCACCTTTCTATTACGTATTTAAAATGAAATGTTAGTACTGAGAAAGACAGCGGTGTAATCAGCGACAATTTTATAGATATATTTTTTAGAATAGTTATTACCTTTTAAACTTTTTAGTTTGATTTCGTTCGTAACCAAATTTGATTTTGAAATAAATTATAAAAATATATTAAACATCTTTTTAAACACTTCGTGCTTTTCCTCCCCCACAGACAAGGACTGAACGTGAACTAGTGTAGAGCTTGACGTCAGTAACATGGATTTATCATAGACAATATTTATCTATTGTAGCTTTGCTTGCTAATAACCTCCCTCGTGCAATTTTATCGAAATTGTCAATTATAACAAATATAATTAAAGTCATCGAAAATATTGGATAATAAATTTATTTATGTAAATCAAAGAAAAGGTTAATTGTATTTAACCTAGATCGAGGTTGAGGCAATGAAATCGAAGAAAGAAAAACACAAAATACATTCCATATTCATGTTTTTTAAACTGTAAGTTTTCAGTACATTGATACATAATATGTCATATATTATGTAACGAATACATAACAACAGAATAAAAAATTTAATATTCAATTTACGAATATATACGACACGCATTATCTTATTTTGAATGAATAGAAAAAAGACGTGAAAAACCATATAATACTTACATTCGAGCTTTCTTAGCAGTATGTATTGTGTCTGAGTTTTGAGTTGACATTCGATTAATTTAATTTAAAGTTTGCAAATTATTAATTGATCTCTGTTTAAATTATTGGATATACGGTTAACCAGATGTTTTGTGGACAAAACCAGAATATTTAAATCAGAATGAGAAGGTTTCAAGCTGGTATTTAAATAATTTTCTGTAGTAATTCTGTTATATAAAAGTTTTTGTGTATTGATAATGAATGAATTGAATGAAGATTAATAGATAAATAAAACTAGATGAAACAGTAGAGATACCAAATAAATAATCTTCCATAAAAACTTTTTAATAAACGAAGTATTCCATTTGTCTCTATCCCATATACTGCTTGACAACTATTTCAAATGTCAGTTTGACATATTGTTATGTCAAATAGCATAAAAATTTATATTTCATAATTATTAACATTGAATATTATGACTCTTGGGAATGAAATAAATAATTAAATGTTTGAGCTATAGTGTGTATAGCAATTAACAGGAAAATATAATGCATAGTTTGAGGCTTTTTAAAATTCCCAAAAAAATTGCTGTCTTGTCACAAATCAGCAAGGGAATTAATAATATTCCTGAATGTGGCCAAGGAAAACTTAATATTCCTAAATTTTACAACACAAATACACAAAACGACTACTATGAAAAATATAGAAAATACACTAATAAACGATTATTGTATTCTATATTATTTGGTGTTGCAGCATATTCTTCATACAAGATTTGGTACGTACCGAATTCTTAAAAAAAGAAAGTATTACTTATTATTTATTTTCCTTTTGTGTAATTTTTGTAATTTTTCGATTAATAAAATATTTTTAGAAAAGGAAAAAAAACTGAGTACATAAATATTCTAAAACAACATTTTCAAAGCTTTTTAAATATTATGTTTCTTAAAATAGGTATATTCTTAAAAACGTCAATGCCCTAAGTCAATAATAACGAAGAGAACATGTCTGTGTTTTAGGAGTCAATACAGAATAATTCCTTCAATAACAGCAGCTGAAGAAATTTCAGAAAATGAATCCGAAAGCGAAGTAGAAACAAGAAAAAAGAGATATAAAAAGGAAAAAATTGGATTCAGAGATAGAAAGGTAATTAGTATTTTTTTTTCTCTTTATTTATATTCATCATCGGCTATGAAATCATAATCAGAAATTATCTTTTTTTAGATATATAATTGGTTGTTAATCCTGTGATTATTCCATATTTCATTGCAATGATCTACATATGTGGCATCTCTTCAGTTGGTTTTAACTTTGTAGGAGATCCTATGTGCTAGTTTATTACTATGGTTTTGTATGGTGGCGTTTGTATCTTGTACTACTATTTTTAACTGTTTCTTCAATTGTTTCCATTTCTAGGTGTTCATGTATTTTTAGTTTCTTATGAGCACATTAGAAAATTCCTATATGGAATTGCTTACGGATCCCCATAGTTCTATTCCATAGCTTCCAATCGGTTTTAAAATAGACAACAATAGTGACAATGGAGATTTTTGTCCTACTAGCCATATCTATATCATGTAGAGGACACGTGCAAGCAGAGAACCCTTTGGTACCAAAGCTTTTATTTTATACAGTTTAGAGTTTACTTTTACGCCATTGACTTGGAATGTTTGTCCTTCAAGGTATGATTTTAGAACCATGTAGAAAAAATAAGCAGTAATGTTTTAAGCTTATACAGTAATCTTTGGTGCCAGATCTTGTCAAATGCCTGCCGGATGTCCAGGAACACAGCCAAGCAGCACAATTTTTCTTTCAATAATTGTTTGACTGTGAACAACTCTGTGTCCTTATTCCACAATTGAGTGCCCTTCAGGAAATCTGAATTGATGATTTGGCATTGTCTCCTCATTTATAAACACAGGTCTCAGTGAACTCAGATTTTTTTTTCAAATACTTTTGATTTTACCGATAGGAGGTTAATGTGTCTGTATGAGCTGAGATCATCCGCTGATTTGGCTGGTTTTGGTAAACTTTATTATTAGATTACATATTTGAGACATTTTCCAGAGTTTAGGATATGTTATGTGCGTAGTACTTGTATACCATTAAATGACATGATTAGAAACACTACTTTCTTTTTTGCTAAATGTTTTAGCTCCTGTGCTGAGATCCAACCCCGGTGTCTATTTATTTTAGAGATTTCGTATCTTTTTGTGCAGTTCTTTAGGTGTCACTGGTTTTATTGGCAGACTAAGCTATCAATCACATTTACCACTTTATTGATTTCATGTTCAAACTCTTTCATACTGATTCATTTGGAGTGAAGACTTGCTTCAGATGTTGTGCAAAGGCTTCAACTTTATCCTCTGGTTTCCTCATCCAGTTTCCTGATGATGTTTATAAAGGTGGAATGACTTGTTGAGGTCGTTTAAGTTTTTAGTGATTTTCCACAGACAGACAGTAGTTCTTTTTTAGAGCATTTAAGGAGGATATTTATTGATCAAATCCGTTATATTCATTACCCGCAATTATCGCTTTAGGTTATCTAGACGCCTTGTTAAATTCTGCTCTATCACTAATCAGTCTTACACTCACTTAGTTGTCACTTTCTTCTTTTTTGCGACTAATCAGTGGGATATCTTCCTGACAATTATCTGACGTCAAATGAGGCATTGAGCGCCATGCAGCCTCTTGGATCTTATTTGTTACATAGGGTCAGATAGGTTAGGATAGGTTAAGGGTCAGATTAAGAGCCAGATCAGTTGTTAGTGAAAAAGAAAAAGCGTAGAAATGAAAATGGTAATGAATACAATTGAGTACTTTACCACAAACTGTTGATACACACACCTATGAAATAAATCCTTTCATTGAAATCGTAACTACAATTTATAAGTATTATGGATAAATAATAAATTAAATTAAAACATTAAAGTCAATATAATTAAACAGTTTTATTACAACTCACGCTCAATTAATTTTTAAATATATTATTATTATTATTTTTATTAAGTGTATGTTTTTGTTACTATGTTTTTTTTTATATTATTTTTTTGATGATCACAACAGATTATTGAATATGAAAATCGCATGCGATCATACTCCACACCCGATAAAATATTTAGATATTTTGCAACTGTGAAAATAACATTTGGAGAGAACACGGAAGTTTATATGACTCCGGATGACTTCCTGAGAGCCATCACTCCCGGCATGAAGCAACCCGACGGTATTATAGTTTTTATTTTATAAAAAAATTACATTCCACTAACAAGATTCACAACAAATGTCAAACAATTGCCAAAAACTATTTTAATCGGAAGTGGAAGTATACTATGTTTTGTTCATCATGCTGTTTACAAAAAAGTTTTCATAACATAAAGTGATATTTGGTGCAAGGCTAAAGATAAAAAGCTTTGGAGCGGAAAAAAATAACTAAACTAATTAATGTCGTTAAGAAGGTTATTAACATCAAGTAATGAGGTTAACGGTGAAAAATATTATTATTTGTTAGATAGATGAGCACAGAAATCTTTTTTTGTTTATTATATATTTTTTTATTTGAGTGATTTTTTATTTATTTATTTATTCTTATCTTTTTCACTTTAAATCAATACCAGTGATCACTTGTTTAAGTCAAATGAAAGTGTCAGGAGTGCTATTTAGATATCATATATCAAAATAAGTCCTTCTCTAAAGACACTCTTCAACTTAAATTAAGACTACGAGGTGACCAAACGCGCCCTGCGCTAAGAGGAGCCACACAAACTCAGTCGGGTATTTCTTCATTGTATTCACTGTTTCACAAACGTCAATATTAGATTACCATCGGAATAAAATATTTTTTTTATTATATGTATATATATACATATATATATTGTTTTTACTACAATAAGGTACCGTGGTCAGAATAATATTATAATAAATATTCGTTCCACCATGCCGCTGGATAGATCATCGAGTATGAGAACCGTATGCGCCATTACTCAACACCAGATAAGGTATTCCGTTACTTTGCCACCCTCCAAGCCCAGCACCACGACCAGCACGAGGTGTTTATGACCCCCGATGACTTTCTTCGATCTATGACACCAGGGGTCAAGCAACCGGACGGTATATGTTAATGTGTATATACTTTACTATTGGCCGGCTATCAATTGTCATGAAAATAAAATTAAGCTTTGAGTGTAAAGTATGTTTAAAAGTTCTTCTGTAATTCTAAAGTAAAGTCATACCAAATGTTATATTTACTCATTTGGAGAGATGTGTTCTTCCGTAGGTAAAGACCGAGCACAAAAATATATTTTGTTTTCAAGAAAATTTTCTTTGCACTGCTTTTCCCAAGAGAAGGCGTGAATTTTCTAAGACCATCAATCTTTTAATTCTCTAGATAAAGTCTCAATTTTAGTCATTGATTAGTTAAAAAAATATAAAGGTATCTGATAACCGACAATGTTAAAATAATTTAATAATTCCTATATGTAACAACAAGTTTATTGGAATTAAGGGAATTATAACTAATGACTGGGCAACGGTTTGGTTTACATATTAGATACCTTCATGTATATAGTATTGCAAATTATCAATATCTCTAATAATTGTCACCGAGCTTCTAATTTCTTAATCGCTTGCACTCAGCCTTATTTTGTATTTGCTTACAGGCTTGGGACTTGATCAGTACAAAAGATATGACCCAAAGGTAAGAGTTAAAATAACATTATTTCAGGACGGTAATGGAGCTTCTTTTGGGTGATAATATTTTATGTAGAATCTAGGTAAATTATTTTTTATCGTAAATTTTCACAAGAATTTGGTCTCTATAATGTTTCAACCAAGAGAAGTCCATTCCATCGTTTCTTCCCATATTAAAATTGTTTTAAATAATGAATTGATTAATGAGGCTCGTTTTAATCAAACGCTAACTCTTCCTAAGCACCGGCACTGTCTACAACTCACGCTACTTTCTTCTTTTCAGAACGTCGATGAGGTACTGTCCTTTCGCGTCTTCTCCACTAACTATTTTCTCACTTTCGTAATAATATATTTGTTTTACGCACATTTCGATATTACCCCCTTTATGCTAAGTAAATTCACTGAACCCCGATCCCAAATAATCAATGATTTAGTAGACCTTTAGTTTTTATTTCTATCGAGAGCTGCCTATGCCTACTATTATTTCCGCATGCACCGTTTAAGTATATTTAAATTAGGATGCCTCCAGCGTAGACTTTAAAAAGGTTTGCATTTTTGTTTTGAATAGTGTCATTTATCAAATCAACAACTGTTTAAATCTAGTTCTAATTTTAGTTTAAACATACGAATAGATATAGATTGTATGCCTTTTACTTAGTTGAGGTTTCTGATTTTGAAACTAGGCGCTTCAAGAGCATTTGATGTTTGTATACATTTTTTAATATAATGTCTTCGTGCAGACCATAAGCCAACGTCTCAACCTGGATCTGGATGAAGATTCAATTTTCTACAAGCTTGGATCCTCTGGACTGATAACCTTTAGCGATTACATCTTCCTGCTCACTGTACTGTCAAGTGAGTACTAAGATTTGATTATTTGATTATTTTATATAAGTAAAACTAAAACATGTTATATTTTATACCGTTTTAAATCTATAAGACCTTGCTTCCGGGTTATACTCGTTTAGATATATAAAATTTTATTCCATCACTTACACTTAGATCAATAACAACAAAACATCCTCATTAACGTTATATATTTATTATATTTTTACATAACTTCGATAAACATCTGAATTATATCCGAACATTTCAAAATCTATTCCATAGATAAGTAACAATTTGTCGAGCATATCCATATTGAGTTGACCGAAGTAGTATTTTAGTAAGGCGGCCGTATTTTTACCATCGCGTGATTTGTTCATTACAGTTCTTAGACGCATTCTTCGATTGATGACTCTTCGTCCCAAAATATCTCCCAACCCCAGTTGCTGTACGACGTACGCTGAATCTCTCGCTAGTGTTTCGACCTTAGCTACCACCGTGTAGTTGAGAGCGCAGGGCGAGCAGAACTTGTAATACGGTGCCCAGTGTTCGTCAAAACTAAGAGTTCCAGATGCATATTTATCAACAAGATAAGCTACGAATTCATAGAACGTTGGGCCAAACGACTTTATCGGTCCTAAAACTTTTGTAGCTGCGTTTCTGTGTTCGGCTACTATTGCTCTCGCTAATTTTCTGTAATAGGGAGGTGTTATATTCTCGAGCTTATCTCTGTAAGCCGATAATAGACGCACGAAAGGATCTCTCACAACCAGGAGTGATAACACTCCCGGAGTATTAACAGCATCTCTTAGTTCGTCTTCTGTAGGCCTTGGAAATTTTCTACGTGCCAATGTTAGTGGCGTATGTCTCGTTCTGGCAAGGAAGGCTTTATCGTATCCACCTGAAAATGTATTATCATTATTATTACTAACTTTACTAATTAAAGAGATTAAAGTTTGCATTGATGAAATAATAATAGATACCTAAAATATTGAAATTAAATAACCACGAAGAGCTAGCCGCCTTAAATATATTACACCAGACAAGATTGTGAACGTGGTCCACAAAGAATTCCTTGCTGTTAATGGTTTGTTCATCAAGGGACCTTAAATTACAAGTTTCCTGGACTTTAGCAACCCGCTGTTCCAACTCGCTTATAGTAGCGTTATCTGGTTCATGCCACTCGCTGTTGCGTGGACCCTGCTCCTCATCTTCGCCTAAAACAGGGCCTTGCATCTGAAATTTGTCAATTATTATAACAAATTGTTATATTAAATCTTTTTATATAAAGCTAATATTTGCCATCACCATTTGAATTATTTGTGAAATTATACCATGTGTTTTGTTGTATATAAAAGGTTTTGTTTAAAAAAAAAGACCAAAAATATTTTGTTCACAATTATTAGAAAATAATTATTTATAAAGTTACTCGGAAGTGTAACTTACCAGCCACTTAGTGTAATTGTCAGGTTCCATCGACCAGTCTTTCACAGTACTTTTCCCTGTGCTTTTCAAAAACGTCAACTTCATCACAACCACGTAGAGGGTGGCCCAGAATAGGAAAGTCACAGTTTTCGCGCTGCACCTCAAGCACGGGAACACTTTGGTTTTTATCCGCGAACGACACCTCTTCAATGAGAATAACATTTTGTTCCGTCATGTGGTATTGAATTGAGATGAATATGGAAGAAAAATTTTAAATTATTGAAAAATTAACACAGGTATTTTATATTTATTCCGACTGGAACATGTTTCGCGCCACCGATTAGACGTATGTCGGAGTCACTCGGAGCGAGTCGCGCAGCATCCTCCCACGGAGCATGAGCGAATTTAATGATTTTGCGATCCCGACACTCGACCTCAGGCTTTGCTTTTATCTCGGACACTAACATATTTATCATCACATCAATGAGTAGGTTTTAGGTGACAAATATAATAATTATATGCTAACATAAAGATCGTTTTCTTGTCTATATGTGTCATTACTTGTATATATAGACATTATACTTAAGTATATTACAGCACTCATTTCTAAATGCAGGCACGAGAATTTAAGTCACATATAAGATTCAAAGAAGTCATCCGCAGCCAAATAATAGATTAATTATAAACTTGGGTACAATGTTTCAGCTAAAAACGGAATAATTCTTATTAAATTATCATTTAAAGTGTTCGGAATATTTAAAAGTTAACCTTTTAAATATTCCGAACTATCAACGTCTCTGTAGTTCCTCTATAAGTATTACAGTCTAATAAATAAAATCTTGGAAAGCAAGCGTTCAGAAAAAATGTATTAATAACTTTCAACCTCCAAGGATAAGACAGATAAACCATTACAATTACCGTCCCATGTTAGAACTGTTCACTTGTTCTGCATCTGCATCACAACACTATCTCAAATATATAGTTTCCTGGTTTCGACAACCTATCCAAGACATAACTAAAAGGATATCGTAAATATTCCAGCATCGCGTCGTCATTTCGAAATCGCCTTCCGAATGTTCGATCTGAACGGCGACGGCGACGTGGACTGCGAGGAGTTTGAGAAGGTCGCAGCCTTGATCCGGCAGCAGAGCAGCATCGGGTCCCGGCATCGCGATCACGCTAACACTGGAAACACCTTCAAGGTATTGATGCTACATCATGACCTTTCCTTCGCCAACATTATTTTTAATATTATATAAATCTTTTCACGCACTTCCTTCATACATAAAGTAGAGCTGATTCATATTTAAAATCTTGTGGTGACATGCATTTTAAATTTCCACTTGACTGTACCATTTGAAACAAAGGAAGTGTGAATTATTTTTTTTTATTATATTTAAAAAATATTTATTTAACAAAATGTTTTTTTGCAGTCGCTGTAATAATTGCAAAATTTAAAAAAGTTTCTGTACAACTTTTATTAATGGAGCAACTCTCGCTAATTTCGTAACACACATATTCTACAATGTATCTTTTAAAAATAATCTATGAACAGTATACAGCACATTGATTAATGACTTTCAGGGAATAAACTCAGCTCTCACAACGTATTTCTTCGGGTCTAAACTGAGCGAGAAGCTGACCATTGAGAAGTTCTTGGATTTCCAACATCAATTGCAGAAAGAAATTTTATCTCTCGAGTTTCAAAGAAAGCAACCGGGTATATGCGTTATGTATATTTATAATATATTTATTTATCTGTTACTTAAAGAAAAATATTAAAGCTGTTTGATAACTGTTTCCAGATGAAAATGGACGCATAACTGAGGCAGATTTCGCCGAACTACTCCTAGCCTACGCCGGCTATCCGGCTAAGAAGAAGGCTAGGATGCTCAAGCGTGTGAAGAAAACGTACGTTCTTATTTAATAACATCATTTTTAAACTTAAATCTTGAATATTAAATTAATATTAGTATGTAGATACGTATTCTGTACAAGTTATTTTCATTTTTTATGAAATTAAATGAATTGCATCGACAGCAACCTTCATAATGAATACTATTTAGTAAGTTATAACTATAAAAATAATTGTTCTAGTTTCCGCGACCACGGCGTCGGCATCACCAAGGACGACTACCTGAATTTCTTCCACCTCCTGAACAATATCAACGACGTGGACACCGCGCTGACCTTCTACCACATCGCCGGCGCCTCCATCGACCAGCCCACGCTGAGACACGTGGCGCGCACGGTCGCACACGTCGACCTTCACCCACACGTCATCAACGTGGTCTTTACCATCTTTGACGAGAACAGTGAGTTCACCATACCACATAACAGCACACTACATACCACACAGTAACACACTACGTACTACACAACAACACACTACATACCACACAGTAACACACTACGTACTACACAACAACACACTACATACTACACAGCAACACACTACATACTACATAACAATACATTACATACCACACCACAACACACTACATACCACACAGTAACACACTACGTACTACACAGCAACACACTACATACCACACAGCAACACATTACATACTACATAACATCATACTACTTCTCACACAGTAACACACTACATACCACACAGCATCACACTACATATCACTTCAATCAATGGTTTTTCTTGTAATTTAAAATACAGCTAAAATCGCAGAATACGTGATAGTAATAATATATATCCATTAATATATTTATTAGCGGAACACAATTAGAGTAACATTAATTATGATCAGAATCAGATGTAACGGATGTGATTATATTTGAATTGAAAATGTGTTTGAAATGTTTGATGTGAATATAACTGAATGATATATCGGTCCGCAGTGGACGGCCAGCTCAGCAACAGGGAGTTTGTGGCCGTGATGAAGAATCGACTGTTACGAGGTCTCGAGAAGCCGAAGGACACGGGCTTCGTCAAACTCATGCATTCGATTATTAAGTGCGCCAGGGACACTAAGCCGGCCCTGCTTGACTTTTAGTACTCTGGAAGGATCATTTAACTATCACAATTATGAAACTTGATAGATAACCACGGCCTGGAATCGAACTTCGAACTCTTCGCTGCTCCGTCAACTGAGCTACAACGTCACTCCCGTGCTGAATTGTTTTTTCTATATCTATTAAAATACATATTAAGCATAACATTTTTATAGATAATTAAAAAATTCCTTCATTTTTTAAATAATATTTCGAGAAACCGTGTTTAACTCTCGAATATTTATATCATCAAGATATTGTGAATTTACGATTTTTAATTTAATTTACAAGTTATAACTATGTTAAAAAACTTTAATATCATATGAATTATAATATATAATTTTAAAATAATGCTTCAACTCCCATTTCAATACAACATTATTTAACACTTTCTTCAAAATTATGCACGATTTCTATGAACTGTAACGCACGTGCTTATACAAAACAAGTTTGTTTGCACCTTTAACTACTTTTATTGTCTTGGGTCGTGTGTTTGTGTGTAACGGACATTTTGAACACGGTTTAAAGTTCAAGATGTCGTCATTTCAAACTGCATATCAAGGACCGATAACTATGAAATAAAAAACACTTAAAGAACACTTATTTTCAAATATTAACATTTCCTAGTTTTCTTTTGTGTGAAGCTTTAAATTGATTTGCCATTAGATAAATATACATATATAATATATGTATTATTCTGTTATTCTGGTCACTATGTTATAGTTAGTAGTAAATCAAATAATCGAATATAAATGTATAATTAACTGTGTTTGTTTGTCATCAAGACTTATTTCCAAAGATATTATATTATATATATAAGTGTTAGTTTTGCTTTAATTTTAATATTAAAATTTGTATTAATCTAATAAGATATCTTTCGTCCTATTTTTTGTATAATTATTTTTTTGTCATTTGTTTTGTTGGACTGTTTTACCTCGACTACTGCTTAAGCGATAAATAAATTATAAAATGTTACGAGTTATTTTATTTTTGACGAACCTTTCAATTTGGGGCCGAGGGGACCGAGCTAAAAAATATATTATAAATAAAATATGAAATATAATTTTGGCGAACCGAACGTCATCCCAAATAATCGGGAGCAATGAACCTAAACCTAAAATCGCGAAATCGACATCGGCCCAGAAACAGCTCGCCCAAACATCACTCGCCGTCGCAAAAAATAGACATACTTTAATGTTGCCCGGAATAATTCTAAATAACGCCGACACTGGCCGACCACTGGCCGACCGGCTGTGACGAGAGCACCACGCACCGCCCTCTGGTGAGTACTCGCAGCTCTACTGGTAGAATTTTAAATTTATTTAATATGCTTCGTTGCCAACCGCCTACACTTTACATTTCGATCATAAAGATACCAGAAGATGTCATCTTGTTTGTTTGACATGATTTTTAACTTATGTCCCTAATATTGGATCCTTTAGGATAATTTTGATATTAATATTAATATGCAGTGCATGTCTGTCCATGATACGCGTAGGTTGTATAATTTTTATAACAGCCAATCGCGCATTGACTGACATCGTTACGAATTCTATTACAAGAGTACGCATCATGTTAACAAATTGAATATTCTCACAGCGAGCGTTGAAGCTTAAGGAACTGTTTGTTCATTGTTAAAAGACTGCTTTGTTTTAGTAAGATTAAAGACATCCAAATGGCGTACCAGAGACCACCATTTTGGAGGGTGCCGCACCAGCGTTTGGATCCCGAGGACGAGCCGAGGTCCTTTGGACAGAGACGAGTAAGTATTTAAAATAATATAATAATTAATGAAATATATATTATAACCGTGAGCGTACATCGTAAAGCTTTATGAAACGTTTATGTTAACGAAATGATTATTTGTATTTTGACCATTCACTAGTAAATCCAAAGCCATAGAATAACTGAGTTGAAATCTTTGCCAACTTTTGTGCTGGAGCAGTGAGGTCATTAACACCGAATATTTTTATAATTTGAAATATTTTACGTAATGATTGTGTAATGCTGATTGAATTGTAATATATTCTTTGAGAAGTCAGTAATGTATAAATAAAGAAGAGAAAGATATTGCCAGCTATACAATATATGAGTGTCTGAGCTAAATGAGCAGTAAAAGCTATAAAGATGACATCTATTAGTTAACGTGCCAAGTCGAGGCCTTGGTAAAGACCTCTTGTTTCTAATCTTAAATCATATTATTTCCAAACGTATACTTAAAATATCACCATTTTGTTTAAACTACACAGTTAAATAAACAAAATTCCAAAAAAAACAAGAATGGCATTTAATCCCAAATGTAACAGAAACATCAGGCTTGAAAATGACTCGAACGGTATTCCTCTTTTTGATTTTCCATTTTCATGGTTCCCTAATCCGCTAGAAACCTCTATATTTCGTCTTGTCCATCCATCCGTCCGTCTCTCCGCTCTCTAGCCGATAGACTTAGTACTAGAAAGCTTTAATTCGGTATGAACATAGATATAAACCAAGACGATAAAGTGCTAGAATAAAATTTTGAAATATTTTTTTTTAGGGTAGTTTCTCTACACGTATCTATTTTTTTTCTCGAGTAACCTTTGATGTGGGTATCGTTAGGTAATTATTTACTAAAACCATTTTTCAATTAAGGAATTCATTTATCCAACATTAAGCTTTAAAGTGCAAATTGTTATCAAGTGTGTCCCTCTATATCAGCAAATTTTGGAGGTGTGAAAAAATTCACACCTGCAAAATATAATTCAAAAATTATTTAACATAGAAGTGAATATCTTAAACAGATCTACAAAAAATCTGTGAATGTGTATGTCTACTCGTATATATTTATCCATCCATGATGGACTACAACGGAACCCGACATTGCGCGGCTCACACGCACTTGGTGTAAATGGTTTAATAGACTTCAGACTTTAATGAATTTGTTTATTATTAGAATTTTTTATTAGCAATATTAATTACCCTTTCAGACCATAATTCATAATTTATTATTTTTTTAATCAAGGGAATTAAATTTTAACAATCCATTCAATCACATTAAAATTAAGATCTCTAAAAAGGTGGGACGAAAATTCAACTGTTTTATTTTGGAATCAAAATTTCGATATTTCTTTAATGTTAAAACAAAAACGTAACGTATCGTACGTATTCAATTAAACTAAATTCTATAATTTCTTAATTATATAATACATTCTATTCGTCGTTGACTCCGTCCTCGTAGACGGAAAGAAACATCATTCCATTTATAATAAATCGTAGGAATCATAAAATTACTGGATTGTGGATTATCAATGACCCAATTCCAATGAATATGGTTGGTATAATTGCTATTATTTTAATAGTTTTTGCATTGACATCAATTGGGAGATGATGATGAGTGACTGAAGGTTTTGACAAATTTGAAATATACAGAAAACAAATCACTTTTTAATTTTAATAATACCAATACAATTTGAAGGTAATGCCTAAACAGTATTTAACATTGATCAACAGATAAATTGTTCAACGAGTAAGGTTAAAGTGACGATTGCCAAAATAATATTTAGTATCTAAATGCCAAATTGCTCCTATCTTAGTAGATGATTAATAAATAATCTATTAATAGGTGCAATACTTTTGATCATCGCCGTTCAATGAAACGACGCAGTTGTGAGTACACTCATCTCTTAATTTCGGTAGCAATTTCCGTCTGTGAAGGTGCGCAAATGAAAAATCATAAAGATATATAGGTTTTTATATTAAACTAGCTATTATCCCCTAACTTCATCTGCAAAGAATTACAAAATTCGAAAGTTCTATTCATATTGTAGTTATTACACTTTTAGAGTAAATTTTTGTTTTCCTGCGCATGCGATATATTTTCTCTAAATTCTTACGAGTATTGGCCCCACGGTATAAGAGGTGGTTACGATGTCGATGATCGTGGATTCGATACCACTGAAAAAGATATCCGTAAGTTGTATATATATAATATATGTAAAAAAATATTAAAGTTTATGTATGTTTGTCAAGTGGCATATAGAATCATTCTAAATATTTGTGCTTGTCTCATCTGATAGCAAAAACTCGTTGGATGAAAAAGAATATACCTACATATCAATCTACTTTTGTTTTGCTAAACTATCCGCAGTTATTATAATCTCTGCAATAAAGAGAAAGAGGATAATGTGTGTTATAATTACATAATATGTCTAGAAGTTTTTCTGGTTTTGGTCGTATCGGGATATTGGATTTTCCTGGACCACATACGACGACAAGCTTTCAAAAATAAAAAGTATTCCTATTATATTTAAACAGTATACCGAAATTTGCTTTACGTTTTGAAACAATGCACAAGATCTACAGTGTAGCATTTTGCGAGGTTAACGCGGTCCTTTCAGCTTCCGTTCCTTTAAAACTAATGACGCGATATTATATTCAAATAACTTCTATATTTTTATCGAGAAACTATTAGTTCTCAAACGTGCAGTTCGCGTCGTGTGCGTTAAAACAAAGAAAAGTTGCCTAAACGCGAAGTAAACATTGCTGTGCAGTTGGCCATCTGTTTGGACATGGTCAGCTTCCGTTAGTCGAATTGGGTCGACCGGCAGGGTTACTATGCAGTGGAGAGGGGCGGGTATATTGCGGTGGAGCTAATTTTGATCTCAGAACGTCTCGTTTCATCGCCGTGGTCGCCAGTCCGCGCAAGAGCGCGTCCGCGTTGCAAGTCAACCCTTCCGCGATGGGGCGAGTGCACACATTCGTGGTGACATTGAGGAGGGACACCCGCGACACTAACTGGGGTCTGCGCCTGGTGGGGGGCTCGGACCTCGCCACTCCGCTCATTGTTACGAGGGTACGCCTGTAATCTGTAATACCGGTGTAAACAAACCGGCAAACTATGTTTTTATCCGCTTCGGAATCAAAACACTGTCCTCAGTATACCTATATTTAGTTATTTAGGTACACAATATATTTATAATTACTGATTTTATTTACCTAAAAAAATATTATATTTTGTCAAGTACTATTTCGGGATTCCTGGACCGGTCACACATTCGACAGCTGTCGTACCGTGATAACGAGATCCGGGTTGACCCACATAGTCTCGCGTCTGTCCGCGCCTAAGCTTTTGTTTATTACTTCAAAGGATGGACGAATTCTTTCAATCTGATGTTTATTAAGCTGATTGTACACAACTGTATTTAAATTTAGATCCTATAACATAAAGACAATTAAATTTAATCGAATAATGATTTCATAAACAAAACAAAAGATTGTTATTTCCAGTAAATATAATATAAGAAACGTCTCCTCTGAAAGCATTTATATTGTTTTTTTTTAATTTACACAATTGTTCGCTTCAGGAAAATACAACTAAAATTTGTGTAAAACAGGTGGAGCTACATGAAAATTTACCCCATTCTTATCTAAATAAAATAGAATTAAAATAAAAATAACGTTAAATATTTGTGGTCGAGTCTTAATATTGCAATAAAATTAGTGTTTCATGACTTTAAGTATGTGCTGCGTGAGTCAGCTGTAGCTATCGTAGTTTTATTTATAAAAGCCGGCTCGTTTCAGGATGTTGCATGAAACGAAACGAAACAACAACTTTATTAATGTGTTTTAAAACATTATATTATATAAAATTGAAACCAAACACAATTTAAGCCAATTTTACAATATCAATTACTATATATATATAAATATACAAAACAAAAATAAATCTGAATCCAAGTAATTTGATATACAAAGTTATTAAAATTAATCAAATACGGATCTAGTAAACGATAATTTATTAATTTATTTTCCATATATTCTGAGAAAACATTATATTAAACCAGTATAAAGTTGAAATTTGAAATAAAAAATATTTTTGTTTGTATTTTAAAGTTGTTACAATAGCAAGACAAAATACAGGATAATCAAAATAGAATAATCACTTAATTCTTTTAACAATATTTGTGAACGTTTTTTCTTCTTAATTATTGACTAAATATTTCGTTATTCTTGTAGTTTAATCAAGCGTAGATATAAAATTGATTATAGAGGAGGACATTTTGGTCTAGAGAACAGAGAGGTATTTTTTATATGCAACCCAATATTAGATAATTCGTATTAAATAAATAAATAAACCGTAGCGTTTGGCGCTCCGTCGTCTCTGGCTACCCCGCAAGGGCGTGAAGGTAAATAAATAATAAATAAATAAAAGGGAAATCTGTATTAAAATAAAACCTTAATTGTAATAATTCTTGAGTCACGGGTGCAATAACATCTATTGCATTCTCCTCTAGATCCAATGATCTGAATTCTGGTCTCTTCTTATAATTCGGAAGAAAGCTTAACCAGAAGTCGTAAGATTGACTGTGTATCACTTAATAACTCACGAATGATCTTTTAGATGGACTCTTTCCAGTCTAAGATAGGCTGAATAATTAAGTCAGTGACTCCTTTTAGGGATTTTAAAATGCCCTCACGAGGGGTAAAGTAGGCATTTTAAAATAAAAATTAACTAGTAATAAGGACTACAAAATTGTCGTAGTTGCGTAGTGTAGCATTAAATAAATATAAAAGTAGTTATATTATAATTGTAGGCCAAAACAGGTTTTCCGAAAAGATTACAGAGTAATGGAACTACATTTTCGCCGGAGCAATAAGTTATTACTGCACCAAATTTAATCAAAATAAGTTTTTTAAAGTTTAGTTTGTGTCAGTGCGTATCATGTTTATTTGCGTGTCTGCTTGTAGTAAACCATTGAACCGTTGTGAGTGGTTCTTGTGAATGGGAAGCCTTGTCTGAGGATAGATGAGTCAGTTGTTTGTGGGTAATAAAAGTTATGGTGTCCAAGTTATCAGCTCTCATTGACAGTGAATGAATCTCAATGTCGAAGCAAATAATGCTGAATTTTGTTTCGATATATTTAATTTAAATTTAAATAATTATATTAATCATATTTTGTAATTATTGTAATGTTAATTAATTAATAAGTATTTCACTTATATATTAATTCTATATTACGAGTACATGTAGATAATTATAAGAAAATATTATAATGATATATTTATGACGCCTTAATCGAAAAAATAAAGACTGCGGTAGAGAAACCTCAAAAACATTACAATCAATTAACCTAAAATAACATCTATTAATGGATATTTTAATTCCTACAAAGACCTTCGGCACAGCCTCTTATCCGTGCTCTGTGGATTTATTGCTAATGTATTACTGATATCACCTTGAACTAATTTTTATAATCGTAATGTTATATTACAGACACTTCCTCTTGTGTTGTCGGTGTTGTGTGTGGATGACTCAGTCGATCCATTACTGTAGATATATATACAAATATATCTATATTTCTTTAAATATATGCTAAAGTATATTATTTATAGAAGAAATATTTATTATAGAATAACGCAGGATTCATGTTTCTAGGTTCTCTGTAGAGATTATGATATTATGATAACAGCCAACCTTGATTTGATCGTTTTAATGACACTATTGTGTTGTAAAATTTTGTTGAAATTCCCGCAGTTACAGTAATATTTGCTGCGACATTTACAAACATATTTATAGGTTTCTGCATTTTTGATGGTTGATATGTAATAGAAAATAAAATATTAATAACTGTCTATGGCGACTTCGATGGCGCGGAATGATTCTTTTGAGTATAAGAGGCCTAAATTACCCCTTAACATCAGCTTTCCGCCAAAAATCCTGTTAAAATCTGTCCAGCCGCTTCAAAGTTATCCGGATCAAAAACAGACAGAAAAAAAATGTATATGTAACTATCTTATGTAAGTGCCGTATATATATATTCATGTAAAGTGAAAAGTTAATTTGAAATTATAAATAGACGTTTAAATTTCATTTACATGTTAGATTAATTAATTTAATTTTACTAGGTTTCAGTTCTTCGAGAATAGGTCAGGGTAAGAATGATTCGTGAAACTATATTTGTGCATTCCAGTTGCCGCCATGCATGCCACGCCACACCATGCACTTGTGAAAAGATAACACTCCGAGCAGAAGTATTATTCTGAAATTAAAATAAAATAATGTTTCTTTAAAAGTCTTTATTTTAAAATTAATTAAATCATAACAGTAAACAATTCTAAATTAATATAAAGTTTTCTTAAACAAACCTCTCTTTTATCTCGATCAAAATAACGTATTAACGGCTTTTAACTTTGAATTATTTTGCGTATTTTTGCAGCTGGAACGGGATAAAGTAATGTTTTTTCAAAGTAGCTAAAGGTGTTGACTTCTAACCAATAACCTATTGAGTTAACGCAACTTATTTCGTAAGAGTTAGATACGTGTTAGTGATCTCACATCGCAATCACTCGTCAATCTCATCACCTCACCTCACGTCACCTCACCTGCCACCTTGTCCTTTAAATGACAGGTCATTATTGTATAACATATACACGTCCTCGCCATTGACTCCGTCCAAGTGATGGATTTGCGCAGATCGTCGACGTATGAGTCTCCGTGACTGAGACGGTTGTTTTCAATAAAAATGCTAGTGAGGGTCGACATGACTACGTACATAGACGCATTTAGCCTGGAACCGAGCCAGGCAATGCATAGCGCGTCCCGACCCCCCTTCCCCAAACTCAAGGTCACCCTAGCTGACACTTTGAAAAATACACCTTTACATCACACCAGGCTTAGCCTAAAGAATTTGAAATGTTAATTTAATTATTAATTCGTTAAAATAAACAATTTATGGAATTACGTTATAATAAAAACGAAATATTTTAAGAATAAATTGCAGAGCAACAATTTATTACATTCTTCTGCTGAAGCAGCTTGGGTAATCCGTTAATCAAAATAAATAATTCATTCATTCAAATGCAAAACAAACGAGTATCTTTTTAAAATTCCAACAATCAATGAAATCTGATTTACACTTTCTTCATTATTTTCCAAAAAATAGATAATAAACGATATAGACCGAATGTGGGACGAGCCGTAATACTCGTATTGGCCTCACTAAAGCTAAATTCTGATATCAACACCGACTGTTGTAGATTTAAAGTCATGCAGGTATGATATACTCGCTCCCACAGAGATGAATGTACTACTGTAGAATGTCACGGGCATGTCTTTGTACCTTGAGAACAGGTGCTTCCATGATAATTATAACATTCGTGTCATTATTTTGAAACAAATATTTAGATCATACATTTCGTGATCACTTGACAACGCGGTTTTGGGTCAGGCTGATATAAAAATAAACCGCAAATGCGATACATTAAATAATAAACAGGATCATGATTGAGTCTTATTTATTGCACATTATATGCAGTTTATGTCTTTTAAAATAAAGATATTTAAAACCCATGACGTAAATAAGATTATAAATGTTTGGTATATATTATGTTATTTTTCACTCGTAGGTGACCCCGGGTACGCCCGCCGGTAAGGAGCTGTTGAGAGGCGACATCATTGCGAAAGTAGGGGACTACGACGCTAGAGATTTGCGACACGAAGACGCGCAGAATCTTTTTAGAAATGCTCCTAAACAAATTAAACTAGCGGTCCAAAGGTATGAATATTCATAGAAGTATTTTAATTCATTAAACTAAATATATATTGAATACGACTAGTATTCAACTGTGTCGGTCCGTTTTATTTTTGCATCGGCGATCACCATCCTTGGACCATTTTCATTTAATATCTTGCTCTACATTTGACATTTAATTATTGTGATAAATTAAATCAGAACATGTAGAGACATCATCTGATCCAAATTAATGTTTTTGATATTAATCATTGCTTCATTTAACACGAATTGCCTGTAAATATCAAATGTAATTTGATTTAAGAAGCGACTACGTTTATGTATACGAGTATATTACGTTAAGCAATATTGTTAAAATTATGGAGAATATTTTATCAACATAGACCCAGTGCTGAGTCACTAGTACAAAGACGGTCGTGTATTAATGAAATTTCGACTACAATTACAATTATAATGAACATATCAAACAATCCTTTGATTTGTATGTAATTTTTTGTATGTATTGTATGTAATTAAATTTGTATGTAAACTAGTTTGATGTAGGACAAGTCCGAGCTCACACCTATACACTCTCCCGCGGTCCCCCGGTAGCTACTCGCGAGTGCCGACCCCCAACTATTACCGTGACTACGAGTAAGACCATAGGTGTCGTGTCGTGTCGTATTAATGAACTTCCACTTATTATATTTATATATTATATATTCTTTGTCACTATAACATACTTGATGTTTTAATAATGTCCTAACTTTTCCTATATAATAACTTAGATGTTAAACAATTATGTTGTATTCAGTTATTGTTCAATATTCTTCACTCGTTAATATGATATATATTTTGTATTTGGGATTAACAAGAGTGTTGTATAAGTTTTTAATGTCAATGAAATACATAGAATAAAATAATTTATAATGATAAATGTACATGAAAATTTAATTCTTATGTTTCATATACAAACTTTAGCAACAATTTGAATCGTTGCTTCAATAGTTAATATCAAAATCATTTCAATTAGGCATACATGAATTACTAAATTTATTTACAAAGTAAGTATGAGGAAAAGAATGGAAAAGAAACTCCAAAAGCACGTTTAAAATGTATAATATATTATTTGACGTTGACCGATGATGATGATTTGTCAAATCGTGTTGATTGATATGTAACTGTTGGTGCAGGGAGATCGATCGCGACTTCAACCGCTCCGCAGCGCTGGCTCCTCGCTCTCCCATCCAGAATGCTGTGCATCCACCGTTCAGGTATGACGAGATTGTATATGTACAAATGATATACGTCGCTCCTTTCTATCTACCATATAATTTTTACCATTTTTAATACATTCATATCATTTTTATTTCAAAAATTTGTCTTGATATAACTGATTTCAAACGATATTATCTCAATATCTGTCGCATCCAACTTCCTCTAAGTTGGATGCGGGACATTGGGGACACAGCTTATCACAAGAATGCAAATTATGTCATTTTTGTAGAACACCGAGTCCTCTTCCGACGAGCGCGTGGCGCGGAGTGGAGTCCCTCCCGCGGAGCACCCCGCTGCCCTTCCAGCCGCAGGTGGAGGGCGAGTACAGGACCCTCCTGCTGGCCCCCAACACACGTAACGACGACGGTGTCGTGGACGAGTCCATTGGGACCCAGGTAATTACTTTTAAATAGTCTAACAAACACGTAACAAGTGTCCTTGTCGAGTTCTTAAAAGGATTCGAGAAGTCTAAAAAACAACTGTCTGTCGTCTGTCTCTTAAGACAGAATAAGAAATTATTAGAATATGGCGCAGTAAAGTATTTGCACAATATTCTAATAATAATTGAAAGGAATATGTAAATTACAAGATAAGCTACAATATATTAATATTTTAAAAGACCGTTAAACTTTGTTTCAAAACAAGTCGGTTATAAAGATTATTAACGCTTAAACACTCAAATCTTAATCTTGACGAGTATGAAACAGTAGACTTACGGCGCCTCCTGTAGAGTTTCGTAGAACTAACTCGTAGAAGGATTTGTTGTAGCATTTACAGATATTTCTGTAGACTCACTACATATATTTTTATAATGGTTTTCTCCACCAATTTAAAAATATTATATATAAATTATTTTAAATCAAAACAATGTTTAAAGCGTATTTGCTTTTTAAACTTTATTGTTAAAACGAGATTTCGTTTTCCTCTTTCTTGATACAAAGAATTCGAAGAATTATCCTTCGTTTAATAATGTACAAAAAATTATAATAATATATTTTTTTATATATCTGAATTTTATCTATCTTATTAAACAATATGTCACAAGCAATTTCTACTAGATAGAGTACAAATAAACAGAGTACACATAAGGAAGATAAAACTAAACAGCAATGATAATCAGGAATAAGGAAAGAAAAATAACTTTTTTTACTTAGTATTCCAAAATACTACTATTAGAAATATCATCATTCTAGGTAGGCATATTTCAATCTCATAGTCTGTTTGGAACATGATATATTCATAGTCAGTGGGACAACAAACCACGAGGATTTTTCGAAGATTGAAGATTGAAGTTTTCAGTATAGCAAAATCGACAGCTACGTGCGTAGCCAATCAATTGGAAATAGGATTTTTAACATTTAAGATTACGTGGATCGTATAAAAATGAAAAAACAGTAATTATTGTAAAATAAATAAATGTTAAAAAGCTATAAAATTATCGTGAATCTTTAGCAATCTGTATAAATTATCCTTAATGACTTATTTATAATTATTATCTTGATTATCGAGAGAAGAAAATCCTTGACTATAATTTTTCCTCGCCAAGCTTATATTTATGTCATTGACCTCTAAATTCTTGTCTGAACGCTGTCACGTCTCTCTGTGATCTGTGATCTGTGATCTTGGGCAAATAATAGAATTTGATGACGTCACTTTAGCGGTAGCAGCTGTTCTTAAACATTCCTTTTCATAATCGTTTAAAAAACCTCTGTATACCTTCGAGTACTTCTCTAGCGTCTACTTCCCCAAGAAATAGGTTAACTAAACTACTTTTAAACTAACTTAGACGTTTATAGTCTGGCTCGTTGCCAGAATTCTCTTTATTTTGTTGATATTAATTAGTTACAAGGTATTAAATCTACCATCACGTAACTAGTAATATAAGCCGCTTACCAATAACACTGAGAACGTATGGATGTATCAAATAGTACTTCAAAAATGAACTTCGAGAATATTCTGATTAAAAGCTGGGATACATCTGATTCGTGCTGCGAAAATACACCTGGTGACATTTTATTTATTAGACAAATGTGTAGTGTGGGAATTAAACTTATACTTTACAGAAAGTATACTTAGAAAAAATATTATTTCACTTATTTATATAAGTAACTGTGTTTAGTGGACTACATTTAGAGCAAATATAAATCCTAAATGAAGACTGGCGATACTCAATGTCATTAGATTTTGGCTGACATAAATACTGAATATTTTGTACGCAAGGCTCTAGGCGTAGGTTCTCGCCCACATAGACTATTTTCCCGTCATATTTCCAAAATAGAATGCATCGAATGCCGTATACTAGAGGGGACTGGAGTCAGTCCGCGATCGCTCGCTCCACAACACGTTCGCGCCAACAAGTGCTACAATGGCCGTCAATCCCAATTTCTTCCCCAACGGATACCAGGATGCGATGCATCCAGAAGAAGAAGTGGTCACGAACTGGGTTCGTCGATAGAATAAACTATCTCCAGTGATCAAGCAAACCCTAACTGTGTGCTGTATTTTTTCTAACCTATTTATTTCATTATGATATAGAATTTCAAAAACAAATTGACGCTAACTAACATCACATTACCGCTCTAAAATAATCAAACGCTAATTTAGGAATACGTAATCTAAATCTGGTTATAGACTTAGATCTATCTTCTACGTAATAGAAATAACTAAATACTGAAAACACAATCAGAGCCGTATTAAAGTTAACAAGTTAGATATAATTGTTAACAAATGATTACTTTAAAAAACTTAACAAGTAAAGTCGATAAAAATAGTACACATGTATAATCTTGTTTATTTTATACTAGCATTTACTATATAATTAAATTTGACTAGTATTATTTTATATTTAATAATAATTAATGTGAAATTCTGTTAGTTTACCTCATTCATCCCCTCTTCGTTGTACGTAACGTTTGAGAGGCCTTGACGGAGTTTTCATGGCGCGTAACTCTTGTTAATTGACAAATTAATCCAAATTTTGGAGTTGTATCTAGTTAATTATATCTCTATTGAAATATAATTAATAATAATACGACTATGTTGTATTTATATAGGTATAGATATAAAGATTATGTAACGCAAAAACTTACTTTACACAAAAGTTGCACCGTCACACAAATGGGTCGGGCGTGAGTTTAATCACAGGGGATTAGAGAAGTTACATTCTCGATAACTTAAATTGAACCAATTACTATTTATAGATTACTCTCGCTGTTCATCATTAACATTCACTTGATATTAAAGCGCCAGCTGCGTCCTATTTTAATCTCAATGTCGCTTGTGTAAATAAACTGGAATTTCATCATTAGCCAAAAGTTACAGTTTAAGAGTAACAGTCGGTAATAAGGTAATAAAAAGCGTGGACAAATAGAAAATAATATATAAAATAAATCAATGTAAGTCATTGCGTCACTATCTAAACGTCTTTGTAAACATCTAATGGACAGAAATAAACGTTGAGACGTTGTTTGCCCGTTGGTCACTGGCACAATTCAGTATTCTGACTCGAAAACTTGCTTCATTTTCGATAACGAAGCAATATAATCATAAAACAAAACCTTGAAATATGCCATTATGATCCATAACGCTTTAATGTATTTCGCAATGCAAAGGACAAATTCATTCGACTAACAGTTTAGACTAACGTCTTAGATATTTTTATGAGCGACCTACATGTGATCGACGTATCACTGAAATATAAATAAAATGTGTCAAAAATAATAACCTACATCAAATAACCTCGCTACGGAATTAGATTCAAAACTTTACATTAATTTGTGAACAAAATATATTTATTTAGAAATTAAATTTTCCTGAGCTCATTTTTAAATAAATTTTTAATATACTCTAAACTCGTTACAATAAGATGCCAATTAGGCTTTATAGAATGTCTTATATAATCCCATGCTAATCGACATTTTAGATAACTAAAGTCTACCTTTCAGCCATACCGCACAACTCCGCTAGTCCTGCCGGGCGCTAAGGTCCGACGCGAACCGGGACCCACGGAGAGCTACCTCAGACACCATCCCAACCCGGCCATGAGGGCTCCCCCCCACCACGACCTACGCGACACGCTTATGAAGCAAAAGGTTAGTTGTGAACACTAAAAGCAATCACAATAGTATTCAGTACATACAAACTCACGCGACACGCTGCAGCAAAAGGTTAGTTACACTAAGAAACAATCACAATAGTACATAGAGGAATGAGAATTAACAAACAGTTATATTATTATTACTCTTTCAGTAATGTATAAAGTTTCTTAACTTTTTTACACTGCACACTTTATTACAAGCTCAAGGTCGGTACATACGAGTACATACAGACGGAATCTACAGTTCTACTAAGATTTTGTGATATTTTTAATTACCGAAAACTATTTCTGCACATTATTGTGAAGTTATTTATCCGTTTTAATAAAATATCATGTTAAATACAAATGTACAAATAATAATTTAAAATTAAACAGAGAACCACGTAGGAAATGTTTTCTTTAGGTATCTTTCCACTGCACGCACGCACGCGCCACTTTTGCACTCTACAAATATCTTACTACGCTTCAATATTTTCTTGTAATATTGAAATGAAATGTATTTAAATGCTTGTTAAATCAATGCTGAAGCTACAGTGCCAATATAAAGAAGGCTCGTAAATGAAATTAAATAGAATTAACATAAACAATAAATCGATTAATCTACACTTTCAATCTAGTGTTTCAAGTTTTCACAACTTTGAGTAGCTTCAGCAAATTAAAACGTATTTAATAAAACGAGTAGGTTCTTTCTTCTCACTTAGTAACAAACTAAATTGCACTGTATAAAATGTAGATTTTTGATAAAAACTCAGGTGGCAGATACGGTGTTGCAGCGAGTGGTCGGAGAAGAGTCTAACAAGGTGGTTACATGAACGTGTGAAAATGCAGAAAAATATTGCTTACGCATGATCTTATGAACTTCATTAACGAACCCACTCGTGTGTCATCTTTATAACTGTTCGTGCACTGAAATATACTCGGCAAATACTTAACGTTATGAAAAATATATAAAAAAAATATAAAATCTTTAAGTTTTGCATTTTAATTATTTCAGTGGCTCTAATTGATAAAATAATAAATCATCTTTTCTCTTTTCCTCATTATTGTACAGTTTCTAGGTTATCTTACTAATGTCATCGTTTATATAAACTTTCTACGGAATAAAAGTATTTAAGACATTAATCCGAAGAATTTTACAACTAATTTAAATAAATGAAAGATTTAAACCAAACTTTTATGACGGTATTGGTTGATAAATGATTTACACATCTTCATTGTTCCTGTCGCGGGTCATCAGGTGTGATTTCATTGTAAATGTAACAAATATTAGTAACATTGTGTTTCCTCAGGTACTTCACAAGCAGTTCAATTCGCCTATCAATCTGTACTCTGAACAAAACATTGCCAATTCAATCAGACAGCAGACGTCGCCATTGCCGTAAGTATTTACAGACAACTAAAGATATATTATATTGATTAGTAAATTCAATAACTAAAAGTATATCCTCGAAGGTCATTCGAGTAACGCCGGTCTTAGAACTAAATTTCAAGATCATGGCTGTTTGCCAAACGAAAATATCTAAGATTTTGCCATACTGCATAAATGCTACGTGTTTCTACATGTTACGTATTCATTTTGTAAAATTATGTTTCCAAAAGTCTACGGGGCTCCACAATCATAAGTATATAACACATGAAATATCCCTCTATTCAAATAGTCGTTGGTTTATAAACTATCTACCCTAAAAAATACAGGTCTAGGAATACAAGATATTATACACATTCAACTGTCCCACAAATAAAATCAAACAACTCTTACCGGAAAATAAAAAACTAGTTCTAAGAACTATCTGGGTTATGATTAAAAACTAGAAACATGTTATATAATAAAGTATTTGTTTGCTTGCTCAGCTCTAACGGGTATTACGGACGGCCGAACGTGGTCAAGAGGCAAGTGTTTTACTAGATACGCCGCAAAACACCCGCCGACTCCATCTCACATGACGCATTAATGCTTTTTTATTTTTACTTTGCTGTCTTTCGATTCTTCGAACTTCTTCCAAGCCGAACTGTGGCAAAACATGGCGATCACGTCGGCAGGTTGCCAACAACTAAACGACCAAGTGTTAGAACACTTCGCGCCATTCACGATTACATCGTGCGATGCGTAAACTGTTAGCTAATTAAGTGTATAATAATAATTTAATATTAAGATAGAACCTATTCTACACGATTAATGTTAGTATTTTTATCGACCTGTCCTTCCTTAAAACCAAACACTAAACCGCCCCGCGGACTCTAATCGTTTCTCTGATTGTTTTGCGCCCGCTAACCGACTAAACACTAACTTCCGCCATCCGCCCCGCCCGCGACACGCAGCCACAAGCCGACCGTGCAGTACGACCCGGCCAAGTCGGAGACCTACCGCGCGCTGCAGGAGCAGACCCTCGACCACGCGCAGGAGGTCGCCACGCCCGAAGCGCAGGTCTTCACGGCGCCCGCCGCTAAGGCACGTCTTACCTATAACCTCCTCTGTTTGAACATTAAATAAATAAAAAACAAAACTTCCTTTGTTTTTGTCCTTCTGAGTTATGTTGATGGAGCCCAGTAGACGTATATTACATAATGCTTGTGTAAACAGCCGAAGCCGGTGCCACCGAAACCTACGAAACAGCCAGAGGCTCCGCCCAGCGGCAAGCAAACGACCTTCGTAAGTATAAAATAGTTCATCTCGATTCCGAACCGATTATTTTTCACAACCAACTTTGAAGGATTTTCAATCTACCTCGTACCCAGAAATCATAAAACTAAATTAAGATTTCAAATACAGTGTCAAGAAAACAATGGACAAAATCCATTCTTAACGTTCAAATATCAATATTTCCAGGTGAATTCCCTCCACGAAGAGCACATCCAGCAGTCAAACTCATTCAAGCGTCTCATGTACAACGTGCTCGGAGAGACCGAGTTCTGATTTCCTCCAGATCCGTCGGGAGGAGACGGGGGTCTATCGACGCGATGTCTCGTAGCGGTCGAAGAGATGCGGGGTTAGAAATAAGACTAACAAAATTAATCTAGGACGCCAATTAACGCTCCTTAAAGTGTGTTATGTTATTTTTCGGTGAATTTTCTAATGCTCGAGTATTAGCAATATTATTTATATTTACAGTAAGTAGCAAAGTAACTTAATACTAAGTGTCGGTTATCTGTCTGTACATACATATACATATGTATACAAAGGTTGTAAGGTGTTGAGTGTACATCTAGTCACCGGGCCCGGGCTCGGCTCGGCTCGGCTCGGCTCGGCTCGGGTCGCCACGAGGATGAGATTCGTTCGTTAATAAATTATTTATTTTTATCTAAATATCACTTTTATTTCAAACATCCCGAAAATAAACAGTCACAAGTCTCAAAATAACTATATTTATAACCTGGAGTTAACAATTTTACATAACAAAAAATACAGTCTTACAAATTTCATCAACTATAAGTACAGAACGAACGGAAAAATAATTTTGAGCAAAAAAAATAAAGAATAATAAAAAAATGATATCACAAAAACATAGAAACGGTCGTCTGTTGCGGGACGCGGGACAGGCACAGGCACAGTCACAGTCACAGACACACACACGTCGTTAAATAAGGCACTAACTACATTACTTGAACCTTTAATAAAACATGGCTTTGGAGTTCATACATACAATAGGAGGATGTGATCACCAATTTTCGATCATTTTAAAGTAAGGCTCAGCACACACTGCCGCTACGTGTGTTTTTATTTATCCAATTTCATTGTTCCTGCTTCAAGTCACTAAGGATTTAGATATATACATATATTGGCATTACTTAATATAGGCAGTGTACACACTTACGTAGTTAGTTAGTTCAGGTTTTAGACAGTGTACTCTAAGCCTTAACTTAAAGTACGTGACGTGATATAACATAGTCAATAAAATATTAAATTTATTTACAATAGCGAAGGTCAAATATGGCCTCATATTTATACATGATTCAACTTAATATCAAATTATACAAAAAAGCATATTTTATTCTGTACACAATTAACATTAAGATAATATTTAATATTTAGTCCCGGAGACGACTAGCGGACGAAAAGAAACAACTCACCCTCAACCATCTTTAATTTTTAATAATTTATATAAAGTAAAACAAAAGGCGCTTGAAATTGAAAATAAAAGCCTCTGTTCCTTTAGCACCAAATGTGGAATGTATTAAAATTATCTAACTACAGACAGCCACAGATAGCTAGAGATAGCTACAGACAGCTACAGACAGCGGAGCGAAGATTTGTTAAAACGACTATCTACAACGACTCCCAGTAGACGGTTCAACCAAATGAAGTCACCGACACCGGTCACACTATAATTATTGTTACAACATCAGTCCCAGTAACATTAACTACGAGAGACTGTTCACTTTATTTTGGCCGACGCAGGTATTGTTAGAAATTCAATCATTCCCATGTCCACTTTGTGTTGATAATTTAGTTTTAGAACTCAAATACTTATACAAACTATATTAACCCACACTTGAAAAATATTTACACCCATACTAATAAGCATTTCATGAAAAATATACATACATTACCATATACAGGATACATGCTATGTCTAGTTTGAGCTGTTATTATATATAAATGTAGATATATAGTTAATGAAGATCGTCACTAAACTGAGCACTAACAAGCATACATATTCTATTCCGAGTAAGAAAATAAAGATATAGTTATATATTAAAAAAAAAAATTTAATCAAATTATATAGATATTAATAGCAGTGCACGAGGCCTTGGTACATTTTTATAGGATTTTTAAAAATAGTAATAGTAATGTAAACGTTTGTCCTCAAGTATCAAAGTATATATTAAAAGTATATATTGTAAATAGAGAGAAATGACTATTAAATGAAATAAAGAGATTCACAGTTATTAGTAGAAGTAAACAAGTAGTCATATAATATAATATAATAATGTGTATGTGGTATGTGGTAGGTCTTATTGTTAATACATTGAACATTATCGAGAGGAGCGTGAAGTGTGGAGGCGGAGTGAAACGCTACGCGTAAATAAATAATTATTACGGTTCAAACTAACTTATTTGTGACAGAATTTATTTTGTACTTGCATATTTCTAGAGTATCGTAAATGCACTGCGCGGTCGGTCGGTCGGTCGGGCGGCCGGGCGGCGTCCCCGCGACGAACTCCGCGGTGTACGATCGTGACTAGGACGGACCTCGTTAAGGAACATATTCAATTTAAAACTCCTCTCCATCATCCCACACACTCCTAGTACTGTATCCATAAAAATATATTGTTTTTATTTCTTTCAAATCTATTGCATTAATTATTTCCGGTGCGCGGAGCTCGTCAGCCGTGGTGGCAAAGTGTTCTAGGGCGTGTCATTATTATTAATAATATTTACAACAGTTGTATACTATTTACATATCCTATTGTTCACATCGCGGGTAACAATATCAATTATAACATTGTGTGAAAAACTCATTATAAATTGAAAAATAGTATAAAGAAATTTTTTACTAGAAAAAAATATCAATTTTTAATATTTAAGGAGATCATAATAATTATTGTCTAAATTAAAGTTTTGCTCAACTTTTATTATAAACAAATTAAAGAAAAAGGTCTAATAAAAAAAATGTATTAGAAAAGAAGTTATCTTTAGTGTCTAGAGCAAGATCAGATTGGGTGAGACCAGAGACAAGAGACGAGACATTTAAGTTAAAATGCAAATAACACCGCGGTAGTAGCGATTTAAATTTAAATTTAAACTGGTACTTCATTAAATATTATTATAGTGTTTTTGATAAAACTGGTTTTTTTAACTTGGGGGAAAGATAAGTAAAACATTTGTGTATGTACATGTACATGATATGAAGTGGCCGTGAAATTTAGTGTAATATAAAATGTAATGATCGGGATCTATTGACACTTGATATACTTGTATGTGTGTGTAAGCGGGCTCCGTCATTCACACAGACACAAATCATACTAAACTCTTACTAAAATAACTAACAAAATTAACTATTTTTAATTGAATCCTTCTTTGTCACCTCATAATATTTTACTTATCATCGTTTTAAATAATTTTAATACGTCTTATCATTCTCGTTCGTTTAGGTCACACATACATATTACATATAACTATTTGTGAATATTACATATTAAATATATAGGCATAATGCACACAACTAATTAATAGTTATGTGAGAGTGGATCTGTAACGTATAACCGTGTATGCATCTACCACCTTCAGGTTCACATTCGCAGTCACACTCAAACCTCGTTCGGGTCGTACGCTAGGATATGGCTAAATTTCGAACTCGAAGGCTCCAGTATAAAAGCGGCGAGAGGTCACTCCAATAAATCACAGCACAATTCACTATACAATCACTAAATGCAGTGAGTAACTCGCGCACGGTACGCACTATCACTATAACTTGGTGGACATCTCGTGCTGCGCGAGGGCGGGTCGCTAGTAGACCGTGGGGTCGGGGTAGAGCGTGAGTCCCCGGCCTCAGGAACCCCCCCCGGGCGCGGTGGGGGGGAGGGGGGCCGGCAGGAGCGACTCGCGCGAGGCCCGCAGGTTGGGCAGCGAGCGGGCGGCGCGGGCCTCGCGCCGGGCCTCCAGCGCCAGCAGCGACCGGATGTCGGCCTCCAGCGGGTCCACGCTGATGTGGTACACGCCGCCCTGCACAAATCCACACATTACTGTCTCGTATTGAACAATTTTGTAGGTAGATTCCTTTAATGACTTCGGAAAGGTTTTTAAATCTCTCCTTAACACTTGGCCGACCGCACAGGGAGTCAAATAAGTCGTGCACCAGTCGTGATGTAGAGTATGTTTAACTGACAAAAAAAAACTAGTTAAACACGATACGTTTGCGAGTATCGTATTGTCCCACTGTATAAGCGGGAACGCTTTCAACGATTCCATACTTTAAAAAAAAATATTAAAATGTAATTTTGCGAAAAATGCGCGTTGGACGGCTTAATTCGACTCGCCCGAGCCAAATCTCCCACAGTTCACTCTGACGCCGCGGTCGGCTAAGTGTTGAGACAGTTAGTATAACATATAATTTGATTGGTCGAGGGATTAAAATTGATTATATGATGGAAACAATGAACCTCGACGGGAGGTTGTGTGTCCTCGATGGCGACACTGACGGGCTGAGACAGCCTAGTGTCCGAGTATCGTCTGGTGTCCGCGTCCTGCTCGGGCCTGCGGTCCTCCGTGAGGGCGGACAGTCGCCTGTGAGGGTTCCCCCGGTAGGTCTCGAAGCCCCCGCTCTCGTCCTCCTCGTGGTAGGCCGCCGGGGGGGGCGGCGGCTCGATGTTGGCGACCACCTGCCCCAGAGTGCAGCGCTCGCGACGCTTGTGACGGAGCGGGGGGGAGCGACTTATTGGTATTTTCTCTGGTGCGTTTTGTATAAGAAGTATCCTGTTAACAATTACTACACTTTAACGATATGATAATTCAGAATAAATATAAAATAATCATGTAAATTAATTTATATATCGTTGACCTGATTTGAAGGAGATGGAATTTTTTGGCAAAACACTTTAATAGTCACAATAAAAATTCACAACAATAATATTAATACATTCTTGTTTAACCTTTTCAAAACACACGGAAATGTTTTTGCAAAAAAAACCGGTAAAAGAAACTGAGGGTCTCTGATTTTTTTTAAAAGGTGCGAAATACATTTAACTCGTGACAAATATTGATAATAAAAAATTTATTGACTAAGTCTGTTTACGATCTTTCTACACTCGAAGTAAAAAACTCACAGAAAATCAAAAATCTAAATATGTACAAATCAAAAATTATATGTAATATATTATTTCGGTATTATACGTTTCCATAAAAAAGTCGATTTTAATTTATACGCTTCAAGTTATGCACACTTGACATTAACATTAACATCCACTGAAAACAATGACAAATTGTATAGAATAAAAATTAAATGGTTATTTCCTGAATATTAATAGTTTAAAAATAATAAAAGTAACCTTGGACTTCCTCAGAGATCATTGTACATCTTATTGTTCGACTATGTATGTGTCCACATAACAAACTTAAACAAAACAATAAAAATGACCATAAAACTATAATAGAATCGAGGTTTATAATCAGGTGATGGAGACAAAAGCAGGTTCAGACAATGAATATTCTGTTAACCTGCCCTCCTTGATCACCGGCGACCCTCCGATAGCGCTCACATTAATACCATTGTATTTTCTTTACCATGTCAATTGTTCAACCTTGTGTATGTTGATAATAACGTAATTAATTCCGTTTTTAGTGACAATGTGAATGTTAAAAGTATAATACGTATATATAAATATATATTATTTCAGTGGGGTGTTCCTCAAGGTTCTTTCCTAGATCCACTGCTAGTTCTTATTTTTTCAAGTAAACCTCATTCTTAAGAATTATAAATGTATATGTAATTGCAATACATACATTACTTTAAAATATTTTATTATAAGACATTATCATGCATTAATTGTCACCCGAAAGTAGTATTATAATGACCAAGGTTGATTTATAAAGTCAAATGTTGGCGCAAGGAGAGAGTTACTTAATACGTAATGTGTGAACATGAGACACAAAGATAGACTCCAAATATGGACCTTTTTAAAACATGGTATATGTTTATAATTAAATGAAGAAGTGAAGTGAAGTGTATCTGTCAACATTTATTAGAGTTAATAATTTTAATAAGTTCGTGTAAGGTCCAATACACATTTATAACACAAACGTCTCGAGTTTAATTTTCAAATGTATCAAAAGCAGACTCTCCTCGTTATTTTTACGTTTCACTGAACTGAAAAATAAACCCGTGAACACACTATCCGCATATCCTATATTTATTCATACCATTGCTCGATTTAATATAAATCTTTAAGTGAATTGAAAAAGAGCCTTTATTTTGTAAAGTTTGTTGTTGATAAAATTATAAAGGACATTAACATTGGAGGATCGATAAAAAACTTCACGTAAATAAAAACAAATTTAACAGTTATCGTTTTTACTGAAATCCTCGGTCGTTGACCCCGTAATTAGTGGTGAGTCAGCGTATTGTTATTATCAGTGTGATTTATTAAAGCACACTCAATGTCACACGAACACCTAACGTATCAAATACCTGTTGTGTGCCCTCCATCGGTTGCAGAGATGCAAGTATTGCCTGCACTGAATGTACATGAAGACGGCACCACCGGTGAAACCCACCGCCACGACCACCAGCTTCGTCCAGAACGGCCAAGCTGGAAGACACAACTCCCATATACATCTTCATATTTTCAATTCAAAGCGACGTTAGGATTTTTTCGCTTCAAATTCTTTGAAGATATGCGTTTCGAATTAACAATTACGAAGCCAACAATGCAAAACGCCGACTACAAATTTGATACACTAAGCAATATAAAGAAGGTTACATGTGTTTTCGTAAACAAGTGAACGCGTCTGGGAGACGGTGACGGCATCGGCGACCTTGACGTAATCATTACATAACATCATGCCATCGAGACGGGCGACCCGATTTAATTGCGATTAAAACGAAACGAAAGTCTCTTTAATAGTTTGAGATGTGTAAAATAGTAATGTGTCCGCCCCGCAGCTCCGCAGCTCCGCGTGGCCTACTTGCGCAAGATATGAAAGTATTTTGTCGGTTAAGCAACGCCACATCTCGCGCCGCTTACGTGACTCCTTTGAATAAATATACTTTTATCTGATCGCGTACACGGCGAGGCGGCGCTGGTGCTTACGTACGCCGGCTTCATTATATTATGCTTACTACTATTTCAAATTATCTTGTAATACTTCTTTAAAAAAAAAGTGGTTTTACTTGAAGGTTCATCGGAGACTTATAACTTCGTAATGATATATATATAAATAAAACTGAAGTGTCTATCTCTAATTCCAAATTAACAGCATGTCACTAGATGCATATGAATAGTACTAACATGAAAAAACTTTTGTTTTTAATTGTTCTCTCTCTGTTTGTTTGGTCCGGCTAATTTCTGGATCGGCTGGACCGATTTTAACAAGACTTTCACTTTCGAATAGCTGATTTTATAATGAGTAACTTAGGCTACTTTCATTAAAAAAAAAAAATATTCGTGGTAAAGTCGTGGCCACAGCCAGTATTGAATAAATGATTATTTATACGACAAAAGCTTTACGATATTAAAAAAAAACACCTATTCTTAAAAAAACATACAAACAAAACAATCCTCAAATAGAATTGATAATTGGCTAATATGTTAATTTCCATTTTATAAACATCAACAATTATATCATATATTTATAAATAGATATCTTCTAAAAGCACGGCTTCGCACGAGGAAAAACACCTTATAACTACACAGTGTGGGTCCGAATTGACTAAGTGTTTACAGTTAACACAATAATGTTCTAAAAATAGTTAGTTAGTTAGTTAGGCGAGCTAATCTCTCCGCGGCGTTAATAAACCACATTTATTGTGCATTCATTATTTATGATAGCACATTATCAGCGGTCTTTAAAACATACTGTAGCACACTAGTGAGGAACAACTGGTACGATGAATTAAATAAAATAGAGTTTTTCTATTGGTGGAAAAAATAGACTAATGTTCTAGTTGGAAATGCGACTTCTCTAAAACTTAAGTTAAATTAACATAACTTAAATAGCTATAATTACAATTTCGTAATAAGTAAGTTTTAATAAGAGTAGAGTTTCTAAAATAAATGTAGCCTAAGTTATATAACCGCCGTCCGCCGGTGAAAGTCCTGTTAAAATCGGTCCAGCCCTTTCAGAGATTACGCGGACCAAATACAGAGACAGACAAAAATAAAAAAAAAATAATAAAATGGTTTATTATTTAAGTAAGATGGTGTTTATTTGCTCTTACAAACAGACACTTCAATTTTATTTTTATGACAAACAAACTTTACCTACGAGGATTCAACACAAAGTCTCCAGCAGACGGTCTGCTAATGTCTGGTGAGTCGTGTGTGTGTCTAATGAATCGCTCGTCTCCTTCTCAACGGATTGCTCTATGAATTCACACTACCACTACATGATGTAGAGTCTGGTCACATAATGGAGTCATCGTAGTAGATACATAGCGGAGATTGAGGTTACATCCTGATTTCTAGATGTTCTGGCTTCTACAGAATATTAAATGTGTACAAAAACTATCAGTGTCCTCGGTCAACCGTTGCGACCTACGGGACGACCGAATGAAAACACTGCGCAGCCGATGTACTAACACAACACGGTGTAACCGACGAGATACATCCTGAGATTCTTGGCAGTCATTCTTCACTATGTATATGTGAAAATTTATCCATCAATCCTCAGTTCAGTCTACAGAGCACTTTATGAATTTAGGACACAACACACACAACACACTCGCTTTAGGAAACAACACACGCAACGTGGCTACACAAGAGAACAACAGAACGGACAAAATTACACTTGGTGTCTTCATTAGAAAATTACCTATCAGTCCTCGGTTCACCTCCTCCACGGCGCGCTCTATGAGCACGAACAGCGACCACATCACGCACAGCGCGGCCACGCAGTGGAACAGCACGGCGCAGCACAGCCGCCGACGCTCCACACCAGACATCTCTAGCAGACGCCACTACAAAGTTATTAAATCTTACTAAAAATATTTCTTACATTTATATTAACAAGCATTCATTAGAAGGTAAAGAAAAGACTGACTTTATTATAATAATAGCACATACAAGGACTATTTCTGATCATCATCTTGCGAGGCGAGGTCGAGTGGACAACAAATGTTAAACATTCCATTACAGATCTTCAATATTTATTTGATATCCTAATAGCATTTTATTTTATATTTATTGACTATTTATTTACTAAAATATCTAAAATGTAAAACCTATAAAGATATCTTTGATATGATAATAATATGAAATATTTATTCCCATTTGAATTGTTATCTGTTATAGACAAAGTAGTGATAGGGTATTGTATGATAAGCACAGGAGTACTAAATGTTTTGAATCACCAACACACATAGTTTATAAAAACAAAGAACTTCAGTGTCAATTTGCTAACCATAATATCAATAATAACTTCATGTTGTGTTCATATTACACACTATTATTTACAAAATGCCTGTCACATGACTAACATATTTCATAAATGCATAAAATACAACATTACAATAAAGAAATTTATATATAACTATGTAACACTAAACTTCACTAAACTATATTACAATTAAAGATAAAATAAATATATGTACCTCACTAAATGGTTTTATTTTAGTGTGCATGATAAAATTAAATTTGCACAGTTCACATGATCTTGTCTCAGAAGCTGTGAGCCATTGCTGAAGACAGCTTTGATGGACATATTTAAGACTCCCTGAAAGAAATCAATTTATATTAATTGTTACACAAAATATATATTTATATAATGCATATTGTAATGTAAAAGAATGGTTGTTCACTTTTATAGTATCTTTGAAAACTACTCATAAACAAGTTATTTATAGCATTGGTTTTCTTTATTAGTGATATGTTTGAATAAAATTTATTGACTTACATTGACTTTATTAGCAAATAATAATATCCAAAATAATATATTTTTTTAGTAACTCTACACCATTTGTTATTGCATTTATGATCAATGCTGTAATGTTATATTTTAATGAGTGTTATATAAACAACAAACAGCTGTAAATTGTTAAATTTGTTTTATATGTGTGTTATAATACCTTAAAGCAATACCTAGCTACATAATAGACTTTGTGAAATATACAAATGTAACAAATTGCAACACCTACCAGAACAATAGCAAGGTGCCAGTAAGGGATTGTGTACTTCGCTCTCACAGTGACATATTCGACATATATCACCACTGGAGTTACTGCATGAGGTCTGGCTGCTCCCGGACCCTGCGCGAACAGTTTCTCTGCCACATCCCCCGCCCCATTCCCAACTTTCGATATCAGATGAATTCTTCACATTTATTTGCTGAACCGGCATTATGGCTAATCAGTCAACACACCTTCCGTAACATAGTATTCTCATAAAGAAAGAAAAAAAAGATCAAATTGGCTCATCATAATATTTAAATTGGAATATTTAAAATATACACCGATTCAAGTACCTAATAATTATCACATGAAAGTAAAATATCAACTACTCATTTAGAATTAAGTATAGTAAAATATATTGATTTTAATAATTAAAACTTAAAATAATTATTAAATATTGTAATTTAATATTTTCACACTCACTACATTAAAATGACTTGAGAAGATAAAAACATCAATAGCTGCATAGAAATATAGGTATAGATAATTGAAAATGTAGATAATGTAAAAAGAAAAGTGTTAAAGGTCTATACTCTATACTTAAAATATATAGACAATAAAGTTAAGTTGAGCTTGATAAAATAAAATATATTTTAGTTAAATAAATAATTGGAAACAAGATCTTTATAAACTTTCATAAACTTCGTCTCACCTAGCTTAGCAATAAAATAGTATAGCAATAAATTGTATTCTTAGACAAGGAATACACTAAAATTCAAGTGCAGATAAAAGCTATAATACATTATACTTTTTATTTATTGAAAATGATATTATAAAATATATATAACTGCCAAGTCTTTGTTTGCCATATATTTATTTATTTTATGTTAAACTTCAAATGTATTGAATGTCTGGGCTCACACTAATAAGTAAGAACACTTTAGTCGTCTATGGTTTATGTAAAATTCATTGGTGCGATACGTATTTTTTCATGTCTTTAATCTGTGACATTCTATAAAGAACGGTGCGGTAGTACGCTGCCGGTAAAATTTTGTAGTCATTTAGTTAAAATGAGTGTTTTACCTGAAAATATACAGGCCGAGGCCAATTCTGTTGTTCATCAGTACCTAACGGGTATCGACAAAGGACTAGCCAACAATTTTCTAAAGATAACTAAAGCTGTAAGTATAATACTAGTCTTGACCACGTGTGTCGTATTAATTTTTGGCGACCCCACGTGTTGATTTAGTGTCCTTATAACAATCATTTTTATGACTATTATTATAAATGCCCTTATTATTCGATTCAGACAGGTAAACATGGTATATTTGTTAATCCAGGAATATTGGTATAATGTCAAAACAGATTAATAAATTTACTTATATTCGTAAATACTTTGATATAGTTCTGTTTGTTTTAAAAGTTAAGAGTGAAAAAGAAATAATTTTGGGACTCTTGTTTTGAATAAAAACTTCACGTCCGTCCAGGTCGCTTCAGGTCACGTCCACATCAATATTTCTGGAAGTACAATTAGTTATTAATGTCCATTGGTTTAGAGAGATAGAATTATTAATTTAGATAGATAGGTTTATTGTAATAAACTTATTGTTAATTCATTAATTATATTTATTATTACAAGAAATGCTTTTGAATAAGCTAGTATTGTGATGCAGTTGTATTTAATATAAGTTGAATTTTAACGTAACCTTGTCTCACCGCGTGTGGTTTTAAGAACGTGTTTTGTAATTTTATTTTTATGTTTCACCATATTTCCTAAATAGCAAATTTTGAGGTTAGGTACTTATTTTATTCCTGGCTTAGGAAAGATATCGTCAAGCTAAATTCTTTCTTATAAATCCTCAAGAAGGATTAAAAAAGTTATAGAAAAATACTGTAGAAAAGTTTGTGTCTTAATGATCATAATTTAGAAGATACACAATTCTTGTCATTTATTTTCATTAATTAATTATTATGAAAGCCAACATTGAATTATTACCTGGTTTACTATTAATCATGATTAATTACACTTGGTTTTAACAAAATTAGTTTAAGAAATATTTATAAAAGGAAAACTATTTATTTTCAGAAACCGAGGGGAAAAAACTTGCCATCCTTTGTTGACATATTCCAACAATTCAAGAAGCAGCAAAAGCCAACTAAAAAAGCTGCAGAAAGGTAAAGTCTTTAATGAATATTGTTATTATGAATTTGTTACATTATTCAACACATAATCATGCTTTTCAAATTAAATTTCTGAATCAATAAGTGATATCAATTTAGATATTTTCTTCATTAAGTTCTAAAAATGCATTTTTATACTTTTCTTCCACAAAGACATGCTTTTTAATATTATTAAATATTTTTGAGAAAAATGTGTTACAAATGCTACACTTTTTATTAAACTGTTATTGATATTTATCTTATTAATTATATTTATTACAGCTCAGATGAATCTAGTGAAGATGAAAAGCCTAAGAAACCTGTAGCCCAATTAAATGGCAATGCGCAGCAGAAAAAGAAGGAATCCTCAGATTCAGACAGTTCTGAGGATGAGAAACCTCAAAGCAAACCGGCAGCGAAGGTAAAATTTTATTTCCAATTAATTAAATATCTTACTTTTAATTATAATTCTAATGATGATACTTTTTAGTTGATAACCTATGATATTATTATATTGTTTCGTCACTACCTCTGATTTTTGCAAGATTATGTAATAAATGTATACTAAACTTCAGTTTTTTTAACCATTCATGTATTATTTCAGGCAAACAATGTCACACCAAAAGTTGTTGCAAAGAAAGCGGAATCATCAGAAGACAGTGACAGTAGTGACGACAATGCCATGAAGAAACCTGTCAAACAACCAGTGAAACCACAACCAAACAAACCAGCACCTAAAGTAACTAAAAAGGAATCTTCGGATGACAGTTCAGAGAGTGAAGATGAGAAGCCAACTCCAGCCAAAACTGCTCCAACTAAACCAACTGTAGCAAAACCTACCCCACAAAAAAAAGCAGAATCATCCGATAGTGACAGCAGTGATGAAGAACCCAAAAAACAAGTACCTAAAGCCCCAGTTGCAGTCAAGCCTACAGCAAAAGCTCCTGTTAAAGCTCAGGAATCATCCGATGACAGTGATTCAGATGATGATGATGCAACAAAACCACCACCAAAAAAAGTTTCTAAGCCCCAAACGCCTGCTAAACCTGTAGCTAAAACACCACAGAAGAAACAAGAATCGTCGTCAGAAGAAGACAGCAGTGAGGATGAAAAACCACAACAGAAAGCTTTTCCCAAATTGCAAGCTGCAGCTGCAAAACCAGTGGGCAAAGCCAATAAGAAGCAAGAATCTTCATCAGAAGACAGTGACGATAGTAGTGATGATGAAAAAACTAAACCAGTTTCAAAGCAACCAACAAAGGCACAGCCTAAACCTGCGGCTAAACCAACTCCAGTGAAGAAACAAGAATCCTCATCCGATGATAGTGATGATGAACCACCTAAAACTAACCAAAAATCTCAGGTTGCTGTTAAACCGGCAACTAAAGCTTCTAAGGCTGCATCTTCAGACAGTGATGACAGCAGTGAGGAAGAAAAACCTAAAGCTAAACAAGTTAAACCAGCAGTGCCATCAGTTAAAACAGCAAAGGAATCTTCTGATGATAGTGATGACAGTGAGGATGAGAAACCTAAAAAGCCTCAGAAACAAGCTGCTAAACCTGTTCCTACCCCTGCTAAAAAGGCACCGAAAGAATCATCATCAGATAGTGATGAAAGCAGTGAAGAAGAGCAAAAGAAACCACCACCTGCTCCAAAAGCTAAAGCAAAACAGGAATCATCTGGCGATGATGATGACAGTGACGAAGAGCCACCAACTAAAGTTCAAAAAAAAGTAGATAAACAGGTAATTATATTAAAGTAGGTTAAACCAACCAAGTGTACACTTAAAAAAGCTTTTCAACATCTGATATGTATGCCGTTCATTACAGTCTGAAAATGTCCAAAGTGGAAAGAAGAGGAAGGCGTCTGATAGTGAAGAACCAACACCCGCCAAGAAACCATACAGTAACTTTGTAAAGGTAAAAGAATAGTTCTTTTAGCTATTAAATGTGGGAGTTGGTTTGAAATTAAAACCCCTTTTAATCAGAATTATTTTAATTCTCTGCCTAGTTATACATACACGTATATGTATGCTCCTAATCAATTTTAGGGAACCAATTGCGCTTCAACTCCCAGTGAAAAAGGCCAAGAAAGTAAGCCAACCCCCTTCAGGAGAGTTGTAACAGAAAAAGTTGAAGTGGACCCTAGACTTAAGGACAATTCATTTGAAGCTAAGGTAAATGCCCCAAAAGTTGAGAAGCCAAGATAACTCTATGTCATTCCACTCAATCGACGCAAATCAAACATTTTGTACGGCTCTGTGGCTTAAGTTTTGGGCATTTACTTTTATCGTCACTTGGAAATAACGTAGGGTTGTCTTGGTGTTAACATTATTTATCTCTAACAGGAGGGTGAGAACAACGCGGAGGAAGATGAGACTGACGGCAACAAATCCGGCGGTTGGCAAGATCGTGGTCACGGCGGATATAACCGCGGAGGGTTCCGCGGTCGCGGTGGTTTTAACGACAGGGGGGGTCGCGGAGGGTTTGATAGAGGGGGTCGCGGTGGGTTTAGGGGTCGCGGAGGATTTAATGATAGGGGGGGTCGAGGAGGCAGAGGGGGTCGCGGTGGGTTCGACCGAGGTGGTCGCGGTGGCTTCGACCGTGGAGGCCGCGGGGGAGATAGGAGCGGACGGGGAGACAGGGGAGGCCGGGGAGGACGTGGCGGCGACCGACACTCGTGGGGAGGAGATAGGGGGGGCTTTAATAAAGGAGGTTTCAATGACAGAAAGAGTTTCGACGGAGGCGATAACTCACAAAATAAGAAAATTGTATTTGATTAGATAGGTAATTATAGTATTTATTAAAAATGTATCTTATTATAAATACGCTTAAATGTCTCACAATTTTCTTAGTTAAATATAAGTCTAAAAATTAATTGAATTCGGTAATTAATGTAACTAACTGTTGCTACAGTTTGGTGCGAGCGGATCTTGGGGCGAGCGCGCCAATCTCGACTTGAAGCACACTCGCGGCAAGTCATTCAAACACGAGAAAACCAAGAAAAAGCGAGGTTCCTACCGCGGCGGCGCCATCGACACCGGCGTGCATTCCATCAAGTTTGAGGATTGACCCTCACTTATTACGTATCCCGACATCCTTCATAGTTTTAATAGATATAACCCACACAATGTAATTTTAAATGCTCTAGTATTACGGTTGCGTTACATTATACATTCTCTTATTTCTTTTATTACAAGTGATAATAGTATAATGATAAGAAACAGCTGTTTAAAATTGTACTTTAATTATTTTGATGCCTAAATGTGTGACATTTTTTTACTAATTATTATAACTTACATTATGTAAGTCAATTTGTTGTAGGTAAAAATACCTACAAGTTATATGAAATTTTTCGGACGCAATTACTGGTTATTGTAATTTAATAAAAATGTTTGTCTTTATTTTCGCTCTAGTTTATAATTACTATGTAAATAACGTGCAGTTTTAATCAACGTGCTATTTTGTACATAAGCTATATAAGTAAGAATATAGACGTTTAGTTATAATTGAAAGAATGTTGTTTCACTAAACTTAAGACCGCCTTGATGATACAAGAATGTGTTTAAATAAAACTATTTGACTAAGTCGTCGTCTCTTTTACACAACTGATAATAACTTTAAATAAAATAATAATAATGTTTTAGGATAGTGTCCCATTAATCAAGTGCTTTTTTCTGTACGAAAGAAATCATTTAAATATTTATGACTAGCTACTACAAAATAACTTTCTATAAACTAACGAAGAGGCAAGGAAATTTTAAACTTAGTAAATGTCTTGTCTGAAGCAAAAGTTATGGCATAAAGCCAAAGAATTTCATTAAGATGCCTTTTACCCGTGCAGCCCGAGATTCCTTGTAAACTTAAATTATGATTTGGAAAAGATAAACTACAGCTTCCATGTTATATGAGTTAGGGAATAAGTGGCTTAAGAAAAGGGTGATCAGAAGCATTTTAGCAATGGAAAGAATAAACCGAATTTCTTTCGTCGGAGACGATTCTATTTAATCCAGAACGGTAGCAGTATTCAGTGGTTCCAAAGTATAGATAATATTTATTGGTCCCACTAGATTAAGCTAGTGATGCCACATAAATTAAAAAAAAAAAAAATAACAGAGACGAGATATATTAATTTGTTTAACAAATCACTATTGGAATATTCGTTCCCTCTTCATTCTACTACTACTACTAACATATTAAACCTAAGTTAGGACACAAAAAATCTTATCTTTATATTTTTTTAAATATTAAAATAGTTAAGGACATAAAAACTTTATAATATGTAGGGTGCATTGCCACAATTACTTTAAGGAAATTACAATAACGGATATATATTTATATTATTAGTGATACTATATACAGGTGACATTGACAGTTTAACAATTGATACTTGACACTTGCACTTTCAAGTCATGGGAGTGAAATGTATGTGAACTTCTCAACTATTTAATAAATATGTTTAACATTATAAAAGTTAACGCTAGAACTTATTTAAACACTCGAACGTACAAAAATTTTGGCCATAAAAGAGAACCCATATCTATTTTTACAACAGTGTGGCATGGTTTTTTAACATTTTCTTTTATAGGTTTGGGGATCGAATGGAAAAGGTACAGTTAAATAAAATATTTAATTGCTTTTAAATGTATAAAACGATGCTTCACTGACTAAGTGACTGATATATAAGGTAAAACTTACGGGGCCATGAATGCGATTACTTAATTTTGGAGGTCATTTGCTGTACTGCAAACAAATCGCTTTTAATAAACCAAATTCTTTAAAATAAAACATATCTATTGTTGAAATCATGGAAATATGTCAAAATAATTATGAGAACTTCGATCAGCATTCAGTTTCCTTAAGCAATTGGTGATTTTTTTAAATCTCTGAATATACAATTTTGAATTCAGTATGTACTCAAAATCACAATTTGGTGGGTTCAATAGTTTTACGAACTTGCAAAACTGTAGCACGGCTGTGAGATCTTTTTGCTATTAAATTTTAAACTACCTTTATTTTGTTTTTCAATTATGTAATACAATTTTGTTTTGAAAATATAATAGTATAACAATTATTAAAAATTCTACTCTAAAAAGCTAATATATTTTACACCTATCAAATTCTGCATACAAACAATATAGGTTAATCAAAATGAACTCAATAATCAATAAAGTATAAAATTTAATCTGTAACCTTTAAGGAGACCTCTGAAATTTTATTTGGAAACCAACTTATTTAAAATACTTTTTCTATTCCCCCTTGTTTTCTTTATTTAAATCACACTATTATGAATTCATGTTGTATTAATTTTCTAGTTATATGTATTATTAATAGTTGTGTGTTTCAAATTAAATTATTTTTCTTTCTTCTTTCTGTCCTCTAGCCGACCTATTAATTTACTTGGTAATGTGTATGATATAAATATTGTATTATTTGTTTCAGAATATTGGGATACTTAACTAATGATTCTGTTGAGAATGACGCATCACCTTTAGAGTGAAGAATATCTGTACAGAATGTAGCAATAAAAATTATAGTTTGTAAATATGATTAGCATAAATTATTTTTGAATACATATTTTTTTATTTAATAATCTAACACCAAATAAAATGTTTGTTTTTTGTTAACCTAAAGTAATGATGACTTTTTAACACATTTTATGATATTCTTGACAAAAATATATATAGGGGTCGTCCATTCATCACAAGATTTAGTTTTGATGAAGATGATGATGATAAATTTTTCACCCCCTCTATCCCCCCACTGGTGATATTTGGTGAGGTTATAATAAACTTTCCCCACCCATCCTGAAACCATGTGTATTATTTTTATACAGTCTCGTATCTTATATTTCTTCATATTTTCATTAAATATGAATATCATCAAATTATAGTGTTTCCTTTAGGTTGTAGAATGTTACTAACTTGGTTCAAAATAGTAATTTAAGTCTCACTACACTCTCATCTCCTTTGTAATATTTCGTGATTTTTTTTCGAAAACCCTCCCCCCTCTTGAGGTTCACGTGATTAATAGTTGACCCCATACATATACAAATACTGACGGTCAATTTTAAGTTTTTAAGGTATGTTTTACCCCATTTCACCAACAAAACATGTCCAAGAACAAAAAAAAACGTAATTTCTCCATTTACATATTATCTAACCTTCCCTGCGCATGCTACTCTTAAATTATTAGCCATCGAATATAATTTATAACTTATACTAATCCGGCCATTTTTATTATACTTTTACTGTAATTGTAGTCCAAAACAATTTGTTATTCCACGAAAATAAACGAATTATCGCTAGAGAAAGGCACACTTATACGCTACTGATAATAAACCAACACAACACCGAATTTCCAAAAAAAAACTAGATTTGCGCGAAATTTCACTGTTATTTTATGTGTAACATGCTATTGAATGAATCCTAAAATCAAAGAAAAACGACTACTATAAAAAAAAATATTTATTTGTCTTGGATTTTGCAGAATAGTTTTCTTTCTCGACGTACTGTACCTTATGCGTGTGTTTTTTTTTATATAATATAGTTTTTTTTATATAGTATAATTTTATGGTTTTAGTGATTAGCAAACATGTCTATTTTTAAAATTGTTATGGCCGTTAAATTTGTTAATTCGTTATGTTACATCAACTACGAAGTATTTGGAAAATACGATTAAAAACTTTGGTGTTCTTGTTGTCCTATTAGCTTTAGCCTGCGGTTTCGTACTCATAAAAAGAGCGTAAGTATTGCCTTAAAAAAAACTTTTATTTTATCATGTTTGTACTTTATAAAAATTAAATAATTTCGCAATTGGTAACAAAGTTTACGTTTAACCACTATTGCCTACAGTACATACTATAATATACTCCGTGTTTGCAACAAATTAACAAGCTCTCAGTTTGTTGTAAGCAATTTGTATTATGGCCCCATATTGTTTGCTTTACATATTAGAATACTGCGCTCTTAACATTTTTAAGTCCGGGATTCAGTTATTACAAACTTGTTTGATTGGTGACTTTATTATTAAAAAAACATATTTTTACGCAAATGGTAAGTATATAATAAAACAATATTGTAGGATAAAATACTTTATTTAAGCTCACATAATTGATCTTAAGTATAACTAATGCATAAATTCTAAATAAATAAACAATAAAATGAGACACATAGATATGTAAGATCTTTATCATCATTAGTCGCGTGCCTCGCACTTTGTAATCAGCAATAAAAACAAATAATGTACTTATAAATACATGTGTTATTTCAATAAAAATTAATACTAAGATTGTTTTCTTAAACAATAAAACTTGGTGCACCAATAGTTTACGAATGGGCTAAGATTATAGTGTAATAAATTGTTAGTGTTAGTGTAATTTTAGTGAACATTCCGGAAGCGTGTGTACAAAGCCTTAATAATACAATTCAGTGACATATCACATGATTGCGAGCGTTTTTATTTAAAAGCACCAAATTGTTAATAAACCTATAAAAAACAAGGCTTTATGTTATTTACACCTTTTAATTGGGCATAAAAATGTATTTTTTCTTTATTTAATATTCGTTGACTAGTTGTTAATTTTATAATGTCTGGCCTAAACCATAGACTTCTGTTTATTATATTGATGAAATAGGTTATATACAATCAGTATAAAACACACCACGGCCGCGTGATAGTGCATTGGCATATTATATATACTACTTATTATCCCTGGCTTTGTTTTGACACTGTTTAATTTAATTTCATCTATATTTTTAGTCATTTCCGTTTCATTATGGTAACTGTCTACAGGGCGTATTTTAATATGTGCTAAAGTTTCATTTTGATCATGTTTAACAAATAGATCCTCTCTCGTACTGACACCGGCCCGCTCTGACCTTAGAGGAGTTGGTTCAGGTGTTGCCCTAGCTTCAGCTGCAGCCTTGGATTCTGAACAAATATTTAAACTTTCTTGCAAGTAATTGTCTATTTTGGTCAAATGATCAGATATAATAAAATTTGCCAGAGGACTGTGTCCTCTACTCGGGACATTTATATCCGTTTCCAAATAATTTGGTTCTAAAAACTTTTGTTTGCACAGAGAATTAACGATTTTATAGCTTTGCAGGTCTTCGTAATCATTGCTTAAATACTCAACCGAATTCAAGGGACTGAAATTGGACCCTCTAGTCTCAGGCCGCAAAAGGGACTCCAGTCCTTGGAGGACGGGAGTGAATTTGACTTTGATGACGTCTTCGTTGGTTATGGTTTCGGTTTTGATGACGTCATCATCGAACTCCTTGTGTCCGAACACGTGTGGTGTGTCTGTGACGTCACAGCGGGTGGAGCTGTGCACTCGGTCCACTGTTACTTTGCTGAGTAACTTGCCATCCGTGCTGCGTATGTCAGAAAACAACCCTCCATCGAAGTGGAGGGGGGTTTCTAACTTTCTTGTTCTAATGGGGGAAGGTGTGTCAATAGTGGTGATGGATGGAGATAAAGAAACGGGTCGAAAAGTGGTGGTCGAATAAACAGTGTCAGAATTGTACATAATCTGTCCGTCGGTCGCATCCGAGTTAGCGGGCGTGAGACCTGCAGAAAGGTCGTCCTCCCTTCGCGAAGAAACTCTGCCCTTGCAGGTTCTTCTTGCACACCTGGAATATTCGCAGAAGTATTATAGCAAATTGACTTCAAACACTTTGACAACACCACACATAACAATCACTATCCAATCCATATATATACAAAATACATTTAACTAAATTTTCATACATTATAATATATTTATTAACATATTGTATTAGTCATATTTGAGGTAATTCTTTTTCTTTGTTTAATACAATCATTTGCACTATATTGAAATGTGTATAAAATACTTAATAATAATAATATGCACGTAATACATAAAATAGCCAAAACAGTAGTTACTTATATGGTATGGTAAAGACAGGCACTAACTAACTACTACTTCTACAGATCACCGTCCCGAAGTCTCTGGGAGGTTATTTTTTAATGAATACTAAATATATAAGTTGGACACACAACCGGAAAACACACATGTTAATTTTGGCATAACACAAAAAGGCGGCGTATGACGAGCTCGTAATAATATATTTAAGGTATCCCGGAGTTCTGCAAATTGAATATTTTGTTTGTTTGTTTAGACACAACACGAGATAGACAAGGACAGTGATATCGGATTTGAGTTTTGACTATTTTATATATATGCAGTGTGGGATCGCATCGTACGCACCGTGCAGTTGAAGCACTGACTGTGGTAGTTATTGTTGAGCGCCTCCACCCACCTGTCGCCCGCCTCCACCGGGAACCCGCACGCGAAACACTTGGTCGTGAACAACTCGTTCCAATCTACAAACACCACACCATCAGATACCTACCACCCTTCAGACGTCTCATCGTACTCTTTCTTTATTATTTAAGAGGAGGACAAACGAACGTGCGGGTCACTAAAAAGTGTTCGCCGCCGCCCGAACTTTTGTAACATCGGAATCGCAAGAGCGTTGCCGGCCTTGAAGGTGGGAGTATATGACTTAATTACAGGCACCCATGTCGTATCGATACGGAAATACCGCCGGAGGAAGTTCGTTCCACATTTTAGTAGCATGTAGTAGAACCTTTCTACTTTGAAAACCGCACAGTAGAGGATCGCATCCAGGTAGTCCGGATGGTATTGCGGGCGAGAAAGTGCGGTTACGAAATTCGGCAGCGGCCATCAGATCAAATAGCTCATGGGAACACTCCCCGTTTTAAATCCGATACAGACCTGCTTCACAGTATGGCAGACCGTCCTCTAGGAAGAATGGATTGTTGCCGAATAGCTTGCCGCAGTAGACGCAGCTGAAACATTCCGGATGGAAGTGTTTGCCGATGGCGTTCAAGCAATCCTAAAATTAAATTAACATATATAAAAGCAGAATAGTTGACGTGTCCTCGGAGATATCAAAGATAAAAATACTCGTGCCAGGAGTGTTTTCAGTAATGCATACTTCTTTAATCTTGTTGTGGCACTTGTCGCACGGAGGAGCGATGTACTGTTCGAAGCAAAATTCGCAGTAGAGTTGTCCATTTTCTTCAACGAAGCCAATATCTTGCAACTGGCGGCGACAAGTTGCGTTGACGCAAATGAAGTGCTCCGGACACCAAATACGACCCAGCGCGGTGATGAACGGACCCCTGGACAAATATAATATTATTAATAATAATCTCATTTCATGTATATCATTTCGAAAGGTTATTATTATTAAAACAACACGCATGCAAAACGGCGTGCAAATTATCTGTAACTTTTTATATTATATTTATTTTAGTAACAGTTTAATCCTTACCTGGTGATAGCTTTGTCGCATACGTGACAAATGTATTGGCCGTCCGCTACGTCCACCGAAGTCATGGTACTTAACGGTCTTGCAACTATATGAGAATCTCGTCTTCCATCATCATTTCTATTGTTCTTCTTTTGTCTACGTTTTACCACTACTTCTTCAGAATAATTATCCTTATGATCTACATTGTCGGTGAAATCAGATTGACTTTCATTTTTGTTAATTCCATCGCTTCCGTTTGTACCGTTTGCTACCGCTTTGTAAGTATATAAAGTGTTATCGAATAGATCATTAGAAAGCTTCTTGGTCTCTTCTTCCTGATCTTTCTTTCTTTCTTCTGTCTTATAATCGGTGAATGTGTTTTTGGTTACATTGTTTTTGTTTTGAATATCTTTATCATTATAAGTCTTAATCTTATCCGAACCCTTCAAGTTATTTTTTGAGAAAGAAGATTCACTTAATGCGTCGCTTCTCTCGAACAGTTTCCTTTTGTTGAGGGTATTGGAATAGTTCGTCTCTGATTTTGAATCGTGTTTATAACTGTCGTGGTGTGAGGAATTCATATCATCTAAAGTTTTTTCGAAAGCTGATTTCTTTTTAGAAATGCTGTCGAAGATATTTTCTGGTTTACTTTTGTTAGAATCATCACTGCTTGAATATCCACTATTCAAAGACCTATCAGTAACTGAAGTCTCGTCGTAGGCGTGTATATTGTTTTTAATTGTTTTATTGTAATCTGAATTTTGTGTTGCTATATTGTTTAATATATTTGTGATGGGTGTGCTGTGTACTTGGAATGTCGGTACTGGTGTTGTGGGAAGAGGTGGAGGAATGGGTGTTTGTGTGTTATTAAATGTATTTGAACAATTGTTATTTGGTAAATAATTTCCACTTTGAAGATTTGTTTGTTTTGGTGGAGTGTAATCTAAATGTTTAATATTGTTTTCAAATTTTTTTACAGGTCGTTTTAAAGTGTTATCACGACTGCTCTCGGCAGACGGTATATTGTCAGTGTTCAGTGGATGTTTCGTTACCACGGTGTCTTGAATTTTATCAGCCATGGACTGAATGTGATCGGCAGGTTTTATTTTCCTCTGTATTCCAATTTCATAGCCATTCAGGGCCATTTTTGCCATTTTTCTGATTAATCTTTCTTCAGCAGGGCTTTTAAAGTCTGTTCTATGTTGACTATTTACTGTTTGCGATTCATTAACTGTTAGAAAAACAAAACACAACATCAACACACTCGTTATATTTGTTAGTTATTAAAGTACATCTAAATAATAATTAATTTTAAAATACATAACCTAATACATGACCTACTCTGGCGCGTAAATACTATGAGTGTTATAGAAATCATGCATCACACAACACAACAATTTCGTTTTCAGAATCACCTAATGTTCCCATTGCAGGACCCACAAAGAGGGACACGAGAGCCGGGTAGAGCGGCTTTGTTTAAGACACCCCTTCCGCGTTTTGGGGCTGAGGAAACTCCGAAAGTTTTGCCACGAGCGGCAGCTCCTACACTGGAACCTGTTGATGGGGTAGGATCACACACTGGACCTTGGTTAGCACCAGATATAAAAGGAGTCGGTTGATAAATTTGTGGTCGCTTACTAGCATTGACAACACTGTCATTAGTATGAAGTAAGTTTTGTTGGGGTGGAATCATGGTTGAGATAGGAGGAGGAAAAACCTGTTTTTGGTTGTTAAATGATTGTATATTAGATTCGATCTGTTGATTTGAACCAGAAGATTGTGAACCACCTTTACGAATCTCTATAACTTTGGCAGAACTGGCGCTCTCAAATTCTTCAAAGGTTTTTTTCGTAGTTTGAACCGTAGTATTTCCATATTCACTTATATTTTGAGATTCTGTTTGTCTTTCACCATAGTTCTGATTTACCATTGAGTTTTCTCTGACATTCGTGTCACCTTTGTTATAATTTTCTGCACGGTATTCAACATTTGACTGTCTTTCATCTTTTATAACCAAAGGTTGGTTTGGAGTATAATTTTGTACGGCTGATGGATTAAATTGATTTGATGTTTGAATTTGTAATCCGGTTGCTACAGTTTCTTCTTCCCTTTTGAAATTTGAAAATTGAGTATTTTGAGATTGCGCTTGCTGAAGACTGGATTGAGATGTCATTGGTTTTATTCGAGGCGCCTGGGCTTTTAAAGTACTGGGTGGCTGTTGAGGTGCAGGTGAACGACTTCTTGCTAGAGGTGTAGAGGAGCGACTGCCTTCAGCACTGGAGGGATTATATAAACGAGTTTCTGGGGCTAGGTGCTCCATGGTAACTAAATTCATTTGATAATGAGGAATTATAGGAGCAGGTTTATTTATCAAACTAGGTGTCGTGGGCCGGCTACGAGCAGGCGAAATTCTTAGTGATGTTTCATCCACAACTGGCTGGAAAGTCATCGATTCTGATTTATCTTTGGTTTTGATATTTAAAGTAGCCCTATTTGTTAAATTTGTTGGTGCTTGTGATTTTTGCAATAAACCTGGGTTAGATACCTCTGGAGCTATCGATTGTTGATAAGGAGGAATACTATCTGGTCTGTGTAAGCTAGATCCTGTCTTTACAAAAGCAGATGATTCTTGTTTATCTAGTTGTTCAAAATTGGTTTGTGATACATTTACTGACTTACTTTCAGACACCTTTGAATCTTGTAGTGTTTCCTGGTGAGACTGAGAAATCTCTTTACAACTGGAACTTTGATTATTTATATCAGCGGGACAATTAACCTGGGAAGAAAATTCCTCTGGGCGAGGTGGTGGAAATGTCTGTTTGCATACTGGTTTAAAGGCTGACATTTGAGAAGACGATTGCAATTTCCCTGTATTTTGCGTATTATATTGTTCGGAGTAGTTTTGATTTGATTGATGTACAGATGGTTGAACATACGTAGGAGGTGCAACTTCTGATACCAGGGATTGACCCTGTTCTGCACTTAAGTTGCTATATTGCATTGATGGTAAATGAAAAGATAAGGGGCTATACGGCCGGTCTGGAGCTATGGTGAGAGCTTCTAATAATGATCCTCGTTGTAAAGTAGATTTTTTTGTCGGTGGATTTATATTTGATGTACCAACAGCAGATCTTTCATTGAAAGGTTGTTTAGCAGATATTCCTTTACCCGGTTTTGGTAATTTGGCTGACATTGGCATTGGAATTTGGGTATTCTGTATTTTTGGAATATTTGTTTTCTCAGAATATGGCTGCGTCTTAATCCTAGATACATTCAAATTAGGATTCTTCATATAAGGTACATTGTCTCCGGTTTTAAATTTGGATGGTAAGACATTCGCACTATGTTCCTGCCGAACTTGTCTTTCCATGTTTTGAATTTTCTTATTAACCTCATCTGATGCTACATGACTCTGATAAACAGAAAAACGCTCACTCTCAGAAGCCTGTTGTGAGTAAGATTGGACAGTGCAACTAGAAATTTCCTGTTTCATTTCCGATCGTTGTTGCTGCATGGCTGTTTCTGATTTTATAGTAGAAGAAGCCATCTGAGTAGAATCGTATGAAGCGTTTGATGAAAATTCCATTGTTTGTTCTGTAGACTTTATTTCTTTTTCAGATACCTTACTCTTATTGGTATTTAAGGTTTTTTCTTCAGATAAGGAAGTTAAATCACTGAGTTTTAAACTTGGATTTATCTCAGTTTCGGGTTCATCTTCTGGGGGATTGGGAGGGGGCCACACAATGCTTTTGACGTTTTTGGCTACAAGCACGGTAGTTAGTATAGGTGAAGAATGGTAGGAAAGAAAAAATAGATGAAAATCATTAATAGTTATTTCGGAATAAAGAAGCTGAAGAAATATTTTTAACTATTAGGTACTTTTTCTGTAAGCTGTGACTAAAATTTAGTAATTGCAAGACTAAATTGTAAATACAAAGAGCCTGACATAGGGTGCCATAGCAGCGTATTCTCGAGTAGCACATACAAATTAAACGATATTTACAGTACATTATCAGCTATACAAAGCTTTGCTAAATTTTTTAACATTTATTTAGTTATTACCTTTAAAAATGGAACCTGGGGTCTCTGTCAAAAATAAACAATAGTGCTATATAAATTGAACGATACAACAGTATGAACGATGATATTATTATTTAAGACCATGTAAGTTATTCCAAATAAAAATACCAAAATAACGAGTAGTGCTATGTATAATAATTCGAAAAAAAATGTCATTTAAAGTAAATCAAAATATTACCTAAGGTAACAGTGATTATAAGAGACAATAATTACCTGATTCCAAACACTCCCGACAGAGACGTTAGTATCAAGACTAGACTAATTAGAGAGACCCACACTATCGCACTGCAGATCTTTCTAAAGATTATCTGACACCGAGATCTAGAAAGTGAACATTTCCGGAGCCATTGATTCCTTGCCAACTTTACTATATTTAGGCTACCAGTCGATATGATGCCAAATATTTTTGTTTGTTGAATACCATCCGAAATTAGACTATAATGAAATGAAACCTAAGATGAGCTAAAGGTCGACGGGAACACGAGCAAATGTTATAATTTGTTGTTATGGGGTATACAATAATACAAACGCTGCTATACTCTCATTTTCTTTAAGATCTCTGTTGAGTTGTGATGCTTGCATAAATCTATATATTAAACTTGTATATAAATATTATCTCCTATATAGTATTATATGTAACTAAAAACAGATTATCAAAAATAAAATATGATTTGACACAGTTTAGACCATTTAAATCTTCAATTTCTATAACATGAAAATTAAATATATCCTTCATCACAGTATATCTGTCTGTATGAAAATATTGTTGGTAGTATATTGGTTTAAACGGCAAAGGTAACTCTCTTACTTGGTGCGAAGGCCTGTACCGGTGCGGGGGCGGGCGCGGGGGCCGCGGGCGGGGCGCGCGGAGACAGGGGGGCGGAGCGCGGGGACAGCGACGCCGGGGAGTACGTGCCTAAAGATGACCCGAAGGGCTTGGGGCCGGACAGGTTGCTGGACGGCTGTAGGGACAACAATGCTAACATTTCACTATCCAATCTATCGGACGCTAGGTCAACTAGAACACTAACATTGCATAGTGACTGTTGCAGAGCTCGTTATTAGTAGACCTTTAAGTCGCTTTTTTTGAGATCAAACAGTGCGCCTAAAATTGGATATTGGAATGGATCGACAAAGGGATGTCCCTTATTGTAACATTACAATTAAATTGAAAAATAGACGGTTTTGGTTCCAGGTTATTTCTGTTTTCTACTGATGATTCTCCGTTATTTTCAATTAATTTTGTCTAATATTTTATGATTCTATTTTCATTGTTATGAAATCTACTCATTTTAGGTATAGTCCATGATGGATTTTCTGCCACTATTTCATCTCATTACTACCATGAAACAATAGGGACCGATGCCATGGTCACAGAAGTATTGGAACGTGTGAAAGAAATTAATTTAATGGCAGCATGCCCATTATCACCAAAACTTCAATCGCTTTGTACTCATACTAGTAAAAAAATAATAATTTTGTGATGACAAAATTAATAAAACAAAAAATAGCAAAACCCTGAAGATTTTATTTTTCTTGTCCATATAAGTTGATAAAGAAACGTAACTGATATCAGGCACCATCATCGTAGGATAAGTTTATGAAAGAATCTTATTTTTTAACATAACTTCTTATAATGCATTGTATGTGTTATATAGTGTTACTCTCATGATTATACGAGGAGCATCGTGACTGACGTTGACGCTAACGGATGTACTAGTATAAATTTTATCCCGTGGGAATTCTGGGACCAAAATATCACAAGACTAGTTGGATAGACCACAATTTTTTTTTTTTTCTTTTTGTACCTTTTTGTCTATATAGCGCGATAACATGATTCATTGTTAAGGCTCCATGTTTGGACGTCGTCCGAGTACGTCAGACAGAAGACAGAAGTGCATTTTTTATTGCAACAGTACTGAGTATTCCTAAAACATCGAGGTTTAAGTTATAACTTATAACAATGTAGGTATATATACCTACATAGCATTTTTGAGATATCAGACTCTAGTAACAGGATTCAAAAGTATGACGTCATCTTGCGCTGTTTTGAGTGTGGTTATTTTAGACAACATTTTGTCCGACTTTGTTTTGGTTTATTGTTTTCGTAGCTGCAGAATGCTGTATCTGAATTTTCTTTATGTTTTTCTAAAGAATCTTCCACTTTGATTTTCACATTAGAATACCAAATTGGATTGTAAGAAATTATCAAATCTTTTGACAGATTTAATTTATGTCCACTCATTATTATTCTATTAATACGAGCTTTATGTTATTATATACATATTGGCTAGACCACTCCTACGTACAATAAAAATGTAATGTGTATACATAATATCAGCCTACCTACCATTACTTATATTGCAATAATAAAAAACACCCAAACCTAAAACTGAAAATTTGAAACTCTATATATTTAATCTTTATAGACGTTGTTAGTAAGTTGATGTGTGTATTGAAAATCACTTTTTAGAAACAAATCTTTTTCCCTTTTACGTAATTTTGAACAAATATGCGACATCAGTCTCCCAAATAAATTTTCAATATAATAATATGCTGATGAGGTGAACAACACTATAGATCAATTGACAGAGCGAGGAGACTTTACCTCGGTGGACGTCGGTTCAAGCATTGGCGATGTTGATGAATATTTATTTGACATTAATTTAAGATTGCATTTTTTTGTATTTTTTGTGGCGATAATGCACTGGACCAATTATAAACTATACATCTTGAAAACACGAGATTTAGATTGTTTGTAGACAATAAGCACATATTGTGTACTAGTTTATGGCGTCACAGGTATCCATGTCATATGGTATCGTTTTCGCAAATAAGTATTAAAAAAAATGCGATAGAGGAAGTTGAATAAATGTAAAGTTAATATTTGTATACTCACGCTAAACATTGAAGAGGAGCCGTTGGTGTAGTTGTTGGTCGAGAGCGGCGGCAGCGGAGTCGAGTACGCGTTCGTCGGCAGGCGGCCGCCGCTGCACAAACATTATACTTTTATCACTCTCTGATAAAACACACTGTTTGTAGGCTGACATGTTTGAACAAATATATAGAGAAAAACCCTTATTACAACACATACAAATATAAACAGTAATAGTGTGAAAGACAAATTTTCATATCATAATCATATCATTTCATAAATAACTCTAAAGAACTTGTATCGATCACATTGATTTGATTGATCACATTTTACAAATTATTATTATTATTTACATTATACTTATTACTGGATAATGTGCTTCAGTCATTTTATTTTATTTTAATAACTTTATACATAATAGTTATATAAATTATTACTTTAAAGCTATAAATTGCATATCAAGAAACACTAGCACGTTCTTAGTTGGTAGCAGAGATCACACTTGATAATATTGGATTTCATAATCGGAATGTATTTAAGCAATATCTAAATTCTTCTCTTAGAAGAAAATACATTTTTATGATTAATCGCATTGATAACATTTGTGAAGAGCAAAGGTGACAACATGCTGCCCTGAGGTACTCCGGCCTAAATTGTGAGTTATGAAAGCAACTTTCTCAACATTGTTTTTTCTAACTTTCTCCACATTGTTTTTTCGATTTTAATGTGAAACTATTAATTGATTGCTACTTTATAAAAATAAGACATTTTTTTAATCAATAATTTATCAAGTCGAGAGTCGGGTACACCTGAGTGAATTATAATTCTAAGGTATAATTTGCTTTTGACCAACCAAGCAGTTTAATATTCAATAACCTTAATAAGTCGTGAAAGTGCAGTAATAGGATTAGAATTAAGGATGGGATTTAAAAATAATCAATACTAACGGCGGCACAGTGACTGGATCCAGATTGGGCGCGGGCGGGTTCTGTTTGGCGACCAGCTTGGCGTGGATGTCGCAGTACAGTTTTCCGTTCAGGTTGTAGTACCCCTGGTTCTTCAACGAGGACCCGCAAGTGGCGCACTTGAAACACTCCACGTGGAGATTCTTGTCCTTGATGCGGACGAACACGCCCCTATCGGAGTATTAAACGTTAGAGGTTTTATTTAGATTGCCGATTACAGCGTCCAAGTTAACTAAACTACTACAATATTTACATAACAAGCTTGTTACACAGTACGTGCTCACTTACGTTCAGTTCGTGCTCCATCCTGCAAACGGTGCACTACGGTATACTAATGTGCATACATGCGCGGGTCACATTTTACCATATCTTAGTGTAGCTAAGGTACATAATGATTACGATTAATCGATGGTGCGAGAGATACCGAGAGATACGAGTCCCGGTATCGCACGTGTTAATCTACGTGATATGTACAATACAAAATACGGATCGACAACGACGCAACTAATCTACGACAATATAACTATTAACTAGTGCACAGGTCGACACGGTCGCAAACACGTCAGGCATCAGGCCTTACACGATGGTGCCGTTACAGTCGTCGCAGCGCGGCGCGTCGGTGGGGAGCGGGGCGAGGGGGGCGGCGGCGGGGGGAGCGGGGTACGGGCGGGGCGGGGGTGGGCCGCGCGCCACCCGCCCGTCCGCCATGCGCCGCGCGCCGCCCACGGGCAGGCTGGGCCGGTGAGCGGGCTCGGGCGCCAGCCAACACACCCGCTGACCCACGAACGGCTCTAGAGACCCCAATATTGGTATTACACATCGTTTTGTAGTTCTTTTTTTTGTTTTATGTTCTAGGAGAGCAAACGAGCTTGCGGGTCACTGATGATGATCCCTTCACTGATGCCCTTAGAAGTATGACTTGTTGACGGACACGTTAATGAAGTATTGAGCTGAAAAGAATGTAGAGAGTTCCTTAGGCCGAAAGGGAAATATCGGACGTTTTGCGACCGTGTCGGGCGTTAAGCGTCCGACTCACGTGATGAGGCGCTCGCAGTCCTCGCAGATGTTCTGTCCGGGGGGGAGGCCGCCCGTGTTAAGAGGGGGGTCGCGGGTAACGGGCGCGGTCACGTGTCTCAGGCCGCTCACGGGGGTGGTCGCGCCCGGGGTCGCTTCCGATACTACGGTTTAATTCTTTGTTTTAAAGCCAATTTTGATAATTATACATTATAATTTAAATGCTTTTGATGTTCAAACAGAACTTGAACCATCTATGATATAAAGCTGTGGAATAATTGAATGTTAATGACGAATATGTGTTTACATTGAAGGAAAATGTTTTGAATCTTTTTAAAAACTATTTACTACTGTATAATGAAGATAGCATAAAAATTAATTTTTATCCGTAGTCCTACTCCTATACCTGGCTCGGGGTCATTCTCTGCCTCCTGCAACACTTTGAACACCGCACTCTTTTCTGCGTCGTAGGTCTTTTCGTTCTTTTTAAAGTTGACTCTGAAAAAATCCAAACAACTTATAAGAATATAATTATCGAAAATACATTTGTTTGTCTTTAAAACCATACCCTAGGACTCCACCGGCTAGTACTTCAGTTTGGGCGGAGAGAGTCTCGGCGATAGTTTTGTCGCTGTACATACTGACCGGCGTGTTGTATTGTTTGTTCACAATGCTCTTCACCGAGTCGTTACCGTTCATCTGGAAATATAAAAAAGGGTTGGCTTACCTACAAAAGAGACATGTCTCCTAACAACCTTCCTAAAAACATCAATGGAGAGCAAGGATCATTTCGAAATAGTCTCAAACGAGGACTTCAAGTGACAAACAAGGCAAAGGCTACCGCTAAAGAATTTGTACAATAAAGTGGCAATGAGAAGAATATTGGAATTGAGGCCAAGTATCGGAAACGAACTTTACACAACAGATCGTAAGTTAGATGTAACTAAAGTATACTTACGTAACCGAACGGCTTCGCAACATTGTTATGTCCGGAGCCGAAAGCTCTGGAGGGTTGCGGGTTCGCCTTGAGCGAGGTGTTGGTGACGGGAGCGGGGCTGGCACCGAGCGGCCGGGAGCCGGGTCTCGGCAGGCTGCCCGTGGGGGTCACCGAGGGACGCCACGTGCCGCCACCCCTGGATTTAAACAATTGAACCCATCAAAAATGATTCGTATGACGGTCCCAGCTGTGCTTTCTTTTGCTAATTACAAATTTATTTACTTATTTTTAATTTAGGTAAGTCTTATCATTGTGATAACTTTAAGAAATCATATTAAAATAAAAATTTAAGTTTATAACCTAAAAATATAGTTTTGTCGAAGTTATAAAAAAAATATTCGTCATGAACGGAAGATTCAGTATGAAAATTAAACCAAGTCGATGAGTACTCAAGTTCAAAATTCACAAGGAAAAGTAAATGAAGGCAAAAAAACTCGAGTGTCGCAAAAAACAAAACAAAGACATATTTTGCAGGGCTTCCATTACTCGTATAGCTGGTTCCACCTGGCTTCCATGTAAGTGACTAGTGACGTAATTAACTTACTAGCTCTTGAACGTCAATACAGTTATTTAATGAGCGCAGTCGACGAGGCGCCACGCGCGAAATACATTACCCTTTTATAGGTACGCATAATTACTTTAAAAAATATATGAATTCGTTTAATTTCAACTTTTTTGTTACGGCACGCGCCAATATTGACAGGTTTTAAGAAAATGTAGTACTAGGGTGACTCATTACTTTTTGCTTCAATAATACTATTTGGATAAGGTCATTTCTTGCATTCTATAGAAACATTATTAAATGAGTTACCTTTGCACAGTGAGTTCTAGATTTCCACCGGCAGCTCGTATGGTGTCCTGCGCCTCCTGGTGCCGTAGCGTGTACACGTCTGTTGTGTTCACGCGGATCAAAGCGTCTCCGGCTTGGAGACCGGCTCGTTCTGCAGCACTACCGCCATTCACCTTTAAAAATATTTTATCATAAAGTATATGTTACTTCTAGAGAAGTGGGCAGAAGTTTTAACACACCCATATAGAGTTATAATCACAAATTGTTTTCTACTCTACTACAAATTTATCTTCTGTCAACCGTCAAAGGTATTGAGTATTACATTCCTAAAAGCCCGAGTTGATTATAATTTCCTGTTATATTTACTTATACATGACGTGGTTATATATTACTTTGATCATGTAATCCCACACGCCTCAAATAATGCATGCTTAGAAAAAGCTCGCCAGACGTCTCGATTTCTTGGGGAGCGGAGAACAATGAAAGCTTGTGAGAAAAATTAATAGCTACGGTCCGTGGATACACGCGAGGTTATGAAACTGATACACCCGTCATAGCTGTTTAACTTTTTACCTACATCTAATAATCTATTCCATCTCATCTAATTTTTGCTACTCAATATTTTAAATACAATCCATTTTTTTGTATTATTAGAACAAATTACCGGTTGCTGGGTTTATAGGAAGCAATCTCAGCTTTATGTAATCCTCGACTGTAGATCGATTATTAATTTCAGTGGTACACCCATTTTTTATTAGTCTCTATTATAATTTCCTATATTATATTATCTTATACAATATATAAGTATATATTACTTTTAATTTCGTATTAATTTTCATTTAAATCCTAGAATTTATTAAAAATTAAACTCTCAATAAACAAGTCAGTACTTGGAAAATGATGACCGATGAAACGTATTTATAGAATTTATATAATTTTCCTTAATATGACAAATTCAAATAATATTACTGGAGCTCGGAGTATTTTATAAATCACCTCTATTCTACTTAAACAGCGAGTAGAGAGAAAAATGGCGTCCTGGAGTCATATTAATTTGACTATTAAATTGGACTATTAACTCTTGTCATATTATATGGAACAATTATAACTATAGATACCGACCTGTCTGCTTATTAGAATCTAGATAATTCTAAGTAGAAATATAAATAGATCTAGTTAATACGATGCAGGTTCCTCCAGACACATTAAGGAATGCGAGGTGGGGGGAGCGGAAGGAAGCTGTGACGTCATTGTGAGATCAGCGCCGGCTGGCCTCAACCGGACTGCATCCCATGTGATAAAAAGTTACTCGTTTTCACATACATACATACATACATACGATATTCAGTTGGAATATTTCAAATTGTGTGGTAGTCTTTAGCTTTCGCTCGTTATCATTAAACCAAACTATTGTAGCAGATTTGTTTCTGCCTAAAAAATAATACATTTTATATGTACTTGTTGATTATTCCGTAGAGAAATTCGACTTGTCCGTATGTTTTCACCAGTAATATATTTTAACGAAGTCACAATTTGCTTCAGTTCACTAACTTTTTCAAAACGAATTACAAAAACATACAATCGTCACACAAACAATGAACCTTAAACGATCTTGACCGACTTTATATGTCATGTTCCCTTTTCAACTGTTAAAGTCATAATAAAGTCCTTCCTCTGACTCGAGGTTGACATTGACCTCGGGACTATCATCAGTTGACGTTAAATTGATACTATAGTCTAATCAGTGATTATTAATTATCAACAATTATCTTCTAGACTTATCTTCAAGGATACATCAATGAGGACTATTGTATTGGACCTTTTATATTAAAACTATTTCTTAAACCATTGTTAAGAACGAAATTGAAACCTCATTGACATGCAATCTCAATGTCACGTCAGAGTTGTGTCCGTTTATGACATTAGAATGATGTTCTATTTATTATCATTTATTACCCATATAAAACTTGATTATCAAAACACAATTATTTATAAATGATATGTATATTTTAATAATAACGCAATAACAATGTCACGTCAAAGTTGTATCAGTAGATGACTTTAAAATGACGTTTTAATTAATTCAATTATTATACAAAATAAAAGCTAGTTATCGAGACAGAATATTACGTATGTTTTATTATCATTTAATAATAAAAAAATATATACAATATATTTTTATCGTATGGCAATGCCCTTAAAGTGGTCGGCGCACGCGCACACCATATACGGCAGCAGAAATACAAGAACCAGAGATTAATACAGTCCTGAGCGCGAGGTCGTTATTATATTTTCTTTATTGTGTACTTTTTTCAAGTATGACGATACTTTGTTTCAAGTTGAATATAATTTTACATCTAAATGAAGAAATTTTGGAATGAAATACACATTATAAAGCCTCTTTAATAAATCAACAGTGAGAAATTCCATAGAAATTATTTAAAAGTTTAAAATCAACCAAGAAACCGTACAATTCTATATTATCAATTTATTGGCATACTAACGGGCCGATTAGCATTCGATTTACACATAATAGGAGTTCCTCTTCGCTCATTGCTTTTTAATACAAGTTTATAGTTGTGACTCCCGGTCATTGTTATTTACATACACAGATAATTAGAAAATACCAATGGCGATAATCCATGGAACGTTATCGGCACACGGCGTTCTAATTTCAAAACAAATCCCTCCAGTACGTGACTCAGATTATGTTCGAAGTTCGAAACAAACCCGACCAGTTACGCAACGCAACGCGCCGCCATTGCTGTCCAGCCAGTCCGTTTAATAAGTGAATCTGGCTGTACTTATACACAGATTATGAACATTACGGCCTCTCTGAATCAATTTATTTCACAGTGGCCTGAGAGTTCATAATTGATGATGCCTTTCTTTATCATTGTAGTGACTATCCTCTTTTAAAATGTATTGCAAAGTGCTCAAAGCTCGCAGACAAAATTCACCGAAATAACCTTCTGGTATTGCTAATCGATACTCGTCTAGACTTAACGTTTTTATCGATGCATAAAAGCCACCCTCCTTTAGTCACAACGTACGGACATGAATAGTTATATATAATAAGTACATTCTCCTAATATGTGTAAGAGATATTTTTCTAAACAAACGTGAGTAAAGTCATACCATTTAGCATATCATATTCTTCCATATCTGCATTCCGTCCTTAAAAGGAAATCTGTATCGTGTCACGGTTTTAAGAATCACAAACCCTTGTAAAGGATTTGTAACTTTTGTTATGTCAAAACGAAATTATATGACATCAAGAAGGTTTTATATATTTAATAGTGATAATTAACTGTCATTTTAAAATATTTATAATATTACGAAAAGCTTTAAAGTAATATAAAATATAACTTTTTTTATATATAAGAGAAAACTACTTGTTGTGTCTTTTGTTTTTGTTATTTCAGATTATAAAGGTTTTATTAAAAAATAACGCTACATAAATTAAAAAATTAAAAAAAAAGAAATCTAAAAAATTTATCTGAATGTTGGCATCGCCGTTTCGGCGGCACCCACATTTTTAATCGCGTCATTCATAAAAGATAAAATTAGACCAGTCGCTATCATCTCATAGCATTTCACAAACAAAGCATTTCACTATGATTAAGCACATCCACGTAGATCCGGGAATTAAGAGTGCAATGACCCCACCGTAGCGACTAACCCCAACGCGCTAATTAAATAACATTTATTACAAATTACGAATTATGGCAACTAACAAAATTTGTTATTGAATAAATAGTCAGTATGTAAGTTGGTACGGAATGAAAAGTATAATAATTTAATAAACGAAGCCAAAGCACCGTTGAAGTGTTCAGATCGGTCACGACCAATAATTATCTTATTGCTTCGGTCAATTAATTTTAAGGCCAAATAAAACATTACGTTTATTAAGATATTATTTATTTTAATAAAACTGGGAGTTATTTTGTTAAAGAGAGAAAAACTTTGTATTAGATATTGCTGTCTCGCTTTTTTTAAAAGTAAATGTACTGTCTATTATTTTTAAGGCTTATTGGCGGGCGGTAAATGTATAAAACATTGAGGGTTGTCAAAGCCATAAAAAATTAATTAAACTAAGGGTTGTCGAATATCTGTTTTTTTGCCACTGAGGGTTATCAAAACCATAAAAATTTAATTAAATTACGGATTATCGTTTACTATTTTTGTAAATCTACTCGAGGGTTATCAAAACTACGGATTATCGATTACTAATTTTGTAAATTTACTCTATTTAACGTAATTATGAAATGTTATAAAATTAAATCAAGAATCGTTAGCCAATTGGGTCAGGAATAAATATAAACATGTAACGCCATGTTTCATTTCGTGATTGTAACTAATTATCAACCGAGACTCTTCTATTGAATGTTATGAATAAATCAATTGCATTGTTTACAAGACACTGTGATTTATAAATAAAGGATAAAGAATAAGAATCCTTTTAACATTTTATGTTTACACTTGAGGTCAGTAATGTTTAGAGGTCATATTTTACTTCCGAGGCACTTACAACAATGTGTACTTAGAGATATGTAACTGTATAAAGGTTATTCGGAAATAAATATTTAATATGAGTGTTTAAGTCTTTGTAACTCACAAACATACATACATACATACACACTCAGAGTGGGCTTAAAATAATGTCTTAAACGAGGATATTTTACTGTTAATGACATGTAAAAGCTTCGGATAACTAATCACCGTTTGAACAGACGGAAATTGATAGTTTGACAAACACTGACTAACAAGTCAATGTTTGTCAAATAATCAAAAAATATATAAGTAATTGTTAATCTGTTTTCTTTTCTGGTCATGTAATGATGAGATTCATTTAATACTTTTAAGATTCCTTGAATACAATTTTTCGTATATACAAACATATATACACGATTTATAAATGTATATAATATCCCAAATCAACAAAGTACCACGGCTATGAAGACGTAAAACGTATAGCAAAAAATCTCAGTAACAATTCTAAGAATGTCTAACTGTTTTTTGTCGAATTCTCATTAGCAAAGGTTAATATATGAGGTGACTTTGTCGATCGGTAAGAGGCCTAATGGTTATACTTTCCTCTTATATATATATATATATATAGTCAAACAATTTGATATTTATTATATTTTAATCGTTTATACTATTGTTTTTAATTAAACCAACATCACAACGGTTATCAAGAAATTATTCAGATATATTTCAATTGTATTTTATCGGGTTGTTTACTTCATATTATATGTTATCAAATCTTACCTTTTGTACGACCAGTGGAGTGCCGAAGTCCTTACCCCCCTGCAGCCTGAACCCCAGGGGTTGCTGGTCAGACTTGTTGAGTCGCACAGTTATCAACTGTGCCATCTGCAAAAATATATAACATCATTTAACATAATTTATCAAAATGGCCGTAGTTGTTTGTATTATATTTGACAAATGTCATACGCTACACGCTGGGCCCGATATCATATTTACGTCACATTTATATCATTATCCAATAAACGGATCCACCGTAAATATAATAACGCAATAAGCACAGCGGCCTGGCATTTGATCGACCTAATTGAAGATTTATTTTCTCCTCTGCCCGCGCGGACCAGCGGACAGCTACGGGCTCGCACTCGTCGTCGCTCGTATCTAACGATCTAACAGTGAAAGGCCGATGGCAAAACTTTCGTTTATTCTTACAGGAAAGAACTGGTCATCCGTTAATTTGGCGGACATGTATTGTAAGAGGTTTCACTGATTTTATCACTAATACTTCCAAATATATCTCAATTATCATATACCTTCAAACAGTTCATCCACCTCTTCCGCGCTTCGTGTCATTAATCAACTTGACATAATTACCTGAACTTGAATACAAATATCTAAGAATGACAGATCATTATAAAGAATTACAAGTTAAACTAATGTTCGTTAAGTGTTCAGTGACGCGAGTGTTGCTTCGTGCGACGAATATTTTGTCAAGACGGTCCGGTCCTGAAACGGATCCGATCAATCACATCGCGTCAAACACAATTAAATATCATAACATCAATTTAAAACTTCGTCAACCGTCAATCCATACATATTAATGTAATTGAAGTCTATGTTCGTAGTACAAAGTAACTTTTCACTAAATGCATATCAAAGTATATGCGGTACTTACAAAAAAATATACAATATTTTGTTTGCTCCAACAAACTCTGAAACGGCTGGATCGAATTTACCAGACTTTCATTTTCAACTACCTGATGTTATAAGAAGTAACGTTTATTTTACAGCTGGTAACAACTGTAATATAATTAGCGGTAAAACAGTTGTCAATATTAATAATAATCAAGGTTACGGACGAACTATTTAATTTGTCAGGATAATGTTTTGACAAATAAGTACCAATTGATTTAATGGCGCCAAGAAGTGACATTGTTGACAAGTTACAATGTCATCTCATAACGCATTGGACTGCGGTCATTTGAGATTGAGAATACACAAGGACATACCGCCTTATCTCAAGAATGCAATCTGAGATAATTGTAGACTTCATCATAGGTTTTATAATCACAACTGTAACTAAAACAAATGAGATGAACCATTACAATATAAATGTAGGTATTTGATATTATAAAAGAAAAGAATTGTTAAAAAAAATTACAATTATTAATTTATTGATTTTCAACATATTTTAGTAGAAAAGAAAGTACTCTGAATAAAAATTATAATACAGATAAGATCATAACACAATATATCAGCCAAAGTAATATTTACTAATTATTTCCTCAGATATAAAAACTCTTTGTTAGTAATTTTTTTAAGACTCTGTCGATGGTTGCGTATACTTTTCGTTATTTAGTTCCAAACATTAAACTTGTAATAAAGGTTCGGAGGACGGAGTGACCTCCTTGTAAATGCCAGAGAAAATTAAAATGTAGTAAACCCGAGTGAGTGACTCTTTTGCATAACTAACAAACGATGTAATTGAGTATGTTGAAACAGAATGTTTCGATACCTCGATGACTTGTCCGATTTCTTGTATATTTGAACTAAAGGTTCGTGTCCATTACGTTAGTTAATCTTCTACCCTACCATACACCAATCGAAGAAGTCTTAGTCTTAGATAATGGTGAAAAAGATTTTAAAATATATTTTGTCTAACAGATGTGTGAAAAAAGTAAAATCGCTGTAATGAGATTTTGGTTCATCCTAGATCTAACCTAAGACCGCAGTGGAATGTAAACCGTGTTCTAGAAAGTAGTGTGTACCCACCTTAAAGAAATGACTTCTGAGTAACATGTCTACATCGGCTTTAGTAACACGGCTTTTTGATTTACCTGATTGTTCATACGTTAATCGATGACGTCACTTCTGTGACTAACCAACAATAAATGCTTCGTCACTTCACACAATTTACATTATTTAGTTCCTTAAACATATAACAATATATATATATATACATTGTTATATGTTATCAGAAAATTAATATGAAGAGGCTGTATGATCGAAAGATCTTTCTTTGCCTTTCTCCTGGATAAGAATTTAAAAAATACATGTCAGAATGTTTTAATCGTAAAGTTAACCATAGTCAATTATTGTCTTGCATAAAGTTGACAGGTCGAATTGTAAGTTAGAAAAAAAACTAATGTATAAATTATTGAAGCAAATATTTTACATGTGTGCTATCACTTAGTTCGAGTATAAAGACATACACACCACCCACATATATTTAAAAACTTGTTCCGACAATAGGTCATTTTTTATACACAAAAAATATTTTCCAAAGGTCAATGACCAAATATTTCAGTAAGCAGCGTCACAAGTAAATGAAATAAGCATTCATATTCTGCAATGTTATTCTTTTTTTAAATACTTTAACAGGAAATTTGTAATAAGAATTCGGATTTCGAATGTAGGCTGATATATTTTTATGTATATTTAAAATAGTTATTTGAATCACAATGTAATCTGATAAATGATGTCCTCTCCGTTGTGATCGGAAGGCGTGTTGGACTGGTTGTTACAAGTTTGGTTTGCGCATGCGCACTACGCACTTGGAAAACTTTTCACGAGAAGGATTTGTATAATTTTATAACTATTTACATATATCTCATTCTTTAGTAAAAGTACTTGTACTATATTTACATTCATTTATTTCTTACTAAATATTTTCGAACTGAAAATGTTATGTTTTTTCCATTTACTTTAATCTTACAATAAATTTGTATATAAAATGAATATTGAATAAATCACTTAAGAAGATAAATTCATGTCGTAAATAATAAATAATCAATCACCGATGAATAATTAATGTATAAGGAGATAAGGATTGAATTATCACATTTCTATGACTACGAGAATTAATAGTCGGAAATGTTAAAACATTTTAGCACATACTTATATATATATATATATATATATATATATATTATATATATATATATATATATATATATATATATATATATACTTAGGTTATTTTGTAATATTACATATTAAGAGTCTGTTTCTTAGTATTCACTTTTTATACTTTATAGAGAAAAAAAGTTTACAATTTCAATTCCAAATTTAAAATTCATTCTGGCAAAGCCGTAAAGAAATATTTTTTATATGACCGGGCGAAGCTGTCGGCGGTCTATAGGTATGATATAAAAGAGGTGGTCCTAATAATGTCTCATTAAAGATATACCGTCCCCGATATAACGTGTTAAGGACGGACAATTTACAACCCACTTTGACAAATTAGTTTCGCATAAATATAAATGTTTTATGGATGCAAATGTATTGTGGCATTGGCATAGCATCTCAAAGTTAATGTCGAGAGAGTGTTTGTTTAAAAATAGGTTTTTTGGCAAGCACTGGCCAAGTAGGCAGTAACAGATTTAGCTAAAGTAAATTATATTTTAACGAGTAGGTGTTAAACTAAATATTCACACCTGTGTTGTGGATACCGAGAGCCGGCGGGAGCGTGGGAGGGTTCTTTACACAAAACAAACAAAACACAGTTATGCTGACTCGAAACGGGGACTTAAAGGTTTTCTCTGCTTTATTTTATTCTATTTTCAAAAATGCGATGTAGAGGTGATGTCATCGTCACTTATAATTACGAGACGTACAAGTAGTGAGTATGTTTACTCAGCTGCGGCCTTCAGAGGTCGGGCCGTTTCAATGCCACAAACTTTTGATTTTACCGATTGGTAACAAAAGCGAGGCTTTCACTAGCACCTCGGGACAATCCGGGTCTACCGTTGATTGCGTATGAGACACGCATATTGCATGCCGAGTCCGGTCGGGTGTCGCAAGCGTTGGCGTCACTTGCACTCGAGTATTCAAATTAAAAGAAACATGGCGCCATCGAAATTATTCATAATTACATGTGTTTATCTGCTGCTCCAATTATATCAGGATATTTTCTCTCGTTTCAATGTTTATTTTAACATCTGTCCGATCTTTTCTATTAGTATCAACAAGTTACGTCTCTAGATAATCTGTACCTATTTCTAGTGTGAAATCTGATATGAGGACGGTCTATAAAACAGATTATAATTAATAGACGTTACTAGTATCAGTATAATTATGCTTTTATTTATATAAATAACATGGTAATTAATATAATATTTGTTGTGTTTGACCAACAGGTAAGATATACAGACAATCATATATTACATATTGACAAACTTCCTAGGTTCAAAATTAAGGACAGACAGTATTTTTTCCTATGGCTTCATAACTACAAAGTAGCACAGATTAAAAATATCTCTATATTTATAATTTATACAGACGGATAAGGGTTAAGATGGCGGTTATGTCAAGAAATAAAAAAAAATTAAAAACGATTTTAATTTACCTTAATTTAAATGAAATAAATATATATTTGTTATAAAAATATTATCGTTTGACATTCCGCGCTGTCTGTCAGACAAAGTTGAAAGGAATGATGGCTATCGTAATATTTTTAAAAGTTATTTTTGCTCAAAGCAAGAATTTTAAACGAACTATAAATCTAGATATTGCTAATATAATATAATATTTATGTTTGATACTTTATCATACGCTTATCAAGAAACAAATATGCATATTGCGTTCGTTTGATCGGTCGTAGTAATTTGGTTTTATGATATATTATATATAACCTTTTTTTCTTGGAAGTATAAATAAAGTTATTGTCGAATTAATATACAATTTTATAAAACTAAAAATGCTTACATAAGGCATACGTCACAAATCAATGACAAGTATACCATAAAATGTCATAAGATAAAATTATTTAACTACTTGAACTCCCTTCACCCGCATCATAAAAATGTAAATTGAAAAATTGAATTTCTTTACCTTCGCAAATATTATTTGCAAATATATCGTTGAAACCTTTTTTCTTTGATACCACCAGCCTAATGGGTTGACGTTTCTGAGAACGTTTAACAAATATTTATTTATAGGTCAAGTAACTCGAGTCGTAAAACGTAGAATTAAGCCCAATTTTCGTATTTAAAAATATGATATGATATCTGATAAGGGAACAATAATGATACTATCGGAATATGTGACAAAAATATGGTGAAAATTATAAAAAATATATACTCAATTTATGTAATATTTCTCCAAGCACATTATCACGACCTCGTATTATTTTTGTACCCGTGGGCGGTAAACTTGGCACTCGGATCGAGTCGGATGAAAACCGCTACTTTCGTGAATTCGCCCCTCGTTTTCCACTTCGAATTAAATAACAAATTGTATAACTTAATGTCAATAACCCCCAAAATGCAATGAAACCTTGGCGGGTATTTAGAGACGGGTTGCGAAACACTTGGCGGTAAGCCATACGACGTAATAGATGCCCCTCAGTCGCCGCCTCATTGATAATGTGACTGAAAATTACTATCGCCCCCATACTCCATACTCCGTACTCCGACTCTATAGATAATGTTACATCCCGAGATAACATTAACAAGTATATTGTATTTCAACTTTATATTTTATTCGAATCTTAAAACTTCATAGTATTACCTTAAAATGATATTGACAAAAATAAAATGGTCGAATAGTGACGAGTGCAAGAAAATAATGATGTAAATATTTGCAGTAAAAAAATATTTGGCACGCGTCCAATTCTTATGATTATATGATATTAAATTTTGTGATGTCTCACCGTTAGGTAATATAATGTTAGTGTAATAGTGTGCTTTTTCAATGGCTCGTAATATTAAATTATAAATCACTGCCTCGGACCGAGACCTTTGTTCTGAGCTGCCTCAAAGGTAGCACCCTCCCACAGAAGGTGGATATGAAGGTATTGTGTATCACTCGACGTGAGCAAAAGGAACCAGAAATCCAAACTTTCCTTTCTTTACCTGACTCCTACACCTTTTCTAATCCAGCCCTAGTTTAGTAACGCGTATACACTTCTTTTTATATCGCAGCTTCTATTAAGATGAACTTTTACAATCCTACGACAATGAACGTCATTAAGTTTGACTCAATTTAAAAATTTATCTATTTATTATTAAGTAGAAAACCTCTGAGGATTTGACACCCATTTTCTCTTTAAAATTGTCAACAAAAAATACATATAACCTTTGTTGAATCCATCGGCGAATATTAAACAAATATTTAGTATTTAAAAACATTTCATGAAAGTGTTAAAGGTAGTACCTAACAAGTGTTATGTACTACCTTCTAAGATAAAAAGATAAAAAAACCAACACAAGTAATGTTAGTTTGATCATCAAAACAAAACGCAAAGTCCGATTACCCCAAGGATGAACTACCGTCCGGCGCTGCACACAATGACACTACGTACATAATACACATTGTTCCAGACGAGAACTTGGCTTACGACCTAAGAATGAGCAAAACGGATGTGCCCGATTGATCCTGGAGCCATATTGGCATGTTTATGAATGCCACACTCACCCAGTGATTACCTATTCAGTTTACCCGTTGATGCTCTCGTCTCCACACTTATCGATAAAGGAAATTGATTGCCAACATCATAACAGATACAAAAGATAAATGTATCTTTTAGAATTTTATAAACCCTTAGCCATCGTCGCAATGTTAGAATTAAAATAAATGTTTATTGGCCAAATATATAGGAAATAGAAAAAATCAAACAAAGGGATCGTAACCCGCGCTGGGATGTGTTACAGTTGTGACTAATCCAGACCCCGACCCCGAGATACCTCTGACTCACGAATTTTTAAGGAACAATAAAAAAATACTACATTTTTACTAACGTGTTAATTATCCTAAGAATTTATTAAAAAACTTCAAGTTTATTAGTTTTTTTTATCGGAATGAATAATAAAACTTATATAAATATTATTCTCATTATAATTCACAAAAAACTAAATCCAAGTTCTCAGAATGTTTCTAGCGCACGCTTCCTCAAACGTTAAACACGTTCGGACAGATACACAATCTGTTTATTATAATAAAATAAATATCGAGATGACTCACACGTACGTAGCCAACGGATTTATATATTATACGTATTACTTGTTTAATGACTTTAAACAATTTAATTGTTAGCGAGACATAATATTGAGGTTACCAAAAAGCGATTTGACGTTCATTAAGAAGACTTATTGAGACAATAACAAAGTAAATACAAAAATATTCTCTCTGGTCTGTTTGGTTTGATTATATTTGTATGTGTATGTGTGTGTGTGTATTGTGAGTTGCTTCTCTCGTGTGTTTCGATAATACAATGTTTACTCTGTTAGCGATATGTATATAAAAACAAGCTATGAGGAATGTATTGCGTTGGTCCAAAATGGCAGTTAACATTTGCTATAAGTCTAAGTATGTATATTTTTTAATTCTTCGTGTCAGAATTTTCTTTATTATTATTTAAGTAACAAAGAGTCAGTGAGGCCAAAGTCAATATATCGACAATGTTGAAAATTACAAAATGAAGCAAAAAATATTGCAACGACACAGTTCTTAATAATTGCATTAATTGCAAAAGACTGAAAGGTGAAACATTTTTAACGTTTGATATTATAAAAGGTAATAAAAAATGTAATTACCTCCCGAGGCAGATGATCCTTTGATACTAATTAAATACAAGTAAGAGATCCACTTGAACTTCACAACAAATTACAAATTCTTTGCACACCGTGCATAATTACTATACATGACAGTACTAGTTTATCTATAAGGAAAATTCAAGGTTACGTGAATAAATTCGTTTTTAAACTGGGTTACTATTAACCTACTTTATTAATTATCACAAAATATGACGTCACAGACAGTTATTATCCTATCTACTTTCGAGAATGTTTAAATATCGCTCTCGATCTCAATTTAATACTTAAAAATATTTTTTTTTTCTATAATTAAATAATAAAAATAATATATTATTCACGTGAATATTACCCACTACACAATACAGATTATTTTTATGGTAATATTTATCTGTTATTTAAATACAGCAAAACCTAACGACGTAATTAACTTCTAAGCGGCTATCGGGTATTTAATGACCATAATAACGAAGATAAACAATAAAAAAATGTATTGATGTCATAATAGATTTGTTAGACTGCGTCGCATCACACAATGTGGAGTATAGTGCATCTTAAGAGAATAAATTTCCATTTTCCTTATTCCGTTTTGGACAACAAAGGATTGTTAAACCGATACCGGCTGCGAGCCGCAAACAGAGCCTTCAGATCGTAATTTTAAGTTTGAAATGACTTCTCAATCTGTGATAATAATAAACAAATGCATAGGTTGCAAGTATGAACGTTTTAAAATTCCCTTTAGTTTGGGGCGTTGCACTCCGCCTGGACTCGTCTAACCGGCCCGCTATCAGTGCGCTGTTCGACTCATCGCCAGCTCGGCCAATGCTGGTTATCACGAATAGTAACTGGAGGCCATATTGCAACCTGGACTAATAAACTTTAGCCAATACAAACAAACCGAGCGTTATGAGGCGTTTTAAATGTAAATATATATTTTGACAACACAATTGGATTAACAATAAAAATTCTGGCTAAAGTTTACAGATAATTTCGTTTACGCCGATAAATAAAATAATTCAACAAATCAATAAATTCATTTATATATCCAGCTTACATACAAAACATCACAAAATACCTACATTATTTTTTATTGAAATGATTTTTAACGGCAGTCATTACTCATGCACGCCAGTGTATTTGCAAAACAAATAAGTGCAACATTTTAGAAAATAATTTTAATATTGTCTTTGCATTTTGTAAATTGTATTTAAATGTACTAAACTTAAAATGTCCGTGTTTACGCGGAAAATATTATAGCTTTACTTGATATAATCTGTATTTACAATAATTGAAAGGATAATTATTTGAGTAACTTAAAACCATGACAGATACTGAATAATATGAACGCTGCAAATTATAAACTTCCCATAAGGGATAGGTATGCAAGGAATGAGATATAACCACTGCAGAACATTATCAATGTATTTTATGGTTTTTCTTCTACATTGAAGAAAAAATATTTTAATCTCTCTTGAAAGAAATATTAATTATCGAAGTCGATCCCGATTAGCATGCGGAGTCGTTCGTTTGGTAGTTACTGTTATAAGGTACGTTATTTTAATCATGAATCAGTAAACCTTACCGGACAACTATTTCGTTACAAAGGACCAAAACAATTGCTTAATACGCTTATGCAATGTTCCAGATCCGAGAGCCCGCTCGAGTTTCCTTATAAGAACATTTAGATTAACTATTGTTGTGCTTATTAGGAATTAATGCAAAATGGACATGGATTTAGCATTTCATTTTTATATACTGTCTATTATCATAGGCGCTTAGCGTTATTAGAAAAAAAAAATCTAATAACGCTATAAATGTTCTAATTGGAGCTGGTAACGTACTGAATATTTGATTCGTGTCGATATTATCTCGATCTTAACGAATGTACTTCAATTTCGAGATACATAACATTAGCAAAACAAAATGTTTACATAATCGGTACGTTTTGAAGCATCTCTGATTTCTTAATCTTTAAAGCCGAAACGAAATCCCAATTTAGCACGTTACCAGCGCCATGGATTCCGGGAACAGCTGTTTATTTTAAAACCGCGATGCGGTAATACAATATTCGCGGGCGTCTTGTCCTAGAGAAGTCTCGAGGATACTCACGTCGAGGGTCGAGCTCGTCAATTAGGCTAGATCTTCACTCGGCACTGTCAATCACTGGTTCAAAACACGACGCACGACCGTTTCCAAATAGGCGATCGCGCTCGCGAGATATATTTAGAGCGGTAATACGACACCGGGCGCGGGCGTCGGTCGATGGGACGTGTGTGCGGGGCGAGCGTCGGCGCGCGAGTGCGTCTCGTCGGCCGGCCGCGTGCTGGCTGCCCCCTCCCCCCCCTCGGTCATCCCCCTCCCACCCTCCACAGCCTGTAGAGGACGATACCCTCACTGCAGCGCCTGCGCACCATCCCTTTGTGTAACTCAATCGTGGCCCGTGCAATATAGCCAAAGCCTCATGCACGCCGACCAATAAAGCAATGAAATTCCATAATAAAATCTTAATTGTCCGGATAATGTCATAAGAATGACTTAATTGTGATATTGATAACGATACTATGATTTTAACATTTCATTTTAGGAAAGCTGAGGTGGACTAAAGATAATGAAAAAGTCCACTGTAACCGTGCTCTACTGAGTATACTGTACCAAGGGTAAAATAAAAAAGTGTATTTGATTATAAAAGTTACTATATTTATAACTCGGCCGCTCTCAAACCAAACAACATCCCCGTCTATACTTCATTAAAATCTCTATAAAAATAATTTATTTATTTCACTCGTCCTCCACTTCGTCGTCTGTTGTAAACTCACTCTCGTTGCCGCCCTGGAACAAAATAACACGTTGAATTATCTTTACCTCGAAGACATATTAATCATTAATAATTATCACTTACAGACTATTTTTATAAATGTACATAAATACATTTAATTAATAAAGGTTAATTAAATAATTAATTCAATTAGTAATCACGTTCAGAGTAAAAATATGTAATGGAATGTATAGTTATACAATAATAAGGACAACTAAGTTAATCTTAGACTATCCGTACCATTTATAGTACGTACTTCATGGTATGACCTTGGCCTTCAAATTGAAGGGTATTTATATGTTTATTTATAGTTCTACTGACTAATTGTATATCATACATACCATACTTCATGTTTCACAAACAAAATATAATAATTTCAACCCTGCAAATACAATTTACTTAAAGATCAATTTTAGATGCTGTTTTAAACTTACGAGGGTGGATTGAAAAGTACTCGGCCCAACACAGATCCATTCAATTCTAAATATCAAATCCACCCATTATTAGTTACATTATTTAGTTCAGTTCAGACTAGTTAATTGTGTGAAGTTGGAAACGTGTGCGGTCATTTTATACATTTTTTAATAAACCAATCGGACATAATTTCTTCAAATGGAGCAAATCGAGCGAGCCATTAAGTATCTCCATAAGAAGGGGCGACCACCGAATGACATCCTTGATGATATCGTCAGGACATTAGGGAATTCTGCTCTGTTTTATTCATCCGTCAAATGATGTCAAAAAATAGCAGAATTCAAGCGTGGTAGAGAGTGTGAAATATAAACCCCGCTCTGGAAGACAATCGACGTCCACTACTCGAAGGGTGTGCTTATGATTGATTATCTTGAAAGGACTTAGGAATCTACTCTGTCTTATTACGTCGTTTACGAGAGGAAATAAAAGAAAAACGTCCAGGAATGCTCAGAAGAAAAGTCCTGTTTCATCAAGATAACGCCTGTGTTCACACGTCAGTGCAATCAATGGCTGAAATCCACAATTGTGGCTCTGAACTATCAGCGCATCCGCCTTATTCATCTGATCTGGCAGCGTCAAACTTCTTTCTGTTTCCTAACCTAAAGAAGCACTTGGGAGGTCAAAGATTTTCGACAAACGACGAGGTCAAAACAGCAGTAGACGCATATTTTGACTCTAAGAAAGAATCATTTTTTTCAACGGTCTATATAAATGCTTTGAATGGGAGATGGCAAACGTGCATCGAACTTGATGGAAATTATGTAGAAAAATAAAAATATAACTGATTTAGTATGTGTTTATGTTCTCGGTTAGGCCGAATACTTTTCAATCCACCCTCATATCATATATTTACTCACTAAAGGAAGATTTAACAAGTCACAGTGAGGAGCAGACTACTGTGTTGTCGTTTATACCGGTGAGTATTATTATAGTGAATACTGTGTACTGCTGTGTTGGCGGGTGTACCACTGTACCGATTTGTACTAGAGACACATGTCTACATAATTATAGTGAGTGCAACGGCACTGTGTCACTGTGTTGGCGGGTGTACCTGGTCGTGCTGGTCGTCGTCGGAGTCGCTGAGGTCCCACTGCGGGTGGTCGCTGGGGATGGCCGGCGCCTCCTTCACGTCCAACTTCATGTCCTGCTGCTGGTCCATGCCGATGTACGAGTCTGAGGGTATGTTATATGTGAGAACTACGTATCTTACCATTATGATTATTATTTAGCAAAAAAGGTGTATTGAACATATTAGTTGACAGTTGTAATAACTGGTTATTTCTAAAAAGACATCCCTGCCAAGGTCACTTGGAACGAACCCGCAACAATATTCCCACTCTCCCTCAGAATGGTCCAAGTCTCTTAACATGTTTGCATCTCGTAACGGATCGATATCGAAATGCGATTTATAAATATATATAATTGTTACAATTCCGTGACTTTTCCTCAATATACCCGAGGTATTGTGGTACAACATTAGCCTACAAGTGGGCGGTCGTGCGCGGTCGTGGGCGGTCGTGCGCGGCGCAGCGCGGGTCGCTAATGCGATCACGATTCCGTCTGAATATTAAGTCGAATGTTACAAGTAAATACGAGCATCTCATTGCCCGTGTAATCTGTACGTGTGTACGCGTGTGCGTGTGTACGTGTGTACGTGTATTCTAAACCGCAGTTGTCGTGTTAACATCAAGTTATTAGTCACATATGTTGTAGGTATTGTTTTGTGTTTGAAATACTTCCTACTATTATTTAAACTTTTTATACCGACCTAACGGTACGGAAATAGTTACAATAATAATATATTTAGACATTGAATAAGCATTTTTTTTAGTTGTTGAACATTGTAGTGTTTGGTGTAAAGCATATTTCGTTTTTAATATAGTTCAAAGACATTTATAATTGTGTGCGCCTGGTGTGTGTGTGTGCATTTGTCTTGATTGTGTGTTTATGTCTTGTATTCTTTAGCAGGTGTAGAGTATGTGTATGTGTGTGTGTGTATGTGTGTGTACCGGAGCGCAGGCAGCAGGCCAGCGTGTAGAGGCCGGGCCACCTCGGCGCGGTGAAGCGCAGCTGCAGCTCGTGCGCGGCGGCCAGCGCGGTGACGTGCGCGGGCGCCGTCAGCAGCGTGTGGGACTTGCGGTCGCAGATGTAGCACCACCAGAACTCCTGCTTCTCCTGTACACGCAATGTTTATTAACGCGAATACATACAGTGCAATAACTGTAAGAATATACACACGTAAGTTCTAATTTATGATGAAGTTTGTTTTGTTATGTTTTTTATATCAAGTAATTATATTTGTTTATTATTTTTGTGTTTAACTGACATATCCACGGTAGTAAAACTATTTTAAGTTCTATAAATATGAAGCGAAGGCATATTTAATAATTTTGCAATAAATAAACAAGTTAACCTACCAGTGGGAAGTAGGGGCAGTGTACGGGATGCGAGCTCTTGGACCGCCCCTCGAGTCTCTCCCGCTTCTGGATGCGCTTCTGGAACTTGTCCCACTGGTCGTCGTCGTCGTCTCCGGCCGACGACTTGTCCCTCGACTCGTCTCCCGAATCGCTGTGAGACCCGGACTCGTCGGAGATGTCGTCGTCGGACTCGTCGCCTGATATATTATTTACGATTTAACATTAATAATAATTAATTGAAAATGAATTTACCGTCATTTGTAAGAAGTGCTTACCGTCGTCGTCCCTCTTCTTTGGTTCCTTGACTTCTTTAACGTCCTTGACTTCTTTGACCTCCTTCTTGGCATCGTTCTTGTTCTCCACCACCGTTGGCTTGGTTCTGGCGAGCGGCTTTTTGCTCTTCTTGGCCGGTGCGTGTTTCTTCTGTTTCATCCAGACCGGCCTCTTGAATGTATCCTTTTTATCGTTTTTGTCATTTTCACCTTTCTCTCCCTTTTCCGCATTCTCCCCGCCGCCATCTTCCTCATCCCTGTTTGAAAAAGGAGTAGTTCATAAAACAATATTACAATAATTAAATCCTTAGGGAACACTACAATGATAATCTTTCTTTACTTGATATTCTTTTCCTTGATAGTGGTATCTCCGAAGAGTTCCTTCATGTCAGTTCTGCGAAGGAACACTGTGACCGTGACAATGGCCCCCGCTGTTACTACAGTTGGATTCTCGTCGTCAATCACTGAAATGAAAAATATTTTTTAACAATTCTTTAAATCTTAAATGTTTATACGCGTATAAAAATAAATATAATAATATCGTAATTATTCTTAACCCGCCGTCGGTGGCGCATGTTTGTGAGACCGAGTAAGGGAAAAAGTCATTTTTTCTCCCGGTATTACTTCTCGTTGCTTTCTATATTTTCTTATTCCAGACCCATTATACTCAATTTATTAGATTATTTCCAATATGACAAGCCAACCCGGCGCATCGGACCGCCCTCACTAGATATGTTAACCAAATAGATGTAGTTCATTTTATATTCTTATTATTTTTGTAAGGATTAATTGTTATTATTGTAGCCTTGTCGTGTATTGTGTGTGAGCATGAGTCTAACTAACTTTATCCATATCATACATTTCTTCAGCGTGTCTTACGATCATTGAGACAAAATTATTAAAAAATCCTAAAAGTTTACGACGAGTCCGATATAGCTTATTCTTTGAGAAATGGTCCGTACTTTGAAAGTGGATCAATACCTGCATGTGTCACAAATTTTTTATAATTTAGTGACAAAAAAATCTAGAACTTATTAGCACGGGCTGTGGTTGATAAAAAGGAAATGCTTTTATTTTATTTTTTTTATCGGTAAAAAAATGGTAACCCTTCTACCACTCTTTTGACAATTTTAAAGTCATAAAAGTGAGAAAAGCAGATTTAATCATAAATATTGAACTTCATACTTAATAACCGATCTAATGTTTTTGGTACCTATCCATCCATCCATCCATCCATCCATCCACAGCAAACATTACAAAAACTGTTGGATCAAAAAAGCGGCGCGTGAGACCTGTTTAAAATATAATTAAAAATACGAGAAACACTAAAGCACTCACCCTCCGTGTTGACTTGGAAGTGTATGTAAGGCATATTCCCGAGCACCTTCATGAGATCCTCGTACTGTTTATCGTTTAAAAATCTCAGCAGCTGCCGTCTCTCCTCTCCCGATAGTTGTGCTAGTTGTAGCAGTGACTTTATATGTTTCTTCCTATTTGTGAAGTATTTTAAATGGTCCTCAGTAATGTACGGCAGTTGGAGCAGCGGGGACTTGTACTCCCACAGACCCTGAACTATCATCGGGGACATCTTCATGCAGTTCTCGATTGTCTCTATTGTCGGTAAGCGAGGTACTGCAAAAAGAAACCGAGAAATTAAAACTTTTCAACAAATTCCGTTTTTCGTTTTATTATGAAAAATTCTTCTTTATTCTTTAAATTTAACTTTAAATTTATTTCGAATACATATTTATTTTTTCTAATTCATGACTCAACGTACATTTGTTCAGCTATAATGAGTGAGAAAGCTGTCTTGCTTAAAGTTGTGTTTTTGTATTATTTCAAAAGTTATATATTGTAAAGTACAAACTTACTCCTTCTCGCATAAGCCAGAGCGATCAGCTGGTTTACACAATTGACCATCTCCACTATGAGGTCCGGGCAGCGCGAGACTATATACCGTCGGTCGGCTTCCAATGTATCCTGTGGTAGCGGTATACGTGATAGGTGCGCGTGGAGAAGTGCACGTGCTTTGATGCTGTATGGGCGACAAAGTGGTTGCTCTTTGTTCTTTTCTCCAAGATTGGGAAGGTCTCGGAGCAACTGGAAAAGTAGAAGTTGTCTATGGTAACACTCATTCATAACATTTTAAATGGAAGTTGACCGACCTTATACGACACCTGAATGCTAATAAAACATTTTAAGTCATACTTACACTGGGTACTTCTTCATTATCAGTGATCCTTTCTATAATTTCAGAGTTGTGTCTCTTATCAAACTCACAAGAGGCGGCTAGAATCATTAAAGCCCTCTTAAGAGGCATAGATGGTGTCTTGTGACAAAAGTAGAAATACATTTGAGTTGTATCCAAAAGGACCTGCTCTCCTGAGAATCTTATAGAACGGTACCACCAAGTTCCAACCTGAAATAATACATGTACCAAAATTTATTACCATAATAACAGTTCTTACAACATTGAGTTTATATGACACTAGAAAGAAGTTGGCATATACTGAGTATATTCACAATTATTATTGTACATTGACATAATACATTTAATCAAAGCTATACTTACGGCAGTGGGTAAAGCAACCATGAAGACTAATGCATACAGTCCAAGGACCCACACACTGTTCTCTTTCTCCACAATCCAACTTGGCAGAGCTATACCAAAGCTCATAGCACCAGGGCCATCCGGGTTACCATACTTTTCCCAGTTTCTCCTTGCTTCGTCATCTGTGAGAGCCTAGATTTATAATTAGTACAATTTTATTAATGAATATCAATAAATCAAAAATATGGTTGTGTACTTATTTTAGAGCAAATTTTTACAAAGTGGTAAAATTCAGACTATAATTTTGATATTTTTACCTGATAGGCTTTTGTTAGCTTCATAAAGGCTTTTTCGTCTCCTGTTTCTTTATCGGGATGCAATATTAAAGATTGTTTACGATATGATTTTTTTATTTCAGCTTGAGTAGCTCCAGGGGGAAGACCCAATATTTCATAGGGATCAAAATTAGACATTTCATAATCAAATTGGGAAACTTTCATAGCTAGGAACCCAAGTAGCACCCATCCGGAGATAATTGCTAGCATTATAAAGAAGTTTTTAACCTTTTTGTAAGGTTGTGACTGTTCTAAAATTAATTGTTTTTGTTTGCAATTTGGACACTGACATCTTTCCGCCTGTTTTGTTGGATCTGAAATTTAATTATAATTCATTTATTCAAACCTAATTAATCAACGTGTAGTGTGCTATGCGTCAAACATGTACCGTATAATGACACCAAAGTTTTCGTGAACCGAATCTGTTATTACTATTAGAAAATAAAATACAGTGGACATGATAATTATAACACTAATATTAATATTTGTCGGCCAATAGACATATATATTTTTTGTTTTCGGCAATTTCTATTTTGTTTTATACATAAAATTTTACCTTCTTTCCTTTTTCTTGGCCAATAATAAAATGTCGCCGGGACTAATATCAAGGCGAGGAATGATAAAACGAAATAGAAGAATGTGGATCCACTTTCATCATATTCAAACTTTTGTCCACCCATAATTATTAATTTACATTATTTGATTTATTCCAAAAAATATGTACCGCGTTATTACACTGTACAATCAACGAGCGATACAACCTGACGTGTCATATACGTAGTGTTAAGTATTTCTATGTACTCTGTGAATGTCATTCAGGAATCAGGAATCATGATTCATAAATAAAAATTGTTACTTTTAAAATGAATTAGTTGATTCTAACCCGAGCAAGTACCTTAAATAAAGAACGTTATGATTATTTTAATGATAAAATAGTAAATATTACTAAAAAAATTTATTAAGTAATATAGATTAATAAAATTAATCTAAAAGGAATATTTACTATCAGCAAAAAATATCTCAATTAACTTTTGTTTGATCTGTGATCAAAGATGTTCTGATATTATAAAGACAGTCCATCAGAAAATTTACAATATTCTACTAAGTAAAAATATAATTGAGCGAAGCCAACGAAGTGAGCGGAGCGTTTTACTAGAGACTTTTTGTATTCTTTGTCACGAATTGGCTCAAAAACTACTTGACGGAAAATTATGAAACTTTGCAATCAAAAAGACACACATTAGGTGATGGATGGGAAAATTTTTGAAAAATGTCCTCAAATATATATTTTAATATCATGTTAAAATACTGATATCCCATTGAAGTCAATGGGAAACGATGAGTCATTACACTGGGCTCGCTTCGCTCAGTATGCAAACGGCACCCGAGATTTCGCGAGCGCAGCGAGTCGAAATTGAGGGTTTGTTGGCGCCCCTAGTTACTATCGAGACCGTCAAAAATGTACTGGAATAATTATAAACAAGGAACAAGGCCAGCTTCCAGCTAAAATTTATGCGACTCGTTCTAGATCCTCAATTCGAACTACTTGTTGGCCCTATTTATTTTGAATATGTCCTTATCATATTTCTATGAGTTATTAAATATGAATGCAATGGAAGATAAACTGTTGTCTATAACATTTCTGTCACCTTCCTATTCCCAGTGACACCTTTTATCAATTGATAGCTGACATTGTTTATTTGACAGTTGACACAATTCAGCTGGAGAAAATAAAATTTAGACGTATGTGGGATACAAAAATGGGCTTCTAAATACACAGAACAACTTAAAGGTATAATGTAATGACTCTTCAGATTTCTCAGACACTTAATTTTGTATTTTTTTGTGCTAAAAACAATACTAGTAACGTCTATTTTGAAAAACAATATTAATTATTTTTTTCTTTTTGCTTATGTAAAAAATATTAATGGGTTTGCTAATTATAGATGTCTACAAAAACAATAGCAAGTGCAACCGTAAGGGCCGTGAAGAAGCGCCTGCTGCCTTCTAGAGCAGCTCTTGTTTTGACACCTTCAGCAGTCAATAAAGTTAAACAGATTATGTCTAAAGAAGAAGGAAAAGGTTTTATAGGATTAAAAGTTGGTGTTCGGCAAAGAGGTTGCAATGGTTTATCATACACGTTGGATTATGCGACTACAAAAGGAAAACTTGATGAAGAAGTGAAACAAGATGGTGTTACTATTATCATTGACAAGAAGGCACAATTAACTTTACTAGGTTGGTAATTCACTTAAATTTTAATAATTTCATGCATTACTAGATACAAAGGTTTAAAATGTAACCATTAAGTGGATGACAGCAATGAATTAACATCCAGTCACAGTTCAATTCATGACTTTATTTTTAAAGGAAATGCCAAGATTAATATGAAGTTAAATTTATAAAAACAAATGATATGTAAGTTAGAATATAGATATAATTTTACAAGTTAAACGTATTGTAAAATTTAAATATTTCAAAATATTAATATTGTCTTGGTATATAACATTATTAACTATTTAAAACTTACATAATCAACTTTAATAATACATGAATAATTAAAAACCACATTAGCACACATAAAAAGTTAATATATAAATAACTTAACCTTCATGGTAGATGGTAATCATTAAATACACAATGGTGATTATTATTTTTCATTTAAATTTTTCAGGCACAGAAATGGATTTTGTAGAAGACAAGCTCTCAGCAGAGTTTGTGTTCAACAATCCAAATATTAAGGGCACTTGTGGATGCGGGGAATCTTTCAGTATCTAAAAATTATGTAATAAATATTTAGTTAATTGTTTTTGTGCTGTTACCTCTTTTTATGTAAAATAATTGTGCAACTTTAGTACAAAAACTTGCTTTTTATTGCATATAAAAAAAGAGTACCATTGTAAATAGATGTTTTATATTTAATTACTGCACATTTATTTGTATAGGTAGTTGTAAAATGAATCTAGAATACCTATTAGTTAAATAAATTTATTTTATTTGGTTGTTTAGCATTATTCTCATTTTTCACTCTGATTTTTTTAATATGTTAAGTCAAATTAGTGCCTTTTTAGTAAATGTCAAACAAATAGGTTTAATAGAAATTGACAAAAATAGAAACCAACTTTTTTTTAAACTCGTATAGAAGTTAAATTTTAAAGACAAGATGTGAGATTGTCTTTTTCGTCATATATAATATAATATAATATTAGGGTTAAATTTAACTGTTACATTATATGAGACTTAAATCAGAGTTTTATTTACTCACGAAAATTTTAGTAAACCAAATAATGTTACATAATATTACACAACAGATTGTTGGTTTTTTATTGACTATATAACTCATTGCAGTTATCTGTTTCTTAAACTACAAGCTACTAAATTTAAGTCCTGAATTTTTGCATTTATAATCCCTCTCTGAAGCTCGAGAGGTGTTTTAAATGCATCTTGGCATAAAATGAAATTAAATGTTTTCATTAAATATTTTTTCTAAATTTATTTCTATGGCCTTTAGACCTTAGGACAAAATCCAGAACAGAGAAATCATCCTTTGACATACGTTGCGTGCATAACGGATCATCTCTAAAAGAGAATCAAGGGCTTTTTTATTGACATTATATTTTTTCTTTGCAAAAATATATATATTTGTTGCAAAATTTTATTTAATTATATTGCAAGTTTAAATCTATCCTACGTCGTTTTACTAATAAAACTCTCATTCGAAAAAAGAAGTTTTCATTTTTCAGCTTTTCAGTATGCGCTGTTAGTATGTTAGTTGACCTAACGTTTGGTAGATTGGATGATGAAATCGCTGCATAAGGAAGATTCCATTAATTTCAAAGAAAAAAATAGATATTGGATTGAGTTAAAATTACAGTAAAACTACGAATTTATATATATATTTTAAGTGATGATAGCTTATGAATGGAGCAAACTAGCTAAATAGCTAATAAAAAAAAATTTAAGATCAACTATTGTAAGCGACTTCATTTATCTATTTCAAGAGTTAGTCTGACGTTGTAGTACTAATCTCACCAATATATGCATTGGTATAAGAAAATGTAAGATATAAAAGATGTTACGGAAAAAAATAATAAAGAACTTGAGATATAAGATAAAGAATGGATAAAGGCCGGATGATTACTAATTTGATTCAGAAATATTTCGGTGTTAGCTGACCTAAGTCCGTTCATTTATGGATAAAATGAAGAGGCAATATTAATAAACTTAGTTTCTTTGCAGAGCTGACAGATATGCTTATTTCAGTAAAAAAAAAATTCTCTAAACAATGTGAAGGCCAATCTTAGAAGAATTCAAGAAAAAAATGTACCTATATGTTATTTTCCTGCATACAACTTGATAAATTAGTAATACCAATTGATCAGTAAGTAAATAGCGTTTCAAAAAATGGTCGCAGTTTTTTCCGAACTATACTAAGGATTGTTCGTTTATCCATCGACAGAAACATAATAGGATCGATTTTTTTTAAATATTAGTGCTGATACCAGACTTATTAACGAAAGAACAAGACTTAGAAATTATAAAATCCTTTATTCGGCAAGATGAAAACGATGATTACCGGTTGCACGCGATGAGCTTAGAATTCCAAAATGAATGGGTGACCATAGGAGATTTTTGTATTCCACTAGCTTTGAGATGGCGCACCCTGCTTCATGATTGGTCCCCAGCATTATTAAAATTTTATCTTAACGCATTCCAAATGACTCCCAGATCAAAGTAACTTAGTAAGATGGAACAAAGCCACCGAAAAATCTTGCAACATCTGCGGGGAGGCAGTAGGAACCGCGAAACACTTGCTAGTAGAGTGTAGGGTACTTTTAAATAGAGGTAAATACTCGCGTCGCCACGATAAAGTATTAGAAGTCATACGAGAAGCGGTTAGTCTTTCAGTAGCAAGAGCGCAGAAGGGTATAACAACCACCAAAACATCTGTGGAGTTCATAAAGGCAGGGTTGTCCAAAAAATCTAAACTAAAACCTTATTCCATCTTGGACGCGTCTCATGATTGGACTCTCATGATGGACACGTATGAAAGGCAATACAAAATCCCCGGGGATGTTTGTGTTTCGTCATCTAGGCCGGACTTATTCCTGTACTCAAAACAACTAAGGCGCGTTATACTTGTGGAGCTTATTGTACCCTGGGAAACAAACATACCCAAAGATCATACATTTAAGCTTAACAAGTATTAGTAACTATGTAACGAACTGATCAGGATTAAATTTATAGTTAATTTGTACGCTGTAGAAGATATTTTTAATGATTAAATAACAAATTTTAGATTTTTCCTTGAATTTATACTACTAGGGGGCGCGAACCGGAATTCGACTTTGGCTCACTGCGCTCGCAATATCTCGATAGAGTTTAGCGAATTGAGCGAAGCGATTAACCCATCTTCAATTCAGAATTCAAAGCCGAAACCAACAGGCAAAAAATATAGATTAATCAAATATCACATAGCGAAACTTTTTTTATATTGAAGTCTATGGGACTGTAATTTTTTTTCCTCAACGACATGAGTTTTTTTTCACTTTTTTTTATATAAAATAACTGTCGCTATAAATGAGCAAAATTTCATGAAGTTCTCCGGACATGGGATGCAAAAAGTATCACATAGAACGCTCCGCTCGCTTCGCTCAATAAAATGATGTTATTTGTCTAATTTCATATTTGTAGGTCAACGGGAATTACCTTTTTATTTTTATTTCTTTGAAAGTGTTGAAATAAGCGTTTTTAATCTTATAGACCTTATCTTCGTTTTTAACGTTACTTTAAACTCTTCTTATCCTCACATTTTCGAGAAGCTATAGGCATTTTGAATATATTATGCTTTCAATATGAGACGACGTATTTCTGCAGCGAGCTGCTAGATTGATGAACGTTTCATTTCATTTGATTGATCCCGGAGGAATTACTACTAGGGAATGTATTATCATGGTAATGGAGTAACCCACAATTTTTTACTAATTTATTTTACTAAATAGAGATTGACATATTCCTTTTATTTTTTAAATTACGTTTTGTACATATTATATTTCTAAACTGTAAAAATATATTAAACGAACGCATCCAATGCTATTATAGACAATATTTGGGTCAGAGATAGTCATGAAATATATTTTTTCTCTCTCGCACAAATAACATGGAGGTATCCTTGTGAAAACGTTGTTACTTGTTGTAGTGTCTTTGTTTACGTGTCGAAATCAACGAACGATTCGTTCTTTTATACGAAGTGTGTTTCGCTGCAGTATATGGAATTGTTGAGAAGATATATTTGCCTTAAAACCTTAATTAGAACTTTAATCGTGCATATCGTTTGAAATGAATAACGGGGACGTCGGCGGATCCAGAGGCAGAGGCCGTGGTTGGAATCCCGACAATCAACCTCGCGAACTCCGTCGGCCCAAAACTGTTGCAGATGATGCAAAAGGTACATATTAACCCTATGAATTTATTGGTCATGGTAAAAAATAATTTATGTGTTATAGTACCGCTCTTTGTTCATTTAAGACGCACATCACAAACTTTCGGTGAAAGTTGAGGATTTTCAATTTTGGTGACGTCGGCGTGGTTTGACAGAAAGCGACCGGCCGTTCTATTAAAATATATTGATCTATTTACCCAAATTATCGTTGTAATATAATTTTTGTGTTGAAAATCACAAAAAAATGAGATTAGTTAAATATTATTATAAAGTTTAAAATAAATATTAGAAAAAAATCATCTTTTCTTCTCTGTTCAGAACCCCCGAAATCAAAGCTGTCAGCTGAAGCAAAGGAATGGTATCCACCAAATTATGTACCCCAGACTCAAGTGTCGTATGGCCAGGGCCAGAACTACTATAGGGTGCCTCGATTCTCTGCACAAGACAGAATTCGTCAGGCCCAAGAGCAAGACCCATATGACTTTGAAGATATGTCATATGCACTGCAAGACCGAGAAAATGCCGACTTGCGGGTTGGTATTCTTTGTCTTTAATCTTTATACTTATCATTATCAAAAATAAGCAGGTTATTGTTTAAATTAGCTGATACTGATATCTAAAGAGAGATTATATATTTTTGTATTACAATAATCTGGGTAGCATATTTGTTAAAGTACACGGAATTGGTAGTTTATAACAAGTTGTAGTAATAACAAGATTGTCTGATTACAGTAATAACATTTATTGTAATTATTTTATGTTAATATGTACATATGTCAAACGTCAGATATGATACTGACTATTACAAAGTTAATAAAAAAAATAATAATTATAATATTCAATTATAATATTGTGATTTTATGATTTATTGATTTAAACAGTCTTAACCTGTTTTGTATGCGAATATGGTAATAATACATACAGAATTAATGTAAATTTTATTCCAAAGGAAAATATAGCGAACCTGATTACTGTGATGTGCGAGATAACATTTGACCCCGGCAAATTTGACACTCTCTGCGGGCCATTGGTAGATTCATTTGTTATGACTCTACATGACGCAAATTACACCAGACCTCTCGTTGAAGCTATTGTGAATCAGGTAATTGGCATTTTGTTAACAGTGAAGTCAACAATTTGTAATTTGTAATAGCCAGAAAGTCTTAATAAAAAAGCTTTATATTTTTTCCTCTAACTTTTACTCATAATCAACAGTCAATATTTGAGGCGAACTTCCGCTACAATGGCGCCCGCCTGTGCTCAATGTATGACTCTGTGTCTTCGCCTGAAGATTCCACTTTCCGAGCCTGTCTGCTCGAGCGTTGCACCGCCGAGGAGAACAAAATTATAAGTGGAGCAGAAACTTCAGAAGAGAATATGCGTGGTTTTGCCATGTTCCTGGCTGAAATATACACGCAGCTAGAGGATAACCAGGTCAGATATACACTTTTGGTTCATTGAAAGTTCCTATTAATTTCATAAAAAAATACACCTTTCTTGGTTGCGTCAGTAACCCTGAAATAGTAGTTAATTCAAAGACTTTACAAGTATTCTATGTAAACAAAGTCGCGAACAATGACTAGTCATTAATAAAAAAAATTTATATATAATAAAATACAATGACCAGATTATAGAAAGACCGAAAGTTAACACTCCAATTTGTTTCGTACCAATTTGTTACATATTTCACAGTCAGTCATGCAATCACTTATGATACTATCTATAATTTATAGTAATTGTGTTTTACTCTGGTTTTAAAGCTTGTAATTTCTAATTTCTAGCTTTAATCACTTATATACTATAAAATATTTGAAAATAAATTTATAAAAAAAATTATTTATATTACATGTTATTAATTTCAAACAACATGTTGAAGAAATAAATGTAGTAAAAATACTGTATTTTAATAATAATATATTTTTTTAATTATAAGATTTATTTTACTCTTATTATTTACAGGGAAGGAGAATAAGATCTCTGGGAGAGAGTCTCTGCAAAGTGTTCTTACATCTCTTGGATACCGACAAGGAAGTTAACATCAAAGCAGTCTGCCAGTTGTTGAAGGTGCGATTTTAAATGTATTTTAAGAAGTGCTTACATTGTCCCTTCTATAGTAATATATAATAAATAAAACATTGTAATGGGGAGGAATGACTGGTGTTAGAATACATTAAAAGGGGGGGGAGAAGTGGTTGGTCATTCTGCCTACTCTTCACCATACATCATGCTCAAGCGAAGACTGGGCAAGCCCAATATGGGAACATAAATTATACAGATGTAATCTGCCCCTAGCTGTCCGGAATAGCCCTGGACGCAGACTGTCCGGCCAGCATGCAGCTGGTATTCGAGCGGCTGAAGGCGCGGTCGCAGCTGGCCAGCGTGCGGCACGTGGTGTCGCTGCGGGCGGCGCGCTGGGGACTCGCCGCGGCTGACCCGCCCCCTCCACCCCCCAAGGACACGCGCCGGCGACCGCGTGCGTTATACATATTACATATGTGCCTATTAATGCCCGTCCGATGTGGATATGTTATGCCATAAAGAGTTTATCTTGTTGTTATACTGAATATTACATATATGATTATTCATGATATGGATTTGTTATGCCATAAAGAGTCATGTTGTGATACAGAAAGTCATTTTTTAAATTTGGATTGTGAATATTTGAATGGATGGTTATTGGACTGATTACGTAGTAAGGGGTCGTTTAAAAATAGTGTTGTAGGTTAACATTATTGTATTACACTGTCCTTGTTTTAGTGTATTTATTTTAAATTATTGATACTAAGTCTGAAGTTCCAATAAGATCCACAGAAAAACTTTTTATTTTTATTGCTTCCTTTTACCTATCGCGAGGGCGTGAAGATCTCCCCTACATAAATAATGATACTGACGTTTCCAGAAACATCTGAAGTGGATGGTATGGGGGGCTACCTCGCCGACGGACACTCTCTGACGGCCGAGGAGTGCGCCTTCCTGCAGAGCAACCTGCCCGCCAAGCCGCCCGCCATCGAGGACGACATACTGTGAGCACACAATTACACACACATTTTTATACTTCACACACAATTTTCACTATATAAGTGACAACGTCTAATTAATAAACCATCACGACACATGTTAATACGTTTTCTTATCTCGGAATCGACCGACGGGATTAATGACCGGTGATCGTCAAATCACACATGACAATGAAAAATAATTAGTATTAACATAATAGAAATTCCAGCGAGGAGTTGGAGAACGACGCCTGGGATACGGGGATGGACGCCGAGATGCAGGCCGGCTTCCTGGAGTTCCTCAAGATATCAAACCAGATCAAGCGATAATAACACAGGTCACCGAACCCATGACTCACCACACCGTCTACAGCCAGGAACAAGTCCAGGATGCTCTCCATAATAAGCGCACCGGCCGACTCGGTGCCCCAATAAGCAATACTAAAGCATTCACCATTTTTAATCGCAATAACCGCTTGTAAGGAAAAATTAAATGAATTATATTTAGGTACTCCGTTAGCTAAGTGTTCTAAGGTCTAGGTCAATGTTTTATAGCTCGAATAATTTACATCAATATATAATGATTATTTGAAATACTGAAATACGCGGGTCCCTGACCTCCGGTTGTTTGATTTGTGGGACGTAAGTGACTAGCTTTTAAATGAAATATTTTTAATATTAATATTTTTTAAATGATCATGAAAGTGATGCGCATAATTTTGTGGACTTAATGTAAACAAGTATTCAGATACAATTTATAGACCTGTGAAGGACTAGAGGTGAACTGTCTCTTGGAATATATATAAATGTTTTATGGATAATCACAGCTCACAAACGGCAATAAGTACAAGTATGTCGTACGTGTACCTCGTACATGTACCTCGTACGTGTACCTCGTACGCGTACCTCGTACATGTACCTCGTACGCGTGTCCCGGTTCACAATAGTCATAGGCCGTGAGATGTGTAATGATAATCAAGGTGCTGTCTTACAATGAATTAATGAACTGTAACTGCCGCTGTATAACTATGAAACGCAATAAGATATTGAATGGGAAATATCTTGCCTTGATAAATATTTTAGTACAAAATAATTGGTAATAACGTAAATTTAAATAAATGTCGCGTAAAGTTAATGTTACGCTTTATATCGGTCGAGTTGAACAATGTGCGTGCGTCGAGTTGTCATAGTTTGAGGATTGCTTTTTGTTTTTCGTTTAGTTTGAGTTTTTCCATACCTCTGTATTATTTGCAGTTTTGGCGAGTAGTTTAGATTGTTTTCAGTGGTAGGTAGTTCCCGAGGGTAGTTAGGGTAGAGGCAGGTCTTGTTTACATTTTGTCTCGTGTAAAAAAAAAAAGTTATTTAGTGATCTCATTATTTTTTCCATTTATTTTGTCTAATTCATGACAATAAAATTATATTTTCAATTAACTTCAGGACATCTAAGACTTTATACGATTAAATAATTCAAAACTTTTTATCAAAAATTGAGCGGTTTCAATCTTTACGTCGAGGGTCATACATTTCTTTATATTTAATTAGAGATAAAAAAATAAATAAAAGTAAAGTCTGATGAATAAATAATTATTTAATATTCCTTTTTTGTCCCGTGTTTTATTATATGTATTCTTATCCCGTATATAATTTAATGAAATAATTTTTGATAACATTTATGCAATACTTGGTTTATTTATTGGATGCAATTAGACAGATGTTTGTAATATTTCATTGTATTTTTGTTGCAGTGATATTATGAATGTTATAAGAATAAATGGATATTTTAATAAAAGGCATTTAAATATATTGTTGTTTTATTTATTACTCGAATGAAAATATTTATTTGTTAAAAATAAATTGTATAATTATTCAGTCTCCGGGTCATCGGGAAGAACCTTGTAAGGGTTGAGTATTCCGTTGGGATCCATGGTGTTTTTTATATCTCTCATGAGTCGTAAGGATGTCTGTCCTTGGCTGTAATGTATGAAGTGTGGTTTCCTAAATCCTACACCGTGTTCCGCGCTGATGGAACCCTTCAACTTGGAGACCTGTTCGAAGATGTAGGGCTCCAACTCTGAGTTTATCTCCTTGGTGTATTTCGGTACTGTCACGTTGATGTGAATGTTGCCATCACCTGAATAGATACAGATAAAGAAGAAAAAAAATATATTATTATTTAAAATACGTCATAGAATTTGATATACGTCAAGTTTTATTGTTTATTTTGTTTATATACAACTAAAGGTATGGTATTAAGTTGCGGAAGGTCTCATTGCTAACCAGTACGCAGTTAGTTGTAATTAGTTCCTTTATGTATTAATTATTACAGCCCAGTCACAGAAAATAAAGCGGTTAGGTTATGAGGTTAAATCATAAGTTATTAATTATTAATTTAAACGAGAAAGTTTAATTGAACGCATTGACTATCAATTAGTGCGTTGCTTTCATATCTACAGACTAAACTATTTACTATCATAAAAACCTTGTCACATCAATTACTTATTAATACGCTCAAGTTTTTATCCTAATAAAATTATAAATGGTGTATTTTTTGTTTATCCGCCAGTCGTGCAAATGGCATTGAATATATGACTTATTACACTTTATACACAAATAGATTTTAATAGGCGCATGCCATCATTTATCATTGAGCTTTTATCATTTTCACATCCGACGGAAGACCAGAGTTTACGATTTAAAGGCACAACCCTAAAATCATGTCATACATTATATAGTCTGTACGTACCAACGTGTCCGTACCCGTAGACGCGTGTGGCTCGTCTGCCGAGACGGGAGCGAAGGACCTTGACCAAGTCGTAGTAGTTCGACAGCGGAAGAGACACGTCGTACTTGAAGACGTAACCATCCAACAAACCAGCGCCCGCTATACTCTCGCGGATGTGCCAGATGTGCTGAGGACGGTGATACTCTGATAATTCGGTTATAGGGTATTTGAATTTTGGTATGATATACGATGCTTAGTTTTATTCCTTGATTGTAGAAATAATAATTGTTTTTGTAACCATTTAGAATTGTGACATTATCGAAAGCGAGCAGATACTTTTTTTTTGGTGGTGTCTTGTAATATCATGTTATAAATACTGAAACTTTAGATAATTTGCTCCCTACCAAATTTGTAGTCACCTACTATATACCTACGTACTATTATTAAAACTAGTTATAACCTAGTTGATTTAGTGTTACATGATTTCGTCACATAAAAACTAATATTTTGACATTCTATTTTACCTTCATCTTGTTAGGTTCAGAAGTGACAGTGCCATCTAATATAAGTCCGTTCTCCATCCCTTCAGACAGAAACCGAGACAGTTTCTCATTGTCGTGATCTTCATTACTACCGTGCGATTCTACTAGAACGTAGAAAGGGTAGTCCGCTATTGGATTCCTATTAAAATCATACGAAGAATTAATAAAAATAAAAGACACCATGTTATCAGAGAATTTATGAACGTTTATCTGAATGTAAACATCTTTGAATGGAAAACACTCAAGTGACGATATAAGTAAATATAACTAAATTGATAATACAATTGACTTATCACTGTTAAATATTTGAGCACTTAACTTACGACAGTTTTAGATTGTTTACGGTGGAAGTAATTGATTCGTTATCTGCCATTTCGAATGCCGAGAGAATTTCTCCCAGAGATGATTTGGCATTTTTATAGAGCTTGAGAATATTTTCGAAATTTTCAACGCCTTAAACAATTTAAAGTTGCTAATTAAACAAAATCCACGAAGATCACATTATGGAAGTACATAGTTGACTTTTTGACAACCATACCAAAAAATCCGAGAGAAACGGCCTTAGGCTGCGCCGGGCAATGTATGCTGACTTTAGTAACGACTCCCAGAGTGCCTTCCGATCCAATAAACAGGTGCTTCAACGGATATCCTGTGTTATCTTTCTTTAGGGTTCGAAGACAATCCAGAATTGTTCCGTCTGCTTTAACCTAAGTTAATACAATTAACAGAAATTTTAAAATTTTAATACATATTCTAAATATACGTAATATTAGCTGTGTCCCCTGCTTCGTTCGCGAGGATTATTTTTTTTTTAATACAAGGAGCCTAAGTTACTTTTTATTTTGATTTTATATATATAAGTATCGTAAAAATAGATTTTTTACATAAGTATCGTTATATACGTTCTCATATTTACATGCATTTAATGAAAAGCTGTTGATTTGGAATTACAGTCAGATCAACTTTATTTATGTGTAGATATAGTGTGTATCCTTACAGCCTCAATTCCGAGCACTGATCCGTGTATATTTCCATATCTAAGTAATTTCAATCCTCCTGCATTCGTGCTGACGTTCCCTCCTATATGACAGGATCCCTTGGCTCCGAGATCCAGAGGCATTATCAGACCATGGGTCCGGACATAGTTGTCCAGGTTCTCTAAAACGCAACCCGCTTCACAAACTAAAGCTCCTGTAACCAAATTTTTATGGCATTTATTAAAAATATCCACAAGTCTAATTTATTGTTTTATTGTTTCTTAGTAATTATATATTTAATAATAATTACGTAATATAATAACAGATAAAACCAATTGATATTCAATTCACCTGATATTTCATCCAGGCTAATAATTTTATTCATTAAAGATAAACTTAATACAATTTCATCGAAGACGGGAACCGAACCTCCGACCAATCCCGTGTTCCCTCCCTGGGGACATACCGCCAATCTTTTTCTGTTACAATAATTTAATATTTTAGATACTTCTTCTGTTGTTTTAGGTTTTAACACAACCTGTGATTGTCCTGTAATTTTATATTTATTTATACATATATTCTAACAACAATTGTTTCTAAACCACGTAACAAATTAAGGGTGTAATTCTTTAAAGTGTCTGCACTACAGTATCCCATATCAATAGTGTCTCCCCTTCGTATAAGTCAAACACGCACGCAGGTCAATCGACCCCGTCTTTTACAAAGAAAGTATTAAAATACAAAATATACTTAACTATTACATGTTTGACACTATTATTAATCAAGTATCATATTCTATTTTACTCTACCTCTGCAATTTTTTATCCAATCTATATTAAACGGTAGGACATCTGAATTATCAGTCAATACTCTGTCCTCACTTAAAACTTTCTTAAAGAAATCGATATCTCCTTGACTTATGGAGCCAAACATTTTTCTTTTAACACCATATTTATCCTAAAATATAACAATTAAAAAAATAAAAATAATATTACTGTAAACATTTTTATTTATCTCTCCTGACATTATATCAACCGAACGTTTAGATACAACGCGATTGATAATAACACGTTATCATTTCACCTCTTTTATATTTAAATATCAGAAACTCGTAATGAAAGTTTTAAATGTAAAATATTGAATACTCACAGCAGAAAGCTGTGGTAACGCTGATGTAGCGTATTTGACTTGAGTTAAAACATTTCTTTTATTTAAATTGAACACAAATAAAGCTAATGGTTTAAACATTTTATTGAGGAGACAAACGCGATATGTTTCTATGCTGAACGTGTTTGTACTAACTACTAACCTCTACGTACTACGAAGATGTTCAATGCCAAAGATTACGTAAGCGTTCTATCTCGCTTCAACAACATTTAACATTATAAATATTTCAATTTGCCGTAGATAATAAACTTACTCCTGAGACATTTGAGACAAAAAATCTTTTATTTGTTACGACTTAAAGATAATTTAAAATATCTTGTTTGAATTTATAGAACAAGATGCGTGAAAGTATTGGGTTCTAGAAGAAGTTTTATTTTTTTAAAGATATACTGATATTTGAAATGCATGATATGAACATGTAAAAATATTTGAATTGACAAAAATTCATTAGCATTCAAAGTCAGGTAAGACTTACGTAAAATACAAAATTATTGGTAAAACTGTTTGAAAATAGGCCGTCACAATATTATTTTAGTTAATTGATCTCTGGACCAGAGGAATGCTAGGATCCATGGATAGAGCTCTTAATATGTGATGATCCTTTACTTATATGATAGATAGGTAACATGTATCTAAAAGTCAATCGAATAAATTATTCACTTTCTTTCGCAAATATCTTCTAACTGTTTATTTGAAGATTCAAAATTATTGAGACTGCTTTACACCGTATATATTCTGTTTTAAAATTAACTCATCTTGGATAATTACATATAATTATATATAGTTTTTAATTGAGTACTACATACTAAATCTATTATTAGTAGTTAGCGCTTAAATTTATTGATGGATTTATGTTTTTTTGTGCTATTAGGATATTTTTTTTGTAAGTATAATAAATAAATATTGATATCTTGTTTTTCTATGTATTTTTTTTACTAAATGTGTTCCCGTTCATCCCTTTCGTATTTCTTTTTCCAAGGGTTAGACGGATCCCTGTTAGTGACTGTCTATTAAAATATATTAATCACGTACAATTACACTATCTGTACGACCTAATTTGAACTTGAATTCAATACATATAAATAAAATTGAAAATGTCTGTCTGTCTGTTTGGTACAGCTAATGCCTGAAACGGTTGAACCAATTTTACCAGGACTTTCACCGGCGGATAGCTGACGTCATTAGGAGAAGCTACTTTAATTTACAAAAAAACTACTCGAACGAAGTTGTTTGCACAGCTAGTCTTCACTTCGTCGGTTTTAACTTCACGTTCCCGCTAAGACATAATGGAGAACCTTAAAAAAGGCTTTAGTTATTTCACTGTTTCGTGTTGTTCGGTATTAGTGTCTGGTTCTGCAACGCTGCGGAGGACAACCTGCGAATTACGTCATTGCTATCAATTGTTAGATTGCCGAGTGACATTACATAAAAGTACGGGCTCTTGTTGCACAAATACGCCTCCATGATCCGTTGCGTCAAAACCTGTTAAGCTTTGATCGGATACAACAATGCCGTTTATGTAGCGCAAATTGAGATTACCTGTTTATAACTTTCAATTTAATTTAGTATAAATTATTTTAAATTTTTACTTTATTTTCAAAGTAAATTAACATTATATAACGCAAGTAGGTTAAGAGGGCAGATATTCATTTATGTTTTCGAACTGACTAAACGAATTTCGTGATGAAATTAAATCGTGATTGCTATTGCTAATGTTGTTTTTATAATTTCGTGTACAATTCCACCTATTATTGATTCTATTATTTGTGGTTAAAGCAATCGGTTTCTTGGTGGATGATTGTCTGTCGCAAACGAACTGACAACTGTTACAAAGCTTATTTAATATTACACTATTATTGTATTATTAGATTGAAAAGCCCTTATTATATTTCGATATCAAAATTAATTTAAAAAATAATCAGAAATGCACTCAACAGTATTTTATAGAATAACATTTTAGTTACGTTTTCAAACGACTTTCGCTTTAACTAAAAACAATTGCAACATTATTTCAGTCTATTTTAGATAGATTTAAATTTATTCTAATAAATTTTACTTTAAACGAAGCGGACCTTAGTCGAGTGTAAGTTCTGAGTGACACGTGAAAGCGTTGCTTTCTCGGTCCGAGATCCTGGTGTTAACTACTGCTCTAACTGCTGTCCTCTAACGATTCTAACCTCCTCTAACTTTACGATTCGATCGCTTTGTATTCAATACTTTTCTCATTTCTATTTCTAATCCCTTTTAGTTGGTAAAAGTACAAATTTATAGCGAGTATGTACGAGTATGTAATCTCTATATTAATGTTCCATAAAATATATTTTATTTAATATTTGACTGGTATTTTATTGTATTACTTTCTAAATAATAATGTAAAAACTAATATAAATGTATAGTACGCTACGCTCTAGTCTCTTACTTAGGACAAAGAGTTAAATACAAAGCGAACGGCTAGTAGCAATCGTTTTGCGATGGTTGACCGAGGAGATAAATAGTCAGCGTTTGACCGCGGGCCGACCAGTCGACCGCCGCGCGATCCGTGATGTAAACAATGAAAGTGTCTACAGTGCTCGCCTTGCTAGTGCTACAGTGTACGCGCTGCCTTACCATCAGAGTGCCCGTGGAATGGAAAGACAGTGAAGTGAATAAAAGCGATCAAGTGTTAAATACAGACGAGAGCGAAGAGACGACCCCAAAATCGACATATACAGACTATTTTCAATACACTGCTCAAAAACCGCAATTTGCTATTGATGTCGCAGCTGATCATGGGGTTGAAGAACCGGAAGATCACTACAAGGCGTATCCCGTAAGACCTTACACTAATTTAGCAGCACCGGTTCTAGGTCAACATCACATTTTAGATCCAAAGAAAAATAAATATCACCCATATCAAAAATTTGTACAAAAAGCTGAGACCCCGAGCTTTATTACACCCGCTTCGACTTCTTTCGAAGTTTATCATCCATACAAAGCTGAAGAACCTTACTTACAACAAATTTACAAAGATCCTGTCTTAAAGAATATCAGAAACGATTTACGTGATAGTAAAAACCGATTGCAACAATATGAACACGATGCCGGGCAATCCGATGTTAGGAATAAGGAATATTTAGAAAGTCCACATGAAATTGATAGTAGAAAAAGACCTCACAAGAATGTTCCGACACATTTTGAAATACACAGACCACATAGGCGTCCAATTTATTATCGACCTCCATTCAGTAATCATCACAGAGATCATTTTTTAAATAACAAATTAAAATCTCCGTGGAAAACAAATATTGCTAAGGTTACTCCAGCCCACTACCGCCCTATCAAACAGCATTTGCAGGGGTTGAGACAACAACATGCAATTAAATTTGATGATGAACATAACGAATACCCGCAACAACTACCACCGGAAAACTATGCTGAGAGGCCTGAGGGCTACGATATCTACGAAAAAGGCAAATCAAAATTCAAACAAATAAAAAATAATGTTGGTTCGCTTATCAATAAAGACGATGAAAATGATAGACCGTTAAATAACGCAAATCTAGAAACCTATACAAGTGACGATCCTTCGAGCGAAGAGGACGACGAAGAAGAATTTGTACCTATTAAAAATTATGCACAAGTTAGAAAAACTGAAACTACTAAACATCTTCCAAAAGAAGCTGCAATTCATGATGCAGAAAGTTTAGAAGATATAGAAAATGCACCCCGGTTAAGAGAAGCTATTAAAAGTACAAAAGCGCAAACTGTTTATTCGGAAGAAGGTTACGAAGATGGTGCTTATGACCACGCTGGTGAACAGAAACATGCTTCTGATCATGAAGGTCACGGTGGATATTTGAAAGAAAATGTAATCAGTGGTGGCAAATTTAAGGCGCCATCTTTAAGTTCTAGTAGTGATGAAGCAAAAGCTTCGGCCTACAGGGATGAAATCGTAGATGGAAGAAAATGGACAGATTCAAAGAAAGAAACCGATGACGAAGCAGAATCTGATGATTTCACTGAAGATGAAGAAGAACATTCAGATGATATTTACAGAGATCAATTAAACGAAAATGAAGAAAACGACCGCCATAAACGCAATGACCAAATTGATTTGGAAAATATCAATAATAGTGAAACAGAAAAATCTATCAATTCGAAAACACGTCTAAGCCAAGAACGAGAAGTTAAAGATAACAATGATAAAAGTTCTTTTAGACATGATGTCATAAAACGCGAAACTTCACTAACTACTCCAGAAATACCATTAATACCTCAAGTGGAATACCTTAAACAAATTCCAGAGGTAGTCAATGTAAATTTGAATAACATTAATTTCAAATATCCTTATTATTTAAAAAAGTCGAATACTTTGAATAAGGACTCACCAATTCGCTACGCTGAAAATATTCTCTTAATTCCTAAAAAAACAAGAGGAGGTACAGAATTTTATGACTCGAGAGCATATTTGGAGTGTCCAGAAGTAGTAAGCGAGATCGACCCTATTCCAGATAAAATAAAGAAAGGTGGACATCCAGATGATAATGAGGAAAGCGCCAAAAGTGAGAGAGACAATAATGACAATAAAGATACAGAAAATAAACAACGACTTGTAGGACTTGGAGATAAAATTGATTGCTTCAAGGTGAAATACTTTGGTGAAAATCCTTTAGATAGTCCATTCTTTAAAGAAGATAAGATAGAAAATCCAGAACCAATTATATTAGAAAACCTTACAGATATATTCCAAGTACTTGAAAAAATACACAGAAAAAATAATAAGTTATCTCTAAAGCGAGAATACAGTAATAAAAATAAACCAAATGCAACAGTATTAATACATACACCTGATAAGGGACAGTTACTGCAACAACGAGTTAAAATTCAAAAAGACGATACCACCTTAGCTCCTATCTCCCGAAAGAAGAGGGGAGTACCTTTTATCTATGAACCTTATAAAATTATTAAAGATAGTCAGATTCAAGATTCGAAAAAAACTACTACTTTAGGGAATATTAGCCCCTTAATAAAACAACTACAATCTAGCAGAGTAATCGACCAAGTTTCATCAAATCAGGATAAAAATCAAACTGATAAAATAATTATAAATCCAAAATCCTACAAGGATATTTCGAAAAAAGATAGGCAGAAATATTTAAATGCTCAAAATGATTCGTCCAAATTCGGTTTTGGTGATGAAAGTACAAAGCAACGTCGCGGGGAGACCCGTTTTGAAATCAAACCAACGAATCATAAAACATCTTACTCTCCCGTAGAAAATAAACGGACAATGTCTGTGAAAGACTATGAAATGCGAGCTAATGGCCACAACAAACCAAATCTACAATTGAATGCACAAGATAAAACAGTAAATCAATATTATTTTGACGTGTCTCAATATTTACCTCAAAACTTAGAATCACAAAATATAGCAGCATCTACTGTTGTAAGAAAAGTTATTCGTACGACTAGTCCATCACCATCCAATGATACTGAAGAATATGATGAATATGAGGATGATGAAGAAGAGGAAACGGATGGTAAAAAAGAAATAACTTCAACTACTACTACAACAACAACAACCACACGGAGACCAGTATCACGAAAACGAAGCAGAGGTACCACAACCACCGTTAAAGTGGAAGTAGATGATGTTACGGAATTACCAAAACTTCGACTCGTTACTAGATTTAATTCTCCTAAGGCTCGTAATAACACTGAAGATATTGATAAATCTCATAAGAAACAATCCCACGAGAATGAGAATGCATACGAGGATCATAGCCCAAAGTATACAGAGATGAAAAAGAAGAGTAGGACAAGAACTTTAGTCACCGATACAAAAGTCTACGGTGATGACAACGAAGAAAAAGGAAACGAAGAAGTTGATAAACTTATCGGTGTTGAACAGGATATGAATGACTATTTACCTTTGTACGAGAAAGTTATAGAAAATAATAAAATTAGAAAAAAAATTGATCATGATAGTAGAGATGATGAAATTCACAAAGGTGACACAGATGATGAAAATTTAAATCGCAAAAAGCAAGTCAATGTTGACGACAGTGATGAAATACAAGAAGACGATGATGACGATGATGACCACGATGACGATAACGACGACGACGATGATGATGATGATGATAATGATGATGATAGTGAAGAAGATGATGAGGACGAGGATGCTTATGAGGATAAGGGTAGGGCAACAGGTCGTGATAATGATGATGATGATGATGACGATGACAAAAAAGATATTACTATAAGAAATGAAGACAATACAAAATATCGATTAAGAGTTACAACACCGGAGCCAACCAAGAGAACATTGGCTAGGACAACGGAACATCCCATTAGAACCACTGTGGCTAATATGGGTGATAATAAATCGAGACCGTTTCAAATAAAAAAGAAAATTGAAATACACAAGGAGCTTCCGTTGAATAAGTCTTCGCCTAATGTCACCCAGTTTAAACAAGATATTAAAGAGATTGAAATAATAAGAAAATCTCCACCTCGAACCAACAAAAAAGGCAATAAAAATTTAGAGGCCTTGGATTTGTATAGAGATGAAAATTTGGCCAAAGATATAAACAAATTAGGAGGCGTTGAAGTATTTAAAGAAAATTTAGATCTTAATTCGGAACCAAGACATGGCGGTAACTATAGAAGTATACATGATGAAATTAAAACAGCAGTACAGCTTCCAAAACTAAATCAAGATGTTGAAACATCTGAATCTGAACCTATAAAACGATTAAAATTAGGAGATGAGGTACCAAGACGTAGTGTAAAGCGTAAATCAAAACAAGACACTTCGTTGCATGGAGAGGAAATGAGAAGCAGCAAAAATATAGAATTTATTGATACCGAAAATAATTCGCAAAAATCATTGCGTGGTAGGAATGCAAGATTACCGCAGAGAAGAGAAAATAAAAATGCAAAGTTTGTTGAACTAGTAGAAGATGACGAACATGAAGAAATAGAACCAGATATGCACGGAGGAAATTTTAAATCATTCGGATCGAGACATCAAACTTCAAGGGGCGATAACCTTCACGGTGGTAATTATAGAAGTGCTAGAATTGTTGAGGCTGATAAAACTCATATCAAACCAAAACTGAAGGAGAAGGAGGAAACGGCAAATGCAGCTGCATTCCTGGAAGGCTACGCCCGTGCTGTTCCCATTCTTACAACCACGCCTGTGTATATTTTAGATCCTAGTAAACGCATGTATTATTATGTTGATGCTTAAATTATATTAAACTTCTAATATATATAGGTTTATTAAATGACTGCAGGCAGTAAGAATATTTGCAAATGTTGTTGTATTGCAGGCGACGTGAAGTATTCTCTTATTATTATCGCTTATTTTGTTATAAAAAAACTATTATATAAATACTATTAATAAGATTCTGTGATAGAAAGATCGTTATAAGTATAAAATGTAATATATTTATATTGTTATGTGAATAAAACTTTAAAATATCAAATTGTAATTTTAATTCAATTCTGAAGTAATTTTTTAAATTTTATTAGCAGTTTGCTTAATTATGTTCAGTCTGCAATAGTTATTTGATATTAAGTACTCAGTTAATATAATTGTAAAGGTGCAGGAGAGCGTGAGGCGTGGTACAATCGGGTTAGGTATAACCTGTAATTTGAACATTCAAAACAGGTACTGCGAAATAGATTTCCGAAGTAAGGCAATATAAATAAATCGCTCCAAATACCATGTCGCCTCGAACGTTCACCTTATTACAGAAGTCTCGCTTTCTCTTTATGGCAATAATTGTAAACAACAGAACAGAACATTGTCACAGCTTTTTATATCAGATCCTTATTAAGTGGTAGAATATAAAAAAAATATTAATGCATATTGTTTATGTAGAAAAGCCTGTTCTTTTAGTATTTAATATAGAGAACGGACCAAAATCGAATTATTGTTGCCTTTTTACATTTTCTGCACGTCTATTAGCCAAATGTACATTTTTGGATATTTTTTAACCACTGTGGCGCTCTCTAGTTAAGCAGTTATTTCGTTTGTCACACGGTAGGACCGGCTCTAATGGCTATGTATAAGTACTTTCACAGCTTATCCATTTGGGACAACTCTGTTGATTTTAATATAGCTTTTAAAATACAAAAGAAATGTCTAACAGCGGTCACCAGTTCTTAGTATTTTTAATTGGTGTGTTATTAAAGTATCATCTTCTTTCGTAAAAAAAAAATAATAAAAAAAACACTGTGATGTTATACGATATAAAAATAGTAAGAAATGTAATTGTATTCGTAATTATTATTTATAATTTTATTTTTGTTATGTTTTAAAATTTAAAATACGTCATTTTGTTTTAATTATGTGTAATTTTATTTTGTTAACCATCTTTAACTCAAACTAATACTTAAATATTTCATTCATGAATAATTTCACACATAAATTACAGAATGAATCCTAGAATTGTTTATCATAATATATCAAAAGGACTTGGATATCCTTAGTTATTATATGTATTTTTAGATATTTATCAATATTCTAAACAATCGATGATAATTTTTATTTGTTTTTATGTCATAATAATAATAAACGCACCTCATTATTTTATAATTATCTAAATTTGTTCGCCGTCAGTAACTTGAAATTCTTAATGTCGAAGGAAAAGAAGAAAAGAAGTCATTAAATTATTACATTTATTTAGGCTTTTTATTTTTGCAATAAATCATATAAAAATAAATAAATAAGTTACTTTTTAATTAAAATAAGTCAATATAAACTAAATTAATTAGATATAAATAATTTGGCTTCATTTCAGCTCTAAAATAAACCACCATGTACATACTTAAAGCTCACAGTCGTTAATAAATAAAACTATATGCTATCATAAGTCTTAGTAATATCAAATTAAACTATAATTATTATTAACTGGCTGTTAATGTTTTTTTAGACCTATTGAATTTGTGTTCTTCCTGTCGCTTGAAAATCGGCTAATGGGCTTCCACTCAGATTCCGACGCGGTCATATATGTTTGTTTGTTATCTTCTCTATCTATTAAACCTTCTTCGGTAACTTCCTCATCGAAGAAATCGATGATGGGATGATAGTTATAATTTACTTTTCTCCCATTCGTCACATCATCTTTTACGTTAGAAATTGGCTCCTGAGGCTTAAGTGGACTTAAATTTCTCTCAGATGTCACTGAAACCAACTTTGGAGATATTGTTGCCTTCATTTTGAAATTATTTTTGATACTGCCCACTTCGGCTTCATCTTGGCTTTCGTTTATATTCTCAAAACTTTCTGAATCATCATCAGCGTATGCTCCAATAGCAGAAGTACCTGATGACATTAGGTCTTCTGGTCCGCTAGATATCTTCTTTCTCATGGGTCTACGACTCGGTCTTGAAGGACTTCTTTTAAATTGATTATTATCTATTATTTTAAACTTGTTTATTCCTTCCTTTGAGAAGGAGAAGGAAGTCGGTGCAGAAGGTGTCGGCGGTTCTAAATAGCTCGGTAATGTATCTAATGCAGCATTCCCAACGGGATTGCGATTTATGGGTCTTTTTATATTTCTTATAGAGCTGGCTTGATTAAATGAATCTGAAAAATATGTATTGCCATAAGAATCCATCGGATTAGATGATGCCATTCTATAATCATCATTGTCATTTATCTTTCCACTACTAAAAGATGAGCCGCTTATCAAATTATGAGAATCCGTGAAAGGGAATGTTTCCTGTGGTTTGTTAAAACTAAATGATGGTGACTTCGTAACAGATGGTCTCTGGATGGTTGACTGAACGGATTCAAAGGCTTGATTTCCATGATTGGATGAAAGATCTTCCCCCGGGAATTGCTCCGATGATGTCTCGTGGACTCTGTGTCCTAGCGGCGGAAAGGATACGCTATAACCTTCTATGTGGCAAGAGCAACATGTGGGAACCTGAAGTGATAATTATATAATTAGTAGGTAATAATTGGATAGAAGATTAAGAACAAAACATTAAAAAACTAGAAAAAAACGCACTTTAAATATATCCATATGTAATCCATTCTGTTGGTCCCACGTAAGAAGCCTGTGGTAGTTGTAAACTTGGACACATTTCGATTTAAAATTATCAGTAAGATAGGTGCACGGTTCTTTCGGTTTTCTGAAAAAAAAACAGATTATAGAAGTAGAGGTAATGTTTGTAATCACGGTTTAAATATCGATACTGGTTATTATTTACAAGCACATTTGGAAGAATATCCAGAAAACTGCAATGGGACATTCTTGCCGTAAATATAAAGGATAACTCACAAGCACTTCTCAAGGCGCAGCGTCTGTGTGTGTTCTCCCGTGTTGACGATGTACTTCCACTGTCCCGAGGTGGCGCGGGCTCGCTGCGGGCGTGCGTACTTCACCGTGCTCGGACACATGAAGCCCGCTTCCCCCGCGCCGGCGAAGTCACGGTTTGCAGTGTCGCCACGCCTGGAGATGTAATATAAAAATCAAACATTTTTCGTTGTAATTATAGTCTTTTTAATTGATTTTAATTGCGTCGGTTGGCCCAGATTTTTGTTAACTGAGTTTGGTAATTTTTGTATTGCTTTGTATGCACGTAAATCTTATGAAACAGCTTTTTGTTTGGTAAATTTTGCTTTTCAATATTTATTGTCTGAAGTTTATCTTTTATTTTAAAAAGGATTAATTACTTATTTAACTTGTGTTTTTAGTTTCTTTTATATTTTATCCTGATATAATTTCATTACAAACATTAAAAAGAAATAAGAAAAAACAAATAAATACATAACTATCAAGTTAATCTTGTTATTTAACGTAATTATTGGATTCATGATGTTTGTTTTTCGTTTTGGTATTCTGACAATTCGTAGGTACTACAACACCTCGTTTGATCAAATACGGTTTGAAACTCTATCAATATATAATTCAAACGTAATGAGCACCTGTTGGAGACGAGATAATGTTCCGCAGTGTACTTGGCCTCTTGTGCCTGTGAGATGCCGTCCACCGCGCCGTCGCCCGGCTCCTTGAAGTCAGCTAGCAGAGCACTCGCGGCGGCCTTGTTACGACGAATGGATTGCACTATTGCATCTCTATAACATAAAAACAGGATAATCTTAGTCTATTTTACTATTAAATGAACCGGGTATAGTTTTGGTGTAGTTGTTGATAAATAAGAATATGCCCAAAAGTGATTTTGAGCTTGTAGTTCGGTTAGGTTTGGAATTTTTGCCCATGGCTTGATATATCGCTTCGAGTTAATTCTTTTCAGTCCAGTATTTAGTCTCTCTCTTGTTTTGTTCTATTAGAATTTACAAAATCTCTTGTTCCGTCTTATTCAATTTACTAGCAGAAGGTAAACTTGTCTCCATAAGCTATGTACCTATGAAAAGTCAGTCAGTCTATCGCGACTAACTATTTCAAATAATAATACTTTAACAATATTTTATGTTCTGTCCAATAATGTAAAAATATATATAGTTACTGTGGTATAAGCACCCTTTGTTAAAATTGCAATCAGAAGATTCAATACTCCAATAGTTCTAACAGTTCAAGTCCTAACACTAATATCGTTCTTTTAGAACATTTGTGTGATTAGAAATTTAACATTGATATTTTAGATTGTTTGTCGTCAACAAGAGATAGGAGACATATTTGAAAGTTATTTGACTGCTTTTAGAGATAGAAAGATAGTTTTTGAATATCAGAGATATCTATCCAACTCTAATTATATTTGTAAGAGTTGTATTTAACAGACGGAAAATGTAGGCAACGTAGCTTTTTAGTTTTCAAGTACTACATAACGATGAATGGCACTTAATAATAATAATACTAATAAATATGACAATATCGTCTTAAAACTTCTCCTACTAGCTAGTATTTAACGTGCACCAATATACTTCGAAGCCAGTGAAAGAAATGTAGATTACATCCGAATAATGTCATAGTAGTATCTCTGTTGTCATGCAGTTTTTGGCAGATCACGGACTTGTTTAGGCGACACGTTGTGATCTCACTTTCGCTACTTCAAGTCTCGATACTGTAATTTCCCTTTTATTTACTTTGGCTTTCGTTACTATTCCGCCTGTTCCACTTACGCAACCGCTGACCTTAACTTTTTATTTTAAAAATCCTTTAACGGTAATATTTTTGCATGACAAATTTATGCAATATAATTTTCTAACTTTAAATTAGTTTTATTTATAGCCCAGGGTATGAAGAAATATGAATACTACTTACACAGGATAATCATCTGCGTGTAGACACAGCGTGTTAGTGAACAGCTCACACTTTGCGCTGTCGGTTGACATCATCAGCTTTCTGGCAGGAACCGGCCAGCGTCTGATTGGAGACACAGGCTCCGTTGAACGACGCGTCACTGGGATCGGCTTTGCTGGATACGTGCCTCTATGGAGTAGATTGCCTGTAAATAATATTACAATTGTGTCAGAATCGATTAAATATTAATTCAAGGTTATTATTATATCTATTTAGTAAATAAAATACCACTTTTGAATTTGTAACTCAGGAAGATCCTTGAAAATGTATAATCTACCTTTTCTGTCAATGTATCTATTAAGTGAGCGAAGTTTCTCAGGAATAGGCAGGTCTTGAGATGCTAAGGTTTGGTTAGTTGCCTCCGTTTCTAAGTCCATAATTTCGCTGATTTCACTTGGATTGTTTATTGTTTTAAGTTTAGCCCCAGCTCTTGAAGACTTTACCGATCTGGTTAGGTTTCGCTGAAATATGAAAATTAATATTTTTAAACATCAAAATATTATAAGGTCTTTCAGACTTTAGTATCTTTAAAGCAGCGAACATAATAATAATGATACTCTATTTAACCACAATGGGAAACACTAATAAAAATTATATAGCTACAAAATACCATTATCAAAAGTTTTTCTGCTTAAATAACATTAACATTATATATTTAATTATTGGTTTATTATATTCAAACACTTTAAGACTATAGAAATGTTAGTGATTTATCCCATCTTATTTAAAAGGATTTTTTAGTTTAATCTGATCTCATATAATACCCTTACTTTCTCACAATATAGATCCGTCAACACGTTGCGGTTGATTGTATCGTACTTACATTATTTCCCTCATCGAGTGTAATGTCAGTGGACTTTTCTTTAGGATTTTGTGTTATATTTGAATGTTTGTCTCGTATATCTCCAGTTTGTTTTGTTGTATTAACTTTCATGTAAGGGAGTCTTGGGGGTCTGTTGCGTAATTTTTGGTATATTGTTTGTGTGCTGGTGCTTAGGAGGTTATCCTGTACTCCAGTGTCAAAAGGGTTCTCGTCCAGTGATCCCTCGGTGAATGATCGTCTTTGAAAGAGTGCATTCGGTTTGACCTCTCGGGTCTCCTTGCCGGGCCCGATCGCGCGACGGATCAGATTGGCCGTGTCTAATAAGATTGGCAACATTAAGTCAGAAGTTTCATTATTATTAAACATTGATCTCACCTGAAACAAAAACGGCGCCGTTATCGGTATTGTTTTTATCAATACTATCATTATTGAGACAGGTTTGATTGTATGTAAGTATTGGGTAATCTCGAAAACTACTGCACGATTATAAAAAAAAATCATCTGTCGAAAGCTATTATCAGTGAGTAACAGATCAGCGACGTAGGCAAAGTCAGATAAACTGTCTAGTTTTGTATGTTTATGAATATAGTTCAATAGTTCAGTATTGTGTGGTATAATTATATATATTTTCACGTGTTTTTATATAATCCCAGCTTTGTTAGTTTTTAATTGTATACCTAAGTCCTAGGTTTGAATACATATTGTTTTTTATTTGACGGTCATGAGAAATTTTGTTGAGCAAAACTGTGGGACGACTTTCGTTATATCATTCTTTATTTAGTTATAAATTAAATAATCAAATTATACTTAATTACTTGTCTTAAGGTGTTGCTGTTCCGAGATATGTATTCTTAGTTTGTAGTTCAAGTTTACTAATTAAACTATTGTTACTAAAAACAATGGTTTAGTTCCGAGAGGTCACAATCGGGTTTGTGAAAAGACAAGAACAGCTAAATGTATAAAATATTTAAATATCTTTGAGCCGGTTATATTATGAGTTGTAAAGTAGTTCATTGATAATGTTATATTCAGATCATTATAAGAGCGAAAGCGATTGTATTACGCTTTCCTTCTCGTGACATTTTTTATATAAAACTTTAAAATGATTTGAGAAAACATAATATTAATTCCTTTCTTTGTTGAGATTCTTTTGATGTTTTGTTACGTTTACAACTTTCGATGTAAGAATTTTTTCGATAAACACACTTAGCACTCGACATTGTAGTTTCTGTATCATGTTTAGCTACATACTCGTATATACGCAGTATATACCTACAAAACTTGAGACTATTAGTGCCAGAATACTTATTGTCTCTATACTTTTTATTTATATAAAGGCCGATACAGAATCCTATCACATACAATATATAAAAAATACATACCAAAATTATATTTGTTTCTTTTGAGTGATGATAAAAATTTATACCACAAAAAAAAACTTATTTATTGGTTTGTGCTGAGGAAACTGACTCACTACTATAAAGTAACACATTGTTGTTACTTACACTTACCTGTGCTTGATGAGAACCTACCAAAGGAGAGAATAATAATATCAGCTAATATATTAAATATGTTGTAGATATATAGTGTATGTCTAACGTGTGTGTATGATATATAGTGAGAATATTTTCTATTTGTAATAAACTACATTGTTGCTTTTAAAGTTTCACTAGAAATTTTGGTCATCAGACTCAACTTAGTGGGTTTTAAAAATCATTGCGACGTTTGCATTCCAACTGATATCTAAAATGACCAATGCTTGTTTGTTCGTTTTATGTACTTTTGAGGAATTTTTTAAGGTGTTTGAGTTGAGTCCGTCCTTACTTGATATTAAAACATTTAGAGGTTTTATTCATTCTAATACAATAAAGAAAAGATATAAAAATTGAAATAGTTTTTTGTTCCCGCTAAAATTTCTTAATAATCTACAAAAAACAACTTAGCGGCTACTGAGACATTATTTATTTAATTATTGTTTAAAACGGTCAATTGTAATTTAATTCATAGTGCCACATTCTATCTACTAAGTGATCAAGTCACAGTGTCAATAACCAATAATCACATATTGATGCGTCCACATCAATCACCAACAAAACACTAATGCAATAACAATTATTATTAGGCTTAAAATACACAATAAACTAACTATGTTGCAAGATATAATTTAATCATAAAGAAATTCTTATCTCATACCAGGACACTTTATTAATATCTATAATATATATTACTTGCATTGCTGAAAATTTAAATAAACGTTCAGATGGTCAAAAGTAAAATACATAATCTGCCATTGTTACAGACCGACACGCTTGGTGACGAGACGCGGATATTTATGATCGAGTCCATATTCATGGAGAAAATAGTTGGCCGTCATTCGACTGTGACAAAATGTATAGAAGAGTGCTTAGTAACATTAAGATTAAGTTAACCAAGTAACTGGAATAAGTAACTTATATAAAACTCAAAATTACCTTCTAATATTAGCATAGATTTGATTACGAATTAATTTTGCGAACTTTACATAAGATTATTTCTTTGTTGCATATTTGTAATCAATAAATATGGTTTATATAATATTGAAATGTAGTAGTTTTTTAATATCCGTTAACTAGTTAACTTTAAAATCTGTTAACTGGTTAACTTTAATATCTGTTAACTAGTTAAAAACGATTACTCGCTCTGATTCTCGTACAGAAACCCCAACTTGGAAAAAAGCGTCCCCGTTCCGTTTCTGATCTCTTACACTCCAGTGAAGTCAATTCTTCCGTCCGAAGCGGAAGCAATATGACGAAACTCGAAATCCATTTATTTTCAAGCTAATTTTCAAATTATTCGTCGGATAAATGCTTATTATTTTTTGCCATCAAGTTACGATTACAACAATACATAATCGATATAATTAAGGTTCTGTTGTAAAATATTTTTTTTCTGATCAAATAATTCATGATGAAACCCTTTTAAAGCAAATGTTAAACAAATAAGAAGTATCCTTCAATTAATATAATGTATTTGTATCTTAAGCTGTATTCAACTATTAATTATACTTAGATTTATAAATCTTAAATCAGTAAGACAGTGATGCAAAAGTGATACAATAATTATCACAATATTTCAATTATCCCAAAGGCACGCTCCATTAATTTTACGACAAACTCTTAACCACATTCCAAAATTATTCTGAAATATTTTGTTTATTGTTAATAGAGTTATTTCTACAATCAATCCGCAGATCAGATCAAAAGGAAAACGACTTCAATTCTCATAGATTTCAATTGCAACATAATCTTTAGCTGTAAAAAGCCTAATACTTGTGAGAACTTTTCTCGTATTTCTTAACTATCGCAAAATGGAAATAAGTTTTTATAGATTTGTGATTTACGAGGACAATGGACATTTTTGCAATCAGTAGTTTTCTAAACGAGAGCAGAATGTTATCCGATACGTTATTGTTGATTGGTTGATAGTTTATATTACTACACGTATTAGGCTTGTTTGTGGCATAATAATACAATAATATTACATAATAAAAGATACGTTAGAAATGATTGGCTGAACTATAACTGGCAAGTATTTACCAAATTCATTAAACAAACAGTATAAATTGAACTTACGCAACCGGCAGCCCCCAGCCTTTTAAATTGCGACAATATAAAATAAGAAAGTATATTTAAATATAACTAGTAGAGATGTTTACTGATTAAATGATCTCAAATTTATTTTATGTCAGATGTATTTAGAGACACATAATTTATATCATATAATAATATCAAAATTATTAAACTACCTGAGACAAATTGAGAGGTTGCTGTCCAGGGGTTGTGGTGATCTGGTTTGCTACAAGTGACGCTAACGCGACCCTCTGGTTTCCAGACATGGACCGGATGATGGGTAGGATCTGTGCAAACTTGCCGACATGGTCCTTCCTCTCTAAAGCCCTTAATACGGCATCCATTATCATACTCTCTTTTTTATTCTTATAATTTTTCACCAAAGGTTTTCTCGTAGTCCTCTCGAAGATGTTATCCAAATTTGAAGTCAGACCAGTTTCTAAGGAGTCCAAGTTATATTGAGGTCTATGGGAATTGGTCACTCCGTTAGGTTTGAAGATCATCACCGGTGGCTTCACGACGGTCTCGTAGCGTCTCGACTCTTGAGCTATTAGTAGTTCGTTTGGTTCCGAAAACTCGAAGTCTCTTATATCATCTTCAGCACTCAAAGCTACTAGTAGTGTTAGTACCACGAAAAATCTAAATGTAATCGACATTTTAGGTATTGTTTTTAATAATAATATTATTATTTAAGAGTTGCTTTTGCGGTTTCAAAAAGGAACACAATTTTTTTCGTTGCAAACATAACTATTTATCATGTTTTGAATATACAGGGCGTTGATGCGCGCGCGCCGCTTTCTGCCTCGCAGACGAATGAGCGCGTGCACGATCCCCACACGCACTGCTCTTACGAGTACGTAAGGTGTCAGATAATACCGGAACTCTCAACTTTCTCTCATCCTAGGGTCACTAAATATGACCCATCCAAAATTTGCCATATCACTACGGTTACATCACCTCATCAATAATTAACAATACCTGTATAAGGAATAGTATTTTTTTTGTACTACAGTCAATAACAAGGTACTACTTTGAATATATGTTGATGAAGGCTTTCCAACGGCTTGTTTTCCTAATCTCGTAAAAGCTAGATAAAGTATGTACATTTATACGTAGGTGTATATTGTTTTTAGTATCAACGTCTATTCTTAAAACTTTAAGTATGAGTCCTCAGGAAATTTGCTTTCACGATAATGTGAGTTACGCAAGCTTTACATTCACACGAAGGTATTTAATACTTAGTATCATGTTATGCGTATTGTGATAGTTCAATTGACTTCGGCTATTATTTTTTATTTGGTTTGTCTCTTGACCAAACATTTTTGTGTATTGGACTATTGATGTAACAATTTTTTTTTTATTATATTATTTTGTGCAAATAATTATATTTTTGATTACTCCGCCTCTTTAGAAATCATTTAGAATTCGTCATTGATTTTTTATTGTGATGTTGTAAACATTATTTTTGTTGCAACCTAGGTAAATTACTAAGTTATTTAGACTTTATTTTCAGTTAAAATTTGTGTTAGTTGACATTCACTACCGTTTTTCTATTCTTTGTCCTGCTTTTCAAATTACAATTAACTTTTATATTATTATTTGTCTCTCATGGTATGGGCATGTTATGAGGAGGGATGAAAGGCACGTGACCAAAAGGGTGCTAGGTATGGTAGTGGAGGGATGGACAGGTAGAGGAAAAGATGGATGGATTGCGTGAAAGACGGTATGGAGAAGAAGGGAGTGTGCACAGAGATGACGAGTAACAGGAGAGTATGGAAGGAAAAAACATACTGTGCCGACCCCAAAATGGGATAAGGGCAGGAAGATGATGATTTGTCTGGAAGAATGTTTTTGGGATTTGGTCGTGTATACTATATTTTATAATGGTATTGTCTTCCACTAAATGATTTTATTTTTGCTGCGTGATATGCAAGTTGAAAGTGCATCATGACAGTTAGTGAAATGTTATTAGAGAATAATAAGGGTTACATCACACTTCTCGTACCTACACTTTCCACCGCACTGTGACCTGACCGCGTATCTCGATAATGTTAGTATCATCGTCCTACAGGGTGTTGTGTTATCAGATTTTAGATTTACAATCAATATTCAATATTCTTCTTAAAATAGTTTTCAAAATGGTTTACGTTTAATTTAATTTTATGAATACTATAAAAATATTTATTAGAATCGATTAGAATCCGATCAATACAACAATGAATAAACTTAAACATGATAAATGCTAGAATTAGTCATAAAACCTATCCCCTAATTAACATTGTGAAGAATTTTGAAGGTCAGCTTAGATGCATTTTTGTTTCAAGCCCATTTTAAACTTATATATATGTTGCTTCACTGAACTGTACGTATAACAATTAAAAAACATCCTAAACACTTTAGACACTGTTAGTGTATACTGTATAACCAAAACCAAGAAACCTTTTGGCGATAATTGAACAACTTACTGACCAATTGATAGACACGTAGAAGTTATCTTCCCTTGATCATGATGTTACAGACCTCTAATTAAAATAAAGATACGAAAAATTAAATCTGTAAAAGAGTTTTATTTTTAAATGGATTACTTGTCTTAGGCAATTGCAAACAGAGGGATAATAAGAGAGTGGTATGGGGCTGAAAATACCACCAAGGAAGTTTATAGTTTATTCCATATTCTTCCACGCAATTCTTCCACGGAATTGATAAAGCTTTTTGGAACAATCGAAAGATGCGTTATCCTTGTAAAAGGGTGCAGACTGTCGCAGAGCACGGGGTGTCCCAATAACAAGTGGCTCGTTACACACGGTCGATGGTAAAAGCTAACACTAGGGCGATACTGAGTTGTCGGGTATCATATTATAATTTCTTCTAAGCTACCTTATCTCCTAAATTTCCGAGTTCCTTTACCGACAAGACCTAGAGAAGTATACGCGTTAACAAATCAAGTCAAATCAGCAATTCAAGTTTTAGAATTTGTTATACATCCATTAAAAGACAATAAGTTGACATTGTTTTCTGATGGTCGAGGTTCTTAGTTCAAACTACTTGTATCATCTACTACAGCCATTCTCCTTACATCATATCATTCTCAATATAATAATGAGTCTCATAATTTATAAAACTTTCATTAAATGATCATTATCATGAATCAAAAAGCAATTTATTATTATAATATGAATCATTTTGAACTATTTTAATAACTGCTTCGATCACCCTGTACTTGGATAACAATGCTTTAGCAAAGAAAGTAACGAGTCATATCGCAAAGCCGCAGGCCTTTAATAAATAATCGTTTTCCTCCACTGTTTGATTATAATATTGAAATATGTTAAGTAAATATGAATTTTATTTCAATGGTATTAGAGATTATAAGCCCTTAAAGTATACATTACAAATCATTTGTAAGTGGTACTCGTAGTTTAGAAATTTAGTGTTGTAATAGATTATTATCTTGCGTATTCTCTTAAAATATTAATGGTTTTGTTTATTTTTTAATAATAAATTAACACATGATGAATTATTTAGGAAGTCAAAAATATAGTTTTTAAATGTTCCTTAACAACGTATCTGGATGTCAACATTCAGATACTGATCCAATTTTTATTAATTGAAATTACTAAAATCGACTTTTGCATTAAGTTTGTAGGAAAACACAGATTTTTTTCAATCTCTATTTGTAGATTGATTATTAATTTGATGAATTGGACCATCTACAAGTATGATACCTTTCCAATAGCTTTCCTTCTACATGATACCTTTCTAATTCTCATTCCTGAACTATATATATATACTGTAGTGTAAGCTAAGCTAAGCTAAGCTAAATAGACCAAAATCAATTTGATTAAACGAAACAAAAGATAAATACTTCGTAATTTGAATATTCTGTAACAATTTATATAAAAAGAAAATAAATAATAGGACAAAAATATAGCGGGTTTAATAAAAATGAGGTAGGCTTACCAAATAATAATTAATCTCAAAGTTCAAAATATCATGGAGTTGAGGCGAGGAGTACCATCCGGCCCCTTAGGTGATATTTGTCACACAGGACCTGTCCTTAAATCAATTATTTGAGGTGGGCCTATTAAAAATAAAGTTACTTTATTCTGGCAACTATAAAAATGTACTAATTTTTATTAATATTATGAATAACAACGGTATGTATGTATGTGTTAGGTAATTAAACAATACTGGACCGATTTTAAAATTTCTTTAAGCTGTCGACTGCAACATTAGCAAGCCAGTAATATAGGCTACTTTTTATAACGATATTCCTACGGGATCGGATAAAAACGGGAACGATTCCTAAAAATATATATAAATACAATAATAATAAATATTATGCGAATGTGAGTTTGTTGTTAAATACTCAATGGATCATCGTGGTCCATGAAATGTAGCACACAAGTTGTCGAAAACAAAACATATAATTAATTAATTTTAAAAACGGTATCGTACCCAGGTACAACTGGTACAAAATATAACTTTTTTTCTTCGGTCTTCTGGTTCTTGTTATTATTTTTTCTAAGTTTTTATCACATGTTAAACGCGGGCAAGGCCGCTCGCAAAAACTTGTGATTTATATTTTAATATTTAGTTTTTAGGATATCCAAATTTTTAGATTAAAATATAACAAAATCTTTAAAGAAGTACAATATAGTCTGACATCTTTTTAAAAGGAGTAAACAAAAAAAAATACGTTGTACCTGCGAAAGCAAAGTGAAATTATTCGTACGATTTCTTAAACTTTCTGCGAAAACGTGCTTCGATGATAGTAATGTATCAATAAATTTTGAATCAAAGCATTGGGCATGTTTAAAGTTTTAAGAATGTGTTATAATTGAATGCTGTAACTGTAAACTAAAATATCTATAAGCCCTTGACGAAAAGTATAGTGGTAAAGTGTAATAAAACTATGAAGATTTAATATTATAGTCAAATTATCTATAAATATGTAGTTTGTGATGTTCACACACACACAAGCTTCACAGCTTAACGCTGTCTCATCTGGACAAACGGACAGTCAATGTGGCAAAACTAATCATTATTTAGTATTCTAAAATATGGATCTAAAATCCTAAAGAAAACGGATTAAACCCATTTGCAATTATATTTGCACCATTGATATGGTACTAATTTATTTAAGAGCTTTTTTTTCTTATTAATGTATAAAATAATATCTGCAACTTCAGGCGACTGCCTTTAGTTCTTTATTGTTTCTAATTTAAATATGATACATAAAGTAATTGTTTGTTTGATTTCAAATAATAAACTATATTTTTGCAAGTGTTGTTCTGTACACAGTGCCCAGATATAGGCAAAGTTTTTTATAATTCTTGTCTGTTCGTGACAATCTTTATAATAGTTTCATCGACTTTCATTGGAAGATAGAGGAGTTTGAAGGACTATATATAGATTATATTTTATACTATAGACTTTTGTATTGTTATTGTATTGTTTTGTATTCTTATTGTATTTATGTTATAATATGAACGAATGCGTCGTTGGGGACCGCCAACCAACACGCCATGTTCCGAAAGGCGGGAGGTGGAGGACGGAGCTACAAATAGCTACGTGGAATGTAAGAGGAGGAATGGAATAAGAGATGAACGAATTATTAGATGTGATGGATGATAAAGATCTGGATGTTATTTGTGTGTCTGTGATCAAGCGAAAAGGCAATCATACGACCGATTTGCCTGGCAACCGGGTCGCTTTCTGGGCTGGCGTTCCAGAGGGTGAGCGTGGTTGCCAAGGCGTAGGCGTGTTGTTATCCTCTCGAGTGGTTAATGCAATGGCTACAAGGCTATCAACCCGAGGCTTTTTTGGGTTCGTTTTAAGCTGGGGATAACAGGAGTATTCTTGTTAGCCGTTTATGCGCCGGTATCCTCAGCTCCAGTGAGCGAACTAGAGGAGTTTTGGGAGAGTGTCAGGGATGTTCTATTTAGTGTCACAGGTAAAGAAAAGTTGATAGCATGTGCAGATATTAATGGATGGGTTGGAACCGCGCAAAGTGGTTACGAAAGTGTGCTAGGCAAGTACGTACTAGGTAAAGCTTATTTTGAAATTTTGTAAGGGGAGAAATTTGTTTGTGGCAAATACGATGTTTGATCACAGACAAATTCACATGTACACATGGGAGCGCGCGGAAGAAAGAAGTATGATTGATTTATTCCTAGTGGATCAGCGTATTCGAAGTCAAGTTATGGACACGCGAGTGTTTAAGGGTGCTGATCTGGGAACGGACCATTATCTAGTCGTTGTCAGTATAAGAGGTCTGTTTGCAGTTTGGCGCAGCTGCCCAACGTGTCCCAGCTTGGAGTTGAATTATCGCATAAGAAGCTGGAAGCTTCAAGATCCTCCGATCAGAGAGGAATATCAAGAAAGGGTTTCCAAGAAGCTTGAAAGCTGTGATTCTGGAAATGAAGGTGTTGAAGTATGCTGGCAGAACCTTAGGAATGGTATGGTGAAAGTAGTGACAGAAGTATGTGGTAAAAGGAAAAGAGGTTTTAGTAAAAAGCGCGATGAATGGTGGGATGATGAAGTGAAAGACGCTGTAGAGTTAAAAAAGAAAGCATGGCTGGATTATAAACGAAAGCACTTATAAAGATGAAGCGTGAAAGTTCTGAGAGAGAAAGAGATGAAAGGTTGACGAACAACTTCCGGGAAAACCCGAAGCTTTTCTGGCGAGAAGTTAGTAATTCCCCGGGTTGTTCAGTAACCTGTAGAATGAAAGGGGTACTTTCGAAGAGTAGTGAAATTTTAACAGAGCCAGCACTCGTTTTGCAGCGGTGGGCGGAATTCTACAAGAAGACGAATGTGAGGACGCTTCGGCCTCGAGTACCAGCGAAATGCTGAGTCCCGATGTAGCCGATGGTGAAATCAGTTTGGAAGAAGTGGAGAGCGCGATTCGAAGTCTGAAATGTGGTAAGGCTGCAGGAGCAGATTAAGTTACAGGCGAGACGATCAAATATGGTGGGCCACGCGTCTTGGACTTTTTCTGATTTTTGTGCAATTTATGCTGGAAATCAGGGGAGGTCCCAGACGATTGGCGAGGTGCAGTCATCGTAGACATAGAGTGTGTAAACTATAGGGCTATCAGTTTGATTAGCTTGGACGGTAAAGTTTATGCTAAAATATTAGCTAGACGAATACAAGAGAGATCTGAAAGGCTGTTGTGGGAGGCCCAAGGAGGTTTTAGACCCGGAAGAGGGTGTATAGATCAGGTCTTTTCCTTCCGCATGATCACGGAAAAGGTTTGGCCTTAAACCAAAAGGTTTACTGTGCTTTTGTGGATTTGGAAAAGGCGTTTGATAGGGTTGTGAGAAAGAAATTATGGGTGATAGTGCCCCGATAGAATATGAGCGGACCCTTGCTACACGCTGTAAAGTCTTTTTACAGAGATCACTCAGCCTGTGTGTGAGTAGGAGGTGACATGTCGCCCTGGTTTGACATCCAATCGGGTGTTAAGAAAGGTTGCGCTATGTCAGCTTGGTTGTTCAATTTGTATTTGGATAGTTGTTTCCAAGGCGTGAAAGACATTGGAGTGAAAGTAAGTGACCTTAAGGTCAATTGCTTGCTATATGCAGATGGTACAGTGCTCATTGCATGATCAGAATGCAATTTGCAGGCATTGGTCACCACTCTGAAAGATGGGTGTGAAAATAATGGTCTAAACCTGAATGTAGTTAAGACGAAGGTTCTGATATTTGAAAGAAATAAAGAAAGAACAGAATGTAAGGTCAACGTGAATGGTAAGATAATAGAACAAGTGAATGAAGTGGTATATTTGGGAAGTATGTTTAGCAGAGACGGAAGATACGAAATGGATGTGGAAAGGCGTATTGCTGCCGGTAACAGAGTCAACGGTGCTTTGGCTGCATTGTTGAGACGGCGAAACGTCAGCATAGCTGCACGTTTGGCTGTACACAATGCGGTTTTGCTACCGACGCTCTTATACGGCAGCCAAACGTGGGAGATGCGATCTCTTCGCAGAATATGCGGAGTCAGTCTAGCTGACCGAATCCTCAATGAAGAGATCAACAGAATGGCCGGTACTAGCGAAGATGTCACGATGAGAATGAAGAAGAACGTACCCAGGTGGTTTTGTGTACGTCGAACGAATGATTATATACAGGAAAAGCTTGCGGTAAGTGAGACAGGGGGAGGCCTCGGGTGACCTTCGAAAACACAGTATCTATGATACTGGAGGATGGTCACGTAAAAAGCATGAGGACCCCCGGTGGGTTTGTATGAAGGGGTTGATGTCTGTGGCCGAGGCGAAAGGTATGCAGGGACCGTAGCGTTTGGCGCTCCGTCGTCTCTGGCTATCCCGCAAGGGATATGGCCTGAAGCTTAGTGAAGTTAAATAAATACTATAAACTTTTTCTTATATATTCAGATTCAGTTGAATATTTCAAAATGTCAATTAATATTGAATCCGGCTTTTGTGAATTAAATAAATAAATAATATTTAAAATGAGTTCTTATGATATTTTAATAATGAATTTCATAATAAATCTGCTTTAATTTAGATTAACGTTAAATGCGTGAATCAACAATAATTTTAAAAATAAAAAAATGTAAATGTAATATTATTTTAAAGTAAAATTTTAGAAGAATGATTCAAAAACATATAAGATACAGAATTTTTTTTTTACACTGAAATAAGGTGCTTTTAACTTTCATATTTTGTTTCAGAAGTTCATCTATTGATGTAAAATCTAAATAGAAGTTTTGATCTAGATCAAAATCCATCTAAAACAGACCGATTATTTGTTTTTTCTAAATAAAAGTACCAAATAAGTTTCAAATATTACTTTATTGATATTAAAATAAATCTTTCAATCTTATTCAATAATCATAACAATACATACAATATACACTTTACAGACTAGACAGTGGACACCAACTGAGATGTGAAACGGAAGAAATATTATTTTTAACGTAAATAAAATCTTTAAACTATTTACACCAACAATACAAATTCAGCACCACTTTATATATGGATCTACGTTCCAACAAACAGACATTCACGACTCATTAAGGCTCACTCGTGTGAGGCGCGCTTTACAAAACTTATCCTAATTAATATGTACATTATTAAGTACGGGTTAAATCACTCACTGCTGTTATAAATTATGTACACACATACAGACATTTTAAGACATTGATTTTAAAGCATACTTGTCATGAACGCTTCATAATTAATTAGTTTGCCGTTCAAATGTTTTAAATTTAAAAATTTGGGAAACCACTAATTATATTAACGATTGAGATTCATTTATTGTGGGGTGAATGACCTTATATATCACATTCAAATTCGGGAACCCTCTTACTTCTGCCGTCGGGAGTCATTTGGAAATGACTGTCTCTGGTTCCGATTCTCGGGAAGCCATTGAAGCTGTTCCGACTGACGAGAGGGTTTTCCCTCTCCCTCTCTCTGTGGAAGCTGGAGGTGGATAACTTGTCCTTCCGGTCGGTGAAGTTCGTGTCCGAGAAGTTTCGGTCCGGGAAGTTCTTGTCCGAGAAATTTCGGTCGTTGAATTCTCCGTCCGAGAAGTTTCTCTCCGTGAAGGGCACGTCTCGGATCCCGAAGCCCCCCATCCGAGGGGTCCCGATGCCGAATTTGTTGCGGAGCTCCTCGTCACGTAAGTTGAACGCTCTGTTTTCTAACTTCGATGGACCAGTCTGTAGCCTGAAAATAAAATATTATAGAGTTATTCAAATTATAAGTATAAACTCAAAATGCAGTAGATTTTTTATTTTTATTTAATTATAACATTGAACAATGTTTGTTTTATCGTCTAAAGCAATCTCTTAATCTCTCAATCTCTCAAAAAGAAACGTTTTAGTAAACTCTTTAAATAAAAAAAGTGTTCTGAGTTAAATAGACTTAACGTGCAATAGCCTTCAAATCAAACTCACTCTCTGAAGCACCTCCTCTCGCGGTCGTACTCCGCTGAGAGTCCCTCGTCGTCGTGTATGATGGCGGAGGGGTCGCTGTAGACGGAGGACTCCTGGTAGAAGGAGTCCAGGTCGACGTAGTTGCCTTCTGCCGGCTCAGTCCGCAGCAGCTCCGCCAGTGTGGCCTTGAGCGACCCGAAGGAGGGTCTTTGCGAAGGGTCCGCGTGCCAGCAGGCGTGCATCGCGCGGTATAGTGGGGGGGCGCAGTGAGGGGGCCGCTCCAGGCGGTACCCCTCCGCCACAGCCCCCGCCACCTCGCGACCAGACATCGCCGCGTACGGCGTCGAGCCTGCAATTAAGGTGTAGAATATTGTTCTCAAAAGAACATTGCCATTGAAACATCGAGCCGCTTATGATATAGCGCGACACATCTATACCGCGACGCAGAATGAAGCTCGCCCTCCCATATTTATAACCTATGCAAACGATAATGTAATAGTGAAGCCATAGATCGTACGAAGACAATCGTCGTCCGATATTGGCTGCTTTCAATCTCTCGCAACACCAGTAATATTTTGTACAGTAAAATTTTGTATATAGGTGTGCAGATTGCAAATATTATTATTGTAGCGAGTGGCAATGACGTTGCACCAAACTCACCTAGCGGGACGATCTCCCACAGCATAATCAAAAAGTCAAAACATAAGCCTGATGGGTGTCCAAGTTGTAGAGCAATGCTACTGTTGTAGCGAGTTGCATAGATGTTGTAAGGTGCACCAAACTTACCTAGCGTTACGATCTCCCACAGCAGAATTCCGAAAGACCAAACATCAGCCTGGTGAGTGTGCACGTTGTAGAGCAGAGCCTCTGGAGCCATCCACCGCACGGGCAGCGCCCCGCGCACTCGGCCGCTGCCCCCCGCAGTGCGAGACATGCCGAAGTCTGCGATCTTACACAGTTTGTTGTGGTCCACTAACACGTTTCTGGCGGCCAAGTCGCGATGCACGATCTGGAAGGTGTTGAGTAGTCTGTGGTTTATTTATAAAAAGGCATTTTATGACCCTGAAATAAGAGCGAGAGAACTAGACATGAAATTTAAAATACACATTATAAAGAGAGGTGCTAAAATGTTTGATTATATTGTATTTATTTATATTGCAAGTTGTAATATAATATAATATTTGGCCGTCTAAGAACATTCACCGCGGAGAAACGTTGCTTTGATCAAAGCTGACTTCACAATACGCAACAGCCAATTTAATTTTGTTCACCACAAAAAATTTCATATAGATTCTTTGATTATTTTTTTCGAATTCTTGAGTTTAGATACTAAAACACGTCCAAGCAAAAATTAACCACCAATACCATCGACCATTTTAAATGAATATTTAATATTATCGGCATAAGTGAGCGACATAACGGCATACAAAAAAATCTAAAGTTGAATATAATGTCGAAAAGGTTATAATTATTAAAAAAACGAAAAACTTAACCAGAACCAAAATGAAAACGGTACCAACAACTGTATCCAGTAAAAGCCGCTACCATCACTAAAGTCTTACCCCTTTAGAGGCGATGTAGTCCATGCCCCTTGCGACGCAGTACGCGAACACCGTGAGGTCTCTGGAAGTGAGCGCTCCGCTGCCGCTGAAGCGGTCTGGACGCGACCGACGCTCGCGCAAGTACGTCAGCAACTTGCCGCACATCACGTACTCCATTATCAGTAAGTACGGCTCTGGAATCATTAAGTTAACGTTGACTGAAACTGAAAAAATCTTAACGTTGCTTTAAAACAATGATTATTTACCTTGTTCGGTACAACAAGCCAGAAGTGTGACGACGTTAGGATGCGTGCCGATCTTTTGCATTATGTATATTTCGTGCAGTAGTTCTTGTTTTTCCTTCTGCGATGCGGATTCTTTGATCGTTTTGACGGCAACCAAGCGGGTTAACCCATCGTGACCGTTTAAATCATCCGCCTCAGCTTTCCATACCTGGAAAATGTGCATTTTTAAAACGTAGACTATGAGCGAATTACCGCGGATGATAATACAAGATATATTATTAATTAATGGATTAAATAAAAAACTTAACTAAAATGCTATTCAGAAAATACAAGATAATTGAGTTGTACCTGTCCAAAATTTCCTTGTCCCAGAAGTGTCTGCAATCTCAGTTTGTTTCGTGGAAATTCCCACTTTTGGTCAGGTTTGGTCGGTGTTGGCATGGGCGGTCGCGCGACAGGCGTTATAGGAGATTCCTTTTTAACGTCACCGCCATCATCAAAGTAGCCTTCGTATTCAGTATCGACTTCCTTGGTTTTCTTATTAAGAAGATTCCGTAAAACAAATGCTACAACAGCAATAACAGGGAGAAAACCAAGACCAGCCAATACGTAAGACGCTGTGTATGTTTTCTCAGCCTCAATAACAACTTCTTCGTTTTGAGATTCATCACGGCTATTATTTAAACGCAAAGTATTATTGTCTATACTTTTGTTATTCTCTATTGATACATTACGAGATGACGTAAGAGGCTTAGAACTGGATTTTGACGATGTCTGCGACGTAGCAATGAATGACTTTAAAGTGTTTCTGGTTGTTTCTACAGCTTGAGTAGTAGGAATTGTTGTTGGTAATGTGGTTGTTTCTGTAACCTCAATAAATTTATCGCTTGTGGTCAGTATAGGGACTGTAGTAGTAGTAGTAGTAGTCGTTGTAGTAGTAGTCGTTGTAGTAGTTGGTCGTCGCCTTCTTAAAATATTCGTAGGTTTTATCGTTATACCATTGGTTGTGTTTTCGTAATCGTTCTGTCCAAATAGATTAGCCAATCTGTCGGATATTTTAGACGATGTTTCAATATCAGATGTTTGAACGAATGTTAAGGGCGTGGGACTTGACTTCAAAGTCCCTTCTGTTGTTGTTGTCCGTATTCGATATCTATGTTTGTAAGGTCGGTTATTGGACGGTGATACGGTAATCGTTTCTGTTTCGTTTATTGGATTTGCCGTTGTTATTGATACATTTTTATGTTCTTCTTCGAATACTCCTGATGCAGTATTATTGCCGGAATCATTTAGGGGGACGTCTGTTTTGTTAAGTCCCTTCACTGAAGATGTTATAGATACTGATGTTACAACCGCTGTATAAACAGAAGTGGATGCTTTTTCTGTGGTAGTATTATTGATTATTTCTGGAAAAATACTGTCTGTACTTGATGTTGTTAGCCGTGAAGGACGCCGACGTGTGTTATAGTAGGTTCTAGTGAAATTTCTTGGGGGCGGTGGTGAATAAGTCTTATTTGCAATAATCTCTTTAGTAAATGTTTCGTTTATATTGCTTGACGATTCTTGAAGTGTAGTGATAGTGAGATTTTTATTTTTATTAATACTATTTGGTGTTAAATTCTGTATAACCGTGTCAGTAATATTGAGTTCCGCCATGGATTGTGGTTTTGGTGTTGTTTGTGTGATATTAGGATATTTTCTATAAGCATTGACTAATCCTACGTGCCGTGCTGGTGCTGGTCCCTTAACTGTGTTTCTGATTTTATTTTTTTCTATAGTGTTTTTGACAACAGACACATCCATATCTTCGTTAATTTCGTCCTCTCCGGCGCTTGTGTTTCGATATTTTTCGGTAGCAGAATATCGTGAATTAAATTTTCGTTTTTCTACAGCGGACGGAGCTGCAATAAAATTTACTGACTTTGTCGATGCTGAGAGTGACGGATAATTAGTTAAGTTCTCCGATATTCCTTGACCTCCTAGCTTTTGACCAAAAAATATAAATGGTGCCATTTCTTCATCATTCAGGTCAGTTTCAAGAGGTCGGAAATGATCATATAATTCCTTTGACATAAACAGAGTCTGATTGCCTTTATCAGTTTCATTATCTGTCTTTACCAATTTGGTACTTTTTATGTCTGTGCTATTTGCTATACTATTAACTTCTGGCTTTTCTTCTTTCCCCAAAGGAACGGGTAAAACAGTGGTTTTGTCAATACTGTCAGTATTTGAGAATGTTGTGGTTTGCACATCAAATGTCCCATTGTCTTTTATTTCATTACTAGCAGTTGTTTTATTTAATTTCGATAATTCCTTGGTGACATTATCTGTATCTGAATAATTTAGTAAATATAATCCATGATTAGATTCATCAACTTGAAATTCTTCCTCTGGATCTAGTTCCACTTCTTTCTCAAGTCCCTCTAATTTTTCCGGAGGGAGATAAACTACAACACTTTCTGTAGTTGATTCTTTTGGTGTCGCTGATCTATTACTAAAATCTTTTCTTCTATTATTTAAAAATCCAGCTCTATTTTTATCTTGATATATTCTAGGTATAAATAGATGTCTTATTTCGTGAGGTTTTATATCTTGGCGTATTTCTTTGTTACCATCACGGGATACAAGTTTCAGTGTGGGAGCGATAGCTTCATTGCTGGAATTGTCGAATGTTATTCTCTTTACAACTGAGCTATTAATGTCTCTGATTTCTAGTTGTGCGAATGTTGTGTTTCCTCTGAAAATTACGATGAATAGGTAAATAAAAGTAATGAGAAATGAAATAAATGTATTTCAAGTATATGTAATAACACTAACTTGTTGGGTTTGTGAGCTAAAGAAGCTATTGTGTTGATATGGCTGGTCAGTCTCCCGGAGAGTAGCTGTCTCCGTCTCGCAGCGAGAAGAGACAGCAGCTGGGAATCCCTCGTCGTGTTCGCACTGCTCTGAGTTGTTGTTCTTCGAAGTCCCCCTGCAACGGATATATGAAGCATTAATCATTTTGTTTATTTGGTTAATTTATGGTTTTTATAGATTATATTTAGGAGTACATACTACTTTTATAGTTAAAACACTTATTAAAATACGAAATGTCGTAAAACTATTAACATTGCACGATTAATCATAAATCCCTAATTGGAAACCTAAATTATTTTAGCAAGGTAATATTTATTCGCCACAAATAATTTTGCATTAAACGAAAGATTGCGTGACAGTAATAAGATAATCAGCTCCATCGCCGGCTGGCGGGAATCCTTCACCCCAAAACAAAACAATAGCGAGAGATGAAATGCAAACGACATCAGATTGTCGTTACAACCTTGACTTATGATAGACGAACATAATTAAAATAATCATTTCAATTAAATAATAATAACAAGCTTTTCTGATCTTAAACTTATTTAGCAAGTATAATGAATTACTTTATTCTAAATATTAATATTTAAAATGTCATTTTAATATAAAAAAATAAATATTCTGTTAAGTGTGTATTATATACATATAATTCCATGTTAATTACAGTAGTAAAAACAGATAGACAGGTGCAGTGAAATTGGTGAAACAACACGCAACATTAGAAACAGACACGCCTAGAAAACATTCTACATCTAATAAATTGCGATTGTTGTATTTTTATATGAAATGTATTTTATATCTTGATAGAATACTTCAAGTACTGTAAGGCTTTTATTTTTTAGGATTTTAGATAACCGTGCAAGTAGCCTGCATTTCATAAACGCAATGTATGGCTACTGGCGTGAAAGATACTTTAACCTGGACTTTTTATCGTAAGTTGTTTACCAATATAGTGACGTTTGTAAAACAGTGATCTTAATAAAAAAAGGAGTTGAGTTTGTTGTGTGGTTCTTCTCAGAGCAGAGCGCGTTTAGAACCCTCGTAGCCTTATTTGAGGTTTGAGAGTGTCTTAATAGAAAGGCTTATTTCGAAGTACCTGTGGTATCAAAACAGACTCCCCTGTCACTCTCGTGTGATGTTCACAAGTGATCACTGCTATTGACACAGTGAGAAAAATATAAATATTTTTGATAGAATATGTAGATATAATTTAGATTATATATATATATATATATATATATATATATATATATATATATTAATTTATATTTTAAGCGTGCCAAAATTACAATACATGGTATTTGGTAAAAATTATTAAAAATATGAACCCTCTGTCCCGTCTGTGCGTATTCTAAAGTATGGTTACAAAGTATAGCTTACTCACGCATAGTAAGTCCTAAGCATTTAAATATATGACTCAATCAGGAAGTGCCTCCATTTCTATATTAAAAGAGGGCGAACAAAAATACAGAAACGTAGGAAAATAAGGCTGTATCACTTCACACATTCATAGAACACTTGTATGTAAAAGAGAAATGCTAACAAGGGTTTTGATATACGTTAAATATAAAAAATCCTGATTAGCTACTCCGTCTATATTAATGGTAATTGTAGCCAATTGGTACGGTTAGTCCTTTCCATCTACAAAAACCCGTTAAAAACGTTATATTTTATAGATAAAGTTGATCGTTGAAGTCTTCAAGACAGTCGTTACAGTCGTTGTAGTTGTCAGCACACCGACCACAGCTAATGTAATTATTTTAACGACATCATGACTCAGGTCAGTGGTAATGCGACCGTGATTGTACTGTGATTAATTGTTTTCTTTAATTAATTGTTCGATGTTAAAAAAATATTCTCATTCTGTTTTCATTTAATGAAGTAGTAGGTCAGTGTTTAGAAAGATGTAAATCCATCCATTTTGAATACATATATATATATATAATATATATATATATATATATGTATGTATCGTTTCTAAACTATATATATCTCTAAAAATTCATAAAATGGAAGTGTGTGATTGTAGTTAAAATTAACAGCTTTTCCCTAAATGTTATAATATATTTACATATAAAAAACTGTCTCTTTGTTCCGGCTAATCTCTGAAACGGATGGACCGGTTTTAACAGGACTTTCACTGGCGGATAGCTGATGTTATAAGGAGTATCTGACGCGCGAACGGACTCGTGTTTACACCTAGTTTAAAATAATATAAATACGTATATTGTTAAATAGCATCTTAATTACGTATTAATATATTAAGTTAGACTGTAGGGACAGTTGATATGATGTAGTTAGTTGTGGTATCAGTCGCCTCTCACATTCCGCAGCTGAAGGCTTTAATGGTCCCAATTGGAGAAATAACTGGAATGTTTCACAAATTCTGAGACAGCGGCCTAGTTTACCGGCGGGCTCACACAATTAATATTATCTTAAATACATTGCATTTTATATTTATATATTTCATTATTGTTAACAAATGTATTGGATATGATATCATACGGCATATTCATAAATGGACGGATGGATGGATGTATAATGTTATTGCCTGTATTGTGTTACACATACGAGTAAGGTCGTGTTGTTGAAAATATTGTCTAAATTGTACAATTAGTAATAAAATAGGTTAAGATTACACTAATGATGTGTACATGCCCTTATTTCACAATTTACAATAAATTGGTCTGGGAATGAGTTTAGCAACTCACGGTAATAAATCGATAGTTAACTAAAGTTCAGATATTTGTAACCGTAACTGTTATGCATCTTTTGTTTTAATATATTATATATAAATTAAACTTAATTATGTAATATATTGGTACAGAGGTGGAGTAAGTGTTGTAACCACTTGTATCGTGGTTTGATCAAATATGGTTGTATTAAACGTTCGACTTTACCTAATAGCGAATTATTTACACAAAAACATATCTCTCACAGCGAGTTCCCACAGACATATACAATAGTTTACAAAAACTAACGTGCTAACGTAATACAAGCTATACATTGTGTTAAATTTTCTGACCATGTGAATTTATTTATAACTTTTCCACTTTGATCAATACCAGTGATCAGTGTTTCAAATGGGAGTGTCAAGAGTATATACTTATCGCAAGACTCCAACTTAAATTAAGGCTATGAATGTTCCAAACGTCTGCTCGTAGAAAAACCACACAAATTCAGAGTATTTCTTTATTGTGATCATTTTCACAAACGTTATTATTTAGTGAGCAATGTACGATGTAGAACCATCGCAATCAATGCGATGTGCCCAATGTATATATCAGGACATTTTATATACCCTTTTTTAATGGATTTTGTATTATATCTATATCTAAGCAGATTCTGCTGTGATAGTATATATTACTTCTGTCTTCTTCTAGATGTAATTAGTTATATTTAATTAACAATCAAAGTAGCATATTAGTTTTGGGATCTCAATACAAATACAGAATGTATAATGTTTTTTTTTTATATATTTTTGTATTCACTCCTTTATTTATTATCATTGTTAAGTGATTTTGTGAGCACACCGTGTGTATTAAAGAGCACAATACTGATACGATGATACTACAGTGACGGCTGCAGCCATACAAGTCACAGGATAACATCTTACGAGTACCATTAACATACTCGTATATATTAAACACATGCTCGGTCTAGTATTTTCATTTGTTGAACAAACAAAGTACTAACAAACAACACGAACACTTCGATCTTCAATGTTACAATACATACGAGTATGTTGAAAAGTCATTATACATATATTAAAATAAAAACAAAACTAAACGACACTAAAATTATAATGGTGTATATATTGAAGTATTTGAAATATCCAAGTTGTAGGTGTAACATGTACAAGTAGGTATTGTGCATAATACGAGTAATAATCACTGCATTTCAACATTTAAATCAACGTCTGTCGATGGTCGCTTGGCTGGCAGTGCGCAGTGCGCATGCGCAGTGCGGTACTATACGGTATATCGATAAATTGAAACCTATTTAATAAATATTTAGTAATTATTACATGTTCATTTATTATTACAAGAGCATTTGCGTTTTTCCACTATATTCAATATTAATGCACATTAAGTGTCTCAATTAATTAAATCAATTGTCATATTAAATTTATTTATCTAGTAAAGAGCTCTCGTAAATAATAGATAACTAATTATATGTGTTATCTGGTCTATGAAATGAAAGTTCTTTTAAGTTTTTGTGCAAAGAATAAAGTATATTTTAAAAATATTGACATATTTTTATACTAAAAAGTCGAAAAAAAAATTATTACCAAATGTTAAAACATTGCTCTAAGTAATAATAATTATAAATGTGAGTATTTTTTTATCGATATCGACAAAGGCAGAAGGTATCCGTCACTAGGCGCACCTGCACCTGCACCGCCGCGTGCAGTGTGACCCACAATGGGGTCGACTATTACTTGAGTTATGGCCTCGGTAAAACACGCACGCTGGAGCTGGTTATAATTATGTATAAAACGATTTTCAATTACTGCCTCTCAGATTACAATATTTACGAATTATAATTATCATCAAATTTATATTTTTTATAACAAAAACATATAAAATAACAAAATTTACAAGAAAAACCACAAAAATCTCGAAAAGGACCACAACTTGTGTCAAGTCTGTATCATATATAGCAATAATAATAAAAATATATGTATTATGTAAAAATTGGAATCTATCATTACAGAATGTTAGGATCGATGTTACAAAAGCGTATAAGTATAAGGAAGAGACGCGCAGGTAATAGCTGCGCTTGCGCAGTCACCGCCGTGACATAACAGTGACATAAACCTGACCACAAGGGAATGGTACTTAGTCATATTTCAAATGTATATGAGTCATTTTCTCCTAGACTTAAGGCAAGTTTTTAATAAACATTTAATAAGAATAAACAATTAATTACACCCAGTTTAAGAAATATTTTAATATTATTTACCTTTTTTAAACATTTTCTACGTACGTATATAAGTGTATAAATTAAGTATAAAAACATAACATTTGAGTTTGGTATGACATCATTAAATCATTGAACTTATTTGTTTAACTTTTTTCTAAGGAGAAGTCAAAGTCAAGTTAACACGCACACGCACTCACATACACACCACACCACACACACTCACACACACACATACACACACACACACACACACACACACACGCACACGCACAAACACACACACACACACACATGGTTGCTCGCTACTCCGAGAAGAGATGGTCAAAAATGGAAGGAAATGGAAAGGCCCTGAAAGAAAAAGGAAAGAAGGTAGACCCCAAGCTCGCTGGATCTACGGAATACTCAAAAATTCAGGGAGAGACTGGATGAGATAGAAATGAGGGCATTTGGAGGTTTATACTCGTAAACCATGGCATTTTGAGGTATCCGCAACATTTTAATGTGTTTCATGTATTGCTAAAATCTAAAAACGTCAGTGACTTCAACAAGTAAGCATGCACTCGGTAATCAGTAATAGGTAATCAGTGCTCAGTAACCCGGCGTGCGCGTGCGTTACTTCACGATACCGCGTTCATTCATCACGATCAATGAATACATATTGCAGGATATAATTGTAGGTTTGTGGTTTGTTTGTATATTGATTCTTTTACGAAATCTGTGTTATTACAATTAATATAATCACAGTGTACTCAAGTGCTAATATACAATACAATACATTACATTTTAAGACAAACAAAAGGGCTAATGAGCAAGCAAACAATTCCATCTATGAAATGTCTTAATACAATAAATATTTCACTGTGTCCATTAATAACAGTCCAACTATTTCGCAATACAAATACCTTGGTGGGCGTGAATACCTGCCAGCCCTGCCAGTCCTGCAGTCCTGCCAGCCCTGCGAGCCAGCTGCCACCAGAAACGCTACCTACTTTACGTAATATATATAAATTATTATTTAATATGCAATTAAAAATAATTATATATATATTTCATTGTGGTAATTGTTTCGATTGATCGTTGAAAACCTTTAAATAGGATTTTTTGAAATAAAAATATAAATATATAATAAAAGCTTGAAAATAAATTGATTTAAATGTTATATTTTAATCAACATTAATATTAAATGTATGGACTCAGCGATACTACAGAGAAGAGATAATACACGGTAGGTAACCAAAATGTCTAACTTAAATAATAATACAGTTTATTATTTACATTAGCAGTGCCCACGACTTTGTGCGGAATATGTTTTTTTTAAGTAACCTAAGTTATTCTGTTATATCCGCTATCCGCCAGTGAAAGTCCTATTAACATTTCAGAGATTAACCGGAACAAACAGACGGACGAACAAACATTTTTTTTATACACTTTAATATGCATTTAATAAAAAGCTGTTAATTTTAATTACAAACGGACAGATCAATTTATTTATATGTATATATATAAACGGGAAAATATTTGTGGTATTTATTATTACTTCACACTTAATTGAGATTTCCATCTTAAATGCAATAAATTTATTGTTTGTGAATGTAATTTAGGTATTTGGTATAATATTATAATGATATGAAGGTCTTATGTACCTTGTAATTATAAACCTCTCCAGTTAAACCGGAAGCCGTCCGTCACGACACTTATATTTTATAGTACATCTTGCATTTATGATTTTCCACTGCGTTGTTTATTTAAAGATAATGGATGGTAATGTTCATGTTAATTGCAATTCATCTTATTAAAGAATCCTCATTAAATTCAAGCCATATTTGATATTTACTTAATACAATATTGAATATCTATGTCCGTACATAAAACAATTTTGGAGTACCATTTTCCTGGTGTACCTACTACAGACGCAGAGGTCTGGACCCGTAAAAAAAATGGACTTTGTCACTGTTTTTTGTTTGTTTGTTTTGTCAATATTTATACTAAAAATGAACAATAGATAAATTATTTTGAAGCAGACAAAACCGCTAACAATAGCTAGTATTGGCACAAATGTTAAAGCAATTTATAGATTACCTAATTATTGTTATAACACAACGAGCTGTCGAACAAAGAGATCCAACCTCGCATGACACGAACAAACACATGCAACTGCTTAACATACATACATACATACATATATATAAAGTGGATCAATGCTGAGTGATGATATATTTACATATTTTAAGGCACTATTATTCATAATTATATCAATAAAGCAATTATTTATTATTATTTTTAATTGTTGTAATAACTTTGTTATTTGTTTGTTATTATTGTGTTTAATTCATCTTTTTATGTGTGTGTAGGATGGTTTATCTTTTGAAAGAGATCTTTTCTTATTACCTCTCATTCCTGACAAAGAATAGTTGGGTACAAAAGGAAATAAACGAAATTTATACATGTGTATTAATTATGGTTATTGTTTAAAATGCAGTATTTTTAGGTAATAAGATAAGATCTATCAAAGCACATTCATGTCAAATTAAATACATAAATAAAATCATCAAATAAGTATACATTAGTAATTTAGGAGTTGGTTGGCTGGTGGTTTAAAATGAACGGCAGTTAAATCTGAACTCTATCTCTTCAATAATATAGTACATTTTGTCATGCGTTTATCTTTGTTCTAAATATTTGATTGATATCTCAGAACTGCGATGCTTAGTCGAGATTATAGTGTATGAACCAGTGTTACCGCATTCCGAGACCCGTGAATATAATTCAATTGTATGTAAAATATATAAAATTTCGCCATGACTTCATTTATTTATGAAATACTAGATAATCCGGCGACTTCGTCGCTTTGACATAAGTGTAAGTAAGTTTTTGTCTCTATGAAGATCTTTCTCATTTAGACAGGATTATAAACATCCTATAGAACTTTTTAATCTGAGATATGTCCCAACAAAAAATCGGGATAAAAAGGAGCCAAGTTACTCAATGGCAATAAAATTCTAATAAGAAAAAAAAAATTAAACCGCTCCAATAGTTCTTGAGTTTAGTCAACACAAACAAACAAACATACCTTCCTATTTATAATATCAGTATAGATAGACATATAACTATAAAACCTTTTCTATTATTTAAGTTACAACACATCGCGAAAAAAACTCGTCTAATTTGTCAAAGTCACAGACTGACATCAGAATGATATATATATGACATTGATATCAATATTGAGGTAAATGTCAGATGGTGGTATTCAAAATTATATCTCCAATTAACAATCAAGTGAGCGACTTTCTATTAAGCAAGGTGAAGTACCTGGTGTACCAACACCTTCAAAGCCTGATGAGGATTGCACTGAACTGGTTTAGACAACCTATATAATCATTATAATTATCTTTTTGTTAATAATAATTATTATTATTTCTTTTTTTTTAATATTCATTTACAAGTTTTTTATATATTTTTATAATAGTTTTTTTTTCTTGTAATCTTTTGTTATTATTTTTATTTTTGTACGTGGTTTTCTGTATAATTCTAACCGACATGTACTAAGATATAAATAAGGCATGACTCACGTGGCATTTACTACTTATAAGGATAAGAATTTAGAACAATATTTTAAAGTAATCTTTAAGATCGGAAAACTACTTTGGCATTTCGAGAGCATCGTCTAACATTAAGGAGAATATAACAGTCATTAAGTGGTCGAGATTAATAAATTAATGTATTGTATATATCACTTCAGATTAGGATACTTTAATAAAGACTGATATGATTTTTTCTAATATTACAATCGAAAAATTTCACGAGTGTCTTCATTTAAATAAAAATATTTTACGAATGTATATATTATAATATATATATTATAGTTACATTTGAAATTAAACATATTTACAATAGTTTGCAGCATCCATGTTAATGAGATGTTTTGTTTTCTACAGTCAATATTTATTTTTTCTTCTGTAACTTCAGTGTCGAAAAAATTTTACATACATTATATATACAATTAAATACAATATTACATTAGAATATAAACAAAATAAGATAATTGTACTTTTCAAAATGGCCGCTGAAAATTACAAGCAAAACTATATAAAAACAATATCAAAAATATATATTAATAAAAATAGGAGGTGCCCCTGGCCTTTGATATCAAATGATGCAATTTATTAATTATCTATAAAACCAATAAATAATTGGTTATAAATCAACTAATTAGACCTCTTAACGACATATCTATATATATAAAATATACGAAAATCAAATCTACAATCTAAGATCTTTAATTATCAAACATAACCCGAATAATAAATAATAATAAATGAAGATAGTGATATATTTTATTTGATTTAAGTTACTCCCGAGAGCGCTGTTTGATTTTAAACCTTATCTCGTAATGATAAGGTTTGTATTCAGTAATTATTGTAACCATGGGATTCCTTGAACTATACGTAATGGCTAAAACGCCGTCCTTGTATCTTGTACTTACAGTTAACAAATCACTAAACTATCTGAGATATGTAAAATATCGTGTGAACTATTATTTAGATAGTTTAGTGTCTTGATCTATTACTTAGATAATTCAGTGTCTTATCTACTATATAGATAAATTAGTGTCTTGGTATAGCTACTATTACAATATAGTGTTGGATTTTAATCATATCTATAATATATTTCGTAACGAGACTAAAACATTTTTTTCAAACATGTATTTACAATAAAACTAGATGACATTACTTTGGGAATAACGTGATAACTAATCATCACACTGTGTTAACAAGGACACCACATACAACCGCTGCCACCAGACTATATCTGATAAAAATATAAAATATTTACAATACACATGATACAAAGTTCAACTTACAATTTCTGATTGCATAATTTCAACTTTCCAGACCAGATAGCCTCAAATATTTAATATTTGATACAGTTAATACAGCTCACTTGTAGGACATGCAGGCATATGAATGTGGATGCAAGGAAATCTCCATATACAAAGCGTACGAGGTCAAAAACAAAAATGTCGGTTTGTCCAAAAAAGAAACGAATCTTTTATTTAACTGGGTCGTTTATAACGGGTCAATGGTCGGACTGATTTTTTTGTGATTTGGAGTATAATAACTAAATTACAATATATTTGGTGTATAGGGTAAAATTATTATTTTTCATTTGTCTCTTGTCCATTTCGTTGGATACCAAACATTTACTTGTAATAAAATGATATGTGTATTTTTGATAATTTTATTTTTCCTCCAATTTAATCCGGAATACCGAATAAAAATTTAATAATGTAGATTTCGACATAAATAATAGTTAAAATCCCTTCAGTAGTTACTAACCCTTCGTTACAACAAACATAGTATCAACATAATATTAAATATAAAATGACTCACATTTATGCATCATGTAATAATGTTATGTAATGTTACACTTAAAATATATATATAATGAGCAAAAAATAAGCGATTCTAAGATTGAAATAATACCTATTAGTCTCGGGTTTCAGATATTAATGAATAAGACTGTAAAAAGATAAATAATACTGCAAAAAGATAAACAATATAAATCACGGAAACAATGTTTGAAAGTTAATATCTGTGCAGAAACCGTGGGAAGATACAATATCGAGACAATCCTGGATCGATTTAATTGTTTAATCAATACGAAACTGTATAATGCAATATATATTTTGCAACAAACAAACCTACATATATTATTATATTAGATTAATCTAAATCTAACTTATCTAAGTATTGTTAGTCCAGTCTCTGTTAAGGATTAAGAACAGGACAAAATCAGTCTCTGACCACGAAAAGGTTCTATAAAATATATATTCATAAGATATATTTTTCTTTAATGACAACACCGTACTGTTATTATGAAAAGAAAAAGATATCTAATTTTATTACAAAACTAGTTATGCCTACGAGTTCGTTCGCACGGAATATATTTTTTACAATAATTGTAGCCTAAGTTAATCCTTATAGCATCAGCTTTCCGTAAGCAAGTCCTGTTAAAATCTAGATTCTACAAAGATTAGCTGGAACAAACAGACAGACAGACAGACAGAGAAACAAATTAATTACCGTTTTTTTATGTATATACTTTACAAACAGATACTTACATTTTATTTATATGTATAGATTTATTTAACATATTTGATAATTGCAATAATGATAATATTTATATGCAAATACTATTAATCTAAAAGCCTCCATCTATATTTAGATTCAGATGGAGGCTTTTAGATTAGCTTAAATGAAGCTCTGTCTTATCTGTTAGCGGATGTCAAGAAGTCAGTATCAAGTAAACTACAGACCTTACTCATATGTGGGATAAAGATAGGATGAAACGTGTGCTCATTTGAACTTTAGTTACTTTTTACCTAACTCCTCATAGTGTTATGCAATACATTTTCTAACTAATTTATTTATATAAAATAATAATGTATTTATAGTTATCTGTATCTAACTACTATTGTATTTCAAAGGTACCAGGTAAAGTGATATAAGGTATGACATAAGTATATCATTAGTATAGTTTAAGTATGGTCGATAGAAACAGTAATCGACGCGTGCGCAGGCGCATTGGCAACCGTCCAACCATTCTAGGAATATGGAGCATCGCTGTATAAGGAAAACTATTTTATGTTTGTTTTTTACACGTTTAGAGTAAAAACTGTTGCTTTTAACGATCACTCTATATGTAGATACCGTTTAGAGTCATAGAGTTAGATCATTAAAGTCACAAATATTAACATATTTTTCTTTCCTTATTATATCTAACTAGTTTTTAAAATTCAACATAAAACCTTTAAAAGACGTTCTTTAAACATTTTTTATATATATTTCAAAAAGATCTAATATAGCAGTATAGTAAAATAATACATAGATTATGTAAACAATAGTGACAGTGACAATTGATATTGACAATATCTTTCAATAAAATAAAATAATATGTTATCAGTTCACGGTCCAGATATTTAGCTTTGAATTGACCGGACGTACTCGACGCATTGTTAAAAAGGCTTTATTTTGACATAAAGCCGATCAAATGTCAAAGTCTACATCCGCTGTGATTTTCCCACGTTACAATATATACTTCTAATATACAGTAATTTAACGAATTTTTGTTTGGCAATTAATGCGATTTTTTATCGTCAAATGACGTTGACTTGTCTTAAATGTAGTGACACTCAAACATACAATATATTTTATATATATTATATACGAAAATTGCAGATAAATATATAATACTATCATATAATTATTATTACATTATTAGGAACACTGGTATGGTTTTATCGGTAAATTGAGAAAAATCAGACAATATTAGGACGTTTAGATGGAATTTTTGGCTTCGTGTAGCTATATTATTGTTTTAAAGTATTCAAAACTACATATATACATATATATAGCAGCATGCTAATGTAAATTAATATTAGTTAATAAATCTAGTCTTTAAAAATGACGTTTCTTATCAAAGAAATCTTTTTTTTTATGTATTTACCGGAAAGTTGTATCTTTGATGACACATACTCGTACATTGAAGATTTTCAATTATAACATCTTACCGATACTGACATCTGTCATGTTAGTTTGCAAATATTATTCTAAAACATAGTGTTTTCGTTACAGCTCGTGCATACCTCAAACAAAAAACATGTTTAAGATTAAGACGAAAAGACGTTATTCATTGTGTGTTTAGTCCATTATAGATCTGTCGAGTCGTCTGTGATAGTAGCACATATTTTTGGCCATAGAATGAACATCCTTGTTATCCAAATGTATGTGTGTATTTGCCTCGTATTTACGTATTTATCAAAAACAAAACGAATCTGCTTAATAACATTTCTTTCTATGTATTTAAAGTCAGTTTATATGATATGAAGAGAAAATAAATTAAAAACTAATTTGTATGCATAATATGAAATATGTCTGAGCAAATTATATGGAAATTAAGATGAAACAATGAAAGATTGTGACGACACTCCTCGAGGTTGCGCACACGCATATGAAATTGACGAGCGCCTACGTAATATATACTCAAAATAGATACAGAGGGTTACGAGCCTTATTTATATAACTTATGGTCGATAATCGCGTTATTATATTTAAACGACTATTGTAATACGATTAGGAATTCGAGTATTGATAGAGTTGTCGTTTGAGTTACGCAAAGCTACTCGTGTTAAATGTAAATAATATCAACCGATCACGGCGTTCATTATAACGATACTTCTTAACTTCTTAACTTAACTTAACGATAGACAAGATTACAAAAATAATGTTAGGAATATATTCAAAATTAAACCAATTACGAAAAACAAATATTGCGTTATTACTGAGTGTGACTCCTGCTATTTCAACTTAATTAGCCAAGATCAATCTGCTCGTCCCAGTTAGCGGTCGGTACTTGATACAGCTTCACGCGATACTTTCATTATGGTTTTTAAAATATCCTCAAACTTATAGGATGTAGAAGGTTTTGATTTTTGTGTCTGAAATTGATTTTATAAGTTTGTTTTCACGTGTGGGGTTTTCAGAAACCATTTTATCTGAAATTGTTTTCATTTGAAATATAGTTTCATCTAAAAGGTACAACAAAGGTACAGTAATCCAGGCCCAATATTCTACGATTATTGTAAAATATTGGAAATGTCCTCCAACAAAAAATTATTTAAAACAGTATCTGACCATCTCTGACACAAAAAAAATACCACCAAAAATGACCGCCTGGTGTACTTACCTACTATTGACATCAAAAATAATAGTGTTGTAATAGAGTATTCATTACCGACCTATATATAGCTTCAATTATGAGGCGTTGCTTCACGAGGCGTCTATTATAATACAAGGCATGGAATTAACACCCGAACAAACATAACTATTACTTAACGGTGTTTGCATTGCATGCTAAGTACCCCGGTCTGCGACGGCGCTGCAGCGGATTGCGCAATGTACTCGTCATTAGGAGTTAGTGGAGTTACGAATCATATTTTATAACTAGCTGCGCCCACGACTCCGTTCGGAATATGTTATAATATCGGCTATCCGCCAGTGAAAGTTCTGTTAAAAACGGTCTATCCGTTTCAGAGATTAACCGAACCATGCAGATGTTTAGAGACAGATTTTTTTTGTGTACCATATACACTTTTATATGCTTAGGGATTTACAAACAGATTCAATTTTATTTATATATATACACTAGCCCGCGGCTTTGTCCGTCTGACGATTATTAATAACTTAACAAGCAGAGACTTGTGTTTTGTGACTTTCTATCTCATTAATCTAATTTTATTTTGTTAAAAGTTTCACAAATATATTATTACTACACCATTTCGTTGATTTTTCATTAATATTGTATTAAATATTTAAATTACAATATATTTCACTTCATTTTACATTTAAGATAACCTGAAATAACTGAAAATAATGAAGTTACTGAAGTGCAATATAATAATAATTATCAGTTCGTGCGAATCAGGTGTTGTATAACATCTTGTTACGCTCCGTTAATAAATATAATACTCATGAACGCCATCTTGTTTTTACGATAACTTCAAATCAGATACTTGTTAATGAGATATAAATAGTATATTGATGATGACAAATATATATAATATTATTTAGATAGATATAAGGAAAGGAGACAGTTCTTTAACTCCTGTTAGTTTACTTGTAAATTTACTACTAGTTTTTAGATTAAATTTATTGAAATATTGTAATCATATGTCAATGTAATATTGATATTTATATCATAATTGTTATTGAACTTACAAGTGAGTTCAACTTTTTATGTATAAAAACCTAAAATTCGCAATACACAAATTTATACTATTAATCGAGATAAAACTATCATATCTTTAGGTTGGACCAAACAAAGTTTTATTAAAATCGGTTCAGTATTATAGATCAGCGCAAACGAACATCGCGACACGGGATTTATATATATAAAGATCACAAAATAGACAGACAAGGTAAAAATATTATATGTGCAAACATTAAATTATTTAATTTATATAATATAATTATTATAAACTAACAAACAATAAGTAAGTAACTTCATTGATAATGAATACTACAATATAAATGTACTAAATGGAATCATGACCTCTGTGATATTGGACATTACTTGTCATGTCAATTGTCATGTCACATATAATTGACCTTTAACGGGTCATAATTTCAAGGGTCAAAGTGTTTGAACTTTATTTTATATAATACAAAAGAAAAAACACTAAATTATTTGTTTTTCTAAATGTATGTGTGTGTGTGTGTGTGTGTGTTTATGAAAAAATTGTTATCTACAGTAATAGCTTTAGTATTGACTGGTAAATGTTTGGCTAAAATTAGGTAAATATCTTCTAACATGATTTCTTTGTTTATTGAAGATTGATTTAGAATAAATGTTTTTATTAGAAGCAATAGGAGTGGCGACCTGCGCCTGCGCATGTCTCCAACCGGTTACGTATGGATCGTAACGAGGTCACACATGGCTAACTAGTACAGCCTCGCTCATTACGATAGACAACACTACTTGACATTTAATTAACTATTAACAGCCTTTTACATTTTAAGTTCAAAAGAAACTTACAAATTCAAACTTAACCCAGTTACAGTTAAAAGAAAACATTTAAGAAGATGATTTCATTATATAAATTTAAATATTTTTTCAAGTTTACGTCTTTTGATTTTATATCAAACTGATATACATTTAGGTTCATTGTTAAGTTTATTTTGCAATATAGTAATATGTTAACAATACATATATTTCTGCCTTTTAGAAAAGAATTACCGGCTGTGTTATTTATTTTATTACAACTAGCTGTGCCCACGACTTCGCGCGGTATTTTTTTAACATCAGCCATCCGCTTGTGAAAATACTGTTAACTGATCCAGATATTTCAGTAGTTAGCCGGAGCAAACAGATGGACAAACAGATATAATTTTTTTTAATTTAGATCTCACTGTATTGGAATACATAGCTATCACGCAACAACTGTGTTGTTCCAGAATTTTATTTACAACAATTATAACCTATATACATGAAATAAAAAAGTATTATTTAAATAATAAAAATGTTATCTGTTAACATGACTTTAATGTATTGTGGAAAAATCATAAATATCAGAATGCCATTAGAGTTATCGGTAAATACCTTCACTGACTTTAATAATAATAGCCAATACGAGTATAGCTGCTTAACTATTACAAGATTACAGTTATAGGTATCGGAAAACGAAGCAGAATTAATTGAGCAAGTGAGGTCGACAGCTTTCATGAGATCAAGTTGCTATTAGACAAACATGGTGACACGGTTTATAATGAATTTGAACCTTCACCACCATTAGATATGGTTTAAAATGCATTGCATTCATCAACGTTAGAATAAAAGGCTGTGATCCTTATTTAGTAGTGAAGTAACAATGGCATGGATGGTGATGAGGTAGTGTTGAGAGGAATTTAACTTTATACATAACTTGTAATAAATTATAAATATCTAATCAGTAATATTTAGTATTGTGCTTTGAATGTTGTCAGTGTTTTACAAACTATGCTTTGTACAACGACATTTTATAGATATTAAGGCATTACTTTATATATAGTTGTTATTTTTAATCAAAATAAACAAGATTAAATTATAATTTATTTGTGATTATTTTTTTTTAATTTTATTAATGTATTATTTATTTTGATTCCTACAATATAGTGTACTGACATACTTACAATCCAATTATTAAATTATTTATATTTTATATACTGAACTTATAGATATCAAAAGAGACTCACTAGTAATATTATTTCATAACACGTATACGTCAATCGCTATAGTATATTTTACATAATAACATCATCATAGAACAATGTGTAAGTTAATAAGAACTTCATGAACACAAAACTTACACACAACCATACATACAACTGTCAATCAATATTTAGTTTTAAACAAATTTGTTTAGTTCATATTTAATAATACTTTTTGATGTTTTAAAATGTATAAAAACATTCTTATTTATAAAAATATAAAACTAAACTAATAAAAGTGCTGGAAAGAAACACAAATTTATTTTATAGGTTTTAGATACATTACGTATTGTTATTATAAAGATGGTAGCCAATGTCACACACCTGTTGTGTTCTAAGCACGGTTGCGGATACAGAATTAAAAATAAATAACAAAAAAAAAAAAAAAACATTTTTTCTATCCTACACTTGTGCCAATGTTTTTCCAATCCATGAAATACTTGATTTCTTTCAGCACAGGTTTTTATCTCCACATTTTTTTTAAAATGTCGTTTTTGTTCTTGTATTTGAACAGTTACAGTACAGAAATACTGAGTTTGTTGTGTGGTTCTTCTCAGAGCAGGGCGCCTTTGGAACCCTGGCAGCTTTAATTTAAATTCGAGTGTCTTACAGAAAGGCTTTTTTCGATATATCATTAGTTGATAATATGGTATCATATGTTAAATAAATTCGTAAATGTAGTAGATACACACCATTATATATGTGGGCGATATTACCTATTTTATATAAATTATTCAATTTTATTATAATGGAGGGTGTGGTGTTAGCATTCATTGTGATAATTAAATACCTAATGTGGTACAGATAAAGACATGTTCCATAACACTGACCAGTAACACAACTAGCACACCCAACACACCCAACACACCCAACACACCCAACACACCCAACACACCTAGCTGTAAGTAATACATACGATCCAATAATAAACAATACTTAGATACCATACAAGTTATAAATCATAAAGACTTTATATAAATACTGTTTGAGTCTGTTTGACTGATTTAATTATAATTTTAAATTAATTATATTTTTAAAAAGCAATATATGAGAACATAGAAAGGTTAAATGAATGAATGTAATATGATGTAGGAATAATGCACATTCACATTATACACACACATAAAAACGACTTCTATGTGTGTTTATAATTTATATATATACATCATGTGTTGTGTGTATGTGTGTGCGTCTCCAATCTGATCCTCGTAATAACTCCTCCGTTAAATCATTCCTTATTAAGTGATATCATTCTGTATAACTGCAGGTCACCACTTCCTTTTCACATCACGTTCTCCTTGATATCATATTTACAACGACCCGGCATCATTCGTAAACACGTTACTTGATAATACTTTAAATAGTTTTTAAACTTATCAATGAAATGAATCGTCCATTTCGTTGTATAAATTTCTAAAATTTCATAGATTTTCGTGTATTTGAAGTAATGTACAAATCGTTTGTTGTAGCTACTGTTATTTACAGAAACATCGCAATTACTGCTGTAAAAAGTGTACCGCGAATCGTGCCGGGGCGCCGCGGTCGTCGCAAGTCGACCGGAAAGCTATTACATACTCTGAGCGCACTGCACTTTGAATATATTGTAGTTGATTGGGTCGACGAACTTTGTAGGCTTAAAATGTAGTAGAAAAATGAAAATGACGTTAAAAAACCTTCCATTACATTATAAAAGACTTGATATATAATTTCGACTGTATCTTTTTAATATAATTTTCTATTCGTTATTATAATTGTTACTTATTTTTTATAGGTGTGTGCAATGAAGAATATAAAGTAAAAATAAATAAATAATATGAAGCAAGAGAACATTTTTATTAAATATAATGTATTTTCAGTCCCCGCAGTGCGCGGCGCTACTTCACAGTTATACCAAAGCTTGTGATGGCTACAAAACATGACGCAGCGGATGCACGGACGGCACGGCGGTCCCTGACACCGACGTCACTTTTTATATGTTTTTATACAATAATTACAATAACCCCCCCCCCCCCTCCCCCGCAATAACTAATTAATTATTATTGTAGTAATTAATTAATTATTATTGTGCTAATAAATTGTGAATATAAAAAACCTTAATGGATTTGAACGAAAAATTTACCGATACGGACAAGATTCGAATCAGCGACCTCTGCGAAATCGCTCTACCGAATAAGTTGCTTTAAAGGTAAAAATTTTGTATAAAATAATAATATAGACATTGTAAAATATCACATTTAAATAAAAACTATCTGATCTGACTAATAATTAGGTTCCATTAATATTCACAAATCGGGACGTAGGTTAAATATAATACATTTATTAATATCATATTTACTTAAATGACACAAAAATTTAACATTCACACTTCCTGTTTAACCTTTAGATGTAAAACCATATATAATATCAATTATAACCATTTAGTTTCGAAGATTGAATGAAAATATTTTTTCTCTTTCATATATATACATGTAGAAAAGGACAAAACATTTTTTATATATAACAGAGTGAGAGTTAATCTCGCAGCACTTTCTCCCTTTACAAGGACGGCTTTCTATACCTTTGTTATGGTTCATGATACTTCAACATTTCACTGTAATAAATACACCTCGGATGGTCACTTGATTAGACATTCATGGGGACTGTTAAAATTATTGAGGTACAGTCAAAAAAAAAAGAAGAAATGAGTCCGAACTAATAGACTATAAAATTGTATAAAAACCATAAAATTATGTTAATTATAATGATGCATTAAAATAAATAAATTAAATATTTCGCCAAAGCGAAGTCGTCATCCGTGTATAAAAGTAATATAAAAGTAAAAATTGCAGATCCGTATTTATAAGTAATTATTATTTTAGAATGTATCAATAAATAATACCTCATTGAAGATTATATTGTATCGATCAATCAATCAATCAATCAACAAATAATAAGATAGCAAAACATACTAATTTGTATTAACTGTATGTACTTGTAATAATCTACAATAATCTAAGATATCTACATACAACATCACACATCCAAATGTATAATCAAATAAAAAAAATATTAAATTTATTCATTAATTTCTGGTTCAAAACTATTTTATTACCAAACAATCCGAAAAATATAAATCGTGTAAAAAATTTGACAATAATATTGACGGTGTAAAGTCAATCTTTAGTTTAATAGATACTATGACTTGCCTCAACTAACTCAACCCGAAGTTATAGTTAACCTTATAGCGCTGCCAGTTTGTGATATAATTTTCTTTTCTTGGACCCGCTGACCTGCGCTTGCGCATTGCATTATTATGTAACTATATTATATTACTATAGAGCGGTGGTATTGACAAAATAGTGTACATTTTAGTTTTTCAATTTTTCTCCGTCTCAACATATAAACCATTCATTTTTATCATTAATTAGTTTAAAACTTTCCAGTATTAATGCATATGTATGTGTGTGTGTGTGTGTGTGTGTGCGTGTGTGTGTGTGTGTGTGTGTGTGTGTGTGTGTGTGTGTGTGTGTGTGTGTGTGTGTGTGTGTGTGTGTGTGTGTGTGTGTGTGTGTGTGTGTGTGTGCGTGTGGTTCGTATAACAAGTGCATCGCTTGATCGATGTTCCAGTGGCGGAGTATCCAGTTATCTGTACCAGTGGGTCGCTTTCTTGTTTCTTAATAATGCATAACCGATATTCACATCGGTGTTTAGTTTTAATATTCAGATGACATCATTACACAACATTTCTATTAGATTTCATAAGTGTAGCATCAATACATTATGTTTTTTGTAATAGTTTATGTTATTTTCAGAATTAAATATCAATAAATAAAATAATCGCTGCGATTTCCCTGTTTCGAAAATCAATAAACTTTGTGGAATAAGTCAAATAATTTTAGACATAAAGTTATTAAAAATCGGTTAATGATTTAAACAATAAATGAAGATATTAATAATAACTTTCATAATAATTATTTTTAAATTGAAATATAATTTGTTCTGTGTTATAATTTGGAAATTGATTGAACTGGTTCTCAACCGAACCTTCCTTATCAAAATTATCATCTTTGAAACTTATCAATTCTATTGTAAAGGTCATTTAATTTTCTTCCATCCATTTAATATAAATAATTATTAATTATTAAAACAATTAAGATAAGATAAGATAAATAATATGTACAAAAATATTATATTAATTTATCATTATATTAAAATTTCTTTAAACATTTAGTTTATTTAAAAATATATTTTGTATACATTTTTATTAAACACAACATAGTTAATTAAATCAGCCATGTTTTGTTAACAGCAACATATACATGTATGTATGTGTGTGTATGTAATATGTATGTATACATGTAATTAGTGTGATCTCAGTATAAAATTGTTCTAAAAGGATAAAGGATATCTAAGTTCATACATTATGTATTTATTACGAAAACTCCATGCAAATCTACTGCCACGACGGCATCTTGTTAGTAATATTAACTATAATTGTAATTGTCTATGCTATAACTACTTGGCGCTGACCTTTCAATTTGCTCCATAGCTATAACAGAACGCTCATTGAATAAAATATTAACAAGATTAGAATTTTAAAATTCGAATTCTTATTTCAAATTTTATTATAGAAACGTTTTAACCGTTAAAATTGATTTACGTAAAGTATCCTTTAGAGTATATCATATCAGTGTGTGTTTGAAGTCGGATAATAAGCTAATCAAATCAAACTAAAAAGAAAGAAAAATAACTATTGTTTATTTTTACCTTTTTAAATATATTTTACAGCAAATCAGGCCTCTCATTATATGTATAGCATGACATTTGCATTTAATATCAATATGGCGGAATATAAAACAATAATTGAACAAGCATTCCAATCTTTTTTATACAAGTTTATTAATTTTGAATATCGAATTACTTTAATCTTTAACATGTATTGTTACGTAAATCCATGTTCAGGTCGACGGGGGCGCGACCGTGAGGTAGAATCGATTCTCTATCGATTGCATCTAATATTAAATCGATTCGTTGCGGTCGAATACGAGCTGTTAACCCACATGAAGTATACGTATTAGGTAATTTAAATACCAAGATGGCGATTTATGATTTTTAATTAATTATGACCTTTAAAACGTCACGTAAGTATATAGATTAAAAAATAATACGAATATATTTGATACAGACATCCCACCTATACTTTGAACTAATTAGTTTAAGTATTTTTTTTATATATACAAATATATAAATTAATTTAATATAATTATAACATCTAAAACAAATTCTCGATAAAAATATAATAATAACCGATAAAACTTATTAAATATATTTGAATATAAGTAAATAAATGTCTTCGTAAATAAAATTATAAAAACTAATATTAAAACCTCTTCGGATATAACGTATATATAATAATTTCTAACCAATTATAGTTTCTGAACGGAAACCATAACACCGTTTCCCGCCAAACCCACTCTGACAGTTATATAATTTAATAGAGAAATTTGACAATTAAAACACGTTTTATATAATTTATCTTAAATCAGGGCCATTATAAATAATTTCTTACTCAATTTTACTTCATCGCTTCGTTAATTGGAAGAAAGTTTATACAAAAGTTGATGAACGAGTTAGTAAACTAATTGTAATATCTATTAAGTTTTAAGTATACATTAAAATTATACTATTTATAGATGTTCTAAGAAAATATGATTTATATGTGTGTGTGTGTGATGATGTGTCTGTGTGTGTTTAAGGAAAACGACATTTTTTAATATTTTATACAACTAATAAGCAATTGCAAAAGTAGGCATCTGATATGATGAGCCCACGTGGAGTCACGTACAATTGCGAAGGGATTGCAACTCGCCAGTTCTTAATTTCGTTGCGGAACGGAGTCATTAAAGGCACCAGCCTGCCCTTATACGATTCAATTGCACAATCTGACAATATTGCAATTCATTTATTGCAAATTTAGTTTTTGCAATTTTTAGTTTTAAATCTATACCGCTATAAGTACTTTTTCTATACAATTTTAATGGTATTTCTGGTTCTGTCTGTACATAATTTTTATTTGTTTTATGGTTATCTAAAACAAATTTTATATTTTTAATGTCTGTTACTCTCCGCAAATTTTGTTTCATATCTCAAAAACCTTGATGCAAAAATTATGGTAAGCAAATTTTTTGTCCAAATGATAGGCTTTATATATAAAATTGGTTTACCGTGTACAGTAATGAACGATCGAAGTCACTAGCAAATGTTAGTATGTTATAAATTTAACCAAACTTAATCATAATCAAAATAAATTGAGATGAAGTATCAAATTCAGAAGCAATATTTGAAATACAAAAATAGTTAGCATACAATAATAGTGCGAGAGAAGATAACTCATTCTGATGGAACTTTAACTGTTTGCGGCGACTCAATAACTTTCACACGCCTTATATAATTTGTATTGTAAAAGGTTTATATAAATAACAATATCGCTTGAAGATTCTACTCGCTTTTTGTGTTTTTGAGATCAAGTCAAAAAAAAATCCTCTTTTCATTGCCAAAGGTCAGATCATTTTAGGTCACAGACCTGCCAGAGGTTTTTATTTATTTCTCTTACATCAAATATTCCTGATATTTTTCAATATGCAGTTTCTCAGCCAACTATAAACATATCACGCGGTTCCGCTTTACTACAAGCTCGTAAATAAGAGTTATTCCGGGGTGATAACTTTGAAGATATTTATGCACATGCTAAAATAACAAACTTAAAAACAACATTAATAAATATATAGACACATAGAATGTGTGTTTTATATTGGCGGGTCTACGTGTACGTAGGTCTGCAGCAGTGCGTGTGTGAGGTGTGTGAGGTGCGTGAGGTGCGTGAGGTTGTGTACTTCCGATCCTCACTGTCCTTCCGCTCGTATTTCCTCGTGATATAAACATTAGCGGATGTAACACAGTTTGTTTGTTTGTTATTAAAATTAGGTTTTGATGTGTATAGTATTTCGATTTATAAACCTTCAAGACTGTTATTTTATGTGCAGGAATCAAACCTCTGACTTTTGGAAAACTGTTTCGTCGCACTTATTACTCTTTCAATTCATAAAATAGATTAAAAAAATGCCAGAAACATTATTATTTATATATAATAAATAATAATGTGTTTTTATGTATGTTCGTATATATATATTGTTTTGAGATATTTCATTACTTTTTAATCAGGCTGGTATTAAATACAATGTGCGTGATGTGGATCTACAACAATATACAACATATCTAGATGTACTAATTGTTATTACTAAAATATAAAGTTGTAATAACAAAAACTTTTAACATTATATAAAAGAAGGCTAATTCCAATAAGTATTTTATCCTTTAAAGAAAAAATAGTGGTTATATTATTTCTGTTATTAGATTATTACGAGTTATGTATATTTACAAATACATATATATCACCAATCAAATATAACTTTGGATGTATTACGAAAATCTATAAACACACGGACATACAATATTATAATATACATAATAATATAAATGATAAAGTACCTCAATTACAATTAACGCTCAATCACGGGTCCATTATACTTTTATGACCAGTCCATGAGGAGGTAACAAGCGGCCGCTAATGACACACACAATATACCTATTTAATGTTACATTATAATTATTATATTACACGTTTAATTTTTTTAATAACCCTTTTTTTAATAAAGTTCTTGGCGCGACTTCGTCTACTTCATAAACTATTTTACATAAATTAAACTCTTTATGTATAAAAAACTCAAATTCTATCTTTTAAGTTGAACGATAGCTATCTACAAATTTAATTGCAATCTGTTCTTATTTTGGAGATTGACGCAAACGAACATCGTGACACGGGATTTTTTATATTTAAATAAACAAAAATACATTTATAATATTACAGTAACGACCTCATCTTAAGCCAAACAGAGATATGTCACTTTTACTTTCAAGCGGCGGTCGCGTTATCTTAAACTTTCTCCTCGTAAGGCTCTAACAAGGATCCGTAATGACCGTACCAGTTTCATTTATATGTTAATAACAAGAGTTTCTTCGCGTCCGCATTCTTTGTTTTCTTATACTTATATTTTAAAGGTTTAATTGTATGGCTGCGTGTGTGTAAACTCAAAAACTGCGATTTGAATATTTTTCCAAAGTTTTAGGAACATAGGCTATTAATTATTATAAAAAAATAATTTTTCAATACTATGGATCCACAAAAGATGATAATAGCATTAGTAAAAATATTTTACCAGTAAATTTGGGTATATTCAGCTAGTAGTCTAAATACGCTAGTATTTCGATAAATTGTCATTTTATTTATTATAACATAAACCTGATTCTTTTATTACTTTCCTCTTTTGACATTTACTGTGAAGCAACGATTTCATAGTATTCTAGCTTAGAATTTTAATTATTCATAACCTCATTTGTTTAGACGGATGTTACATATATATATATATATATATATATATATATATATATATATATAAAAACATATAGAATGTTATCTGTCTGTAAATAATTTATTATTAGCTGTGAATAGAGGGTATTATAAAATGTATAGTCGTTTATTTTTTCTAATAATTTATAATTGTTTAGGCATCATCTGTCATCTCCAGGTGACGTTTGGAACAATTCAACACTGGCAGTATAAAAGAAAAAAGATGACGTTTGGAATAATTAGTGGCTTTACAAATAAAAAATGAAGTATGGAATAATTTCTTATTATTGACTGTATAAAAAATGGGGTTTTTAAAATTACTTAATACTGACCACTAAAAATAATAATATAGGGATATAATTTAAAGTGATCCAAGTGTTAAGCAACGGTTGTAATCCAGTGGTGGAGCGGTGACGGGCGAGTCGGTCGTTAAAGTAAATGCCAATATCGTGCGCGGGCGCATTCTATGTATTACCTGGATTACGTATGATAGATAGTAATTGATACCAAGATAAAGATCTCGTTATATTTGTTTAATAATATCTACATTAAATAAAATAGCGATAACCTTTATTACCTTCACCTTATTAGACAATTTATTAAAATTTCAAATGGTGTTTTTTCTAATTTTTTTCTAGAAAGTTTATTTTTAAGAAAAAAGTTTTAATAAAAACTCTTTGGTGAAAGACAGAATGTCAGTTAGTATATTTGACGTTACACAGTTGACGATTAAAAAATATTTTTTCGAAAAGAAAAATGAATGTAATGTTTTTTATTCGTAAATTAAGAAGATTGAGATGGATTTTCGAGAAGAGCATGTGTTACTCGCTGGTGTTAGTGATCACTCCGTACTTCTTCATCTTCGAGATGATGGTGGTGAGACCCGTTATAGTCAAAACGTACAGCTTCACTTTAATAAGGCACACTTTCCACGTATTATTTTCGCTATTTCTCTTCATGAATATTAACGGAAACATGATTTTGGGAATCTTCACCGACACCACCATCAGGACGGCATCGACGAAAACCGATGGGATTTACTGCGATTTTTGCAAAACGTATCGACCACTAAAGTCTTGGCACTGCAAGGAATGCAACGCCTGCATCCTGAAGAGAGACCACCACTGCTTCTTCTTCTCACGCTGCATCGGATTAAAAAACCAACGCTTCTACGTCACCTACCTCACCTACATATTCATATCAATGATCTACTCTACGTATTTCAACTACTACTACGTGCTGGCGAAGTTCGAGGATCACGATATATTTCTATCGATAGCGAGATTCGTCAACCCTTTCCTGCGTTACTTACTGCCGGAGCCGTTGGGTATGAGAGACGTTTACGTGTTGTTTCTCTTCTTGAACATGGGTCTTCTTATTTGGTCGGGGGGGTTATTTATCTTCCACATGAGAAATGTCCTCAAGGGAGAGACGTCCCACGAGTACAAAGAGGGCCGAGCCGGTAAGACGACGTGGTCGGTGATGGGAAGAAATTTTTTAAGCGTCTATGGAACAAAATGGTACTTGGCCGTTCTCTGGCCGCTGGCTAATAGCCCCGTACCTGAAGATAAACCAGAAGCTAATGAATAATTATTTACGTCTAAGTTGAATTTTTCTTTAAATATAATAAAAAAACGAATTCTTATCTGTTTTGATTTGAAACTTTCACAAAATATTCAAGATATGGTGCTTAGAATGTAATAACATAAAACAGTTATATAACTCCACTTCACCACAACAGACAGACGGCGACGCGACTGGAATTACAAAAACTTAGTACACCGATATATATATATATATATATATATGGATGATTTAAAATAATCTCAACAAATTAAGAAGGAAATTAATGCTATCTAACACTATTGTATAACAAGTCAATGTGTTAAAATAAGACTGTAAAGGGTAAATTGTTTCTGTGGAACTCAATTCTAAATAGTATTCAAATATATTTAAAAATAGAATGCGCACGCGTCAACAACCGTTACCTACACTTGACCGTTAGTAATAGAATTCATTCTATTGTTGTATGCAATAAAACACACCATTAATATTATAACTATGTTTTTTAAGAAAAGCAGTTACATATTTACGAAATCCATGATAAATGTATTACCGATATTTACATACGAGTATCACGCTCCACGAGACGGATTCGTGACGACTGAAATGTCGTTAACATGTCGTGACGTATAAAATAAGATATGGTATTGCTTAAATCATACGATTTTGTCAACATAATAATAGTTAAGTATCTCCATATTTGCATTTTTATAAAGTTGTTTGTTTGTATTCACATGTAAAGTTTATGTTTTTACTACTTAAACACATACATACACCATAATACCGGGATTTTTTAAATTACCTACCATACAAATATAAAGAGACAGAAAATTATAGAGGAAATAGAAAATGATTGTAAATTAACTTGGATATGCATAACGCTGTAACAATTATATATCTTATGTAGTTAATTATACGGATGATAATTCCATGCGGCATATGTGTATATAATTTAAACCGTGATAAGGCGAAAGTCGTTTATTAGAACATAACCATATCGCAATGATTTCTATACTTAATACTTTTAATTTTATGTAATATTGTAAAATGTTATATATTTTACATCATGCCAGTGCCACGGTTGTGTAACTGCGCCTTAAGTGGTTAAGGGAAGGCACTTTACGTAATATTTAATAGACTCTACAGAATAGATAGTCATCCTCCAAAACTAAATTTAAACACTCGAGTTGATCAAAATGACACAAGTAATTTTACAAAATTATTGAAAACGATTATTTTAATATCCAAAACGAATCGAAGGTCGTTAGAATAATAAAAATCAGTCTTCAAAGTGAATCTGAATTGCAAAATGTTTGTTAGTTTACATTTAAGAGAATAACAAAAAAAATAACAATACCTTGCGTCACTCCATTGAAAATTCAGAGGAGCAAAAATTTGTGACAGTTAATCGGTCATAGCTTTTAGCGAATAATTACGGCGTTGCCTCACGAGCTTGATGAAACACTTCTTACTTGCGGAATATACAAATATATGACACGGAATACTATGACCAAGAGCCCTTGTGTGAGAGTTAGTTGCAGATTTTATCATTTTAAACTTATTAGTGCTATGCTACATACATGGATTTAATTTATTCTCACAATATTATGATTGTGTTCACCAGGGTAAGTGACATCTGAAGTTTTATAAGTACAATATATGCCTATTTAAAAAAAAAACAACTTTGACATTGACATTTGACACTTCCTCCGCTTTGGAATATGACTTTGACATTTCCCCAATAGATTTAAATTTGAGGTATCCTTACCTTATCTCTTGTTTCCATACGCAGTACAATAATTATATTAAAGGTCACTGATCCGATCGTAAATACTATTATATAATTTAATAAATTAAGGCTAATCGATTTAACGGCCATTAGTAGTTTATAAAAATGTTTGCGGTTTTAAAAAACGTTTATGTTATTGTACATAAAAGATTATTGTGCATAATATTTTGTGTTATAAGTAGTTTTGTGTTTTGTGGTTGCGAATTAAGAAATGTAATTATCAAACGCTTTCCCTCCTAAACGGCAGTAAAATATTTATAATCAAACCGTGAAGTGTCTCTAATAATAAATAACCAAGCGATCTATGAAATCCGTTTGAAAAAATAAAGCCTCTTATTTATTCAATCACTATTTCCGATGTTACATTTTTATTATTTTATTTATATTTTTGTTGCAGAAAAAAAATATAGTGAACATTGCCTAATTAATAGTTTTTCTGATTATTTTTTAATTAATAGATTTCGATTAATATTTTACTTAATATCGATTTATCTATAGTTAAAAGTTTATTTTATAAAAACCGTCTGAAATCTGATAAATTAAAAAAATACATGCATATACAAAGTTTTTCGTATATTTCTTGAAATTTCAGAAATTTTACTTCATTTGACCAAAAATTCTGAAGAATGAATGTACGAGTATCTGACCTTAAAAAGATACATATAAAGTACTTTCAGTAATACCATAGTTATCTTTCCAGCTCTTTAATGTAAGCTATTTTATTAACACACAGCTTTATTACACGTCTAACAAACTGATCTTATTTATTAACATTACAAAACAAGCTTTATCTGTAGGTCCTCTGTTGAATATAAATGTAATATATTCACATTATTAGGTTTAATAATAATAAACAATCAAGACCAGCACTGGAAGAACAACGTTTGAGATACCAACATGGTAAAAATGATTAAATATTCAGTATAGGTATAACTATACAGAAGAGTGAAAGTGGAGCGCTTCAGATGATTTTTGGCTTCATTCTAAAACTAGACAGACCGACTATAATACTATACTAAATGTAATTAAATTGATTAAAGTATGTCTTTCAAAGTAACTTTATCTCTAAATTGTTATATAAATTAAGTATTTGGATAACTTTATGATATATGTATTTACATTTTGTAAGTTTTTGTTAAAAGTATGCCGAATACGGATACGAGTTACAACGTAAAAACATAGTAAATAAAGTAAATGTTATTGTGTATAACAATAATAATATTAATATTAATAATATATCATTGACTCGACGAGTAAATATATTCCAATCATAATTAAAATATCATAGACAATAATACCGATGTTACCCGCCCTTTTATTGAACGTCATAAAAATATTTATATTTTTAGGTTATAAAATTTATTTCTATATGATTGATTATATGGCAATAATAACATTTTATAAGCGAGTAACATCTTAATATTTTGTAAAGGTCACCTCGGAATATTTATTACGTAAATATATAAGAAATGCTATAATAGTAACTAGGTCTTTTTCTACACACCACTGGTCATGAGTCGTTCAAACTAAAAACGAAGCAAACTTAACGTGATTAAGCACCCAATTGTTTGTCGGCGTGCTGATAAAAAGTATCTATTGGAACGTCATCGTCAGTCGCACGGAAAACCCGTGATGTTTCAATATAGTTTTTTTGGAATATTTATATAATTTCATTATAAAAAGTATTATTAAATTTTACACTGATTTTGACACTGATTTATATTATATAAAACAGAAATGGATACAATTTCTAAGACTCTTATTTGGAAAGAATATCTCGGCAAGATATTCTTATAATTGAATATTACTAAGAATGTGTGTTTAGTTTAAATTTATTGTTAAAAAAGGGTTGAACATTTTCATCACATAACTTTACTGCGCCTGGAAATATCATTTCGTAATTTTATTTTTTCACATATATTACAAAAATTTAGTTTCGTGTTGATAATCATCAAAATTGGAATACTTAAAAATGTTGATTTAGTGATTGTACTAATGTGATAAAATCTCATTAAAATGCGACCGCATTTGTATTAAAATAATTTTTTCATATATTTTTATAGCACATTAATGAAAAACTAAGGAAACAAAGTTTTTATATATTATCTACGCGGTAATATATTATAATTATAAAAAAATATCCAAAAAACTTCAATAGTATTAAGATGTACGTAAATCACATGAGATAGATGAAAAAATATGATTGCCTTTTGATTATTCCAATCATTGTAATATTGCAAAATAAATTAATGACAAGAAATACAATAATGATTGCAATATAATGATATTTGAACCGGACGAGACACATTTATTTATTTATTGTACTCGTATATTTTTTAAATAATTATCTGCAATCAAAATGATATCTAAATTTTGAAATATCTTCGTTTTAACAAAAATTAATTATAAACCAAGGTTGATTATATTTTTAATTGTCAATTTCTACTACTGTCAATACAGATGATTTCATAAACTTAAATATTTACCAACATTATGAAAATAATTCAAGGAATTATACCAACCGATTTATGTGAATTCTGTATTCTTAAATATAAAAATGTTATATTTTATTATATCTGTATGATTCGGTTAAAAGAGGTTAATTAACTGAAACCTTTATCGACGTCTGGACGTATGCAGAGTGTATGCAGAGAGCGAGTGTTTAAAAAAAAACGTCATTAGATTCTAAAGAAAAAAAAGTAATGAACGAGTATTCAACCGCAATGAGATAAACGAAATATTTTATTTAATTTGAATACTTCTAACAGAAATAACGAATCGGTGACGTTTGGAAGCACAAACTCGTTTGAATTTAGTGATAATATCGGAAAGCGAAAGTTTTGTGTTTGTGTATGTCGGAGGAGCGGGCGAAGACCTTTACAAGACAAAAAACAATACCAGTCAGACCTGTACTCCCGAAATGTACGAAAATAACGACCAAAAGAATGAAAAGGAACTAAAAAGAATGAAATGATTAATCGTACGAGTGCTTCACTTCTTACTTTATTTATTGAAGCGTCTTGTTCAAATTAAAGATATATATTTCTTTGAATTAATGATGTAAGCGTTTAGATAATTATACCTATATCTTTTCTTAAACTGAATAAAGTGTTTATGATTGTATTCAGTTGTGCATTCATTTGATTTATTTTAATTTTATTTAGGTTTAAAGGATTGCTTTAAAGAATAAAAAAGTCCGGTGAGTTTTTTCGCCAGTTCTTTACTTTTGATAATGTAGCTTTGACAATGAAAATATTTTATATAACTTGCTTTCAATAAAGATTTAGTTTTTTAAACAAAATTACAACACTCGGAACTTGTTTGATAATTGTCAGAATCTAAACAAAAGAATAAAGTTTCATATTTAGAAAGATACTTTATTTAAAATGGCGGACTTGATGATTATTCTTTATTTATTTATTTATTTATTTATTTAAATTCTTTATTGCACAACAAGGTACAAAGGGTGGGCTTAACGCTAAAGCATTTTCTACCAGCCAACCCAAAACGTGCAAGAAAATACGTACGAAGGCGGAGTGCAAAAAAAAAAAGAAAACTATACAAACTAGATATCGATATATAGATATAATATATAAACTGTATACATACATAAACATACATAAACATACATAAATACTAACATACATACATACAAAGCTACAAATATATAAATAAATAAGTTTTATACATATACTTAGATATACTCAGATGGGAAAATAAAAGATTATAAACTGTGGAGGTAGAACTGTTTCACCTGTCTCTTGAAAGAGTTTCGTGAAGGTGCCTTACGAATGTTTTCAGGCAATTGGTTCCAGAGTCGGACAGCAACAACAGAGAAGGAGTCAGACATGAAACCAGTGTGATGAGTGGGAACAGTAAGGAGTTGGTTTTCACTCGAGCGCAGAGGCCTATCGTGGGCATGCGTACGAAGTAGGAATTTATTTTGAAGATATTTGGGATAAGAGGGATTGTAAAGGATAGAGTATAAGGTGCAAAGAATTCTCATGTACCTACGTTCGCGAATCGGTAGCCAGTTTAATTGCGAGCGATAACGCGAAACGTGGTCAAACTTTCGAAGGTTGAAAATAAATCTTATAGCAGTATTTAACATGCGATCAAGCTTGTTGAGCAACTCTTCGTTTAAATTTACGTAGCAAACATCACCGTAGTCAATTATCGGCAACAGTAGACTGTTGGCAAGCTGTATTTTTGTTTTAATGGGAAGAAAATGTTTGAGGCGCATTAATGAATGTAAACTAGCATAAAATTTCCGAGACACTTCTTTTATTTGACAGCTCCAGCCAAGACAACGATCCATCGTTAGGCCAAGATTTTTAACGTTGTTATAAAACGGTATAGAAATATTGTTAAGTTTTAATTTAGAAGAACAGGCATTAATTTTGGCTAGTTGCTGTCGGCTACCAATTATAATCGCCTGACATTTGGAAGCGTTTATAGATGTGCCAAATCGATCGGCCCATGAAGATATGCGCATAAGGTCAGAATGAATAGAAGAAATAGTTTGATCGAAATTTGCGATAGTAGTGTGTTGATACAGCTGCAAGTCGTCGGCGTAAAGGTGGTAGTGTGAATGAATAAAGGAAGTAATAGAATTGATAAATGTCGAAAACAGTAAGGGAGATAATATTCCGCCTTGAGGAACGCCAGTAGTGATGTCACACCAGTCAGATTGCTTCTGTCCAAAGCGTACAGACTGCTTGCGCCCTCGAAGATAGGAAGAAAACCATTGTAGGGCAGAGTCTGAGATATTTGTTCGGGAGAGAAGAGCGAGGAGAAGATCATGGTCAACAGTATTGAAGGCATTACTAAAGTCAATGAGAACTAATACAGTCACATGCTTATTATCCATGGCTTCGCGGATGTCTTCGGTAACTTTAAGTAGGGCAGTTGTCGTACTATGACCAGCTCTAAACCCTGATTGGTATGTATTAAAAATATCGTGTTTAGTGAAATGAGAGGAGATCTGGTGATAAACAATAGATTCGGCAACTTTGGAAAGGAATGGGAGTATAGAAATAGGGCGGAAATGAGATGGCAGGTGAGGATTTGATGTTTTAGGAAGTGGAATGATAAATGCCTTACGCCAAGTATCGGGAAATGTGTTACAGGATAAAGAAAAATTAATAATATGAGTAATTATGTCTAAAAGAGAATTTAAAATAAGAACTATCATAGGACGACTGATTTCGTCACATCCTATAGCTTTGGAGGAAATAGAAAGAATTCTCCTTTTTACCTCAGATCTGTCTACAGGTGAAAGGTGAAACTTTTTTAAAGGAAAAATCGGCAAGCTGAATATATCGGCCAGGGTACGGGATTTAATCGAAAGGTCCATATTAGAAGAAGAAGAAAAATTATCTTTTAAAGAATTGATGTCGATGTTGAGATTAGATTCGGTAGAGTTTCTTTTGGCCAACCCCAACGACTTTAGAAAATTATATGTTGCCGAAGAAGATAATGAACTAATACGATCAATGATATAATGGCGTTTTAAATTCCTACATAACCTGTTACACCGATTTCTTGCAGCTTTATATATGGACCAATTAACTGCGTTACGATTGTTTTTGTATTTACGAAAGGCTTTGTCCCTTTTTAATCTAGCTTTACGAAAGTCATCATTAAACCACTGAGTGCTGTATTTGTTAAATGTTAATGGAATTAAACATCATTAACATACATTTAAATATAGCATTTATTATCTGTATCCATGTTTTCCAAAAAATAAGTGATAACATTAATTTATTTGAACCTTGGCGCTGTATAACTGGTCTATCTCTGTTTGGCCCTGTTTGGTACAGGAACAGTAACAGTTGTATAACATGATTTAAACAAAAAGAAACAAAGACTATCAGCGCCACGATGTAAACTATAAGAGTAGCAGAAGATAAGAATCTGTTCCGGCGTTCGCGGAACATGAAGACGTACATTCAGACTTCCGCGTGCTGTCTCGTTACAGGAATTATTTATATATCATTAAATACAAGTACACGTGCCGCAAAGATATAAATCGATCTCACTAAGTATAAGGGTTTATTATAGAGTGATGTTTTTAACAACTTTTTTAACTGTCCTCTGCTTCTTGAATGTTATAATAAACATATTTTATATACGTTTGACGAAAAAAAGTCAAAGTATTTTATCCTTCCTTTTATCTGTCTGTTGGTTATCCTTAAACAATATATACTATACACTTCAGTACGCTAGAAAAGTCATAATATCAGATACATATAAAGTGCGCAGGCGCACACAGCTGTGACCTCTTGAGGATATTTGCAAAGCAATGTCACATGATACATGATACTGGTTATGGAAACAATAATATTATATACATTCCTACCTCTTATTTCAATTGTTGACTTTTTTATTATCTCCTATATATTTAGTATTTCAATGAAAATAACAAAAAAAAAAACTGGATTTTATAAAAAATATTAAGCTATTAAGTGAGCGGGAAATCGCAACATGGATGACATATGACAATTAGGGACGCCATTTTGTTTTCTCTAGATCGTTTCAGACGTTGAGTTTCAATTGTTTCCTCGTGTTGTAATGTTTAAATACAATATACATGTAATAATTTAATTAAACATTTAATGTTACATACAATTATAACAAAACAATGATCATTTATTAAACTGTCACGTAATTACCTTTGACGGAAATGTCTCTTGAGACTTAAATTTATTTCAGACATTACTTTGATTAGGAAAAACTCGTGAGAAAACAAATTCAATTAAAAAGACGATTTATTTCAAGTAACATTGAAGGTGAGGTCGCGGCAGAATTAATGATACGATCAATTATTCAAAATAATAAACTAAAATAATATTATAGGTGCGAAGCCGCGGGTAAAACTAGTTTATAATAAAATATTTTTTTATAATTACAAGTTTTTTCAATAGATTAAGCTTGAATAGGTTTATAATTAAAATACACCAAGAAACAAAAGGTCACGTGTTATCGTCACGAAGATCAGCGTCGCGACTTACTTACAATTTATATATATATATATATATATATATATATATTTAGATATTTTGCATGGATGTACCATTGTATTTCTAAATAGTACACTAGTTTTGCACTTTGCGATCTTAAATATCTCTTTGGGAATATTTTCAAATCAATCAGCCAATCAATCAGTCAATCAATCAATCAAATTCATAATATTTAAAAATAATCTGAACGCACAAAAAGTTATTCCGTCATTTTAAACAAACTGTTGAAGATTGAATGGCTTATACACATTAGGCGAGTGTATAGTCACTATTAACAAGATATATTAACTATAGTTCACACACGATTTTGCTTCTTAAATTAAAATTACATGAGTATATAGAAATATCTGGATTAAACTGGTTTCTATTTCTACACCAAAAACTACTTTTTATAACCGTCTACCTATAAAAGTTTTAGAATTACATATCATGCGATTTCTCTAAACTGTATAAATTCATTATTACGTATTAGGTACTCGTACCTAGCGTAAGAATTATATTCTTGAAATTTGTATGGTAATTCTTTGTGTTTACCGATTACAAGTAATTATACGTCTCGTCCTGGTGTGATGTCTCGGCAGGGGTGCCCCAAGGCGGCGTGTTATCTCCTCCTCTCCTCCTATTCGCAATTTTCATTAATTCTATCTCTGAGCATATCACTTCTTTCTATCACATGTATGCAGATGATGTACAAATATATCGCCATTCACACCTCGAAAATCTATCTTCCGTTGTTTCACTAATAAATAAGGACCTGAGCGCTATTTATAAATGGAGTAGGCAGTACGGCTTGAACGTTAATCCTGCAAAATCTCAGGCTATCATTATTGGTAGCCCACGAATGATTGCAAGGGTTGATTGGCAAAACGTACCTCCTATTGTATACAACAATATTGCTATACCATATTGCTCTAATGTTAAAAATCTTGGCATCTATTTGGATCAGAACCTATCTTGGAATACGCAAACCAAAGAACTCAGTAAAAAAACGTTTGCGGCCATGAGTGCTCTATTACGACTACGGTATTTTCTTCCAATTCCTACCAAAATTATGTTAGCCCACTCCCTTCTTCTCTCTATTTTAGATTATGCTGATGCAAGTTATCTAAATTTAACCGAGGACCATTTAAATAAGCTTGAGCGACTCCAAAACAATGCTATACGGTTTATATTTGGTTTACGCAAATATGACCATATTTCCGAATTTCGACAAAAACTCAAGTGGCTCCCTATACGCTATCGCCGGGATTCACATGCTCTTTCCCTCCTGTACTGTGTACTATTTCACCCAAAAACTCCTACATACTTGAAGGAAAACTTTAAGTTTTTAGGAGCACCATCTGAAGTACGATCATCACAGTCCTTACTTATCAGAATGCCTGTACATAGCACCAAATTCTATAAACAGTCTTTTACGGTACATTCCATTAAATTGTGGAATGACTTACCACTCAATATTCGGAAATCAAAATCGTTATTAGTTTTTAAAAAATCTGTTAAGGACTACTTTTTATCCAAGGATATCTAGGACGACAATTATCGTGTATGTATATTATAGATATTGTTTAGTTTATATCTTAATATATATTGTTAATAATTTTATTTATGTAACACGTCTATGTATTCGTTTGTAGTTATTTTTAAGTAGGTTTATTTATTTTTGCACATTTACGCCACCTACTGCTTCATTGGATCATAAGGGTATTTCAACATCAATATTGGTTGTCTGGAAGAAATCGCCTATAGGCGATAAGACCGCCTTTTGTATCTCCATCGTTTTCTATTTTTTTTTTTTGTTATATAATTTTTTTACTTGTTTTTATGATATGTATGGTGTGCAATAAAGAATATAAATAAATAAATACGAGTGTGACCAGCTGGTCACAGACATTTCATTGAAGTTCGTAGTTAGGTGAAAGCTACTTAAAAGTTAATGTTTTTATATCAAATATTCATACATTACACTTAGGAAACGTGAGAATATACTTCCAGAGTGAAGGTATGGAGATATATATGTGTGATGTGTGATACATTTTTAATATTTCATACAAACAGATTAACAGATCAAATTATATTAAGCATATTTACATACTGAATGTGATATCAGTTCACGGAAATTATATATATATATATATATATATATGTTAACCTGACTATCTCCGTCACAAAACATGATTTCAACACAGCGACAGAACCAAACAGCATGTCGCAAGATCCGTCCCAAGATTTCAAGATAAAAAAAGATATAGTTAAAAAATGTTTTTTTAAGTTTTAACTAAATACAGAATGAGAAAAACGTCGATACGAGCCGGATCCGAACCCAAAACCTCTGGTAAACGTCGCCAAATTTTTTTCAATTGATACTTAGATAATAGTTAGATAAGCTTAATAGGGCCAAACATATTAATGACTATAACATACTTTTAATGTAATGTTTTTATTATCCTGAATGTAAACAAAATATTTTTAAAGTTGTTAACTGCCGCGAGACCCGGAGCGTGAAATGGACGCGGCTTCTGATTGAGATACCTCATTTAGTCGTAATGGGTATTTAGATTGACTGTTTAATGGTCACTTTACATAACGACTGTGAAATAGGATTTAGCAATACAGATTTAGACTACTATCATTAAAGATATTATTAATAAAAATGAAGAAGAAAAACTGGAGGAGTATAAGCCTTTGTAGTAAATAAACAAGGAAGAGCTGGATTTTTAAACATTACCATGGATCCAGATAATTGATACTAACGATCTTAGTACAATACTTTTATATTATTTGAATATATTAGTAACATCACAGCGAGTATATCGATAATATAGGATATTTTTATTATATATTTATCACTTAATTCCTGTTTGCTATTGAACAAATATTTTTCTTTTTAAATATAAATTTAACCAGTGAAGATGCAAATACCCAGGGTATTTCCCCAACGAACTTTGACGAAATTATAAATGACAATAAAAAACAATTGATTTTTAAGTAAAATGATTATTATTTATTGAAGAAAAGAAAATATGAAATACATGTTTATTTATAATTACTAAAAAAATACAAAAAATATGAATAATAATAATACAAAATAGTAATATAATAAAATATGAAAATAAACTAAATCAGTAAATTATAAACAGCGCCATCTCTCGACAATAATTTTTTTTTTCTGTCCACAGACATCCATACATACATCCATCCGAGAAAAGTGAAAACAAAACAAACAAAGTTCGTTCGTGAAAATAATAAAGATAATAAATAAATTACTCATAATTACAGAAGTGATATGTTATTACATAAAATGGCGGATTTGATTTACCAACCAGACCCGAAGATATCAAATCACAATATCAATAACTTCTAAATTAATACAAAGAAATAGAAGATAAATATAAGACAGATTATATAATAAAAGTAGCTGACACGAAATTATCAATGACTGCAACTTTTATTGACCATTCGCATTAACAGAATGACATGTTTGGTAAATATTATTACTGATTTCAACTTAGCGAACAGCATACAATTTTTAGTGCACTACTTAAACACACTATACCATGTTAGTGTGTCAGTTGATGTGGTTAAAAAAGTTGCATATTTTGTTTTGCTAATAAATAAACTAGGTTAAAAGAGATAAAATGAAGAAGTTCACAATTATTCAGAGAACCTTCATCCAGTCGTGCGGTTAAATTGTTTGTGGCAACTAAATTGTTCACGTTTCCTCGTAACTTGTGCTGATGTACCTTCGACCTTAGCTTTGCTTGAACTGTGCCCTGGTGTGGTCTTAAGCATAAGATACAGCAAGTATATTATCATACATAATATAGTACAATTAAATATCTAGATATAAGAGAATATTTAATACAATCGATTTACATATAATTAATCCTACAAATTTATGAATGATTTTGCCTTAATTTTGTTAAACAAATATACCTTGATATGATATGTATTGTATGAATCGCTGCAGCTTATGACCTGCGCTGACACCAGGTCGTGTCCCACACGTTCAAACATTCACACATTCACACACGGTACACACATGACGTTCTTTACAATTTGTACAACTCATGCGTGTTAATTTAACGAAACTTAAACTGAGATTAAGTTGTTTGTCAATTGCTTTAAATTACTTTTAATTTAGGTGGATATTATTATTATACATACAACAATGCAAAGCTCTGGTTAATTGTAAACTGTGATTTCTTTGATTGTTTGTGTTTTATTTAAGTTATTGTATTATAACAAAGACAATATCACGATGTGTAACTCGCACGGTCCACGTCCAGCACCAAACACTTAACTTCTCAACAAATATTGAAGTTTTTTACATATTTAATGAGTTCTGAAGAGCTTCCTCAAACTGTAATTGAATATATAAATTAACCATTAAGTAATTACAATAACGAGAAGTGTTTTTTTTCATTTTAAGGATGTATAAAAATATATGTGGGCAATTATATTTTTTTCTATCACATGTTGGAAACTCAAATATAATACAATACCATATCCATTTTTTATTGTTAATTAACTGTTAAAGGAAGATGTACTTACAAGGAAATGTTTTAAATCAAATATTAACATAAACATTTTTTCAGTCTTTGCTCACGCTTCCTAATATTTTATTTGTAAATCATACATCATCATCATACGTCAACGAAAAATTTATTTTCAAGCTTTTAAAAGATATTTAATATGAATTAGGAGAATACACCAAATTTTTTAGTCTATAAAAATCTTTAAGCTGGTTTGGTGACTCTACTCACAAAATCTAAAATACACGCATATTTTTAACAAAATATACAAAAATATGATGTTTACACTAAAAAATTACATCCTATAGCATGTTAGTGTAAAATCTAAATTATTAGACACACACGTTTGGGACAATACTTATAAACAAGACCAAACTCTATATATATTATACATATATGTATAATATTTAATGTTTAAAATACGTTTACGTCTCGAAGGTTCTTCAAATATTGAACATTTCCGAGAATAGTGTATGCAATGTGGACAAAGAATGTGCGTCGGAGTACTGAGAACCCGCGACCATTTATAACTTGTGTTAACTTAGTCATATATTACTATTAAGTTGGTAATATTTATTACCACAGTAAATAGAAGAAAGAAAAAAGACAAAAGAAAGAAAAACATTTTAGTGGTTTATTACCTACTATTAAGGTGGTAATACTTATTACTACAGTAATCATGAGATGATAAATATATTTCTTTTATTATACTAGAAGCACCAACAAACCCTCAACTTCGACTCGCTGCGGTAGCGAAATCTCGGGTGCCGTTTGCATATTGAGCGAAGCGAGCCCAGTGTATTGAATCATTGTTTCCCATTGACTTCAATGGGATACCAGTTTTTTTTCATAAAATTAAAAAAAATATAAATTTTTTTTTTTGAGGACATATTTCAATTTTTTTTTAAATCCATCACCTAATGTGTTTCTTTTTTATTGCAAAGTTTCATAATTTTCCGTCAAGTAGTTTTCCAGCCAATTCGTGACAAAGAATGTAAAAACTCTCCAGTAAAACGCTCCGCTCACTTCGTTCGCTTCTCTCAATTACTGTACATTACTTTGGGTACTTGTAATATTTATTAGTGCAGTAAATAGTTTGTATGAGTTGGAACTATCATTGAGTACACAGCACAGTGTTAATTAGAAAAAAAGCTATTATCTATAATACAAGACTTAACCAAGTAGTATATCCATAGGTCACGTTCACTGAGCGAGCCCTCACAACCAAACCTACTCCAAGTATTGAAGTTGAATAGAAAGTTAATTTTAAGACTCTTTCACGTCTTAATCCGGTAATTCTTAAAGCACCGTGAGATGTTATTTTAATTTCATCAATATTATGTAACTTCCTCCCTCGTGATATTAATACGAAGAATTAATGTTTTATTTTATTTTTAACGATTTTTATAAAATATATGTATTTTTAACATGCCAAAAATATGGTGGCCAAGTTTATTTACTCCCGGGCCACCGTTTTCTTGTTACTTGGCAAAAAGAATATATTTACCCAGTTTCAAGTCTACGTCTACCTAAGTCTATACACACTTGTTAAGTTGTGATTATTATTTTAAGATTAGAGTTATCGACAATCCTAAGCTGTGTGTATTTAATTACAGCATACAGTATCACAAAGACCAAGGTACCGGTCACTTTCTCTCGCGAAAGTAAAAGCGGCCGGACCGGTCGTTCCGTTTTCCGTTATGAACTACGCTCCACAGAAACTACACGTAATATCGAATAACACCTCATGACCTGGAACCAGAACTACTTTGACATTGTAGTTATAGTTTATTATTATTGATAACGGTTTTTAAACTAATAATAACAAATAAATATATTTTATCATATAATTTATTGGTTTCCAAAAACTGTTCTCATACTTAATCGTTAATACCTATATTGAAATAATAAATTGTGCTGCCTTTAGGAATTTGTTTTAGGATTAAAAGGGTGTTATGAGCAAAAAGACAACCTTCAGACAACGTACGAGTGTTTACTTAAAAACGTACTGAAATTACAAACAATGTACATTAAATAAATAAAAAAAATTTAGTATTTTTGTTTTGTTCGAAAATTATATATAATATATTAGTATGTGTGTAAAACAATATTATAATTTGTATCATTTAAAACACTTATCGAACCTATAAACCATAATAAATAAATAATTATGAAGTGATATTCTGAACAGATTATACATAAATACTATAGTAAATATAACAAAAGGTTAAAGGTTACAGTGCCTATTAACACCAGAAACTAAAACATCTTTTAATGGTGTCACATCACTATTACAAAGTACTGGTAGTAAGAAAGTAACGCTCGCAGTGAGTGAAAGACGCACAAAGGACAGATGGAATGCCGTCAATGTGAACCGGTCCGGTGCGCTCGGGTTGATGGAAATCATGAAAATTATGCACGCGGAAGTCTGACAACCTTATAAATGTTTGAAACATAGATTACTGATAATAATACACTTGAAAGTGAACGTGTAGATTGTACTTTAGATTTTTTATAATTGTTCCAAATTTAAAATTGTATTTTAGCTGTGCATTTTCTGTCATTGTCAAATTTTATAGGTTATCACATTTTAAATATATTAATTGTTTTAATGCGTATTAAATAAGATTACTCTAACCTATAGTCATTGTAATCAAACATTTATTAGTGTAGACAAAAAATACAATTACCCAATACGCAAATTAAACTTCGAACAAATATTTAACATACCAGACAGACAAATAAATGTAATATATATAAATTACGTGTCACGTTGTTTGGACTCGATGCGATAAACTACTTAACCAATTTAAATAAATTTTACACACCACATGCAGTTTGATCACAATAATTTTTTATTATTTGTTTATTATTCGGCACTCACAATTTTCAGTTAGTTTCCAAGGATTCTAACAGATGTCGGTATCTGTTGACTGGATGGAGTAATTATTCGTTAAATGATGCTACGAGTATGTTAAAAGTACTGTAGGGGTTGTTACTACAATTAATGCGTGTTCACATGCATAAAAAACATAATAAAATTTAAAAATAATTATTTTGATTGATTTTTGCTTAATATCGACTAAGAAAACATACCCAGATAGCAAAATAACGTATTAAGTTATTCTGAATGAGCTCAGATTTCTGATTTGGACGTCAGATCTTAAGTCAGAAAGACGTTCTCAAGACCTCCTGAAGAAGTCGAATGCGCCACCTAACGTACATCTTAGGACCTCTTGAAATAGAGCTCTTAAAAAGCTCATTTTTACGAACTCGTGAAAATGAATACTTAATTAGCTCTAAAAATATTCATTTGGATGTCAAAAAATCGACTTCTCATTTAAGGGTTCATTAAGAGCTCTGAATTATGAGCTCTTAAAAATGAGCTGTTTAAGATGTCATATTAGGACTTCTGCAAGAAGTTTTTTATAGGACTTCATACTGAAATCTTTCTGACTTAGATGCTGACTGGGTAGTGGTTCTCATGACAGATGTTCTTTTATCGTTATCCCTTAAATAGTTTACTGCATTGGAATATAATAAGAACCACAGTCACAGCAACGGCCGGGTCTACTAGTCAGTTTATATATTTCTGTGACACTACGTTGTAAATACGAATTTTGCCAAGAGTATTGTCACAACTCGGTCATAACCTAGAGAGATTTGTATTGAGCGACATAGAAGTTAAATTAAATTGTTTGTTTAAGCCAGAGCCAGAGCGGTCTCGTATCGCGTACAGAGAGAAATTGAGGCTTGTAGGACAGATCAGATGTCCTGTGCGTCGATTTATAAACTACCGGATTTTTTTTTTATAATCTATCAATAACTCGAAATAGGTTAACAAATGTTCAGTCATCTAATAGATAAATGATATTTATATGCTGATTGAAATGTGTATAAACTAAGAATTTTTACACAATTTTTCACTTAATCTATCTCGTATATATACGTATGACTATATACACAATCGTAAAGAAAGATTTTTTACACTTTTCTCTTACTATCTTCACTTGTACATACATAGTAACACAATATATAAATTATGTAACGTGTTATGTAAAATACACTAATTATTATATTACTAATAACTCCAAATCGACCTGAAGAGTACAAATTGGACAATTATCAACTGTTAAACCTTAATTTGAGGTCAAATTAGTTAACCACTTCCTTATGACCGTAGAAAACGTTTAATCTCTATTAATTGATTACTTTTTGTTTACTTTATAACAGTTATTCTAAACTAGACATTATATATAACCTTTAACAACTAAAATAAACACAGATAATAATACCGTGTAGTTTTTTTATTAACAGCCCAAATAATATAAATATATTTGTATATTCACATACAACGCAAAAAATGGCTAATCGAGTTATAAAAAAAGAAACTAAACGAGTCGGCGCGTAACTACAAAACTATCGATTGAAACGCTCACGATCACGATTAATCGATTTAATAATGTTTATGCTAATGATATAATAAGATCAATCGAGTTGTTAATTAATATTTAACTATGGGAAAAAACAATAGTTTGGTAACATTCATACTTTAAATTTATTAACAGACATATAAACTCATATTTTTATGCATTTATTATTCTTATATGTATATCGTATCGTATAATTTCCCGATCCAAAGCCGTATCGTGGTGGTCACGCTCGGCCGCTCGAGAAAGCAGCGGTGAAAAGCGCATGCGCCCGCGCACTTAATTGATGCGTGTACAGCGCCACGCTCTGTGACCGCTGCGATCGAAGAAAACAGAACTTTATTGTAAGCGAGTAGAGACTATAGTTGTACAAACTGTGCTCAACTATTTTATGGATCATATAATTTGATAATGAAATTTTAAGTATTCTTGTATTGTATACATGACATTATGTCAAAATTTCAGAATGTATATATTAAGTTTGTAAGATTATTTGAATATCTGAGGTTAAGGTACTGTATACATCTTCAATAAAAGTAATTATTAGAACAACAATACGGCGTTAATTATTGTAGCATAGCTATTGTTTTATTGTAAATGAGGTTCTATAATTATTAATTTATTGATTTTGATAAAACAATTTATGTTAAAAACCTTGTACTCGTATTCTGACACTTTATAAAAAAATAGAGATCGAAATAAACTGATATTCTTCAATTGTATTTCAACAAAAAAATATATCTGAATTAATACAATTTTAAGGTTGAAAGACATATTAGTAAATAACAAAAGGTTATTACAATCGATTAATTATTTTTATTGTTAAGCTGTCATGTTAATCGATTACTGCATCGAATTAAACATCCACGGTTATTCGATTTATTATAATAAAAAGGTTATGATGGGAATGTACTATTGAAAATTTTGACAGGTGACAGCTATCAACACATTAGATCATTTTGGCAGATAGTTTAGTGTTGCTATTAGCAAAAATAATAATATGAGGCAATAATAATTTTCGGACTACATCCTCCTTTAAAATGTCAGTACTATCTTAGTATTGAAGTGAAACTCGAAGGCAAGCCGAGGCGTGTTTGTACACCGGCTAACCTTTTGCTAATCATTGAGACAATCAAATATAAATCATATTTCCAATGCAGTAAGGGTTATCGTGATTATAAATTAATGTTATTCTATGAGATTGTATCGCGAGGTTAGTTGAAGGAACATAGTTATAAAATACACAGCCACAGGTGTATTTACAAAAATAACATTTGCGTCTGTTTGTATCGCGAATAATTTAGTGATTACTGTTTTAATGTATAATAGTCATCCATCTCTAAGCTGACTTTCCTCCCAATTGTCTATGACCTCAGTAAAATAGTTGCCTAGATTTTCGCGGTAAATAATAATTTACCTCACTTACTCACCTTGAAGTATTATCGCAAACGTTACCGGGAAAACATTAGATATATTATTATATTCAAAGCGGAGCCATTTTAAATATACTTTTAAATTACGAAACATTCAAGTGAGTTTTATTTACATTTATTGTTTTATTTAAGACTTATTCAAATATATATATATGTGACCGTCCACTAATTACGTTATGTTCAAAAAGGGGGAGGGGGTTTCAAATTAATTCTGATAATTACTATTAATTAATAAATTTTCTGATAATTATTATTAATTAATTAATAAGGGTAATTCCAATAAAAATCTTAATGAAAGGAATTAAATGAGCTAATATATATTTAAACGTGAAATAAGATAATTATCATCAAAAAATAACCGTCGTTTCCCATTCAGGACACCACGGACGGATTGAAAAGCTAATCAATAGACTTGTATTAAGATACAACTAATATATTTTTAATAAAATAATGTTCACCAGTCTAATAGCAGTGTTATTAAAAGTTACGCACGTAATATAACATGTTATGACATCCACAATGATGAAACGCATTCCTTTGGAGTCACTTGTCCACAATAAAAAACAATAATGTACTTCTTTACTATTTAAAAATAAATTTAATTAAAAATAATTAATTAATTAAAATGTATTTCATTTTATAAAACACGTAATATCAAAGAGCTATTTTGTTTGTTTGTTTGTTGTTTATTTGTTGCGAACTGCGCCGTAAAATGAATCATTTAATTATATTAATAAATAAAAAATATCAATTGTTTTGTTTTCAATTCATTCATAAAATTTATTTTTCTCACGGCACCTGTTTTTCTATTTTTATTTAATTTAAGTACAATTCAAGTACAGTCAAAGTACAATTTAGTTTAGTTTGGAGTTTAATCAGTAAATCATATACGATGAATTAGCAGCACCAATAAAAATAATTGAAAATAATATTACAATGAAAAATATTTCGCAATATTAATTTAAAGATGTTTTGTCTGACATTCAAGTTTTTCGCCCACAATCATAAAGGTATTCAAGGCAAAGCGAGTATCGACTGGAGGCGGAGTACACATGACATACCACCTTATATTTACAAATACTCGAAAACATATCACAGTAAGATATACCACTAAAAATAATCTGATCTCTTAAAATCTATTACAAAACATATTACTAATCCGTTAATAATAACTATTATTGGCAAAGCTCGTGAAAACTGCAACAAAATATCATAATATATAATTAATATTAAACAATGAAAATATAACAAACGATGCAGATCTCCGAGGGTCAGTCCGGCCGCTCTCTTTTGTTCAGGGATTTAATATGGAGGATATTACCAAATAACAATATAGCTGTGAATCGTAATCGAAACCGTACTAATTGCAAAAGCGTATACACATGAACATGTAACCGCCGCTCGTAATACGAGAAAAACCTGTAACCTCACGCAGAGACCCTTATTCCCTGGAAATAGAGTTGATTTTTCAAATACACCTTTACGCAATGATGAAGCGAGCGGCCAACGGAACGCGATGCATCTTTTTTGTACTAAATCATCTGTTCTGAACTGTTTAATCGAGTTTTCTGATGTTTGTTAATGTAATTAAACCGTAACAAAACTTTCCTTTTTAGATATATTGCGTACATAACCAAAATGTATGTATCAAGTGTTCGTCTATGAGTGAGGCATCATATGTGTATAGCCAGTGCAATATCACAATCCCATAGTACAATGCAAGCGGTATTTCCTCCGAGAAACAATAAGGAACGCACGCGCATGAGAACGTTTTCACTGGCCTTTACGTTTTTAGGCCTCAATCACAAATGCGATCATGGCGTGGGTAAAAACTATATTCACATTTGTGTAGTATCTAAAATAAAGAATAAAACAAGTAACATTGAAAATTATAACTGACTCCAGTCAATACTATAAATAAGTGTAAACTAGTAAGTTGAAAGAGTATTCAGGGAGTTTCTTGCTAATTTTTCTTCTGAGATCTATCGTTCGGATACGTACCTATAACTAGAATATGTCGGTTCATGAGAGCATTGTATGTGATATAAAATAGTGGATTTAACTTCATAAAACTTAATCGAAAATTATTTTTTTTGTGGCAATGTTTAAAACTAAGACACGTAAGTCGCGTTTGCGTGTGAAGCCTAACAGCACCTCGACGAACAAACGGCCATTGTGAGGCGACCACAGACGTGTCCAAATCAAGATCCGTTCAACTTATTCTTTGCTTTATGCACATTCCGTTTGTACAATGGTGTGTAAAAATTCGTTGTAATTCACCTTTACCTCAATTCTCAATTGCCTTTTTAATTATTATTTTACTCAACTAAAACGAATGTGGCTAAATAAGCTTACTTTGTAAATAGTAATAACACTAAAGTTGGACTAACCAGTTCTAAAATAGTATTTGACGTTAAAAAGTAAAAATTATTTTTAAATTTATATTCAAAATGGCGACCGCCGAAAATAATTCCTAACACGTACTCGCAAAACACGATAATATTTATATTATTTCGTGGAATATCATATCTCATTGATTAGAATTCTTATAAAATAATAATCTTTGGATACGATTAGGTATAAAAAGTCTCGCAGCAGCTATATAATTATAGTTTGTAATCAAATAGAAAAAATAATAACGGTCGCCCATAACACAACCGTTACATAATCGAAGAACAGTAAAGTTTGATTGCTTCGTGGCCATTGTGCAGCGACTGCTTTATTTAATATTTACTATTGCCTTTATAAATATTATTAATATACATTAACATATATTGAGAAAGAAAAACGAAGCTGTTCTGTTCTTTATAAGTAATAGTGTGATGAAGGTAGCTTAAAACATAACGTAATTGGCATTTCACAATTCTTCATTATAACTATTATTATAGTAATAAAAATTAAAAATATATATTTAATTTTATTTGAGGTGTAACAAATCTCTTTAACACTCTGGACGTGTGAAGGCTTCCGATCAATACCTGATTGATTTGGATTTACGAAATTTATGGACTTAAGAATCAACACTACCAAGGTTGGAACATATATTACCGAACTTAAAATATTAACTATTTATATATTATTGCATTGATCTTGAACACAAAAACCACACGAGTGGAAAGCACAACCACAGACAGACACAAAATGCTGGTTTTACGAAATACGTGAATAAAACATGCAAATGATTTTAACAATGCCACTGGTAATGTCGGAGTGGTACATTAATTCATGAATTAAGGTATGGTAGGAAGCCATTATAGTAATATTATACAGATGTAGCTTACGTTTGTAACGAATAGATTCAATAACTGAATCGTTTTTATTTTATATTCCAATAATCAATGATATATGAGTACGTTGGATTTAATCGCACTAAAATATGAAGACAAAAACATAAAATAAGTCCTAAACAATAATTATTAAGAATCACAAAAGTTTATTCGAATTCTTCGCATTCTTATTGGACATCTAGTGAGGAAGGTCCTTGTATTAATAGGTAATAAAAAGATAATTACTACTACTTACTACTACTCTTCACTTTTCTGCTGTTAGGATGTATAAAACAAAGCAAGTTTTTTTTATATTTTTGTATCACATATATGTAAGTATCTAATCTTTCATCAGTTGATTACTTGGTAAACGTGTACCGCCGCTCAGTGGTGATTGTCTCGGGTCAAATAAAAATAAATGCAAAATACAAAAATACATGAAAGTATAAAACTTATTATCTGCCTGCACAAGTACTAATGACCTTTATATGTTATATAATATACTAGGGGAGCCAACAAACCCTCAATTTCGACTCGCTGCGCTCGCGAAATCTCGGGTGCCGTTTGCATATTGAGCGAAGCGAGCCCAGTATATTGTATTGACTCATCGTTTCCCATTGACTTCAATGGGATATCAGTTTTTTGACATGATATTAAAAAAAAATTTTTTTTGAGGACATTTTAAAATTATTTTTTTTAAAAAACCATCACCTAATGTGTGTCTTTTTGATTGCAAAGTTTCATAATTTTCCGTGAAGTAGTTTTCGAGGCAATTCGTGACAAAGAATGCAAAAAGTCTCCAGTAAAACGCTTCGCTCAACAAAGTTTATAAAATTTCCTATTCGACAAATCTAGACCTTAAATATAACAGTTTAACCATCCACGTGAATAACGAAATGATATAAAAAGTATTGCTTATATCTAGAGATATTTTTAAATCTTAAATTTTAATCCTATAAAAGGTAACTGTCGGAGGCGTTTATAATGAGTATAATTTTTATTAATCTCTATCTTTCCTTTATTAAGAGGTTATTTATAAAGAATGAATGGAACTTATAATTAATGTTAAATATAAAACTATACATTATATACAAAATACTCTCGTATTTGTGTGTGTGTATTATTAGTCATATAAGTATGTACCTATTTGTGCCTCTGATATTTGGATGTGCCATTAACACCTAATTATTTACATTTAAAATATACATGACGTTGTATTTCATAATTCCATGAATTGAATTGAATGTAAACTATTCGTAACTAATAGTGTTCAACTAATAGTGTGCGGTTTCTGGTTTAATACACGGTCATTCACGTATCAGAAAGTTGACAACATTCCTATGCCTATGTATGATTTACACGCACTGTACTTGCATTTAGTTTGCAAATAGGTAAGCTCTATTATCAACTCTATTCCTATCGCGATAAGGATTGAAGATACTCATAATGAACGCATTGTTCACGCAACCGAGTGCGTTACTTTAAAATTCAAATGTTCCCCGCGGCCAGCGGCGGTTACGCAACAGACGTAACTGAACGTCTAAGGTCGATTGTTTTCACAATACAAATATTATATCTTTTCCATTCCGTTATTAATTATCGGTGATATAACATGGACAATACTTTTATTTGACATGCAATATATTATCATACAGTAGTAGATATAAAAACTAATGGAAATTATGGTGTGGGCGGTGTTCTTGTTCCGGTGCTAACGATGTAGGTTTCGTATTAACCCGTCACAATATGCGCATTTATTACCTTCTGATTAGATTCCTCGAATAATAAAATAAAACGTTCGATTTCTCAAAACACATTTGGTAAACAATAACATACGTCATATTTTTTTTGTAAGCTCTGTTTTCCTGTTTTCTACGTACCATTCAAAAACAAAGTGCGTTATTGGATAACTATTTAACATTTTCATTTTAAATATACATATAAATATGATTATTAACATTTACATATTTACATCTATATATATATATATATACATATATATATTATAAATATCGTGCGCATAAAGCAAGGATTGTCAATTTACATATTTGTATATAATAGTTTATTTCAAACACGTGTTATCATTATATATATAAATGAAGAATTCAAAACAAGGTTAACCTACCTGGTAAAAATCCTTTGCCATCTTTCCTATCGCTCGTCTCTTCAGCTTTAGCACCGATACCTTCAGATTCAACATTCACCTCAGATAACGCATCATCCTCACACCTCCCCCGGTGGACGGCTAATAGAACACACACACACACCAAAGTAATACTTATTAACTCCCGCATTTTATTCAACATCGGCAACTATTTGTCTTTAAGGGCCATTTTTCAATCACTGGTCGTTTGTGCTATCCGACCTAACAGTCACATTTTCGCCGATTGCAACTGGTTACGTTTTCTTCAATGACATACGTGTAACACATTAACATAGCTTAGAAAACGTAAACACATTTATATTTAGTGAATCACATGCTTCTGTTACGCACCTATTGTGTTGGACAAAATTATAAACAGTGGAATATATATTAATATGTATTGTTATTCGATCGATTTGTTTATTTTTATAATTTATAACGATACGCGCGTCTTTCGCGGTGTTAGCGAGGGTACTAGCGCGGTGATTGGTGGGAGTCGCCCCACTCGAGCGCAGATGCCACAAGCCTTCGATGTTTGAATCGACGATGCCTCTCGTACCATTACCGTTTAGTTTCTAATGACCAGATAAGCTATCTTAGAAAACCGCGGTCAGCGTAATTTAACGCGATATTGAACCGTTATTTTCTATCGACAACAATTGTCTTATTAGAATCTTTGTTGTTTCTAACAAATATTAATTATTTTTTGGCACTTTTCAATCTGAAACTGTCTTATTTCACGTAAATGATTTCTAAACGGATTATTGAATCATATTGTAATATTAGGATTTAGTTTATAATAACAAATATAAATAAAATCGACACGCAAGATAGAAATAATTTGTTTGTTTCCTGAAAATATAGATTTCCCTTTCAATTTACCAGTATTGAATTGGAATGGCTGTAAAATATCTATTCGTACGATGAAGAATAATTATCCGGATGTGGTTGTTGAATTAACATCGTAAAGAAATCAACAATATTTTGGAATAAAATATTTAAATTAAATTCATATTAGATATAAGACAGAGGAGCAGACAATTTCTTATATACCTACTTACCTACTTACCGTAAATCGTGGAATATATGCAAAAATAGGAAATGTTGCAATACGTCGAAAGCCGTGAAGTGATGAAAGAGAATAGGACACAGGAAGGTGGGGAAGGAAGGGCAAGGGTCATCCGGTTCTCTCATTGTGTAAAGCGCTGCTTCATTGAACCATTCCGGTTGGGCCAACAGACAATTAGAAAAACAATTGACTGCAACAAGGCTCTGTCACTCCAGAATATATTATCTTCGTGAGCAATAATTATGTTTAACCTCTTTTAATTTTTTTTATTTTTAAAGTCAGTTTACTTGGAGATTTTTGAACATTCCATAACATAACGTATTTAATTGTGACTATATTGTTTTTATGTAACAGAATACCATACCTTCGTGTTATTAACTAAATGGAAAAAAAAAAACTTTCATATTTGCGTACGTGCGTGTTATGTAATTATCATTGTATGAAGTATCCTTGAAAAGTGTGTTATTCCGTTCCTGCAGACGAAAGCATTTATTTTTAAACAATATATGCATTTGTAGGAAAAATATAAAATAATTATTATATGTCTCTAGGAAGATTCTTATATTTGTCCACGCCCTGAAAGGGCCTTCTCGACGGCCCCGCTTCTATATCTTATTTTTTGTAATTGAATGAATGTTTCTGAATATAAATTGAATGAACATTCATTCAAAAATGAACATGAACATTCATTTTGAATATAACAACATATAACAGATGAATGGTTTTGTCGTTTAACGCCAAAGACAAAACCGTTCATCAGATTGAAAATAACCTTTGATAAGGAATCATTAGTCATAATATTCTTAGCAAGTACTTAATGACTTGGTCACTAAACATTTAATATTTGATATATAATCAATGCGTAAACATAACATTGTTACATCTCGTCATCTTGAGTCATTGTGGTGTTTATTATTAATTAAATGTTTGATAATCATTCTCATTTTATTCAACTTTCCTCTCAGTCTTTTCTGATGTTGGTAAGATTTGATTTATATTTTCAGTGACTTCTAACCTACTTACTATAAAATTATATTTTATTACTTCTTCAGTCTTTAGATCTATAGTAGTTTAGAAATTGTAGTACTTGACACACCTACAAAAAGCATTTATTATTTAGATTACTTTTATTGCATCAACAATGGTAACATCAGTGTATTAACACATATTTTCATCTCTCTGTCTTATTTGAATTTCCAATGTGTTTTGATGATTAACCTTTGTTATGGCAAAGAGTAAGATGATATCTAATATAAATCTGTTCCATAATAATAACTAATATTATAAGAACAAATTAAATATAATATTTATATATATACTGCATTTTATGATTTTAATAACAAGGAATATCTTTATCATATTAAATATTGAAAGGCTTTGAATAAATATAAAATGAATAAAAAACAATAAATATCCTTCTGTATATATAGATGGTACAGCTTTTACAAACACACCATAGTCATTGATGAGTAGTTTTTTCTATCAAAATAATTAGAAACTGATTTCGTTGATGACCACCACTCTCCATGGTCAATTGACACTTCTTATGGAACCTATTCTTTCAATCAGGAGGAAATGCACCGAGATATTAAGAACCCAGGTTACTAATACACTAATAGTAAATAATAGGCACCATATTTATTTTGTTAAACGTTTAATCAATACACTCTAGTATGTGAGTAGTTTTAAGTCACATATCCAAGGATCACATCCTCATAAGATGGTGTTGTAATTCATTTTTTTTTGTTTATCTGTGATTAAAAAGTTACAGCCTATTTACCTATAAGCCATAATACCTATAAGTTTCAGCATATTATGATAAATATTTAATATTGTATATTATAAGTGTAGAAAAACTTTGACTTGTAACATATGTAACTTTTGGCATTCCACTGTCTGTATTTACCCTACTCATGCTACGGAAGATAGGATTGATAATATTTATATATTCAAAATATTTTTATTCAAGTAAGCATTTACACGCACTAATGAATTGTCAATTATTACAATACAAAATAAAGGTCAGTGTAGTAAGTCTGTAAATAAGCTACCACCGGCTCGGAATGCTGCTCTGTTGAGAAGAGCCGGCCAGAAACTCAAAAGGTGCTCTTTTTAAAAGAAATATAACAATCTTAGGTGTGTTCATTATAATATAAATCCAGAAAATTATTCAACAACTTAACTTCCACATATTTTGATCCACTAAAAACTCTTGAATGTTATGATAAGATTTATTTAATAATAAACATAATTAAATATAAAATAATATTTAATAGACTTTGATCATTCTGTCATGGTAATATTACAACTGCTGGGTGAGAATTGCGGAGACAGGGCGTCTTGCTAGCCACGGATTATTTTTATTTATTATTAACTAATCATTGGGTAGCTTATCCAATTGATTGTGATGGTTCTAGTTGTTCATAAATTGATCACTTAATAATGTATGTTTGTGAAAAAGTGATCAAAATAAGGAAATACCAGGCCGAGTTTGTTATATGATTTTTCTAAAAACGCGCCTTGGGCGTTTGGATCCTTCGTAGCCTTAATTTAAAAAGAGTGTCTTCACAGAATGGCTTACTTTGAGTAATTTTAACCAAAAATAGACCCTTCTGACCCTACCATTTGATGTAGCCAAGTCATCACTGGTATTGGTTCTAAGTGGAAAAGAAATAAATAAATAAATAAACAATAAGGTTAAATTATAGTATACCTGTGAAAGTTGATTCCGTCTTTACTGTTCAAGATCTTAACAAATGTATTTTTGGAATTGGCTATAGTACAAATATATAATTTACAAGGTATTTCCATTAAAAATTTCTTAAAGGCAAAAAAATGTATACTTTTAAAAAGTTTAGGTACAAATTTCGAAACAAACAACTGTCAATTTTAAATTGATCTGACATACGTCTAAAACATTTGTGCTTTGCATGTTAGCCTAATAGGTGCAACTGGGTATTTTTATGAAATCCGCATTTTGAGATAATACGCGCCTAAAATCTCTGTTTATATATCCATTATCTTCTTTTCAAAATCTCCACGACTCTTTTTGTACTTGTTTCCATCACTGTCTACAATAGTCTCCATCGTTATGTCCATTAATGTTCTTAAAACTTTCCGTATTAAATCTGACCTGAAAGTCATATGGGGGTTACTTTAAATACGTCTATTATCAGGATGGTAACGTATGTTAGATAAAACATTTACAGAAATAAACGGTTCATCTATAGAACGAGTCAATATAAGACATTGGAGATGCGCTCCATCATTACAAATTATGCTGGGATCACATTCAAAGCAGCTGAATGGTCTAAAATTAATCTATTCGCTGATGAAAGACCATTAAACTTGGTAAACCATCATGGTCTTCTTGAAACGTGGTATTAACGGCGGCAATTTTTTACTATAATAGTATTTAATTTTCAATCACAATTTCTATCCGATTGTTCTTTGCTTTACTCTTCAGAACTTTAGTTTTTTTTCTATTTCTATTGACTACTCGGTGTGTCCGAGAGAACATGAATTGTATTTATTGCAACGTTTTATTGGTAATTTATTTTTAAAGTTAGGCTGAGATACGCTTGAACCGCCGCCGCATCATGACTAGTGTACAGATAGATTCCACTTCCTTAGCTTCCGTATGCTTATTATAAATATACAAAACCACAGTTTGCAGCGACACTTGTTGATTTTACCCAAATTGCATGGACTGTATCTCATCAGCGTATTGTAAGCGGTAATTTTTACCCCAATCCATATGAATAATAGCTTTATTTTGTTTAAAAATAGTTGCTAATTAACATACTCTTCCCTTTCATATTTTTTTGTAGTCTAATGGGTTTTTTTTCTTATTCTGCTAAGTTGACCTCTATAAAAAACATTTTTCTATTTATGTAGTTTAATATACTTTACGTTTATTGGTTTTTTATTATTTAATTGTATTATATGCCTTTTTATCTTTAGGATATCTAAATAACGAGTGCTTTTCCTACGAACTCTGATCCTTCTGCATCTACAGAATCAGTAGAATCGTCATAAAAAATATCTGTATTTATATTACTGAGCCCAGATTGTTCTGATATGAGATGTTTTATTTGTCTGGATCGTTTAACATAGTCTTTTGATATTATTGTCTCCTAATTATTCTTTTATTAGCTGTAGCTGTAATTTTTTTTTATGTTGCATTGCCGGCCTTGGAAATAGGAATATATGCCTTTTTTGAAGGTACCCATGTCGTATCAATCTGGAAATACTGCCGAAGGAAGTTCGTTCCACATTCGAGTGGAACGTAGGGAAAAAAGGCCTTAAAAACCACACAGTGGAAGATCGCCACGCATCCAGGTGACAAATAATGTATTTTTTAGCATTATTTTTATCCTAAGTCGCAAAGTCTGCAATAATTTCAGAACTAATAAGGACAGGACGGGTCAGGACATTTTCACAGTTTTCGTAATGTCACTATCTTAAAGTTTTCTACGTAAATTATGCTATTAAATTTATCTAGAAATGGTAAGGACCGAACTTCAGTATAATTGAGATAAATGACTTGGGGTAAAAATTTTAAAACGTATTGTCTGTTTCACTACTTTCAGGCAAATGAAGGTCAGGTGCCGAATCTGGAAAGTGGTGGAGTGAAATGACTTGATTTTGGCGCGTTCATTAACTAATTATCTAATTTGTAATAAGCCATGCTAGAAACATTTTTAATGTAACAAAAATATAAGCAAATATATTTATATTGTCATTAATAAAGACAAATTTTACACTTTTAAATCATATTAAACATATATTTACCAATTCCTACAGAAATAATTAGGTTTCATGGTGATTTTTACCGTGCTCGGTAAGGACCACCGAAGTATAAAGATAATGGAAATGCTCGTGACTTCAGAGTATTGTTTTAGGGTATATATACTATTATTATTTATCACATTAAAATGAGACATAAAGAAATATTAATACTTTCTATCTATTATCTTTAAAACAATGCAAGAGTTATGTATTAAAATAAAACATCTCGCTTATGTAATAAATAATAAAGTTTGAATGCAACACTTTTATGGAGTTTCAGAAAAATACCCTACTATTATTTGATTATCATAGGTTTCTAATAGGTTACTTAAATTACTTATATTTCTATGTTCCAGTAGAAGTACTTATAGTTTCGGCATGCCCACCCGTCCGTCTGTTCACAGCCTGGCTCGAAGACTGTCAGTACTAAAAAACATGATATGGTGTATTGTCAGCTGGTGTGTTTGCCAAAACCATTCGTTTGTGAAATATTCAGCTTTAAAATGTAAATTTTTATTACATTAAAACGCCTCCCCGCCCTCTCCCGGTCCACTAAATAGTTCATTTTAGTACATATAACGGATTAAAACAATGTATTACCACGACTAAATAGGTTCTACAAGCTTACGACAGTATTGTCTGATAATGTGCTAAAAGAAATTATATATCTTAAGAAATTCAATCAAAATTCCATGAGTATGTCTATCCATCATGAGCAACTACGGAACTCTACACACGCACTTGGCCGGTTTTTATATAAGTGGGAATGCTTTCTGGCGCTATCGAACATTGTAAAACTGTAATATATTTAAAGCTTAAAGAATAATGTTTTAAGGTTCCTTAGAGGCGAAATTCTATAATAAATTTTTATTATTGTTATAAGTGAGTTCATAGATCTGAGTTACCTTAAAACTCTGTATATCCAAGTTTCAAATCCGACTTGTATGAAATAAAAAAATAACTTTTAACCTAATAGTGAAATATAAAGAGTTAAAAATATGTAAAGTTTATTAAAAAATACAATAAAAATACAATAATAACAAATTAACTGAATCTAGTTAGAAGTACAGTTTATTTTTTGTGACTGCAACTGATTGCTATTGTTATATATTTTTAATTTTTTATATGTTATATATTATTATAACAGGGGTGCTTAAAATCATTTTAAAATAAATATACTTGAAAAGAATCTAAACCAAGAGAAAAGTGGTTGTTTTTCAAATTAGATTTAACATTGATATAAAAATACACCCACAATTATTTATATTTTGTAATTATTAATTTATTATTATTAATTTTAAAATAAATATTATTACTGTTATGATTACTTAAAAAAGAGTAACACAAATGCAAAATAAAAGGAGGAAAATCCAAATTATCTAAGTGTGTGGATACTATACCTGACAAATATAAGAGAGGAAAAGATAAAAAAAATAAATAAGAAGATACTTGAAACGAGGCCTTCTAGTAAATGGTTGAAATAAAATTGCAAAATGATGTCCTTCATACATATACTCGGGTCTTTCCGGTCTATCGTTTTTGCAATAAATAAAATATAAATTAAATTAAATATAACTCCATTTGAAATAAGATTGTAAAGAGGTAGTACAAATTAATTAATGTTGTATTTAATATCAAAGACTGAAATTAAAACAAGTGTACAAGAAACGGACATTCCTATTTCTTAAAATATGGTTAGCTTATAGAAACTTTTTAAGGGTTTTTAATAATCTCTTTGAGATGTTAAATAGGAAAAGACATGTAAACATTGCTGATCAGATTTTATAATTGTTATGATTATTTTTATTATCTTATCATAATTAAAAGTAATTAATTACATTATATATTTCGAATAAAGTTCAATATAAAAAAAAACAAAAGAAAACGATAATTTATAAGCAAATCCTAGTCTTTTTATTAGTTATAACTTCAGGTTGTATTGAGCTATTTAAAATTAAAATAATGATGTCGGCGTCAAAAATACAAGGTGTAACATTATCTGCATGTCACCCCATAATGGCGGCGTGATATCTTCATTATTTTTTAGTGATGGGAGCTCAACAGTGTGACCGTCACGCCCACATTCATAGACTATAATAGACACAAATTAGAGGCTTGTGAACGTTATTATGCCGCTAAATCCTCTAGTGCGGGGACACATGCTATATTTTATCGATATCGAACTTAAATATTTATTTATTATGTATTTTGTATGTTATAATTAATAGTTAACGATGTAACTGGTTTCGACATTAAATTGATTAATTAACGATTGTCGAAGTGACATCATGAATCATTAGACGATATAAAGTTAGGTTCTTATCAGATGTTCAGGTGCGATGATGACTAGCTAATACATATTAGAATATTTATAATGAAATTTGGAACTGATTTACACCCATAATGTTTTGTGATGTTTTATGCTCTCTTTCTTATGGACTTGTTAAATATTTAACTATACACATATTTAATGTGTATATGTAAATGTAAAATTCCTTCCAATAGGAGATTGCTGTTTCTAGTTTATATTTAGTGTTTTAACTAGAAGTCAGTCGATGATTTAGATTTACGTATCTCTTTCTATCTTCGAGAGTGTTTTTAACCATGCTTTTCTTTATTAATATAAAATCCAATAGAAATGTACTTAAGACATAAACTATTTATCACATGGAATATACAAATATTCTATACAGAACAATAATTTTCGTTCAACGTCACACGCGACCAAGGGGTGAAAAACTATAAATACAACGAATTCTCTAAGAAAATCTCTATTTGAGCTCGGGACTTTCAACTAACCAGATCTAAGAATGATAAAAGCATTTCTTAATAGATTTCAAGACCCAAAAAGGACGCTTCTCGGTCCTAATTATTGGCTCTTAAAGAAGATGGGATTAATTCTACCGGAGAACCAGGCGGCTAAGATAGCGTATATTATATTACACGAAATTGTAGCAATCTTTGTTCTCACCCAGTACATGGAGCTGTACGTGATAAGATCAAACATAGAACTCGTGCTGACCAACCTAAAGATATCAATGCTAAGCATAGTCTGCATCGTGAAAGCGAACACTTTTGTTTTCTGGCAGGTCAGCTGGAAAGAAGTCATCGAATTTGCGACTCGGGCTGACCAATATGAAAGAGAAAAACAAACAATCGCAAGACGTAACATAATTTATAGCTACACTAAATACTGCCGTCGGGTTGTATATTTCTACTGTGTGCTGGTTTTTACAACTTTTATAACAGTGACAACTACACCTTTGATGAGATATCTATCTTCGACCTCGTACCGTGAAGGTTTGAAGAATGGAACAGAGCTTTTTCCTCACATCTTCAGCTCTTGGATGCCGTTTGATAAATACACTTCACCAGGCTCGTGGGTCACAGTTTTGTGGCACGTTGCGCTGTGTGCATACGGAGCTGGTATAATGGCAGCGTACGATACCATTATTATGGTGATAATGGTGTTTTTTGGAGGAAAATTTGAACTGCTGCGAGAAAGATGTAGTCACATTTTTGACATGAATGATCTAGAGAACCATTACCAGGTAGAACAAAGAATCCAAGAGATCCATAACATACATGTTCTTTTGATGAAGTAAGTTATTTCATTTTAATTAAACAACTACTTTTCTATTCCTTCTGTATCATGTGATTACTTCTGTTATCAATAACTGAATGGTCGATGAAACTTTTTTTGAAATGAACTACTTTCTCATATTTACCCTATCCTAAATATAGGTTTATATATTTTAGTTTTAGTATGAACTATATATATTGTATGTACAAAAGTTGTTTTATAGTATATTGTAACCCTAGTTTATACTTTATAATGATTCTGTATAACCTAAGTACCAATTAGAGATACAACACTGTACTTTTCTGTCAAAATACATGCAGACTTGGGTTCAACGACCAGCACTAAAGTGCTATCATAAATGACAGCAATGTGAAGTAGATATATTAAATAATATATCCTGTATAAGAACGAAAAAAATAATAAATATAACATAAAAACAACATTAAAACAATTAACCCATAAAATCAAAAATTTTCTAAGATCTTCATAGTCTGGTCATTCCAACGCATCTCCATTTTTGCAATTATTCGTTTGCATCTCTGGATACTGGACGACTATTGTTTTGATCGAAATCAATGTATACAACTTTAACTTGGCAATGTTCAAAATAGTCTTTTTTTAATCTCCACTAAAATATTATAATGACTCTAGCTATCATAATAGATACTTGTTGAATGACATTTTAAGAAAATATGATATTATTTCCTCTTAAACTACTTCTTCAAAAAATTCAAGATATATTTAGTTAAATGAATTCTATTTATAAAATTTTAAACAGTATCTGATAAAAAAACGTAACCTTTTTTTTAAAGTAAATAATATCATGTACTATATATAATTCTCACTTTAACGTATAAATTAACTTTTATTCTTCTTTTCAAAAATTTTCAAATATTAAATATTTTTAATATACCAGTATTTTTATCGATATTTCCGCGGCGCTCTCTTTACCATTACAGCCGGACGGCAACTGTTTTGTAACATATGAGTTAACAAGTTAAATATCAAATTAAAGGAAATTATTCCTTCTTTATCTTTAAGTATATATTTTTGAATAAATTTATTTAACCTTTACCGATTTTTCAGATATTCAAGGCTCTTTAATTCATTATTATCACCAGTAATGTTTTTATACGTGGTGATGTGTTCCTTAATGCTGAGTGTGAGCGCGATGCAACTTACTGTAAGTAATATTTTAAATTAATTTAATTGAATAATGTAATTATTAAAAAAATACCCTTTTTGTAGTCAGCGACAAACGCCACCCAGAAACTTTTGATGGCTGAATATCTGATTTTCGGTATAGCGCAGTTATTTTTATTCTGTTGGCACAGCAATGACGTTCTTATCAAAGTAAGTTTTTCGGCAAGCCCTATAAAATCAATGGGACAAAAATTTTAAAAATATATCTCCAGAGCCAGCAAGTGCGGATGGGGCCTTACGAGAGCAACTGGTGGGCTACGAGTTCGAAGCAATCCCGCAACGTACTGACTCTGGTGGGACAGTTGAGTTTGGTGCACACGTACACGGCCGGTCCCTTTACGCAACTTACTTTATCAACTTTTATAATTGTAAGTGTTTAAGACTTAATAATAAGACAAGTTTTAAATTTTATCCCTTATGACATTGTAATAGTAATGAAATATTCCTTTCAGATCCTAAAGGGCGCCTACAGCTATTATAGTCTGTTAAGAGAAGTCCACAGCACAGATTATTAAACAAAAATAATAAGTTTACTACTTTGTATTTATTACATTTAAGATAAATATCACGATTATTATTAGATATATTGTGATGCACATTTCAATAACAATGATTGTCCTGCACTTAACATCTCTAAACATTACCAAGTCACGGTAATTGGATTTGATAATTGATATTAACAAAATAAATATTATTAGAGTTAACATTAGACGAGGGAAGAGGAGAGTAAAGGTATTTTCATTTTAAGAAAACACCTCTTAGAATACGTAATTATGTAGAAGTGTCAACTTAATACATTTTTTCCTAAATAAACATTTGCTAAAAATGTCACATCGAGTTTTATTCGCGCCTCAAGTTTCAATAGTTGTCAAAAACTATACATCGCTATTAATTCTCGAACTGTTTTAGTAAGTCGCACATTTGACCGCTCGTAAGCTAACCCAGGGCTTAAAAACGTATGTAAATCTTAAAACGTATGTAAGCTTAAAGTTGGGCAATCAAGTCCAATTTTAAGCGCTCTATTTGATCCCAAAAATGGCGAACTATAGGTATAATCGAATCACAAGTTCGCTAACAGTTCACTAATATTTTTACTATGCGACATTAGTAACTTTAGTAAGCAAGCACAACAAGTAGTGCTTGGAAGAGTGGTTTTTTTTTTTTTTTTTTTTTTTTGCTGTCTCTGCTGTTAGCCCTACTGGCCATGACAGCGTCACCAGTGGGTTGGAAGAGTGGATAATGACATGCTTGCATAACATCGATCAGCCCAATACAACTCCACATACTTTATACTACCAATGTCACTTAATCATATACCGTTGTACATATTCTTTATCTTTATATATCTATCAATTTATAGAAGTAAGTCATTTATTTACTTATGAATTATTATTTATTAAGTTGGGGCTAGTTCACTTCAGGTTTTGTACTTAGGGTATTGTAGAAGTTAAATGCTTATATAGGATACGTAATATATGATTTTATTGTCGATTGAATATTTTTATATTATATAGATTACAGTAATTCACTTTAAATACTATCTTTATTTTTATGAGAACCTACCTTGTCGCGAGTGAGGGAGACGGCGCGAGTAACTTTCCTAGTTACACGTCACAGCAAGGGTAAAATTATCTTTTTTTAAAATGTACTATGCTTCTAAATTTCCTGCTTGTCGCATCTTAATTTATACTTATTAAGTTACATCAATGAAAGATATAATTTATTGTTTAAATAAAAATAAATTGATAACGTCATAACGACATTTAAGGACAGACAATTTGTTTTGTTTTTTAATGCTGTAAGATGCCGATGAAAATGAATATAACTTTAATATATTAGGTACATATATCAAAATACTATAAAAGATATATTGTTTGTTGAGACATGTAAAATGTTTGTCAAATTTATTTATTATTCAGTGCCATCTGTTATGAAGTAGATCAGTTGCAGAATAGACATAATTATAATTATTTATTTGGCCAAACGCCACATTCTATCTGTCATGAAAACCTTTAAATTATTATATACGTTATTTATTTTTAGTTACTCAAAACTACTACAACATGAAAAATGTTAACCGTTGTGCATATAGATGGCATCTATAATAATTCTATATAGTTTTAAAGTTCGATCATCCAGTTTTTGTTTGATATATAATAACATACTCGTAATGACTAAGTTTCAATCAAACAAACATAAAATCAATTAATTATAAAGATGTTAGGACGCAATTTTATTCTAAGTCCTTTAATTCGTTTCTAAATAAACATAAAATGAAAATATATAAATTTAATATTTAAAGTGGTTTAATCTCATGATCATGTGCATAAAGCTCTTCAGTCGAAAACTTATTATTATGTCACACCGTGTAGCCAGTAGCTATAAATTGAAAATTCATAGTTGCCAGTTTTTATTACTAAATAGGTAACAAATACCAATCTCAATATTAAGAATCGTTAGTCGTTATAAATAATAAATTAAAAACCATCAAACAACAAGAAATCTAAAAAAATAAGTTCAAAATTATAGTAACAAAAATGTTAAATATAGTTCTGCTTAATATTTACGGTTATCTGCCGTACTTGTTTGTAAAAAAAAGCCTATCAACTGCACCTATGACCTAGCTCGCCTTTTAAGTTTTGACATCTTTCTCTTTAGTCTTTTGTGGATCTTTATTTTAATTGCCGACGACATATTTATCGTTTTAATACAAACATTTACAGGAGAGCATATAAATAGATCAATTTGTAGAGTGATAAACAGAATTCGTATTAAATAAATCGTTTCAATGCGGCGCGCGAGAGTTCAATAAACTTGTTAGTCAGGTCTGCACGGAGGCCTTTTAGAAATGTCATTGGTTATTGGTATTTATAGCGAAGGTATAGTCATTTTCTAGTAAACTTTCTGTGTTCTAATTAGTGATAAACTGTTTGATATGGATAATCAAACAAATCAAGAAAGGACCGTACCTATTCAATATGTACGTGGATCGCGAGCTTTTCGACAATTTAAAAATCCTCCTCAGCCTCATATGTGCATTCAGGATACAATAAGAGATACAACAGAAAAATTATATATAAATGTTCTGGGATGGCAAAAAATCGCAAATCCCAAACAATACTCTGATCCAATTCCACTGTATGGTGGCATGCAGGTGAGTTATTTATATTATCTTCATTCAAAATTCCGCGTTTCAATTGATAGACTTATATTTATTGCATTAATATTTTTTTCTAGGTACATCAAGGGTGTGGTCCAAACAGTAATAGGCCACCTCTACTAGTATTTGCTGTTATGGTAAATCCAGACATTTTAAAGGCTAATGGAAAAAATGCTTCAAACCCAACGGTAATTAACACAATTTAGATTAGACAATACTTTATTTAAATACATATTACTCCTGTTATGTGTATATTAATTGATAAAACTTACAACATTTTTTTATTTAGTTGAATAATCGATCAATTATCCTTATAGTCCATTTTTTTTTTTCATTTTTATAAAAATAATAAGTTATTGAATTAAAACTGCTAAACTATGGAATAGATTATTGGAGAACTTTACTCTCATTAAAAGGTTTTTAGAGAATAGTTAGGTCTTAATAATATTAATAAATAACTGAAAACTTTTTAAAAATGTTTTCAAAAAAATGGTTTAACTTGCCATTTTCTGCTTTTTTTCCTAACATTTTCTTAAATATATACTCCAAAATTATCTTTAGATAACTTCTGGTGGGATAATATATTTTTCTCTTTATTTTAAATTTATTATTTGGAAAACAATTTCAATAGTATTAGGTAAACTATTTTGGTCTCAAGTAGCTATATACAAATAACTGTTTTTATGTTTTTGTAGAGTTTTTAGTGTTTTTACTTATCATTATTTAAACTTTTTTGTATTTTAGCTAAATAAATTTTGTTATAGTTTGCTAATGCATAGTCAACATTATTCAGGATGTCTTGACATAAGAATTGTCCTAAGTCGATCCAATTTTTCAAATACAATTCTTAATATTTCATTTATTTATTTCTATGAAAATTATTTCCTATCTTAAAACAGTATTTTATGTAATGTACATCAGTACGTAATACAAATATTTTAAATATTGTTACAGGATCGGGAAGCTCTTGTCAGTTTGCTCTGTGATTTCGTAGAGGCAATGAACCCTGGACTGGCGCTGGCAAGGAACCCAATTATTATGAAAGACAAAGATATTGCCGGAGAGCTGAAGGATGTATGGCTTGCAGTCCAGAACAAGAGAGAACGGGAGAAAGGACTCAATCAAGATGTTATGTACAAGGTATTATACATACTTACTACTTTGTTCTAAACTTATACCATAAGGAGGAAGTACTAAAAATATGAAATTGACCCTAAATCTATATTTAAATATTTTACATTATTTTAGGTACATACATAAAGGTATGGTTTTTATTTGCATACTTCACTTTTACAAGTTATTTAATATTTTCACACCTTTTGGTTATTATAGCTAAAACAAATAATATTTATTTTCAAAATAATATTTTATACAAAATTAATTACAGGTTTATGACATCGATGGAATTGGAAATGAGGAAGTCATGGATGACGATCAGGCATTAAGAAATTGCCAGCAAAATGACAATGGCTCGCCAAACAGAATACAAAATTCTGACAAAAAGAATATTGTCAAATCATCAAAACAAATACTTAAGAATGCCGGTCAGAAATCTGAATTTGATTCAGGGATGAATAACTACCAGCTGAATCAGATCCACTCGAGTAGAGACAACGCCGATACCACATACTGCACTCCAGTCTATGGCCAGATAGTATCAAGCAGAGAAAATCACAACCAAATCAACGATATTCAACAGAAGTTTGCATCAAACGAAACAACAAAACCCTCAAGTTCGTTTAAGAAAGACTATCAAACATCACACGGAAAATCAACCCCGGGGTGGGACGAGTTCTCCAAACGCGACTTGCCCCCAAAGTCAAGTGAAAAACACAAACCAAAAAGTGATAAGACAAACAAGCCTATCAGCAACGGCAAGTCACATTTTGACTTTTACCCAGTGTTTGACAATAAGACATCAATTAGCAACAATACCAATTACATTGATGCGGACAAAAATACAGTTATAGATCAAGAAATAAATGAAGACAATTCTAAAATAATTATAGACCCAATGCAGAAATTAGTTCTGCATTCGACTGATAACAAAATATGTGATAACAAAACAAGTGCTCTCAGCTCATTTAGCTCATAATTATCGTAGCTTTTACAGACAACTTTTGTACGGTATGTATTGGCTTAGTTTACGAGATATGTATTAAAGGTATGTAGAGAACAATTTTACGGTGGCTAGTCAGGTTATGGACAATAGATACAGAGTAGTTAATGGAATAGTATTTTCAGTGTATATCTTATTTGCTTAGGCCCGGTAAATTAATGACCAAACCATGGTGATTTTTGTATACATGTTGTTCCCAGTTATCGGCACCACGAGAATGATGTATCGTAAGAATAGTTGCATGCGTGAGTGCGAAAGACATAACGGTTGTGTATTTTTCTTAGTAATTTATAAACCAACGATCTTATTGAACACTATATATTGTATAATGATAATTTTTGTATATTGCTATATTTTTCATTGTTGCCAATTTTATAAAAAATATTAAAGTCAGACGGCAAAATATAATTGAAAATAAAGTAATTGCTCATTTAAAGTTTTTTAAAGTTGTTCAATCTTTGATGTAGCCATAATTTGCATTCGAGAGTTGCTTGTTATTGAAATGATCTCTTAATAATTGTAAGATATTGTTATTCTATTCATAATTCTATGTGAATTTTACCCGTGAATATCAAACACTGCCAAGTGATGCTTCATTCCCTCATCACATGTAATTGTCACTCCACTTTGTCTTGATTATCAAACCTTTAAAGAATATATTAAATGTTTATTACATATATTATATTGAGATAGTTTATCCATTAACAATTTAATAATATTATTCACATGTGCAATTTATTGTATTGCTTTGAGGTCAGAATTACTATTTCTCTTACTCTCTTAAGGGTTAGAAAGATTATTTGAACTTTGTTCACACAAGACTTGTGACATTCAATATTGTATGGGAATTTTATAACATTGAAAATATAAATTTTTAAAACAATGGAATAAATTGTAAAGATCTGATTGATAAATCTTCAATATAATCTCTTGCATATAACATTCCATAACATTAAGATATACCTATTTTTGTAATATGGATCCCGGCCTCAATGATTTCTGGTACAAACATACCACACATATACTTTAATATATAATTTAATCAATTTATTTGCGGAAATTCTTAATCTTTGTTCTCTGACAGCAACTTACCTTATCAAGTAATGGCATGAAATATATTGAAGATAAAATCTTTTATGTAATTCTGACCGTATGATTATCTGTATGAGTTTTCTCAAATTATAACACCACAAGGCAGTTTTATTGTTGATGTAATTTAATAAAAATAATAATAGAAGATATAACTCATGCGAGATGTATTAAAAACAGGTGAGGCTCCGTTGTAATTCTGATGCATGTCATACATTCTCAATACATACATACATACATACATTTTTGCATTTATTTTTTTGTCATATTGTAAGTCTTTTTGTATATATTTTTTGACGTGGCACTTTTAATGTTTAGATTTAGTTAGATATTTTATGAAGTATTTTTGATTTTTAAGCAATTATAGATTTTATATAGCCATAAATTACGCAGTTGTTAGTATCTGTTCCTTTGCTACTAAAAGCTTTCTGTAATTTTAGTTTTAATCGATTTATCATTTTGTAGCCTCATATTATGATGTAGCTAGTCTTATATTTGCAATATTATCTTACAATAGCATTTATTCATTTAATGTAGTAACAATTATGAACAATTGTCGAAACTCGTCGAATAATTTAGTGTCAAACTTATCTGTCCTATTATTTTATGTCCCTAGAACATCTGTACGTTGTACTTACGATTATGATTATAAAGGAATTAAATATCGGATCTCTTGTTTACCTACAGTATTTAAAATTACATGTCATTTACAAGACTGGTTCGCTTTGTTTTATTTAATCCTTAAACTTCTATCCCGTATTTTCATCCTTGATATGTGCGGTCAATGACCTTTCAGACGCCGACGCGAATGGGACAGGTCGTGGTCGGTATTACCCACTGCTATGGGCCACTCGATGGTGACAAATTTTAGTATAATAATAACAATTTGCAGCGCAGGTTCTTTTTAAATGTGTTAAAGGTTATCGTAATCCACTAAATAGTCCCTTATGGTTTTGTTGTCTGCTCGTCCGTCAGTCCGCAGTCTCAGACTCTCAGCTGTAACTCGGCGTGTCAACCCACAATAATCACGCCGATAACGTGGTAGAAAAAAGATTTGAATAATTGTTTTTTTGGGCTAGTTCTTTTAAATCTATAGTGGCTTTTCTTTCTTGAGTAACACATGATTTGGGGCATCGCTAGATAGGTCTTTAAAAATATAGCGGGTATGTAAATACAGCTTTTTTTCACATTTAAGTGTCCTCCAGCTATATGGTATATTATAGCTTTATATAGCTATTTACGATACTAGCAAATGTAGCAAATTTAAAAAGAAAATTAACTGCAAATTTATAGTATATATTTCTGTGCGCTTTTTAGAATAGTTTAAAAAGACTTCGGATTGACTGACATATCTGATTCCAGACCAAGAATGAAATAAAATATGTGAAATTAAATTTGAATACCAACTTTTAAAGAAAAATTTTATTCATTGCCGGTCGCACAATCCCTACTTCTTTATTAAAATCCTTAATTTTTGTAAATAAAAAATTAACACTTCATACTTTTCTCATTTCTAAATAAAAAAAATTAATATATCTACATATACTTAAATTAAAGTTAGTCAATAAGTTATTTTTATTCCAAGCTAACTCAATTAATCAATAGTGAGGAGTCAAAAATGGATGATTTTAAATCTTATTAGATATACTAGAGGCAAATTTTAGATACTTGGTATATTATTTAGGTAGAAAAAAAGGAAATATATTATATAAACAAGATACAAAAAATAAAAGACTTTATTATGATAATCACTTAAATTACATTGTATTATAACACTAACATTTTAAGAGTTCTAAATGTCCGGGCTTGGGTTTAAAGTATAATAAACATAATTATCATAGACATGGTTTTCAAATATATCTATTTTAAATTACTAAAAAGATCTAAATTTAAGATCTAAATATCACTGCTGCAACTTTAAAGCATCCTTATTACTATTTAAAAAAAAACAATTATATTAATATTCTTGTGAAGAACCAATAGTTGTAGTATTATGGTTCTTGTGAGAAGTTTTTTTAGGTAATAACTGAGGCTCAATTTTAGGCATGACACCACCATTTGATATTGTTACACCACTCAACATTTTGTCCAGTTCGTCATCATTGCCTATAGCAAGCATTATGTGTCTTGGAGATATTCTAAAACAAACACAGTTATCAAAATAATTATTTAAAATGCACTCTTTAATAATTCAATATTCCATTAAGGCTACTACAATATTACCCACCTTGCCCTACCATTATCTTGAGCGGCTTTCGCAGCCAGTTCTAATATTTCAGCAGAAAGATATTCAAGCACTGCTGAAAGATAAACTGCTGCGCCGCACCCAATTCGCCGAGCATATTGACCCTTTCGAAGAATTCTATGTATTCGTCCCACAGGAAATGTGAGACCGGAACGTTTACTTTTGGTTTTAGATTTTGTTTCGGCTTAAAAATGGTAATATAGTTAGAATCCATCTAAGGCAAATTTATAAGGCATTTGTTAAAATATACTTACCAATCTCGCGACCAGACATTTTAATTATTTAAAATAAATAGTCTATGCAGCTGAACACAACTACAAAACAAATTTCATAAAACAGTATTTCATAAAAGACAATAAACAGTGGATGGCAATTTCTGTTAGGTAAAAAAAGTATTAACTCAATCTTCAATTAAAAATTTTCAAACAACTAAACTACGAAGTACGAAGACACCAGTTTAAAGGCGGGAAAATATCTAAATATCATTTCGTTAAACTATTTAGCGATTACTGCTTTGGCTTCTAGGTAGGTCTTTTTAAAAGTGTTTGAAAATGAAAACACGATTTATTTTTGGTATTTCTTATAATTTAAATAAAAAAATAAAATATTAAATTTGTCTACCGATTGTATATATTGATGTATGGTATTTTTTAGTCACTAAGAAAAAGTTTTTAGCCAAAACTTTAAAATGGAAAGCCGAATATCCTCATGATTATTGGTTATAAAAATGTCAAAAAGCTGTTACTTCAGAAGGGTTATTAATTTTTTTAAATAACAGCGTTCTTTTTGCCGTACAGATTTTAAAGTGGTCAAGGTCGTTTTTTAAATCATATTTGACGTTATTGATATAATTGGTCTTACGATTTATAAATAGAAAGTTCTTATTATTATTCCTATTTTTTTTTTCATACAATCCGTCACAGCATCAAAATTTTGACTCATGAAAAAAGATTGTACTGGTTGTAAAAAGAAGTCGTTGTTGGTGGACTGATTCAAATGTGAATATAACTGAGGCATTGAACTTACCGACGAATAATGTAATATATATAACAGAGAAGATAATTTGGGACAAAGATATCATAAACCGACCGGTCCTAACGTACCTCGAGGATCACCAGTTGATCAATGACCGGCAGTATGGCTTTCGCCATGGTCGATCAGCTGGTGATCTTCTGTTATACCTCACTCACCGTTGGGCAACGGTTATTGAAAGCAAGGGAGAGGGTCTGGCAGTTAGTCTGGATATGGCAAAAGCCTTCGATCGTGTATGGCACAAGGGGCTTCTTTCGAAGCTACCTTCCTATGGGCTTCCCGAGAGTTTATGCAAGTGGATAACCAGCTTCCTCACTGGGCGGAGCATACAGGTCGTTCTCGACGGTTTTTGCTCGGACCCCAAGCCCGTGAACGCTGGTGTACCCCAAGGCTGCGTGCTATCCCCAACTCTGTTCCTCCTGCACATCAATGATATGTTGGATATTTCCAACATACATTGTTATGCGGATGACAGCACTGGGGATGCGGTATATTCCGGTCGTGCAGGTCTCTCTTGGGAAAACGTCGATGAGTGCCGAAAGAAACTTGTGTCTTCAATAGAGACTTCCCTGGGGATGATCTCTGAGTGGGGTGAACTGAACCACGTTCAGTTCAATCCCGACAAGACACAGGTTTGCGCGTTTACCACTAAGAAAACCCCATTTGTCGTATCACCGCTCTTCGAGAGCACTCCTCTTATTGCCTCGCCAAGTATCAGAATACTGGGTCTCGACATTTCGAGCGACTGTCAGTTTCGTGGTCATCTGGAGAGCAAGGCCAAGTTGGCCTCGACGAAATTGGGAGTGATCAATAGAGCGAGGCAGTATTTCAAACCTGGCCAAAGACTTGCGCTCTACAAGGCGCAGGTCCGGCCACACATGGAGTACTGTTCTCATCTCTGGTCCGGATCACCCCAATATCAGCTTCTACCATTTGACCGCGTACAACGGAGAGCCGTTCGGATTGTCGGGGACCCGGTGCTCTGCGAACGGCTGGACTCTTTGGCATTGCGTAGAGACGTGGCTTCTTTGTGCGTCTTCTACCGCATTTACAACGGGGAGTGTTCCGAAGAACTATTCGATCTGATGCCTACCGCCGAATTTCACCACCGCACAGCTCGCCATCGCCTCCTTTACCATCCATACCACCTGGATGCGTGGCGATCTTCAACTGTGCGGTTTTCAAGGACTTTCTTCCCACGTACCACTCAAATGTGGAACGAACTTCCTTCGGCGGTATTTCCAGATCGATACGACATGGGTACCTTCAAAAAAGGCACATATTCGTTTCTCCAAGGCCGGCAACGCTCTTGTGTATCCTCGGATGTTGCAAGAGTCCATGGGCGGCGGTGATCACATATTAACGGTGACCCGCACGCTCGTTTGCCCTCCTATAACATAAAAAAAAAAAAAAAAAAAAAAAAAAAAAAGAGTACCGAACAAAAAATGCAAACAGCACCCGAGATTTCGCGAGCGCAGCGAGTCGAAATTGAGGGTTTGTTGGCGCCACTAGTTTTTTTTTTAATCTGTATTTAAAGTTTTTAGCTTAGCGTTGTTGGAACGTGAATGATCTGCTTTGCCACCAACATTAGCGGAACAAGACCTAAAATTTTGGATAGTTTGACAGTTGTTGATAGTTTGACAGTCAAACGTCAAACTTTTGATAGTTTGACAGTTCTATGTGTCAATTTCGATCGAAACCCGAATCGGCAATTATATATATATGATAGTGATTTCCTGAATTCTGAATTCTCGTTACTACATGTTGTTGTTTTCTGCTACCGGCAGCGTGACTTTTAAAGTTATTTATTTTGTAATTTGTAGACAATTGATTTAATACAGAATTGTTAAAATATTATATTGCTTGTATTAAAAATCCTTTGTTTATTAAATATTTAAGCCATTATTGTTATTGTAATTTCATCAAAACGTAGGTTATCTACATATTATAACGTTGTTTGGGATTGAATAGTAATTTATCAAAATAATGAGAGGCGGTCATCGAAGTGGTCGCGGCTTCAATCGTGGTAATAGAGGATTTAGAGGTTCAAGAGCAAATTTTTGTAATTCACGTGGTGATAGACAGAATAACTTTGAATACAAAAACTTCTATAAGCAATCGCAGCCAAAACGAGACGTGCCAACCAAACGCCTATCTGAAAATGATATTTGGGTTACAGAATATATAAGTGAACATGAAGGATTCAATGGAATTATTAAATCAAGGTACATTCTCAAAACTTGTAATAAAAATATTTATAATTTATTAAAAGTATGCTTTTTTTATAGTTAACAAATACTTCTTGATATAAGAGTAGAGACATGTTCCTATTCCAGTTTTATATACTATTAGTATATAAACAATCATAGTACACTACACCAATTAGAATTTTAATAATTACTAGGAATTTGTATATTTTTCCATAAGATTCTCAGACTTTCAAGTATCAGAAATAAATGAGGCGGGTGAAATAGCACAGTTGACTGATGAGTCTCCACCAGAGCTGCCATCAGAGGAGTCAGTTGAGGATGATGAGGACCTGCTCCTCAATAAGTATAATTTAGAGATTTTACCTATGGAGACCTGGGACAGTATAAACAAATTGGCTGTATCAACTGAACAAACGGCTGAAAAAATTGAAGTTAGTTAAAATTTTTTTTTTACATTCTCTGTTGTTATAAAGTTTCAATTTATTTTATTCCTGAATAATGTTTGTATAAAATGTCATGATGAGACGGTAGGAAGTGAAAATGTAAAATACTGGTAGTCTCTTGTGAATAATAACAATTCTATATGTTAGTTTTTTATTGTTCCAAGTTTAATTCCAGGTAGATGTATCAGGCATGTCTAAGGAACATCGGACTAAGATCCACGAGGCTGTTAAAAAAGCATTTGGCGAGAGCATAATTGGCAGCACAGTTACAGTTGAAGACAAGAAGTTTGTCACTTTTACTAAGTTCCGCCGAGGAGGTAAGTTATTCAAATTCAAAACTTTTATTAATGTGTTACACCCCTTAAATAAAATAAATAATGTCAAATAAAAACAAAGAAAAAACAATTATATTAAAAGACATAAACTAAATGATAATAAAAAAAACAAAAAGAAGATAATGTCATAAAAATACAGTTACAATAACAACAAAAAATATAATAATAAAAATACTTAGAATCAACATGAGTGGTCTCTCATAATACTCATAATATATTTAGCTTAAAAGTAACTGCATAAAGATGAAACGTCATAAATTGGATAATACTCAGCTAAATTAGATAATACTCAGCTACATTAGATAATACCCAGATATAGTAGATAATACTCAGCTATATTAGATAATACCCAGTTATAGTAGATAATACTCAGCTATATTGGATAATACTCAGTTATAGTAGATAATACTCAGCTACATTAGATAATAGCCAGTTATAGTAGATAATACTCAATTATAGTAGATAATACTCAGCTACATTAGATAATACCCAGTTATAGTAGATAATACTCAGCTATATTGGATAATACTCAGCTACATTAGATAATACCCAGTTATAGTAGATAATACTCAGCTATATTAGATAATACTCAGTTATAGTAGATAATACTCAGCTATATTAGATAATACTCAGCTACATTAGATAATACCCAGTTATAGTAGATAATACTCAGCTATATTAGATAATACTCAGTTATAGTAGATAATACTCAGCTATATTAGATAATACTCAGCTACATTAGATAATACCCAGTTATAGTAGATAATACTCAGCTATATTAGATAATACTCAGTTATAGTAGATAATACTCAGCTATATTAGATAATACTCAGCTACATTAGATAATACCCAGTTATAGTAGATAATACTCAGCTATATTGGATAATACTCAGCTATATTAGATAATACTCAGCTACATTAGATAATACCCAGTTATAGTAGATTATACTCAGCTATATTGGATAATACTCAGTCATATTAGATAATACTCAGCTACTTTAGATAATACCAGGTAATAGTAGATTATACTCAGCTATGTTAGATAATCCCCGGCTATATTATATAATACTAATATACTTGGCAATACTCAGCTATATTAGATAAACTCGGCAATTTTATATAATACTCATAGGTATTAGATAATACTCTCCTTTTGTTTTCAATGAGTTATTAGTGTAGCTTTTTTTAACACTTATGTTTTTTATAATGGTAAGGAAACAAAATATTTAAATGTGTTTCAGTGAGGTTTGACAACCGCATTAAATGGGTTTGGGGTGGAGAATATGTACATTTTGTGGTGTACAAGGAGAACTGCGACACAATGGAGGCTGCGTCACTTCTCGCTCAGAGAATGCATGTTAAGTAAGTATCTTTTGGTTGACTTAATCAATACTCTTCATTTAAAGATATCTACATCTTTATTGCACCTTATAGTATACTTAAGTAAATAAAACATAATATATGTTAAGGCACAGAAAATTAGCACTAATAATCATTTGTTCTTTCTCACCAACTTCTGCTCCCCTGTTTTAAACTAACGTTTAAACTAATATTTAATCCACGATTTCTTAGACAAAGAGTTGATCATTTTTGTTTGATCTCAATATATATATTTATTTCTTTTCAGTACTTCAATGCTGGGTTATGCCGGCACAAAAGACAGACGAGCCAAAACCAGCCAGTGGTTCAGCATCCGTCGGTTCGAGCCACGTCGTATATCCGGAGCAGCGCAACCCAACCGACTGCCGCGAGTGCGGGTTGGAAACTTCTGCTTCAAGGACTACCAGCTCAAACTAGGAATGCTCACCGGAAACAAGTATGCTACTAAAACATATTATTTTATTTTTTTTAATTTTAATTATATCATTTATAGAAGGTTTATTCAGCATAGCTCTCGATAAAGGGACAAAAATATTTGAGAAATAACCAATGTAGCCCTTGATTAAGGGAGAAAAATATCTGGTAAACAAGTTCATGTAAATATCTAGTAAATATCCTGTAAATTAATTTAAATGATGATGATGATGATGTCATTTATGGAACATTTGACTATAAACCTCTCGATAAAGGGAGAAAAATATTTTGTAAACAAGTAATCAAGTTCAAGGTAAATATTCTGTAAATAACATTACTATGCTGTCAGGGATACAGCATAGTAATGTTATTTACAGAATATAATATAATATGTTTTTATCATCTTTAATATGGTCTAGTGTATCGTAGATTCCGCATCTGTCTCCGCAACGTGCAGTCCCCGGACGCGTGCGTGGACAACGCGTGCACGCTGCTACGTCACAACGGGTTCGTCAACTACTACGGACTGCAGCGGTTTGGATCGCGGATTGACGTGCCCACGCACGAGATCGGACTTAAACTGCTTCAAGGGAACTTTAAAAAGGTTTAAGAGTCAAATATATAGATTCTAGTGATATGCACTAGTCAAGCGGTGGATAAGTTAATGTTCACATCACACAATGATATTTTGTAATAAGAAAACCTCCTCCAAAGAATTTTCCTTATAGATTCTGAGGTTTACATGCATGTAGTGTTTGTATTCTGAGTTAAGTTAAAATGCTGTTTAGTTATGTCTATTGTTTTGATATTCAGGCAATCGATAGCATCCTGAAAGAGCGATCCGAGGGCGCTCTAAGCACGGCCCTGCAGTACTACGCCAAGGGCGATCTGCGCACCGCCCTCCGGCATATCCCGCCGCGGGAGGCCACGCCCGAAGCGCGACTGCTGCGCGCCCTGGCGGCCAGACCCAACGACCTCATTGGAGCCCTGCATCAGGTAGGTGAAGCTGTACTGACTCTACTGTCTATAGTTGTCATAGAGTGTTCGAAATTTAATAATAAATGTGACTCAGTCCACTTTAACTGATGCTTCATATAAGTCAAGATCATGATTAAAACTAACTTGGTGTTTTGTTTCGCAGGTGTCTCGGAACTGTCGCCTGCTGTACATACATTCATATCAGTCCTTGATATGGAACCGTGCGGCCACGCACCGCCTACAACGCTCCAGGACGCCCTTGGTTGGAGATCTCGTGCCTTTGGAGCCAATTACGTTAATAGCTGAAGGTAGTATAAATAGGTTTAATCAAATATAAAGGAAAATATGTATTAATAACGATATCTTATTTTGCAGATGATTTAGAGGAGGATTCGGACAGCGATGACAATGAAATTATTACAGATAATCAAATTGAGTCGAGTGACACAAATAAAAGCGCTATTGACAAACCAGATGACACAAGTGGCACAGACAACGTTATCAGTAGTGAGAGTGATAAAGTGGACAAAAAGAAGGGGAATACCCCCAAAAAAGTGATACCAGTGAAAACTTTAACAGAAGAGGACATAGAGAGTGGAAAATACAGCATCTTTGATATAGTGTTGCCATTGCCCGGATACAGTATAGAGTATCCTCCAAATATGAGAGATTTTTATGAAGAGTTACTGACGAAAGATGAGTTGAAGATGGATATGAAACATAAGTATAAGTACGTCTGGGACTAGGGACTACTATTATTAATATAAATTTATTGACAGTTAACATTATCCTAACTGTAAACCTTGTTATCCATATGTATTGATAGAGAAGTGATATTGCGATTTATATTATATGTTTTATTGTTTGTCCCCAGGTCGTACAACCTGAGCGGTGGGTACCGTCACGTGGTGGCGCGCGTCACCAACATGTCGTGGAGGTGTGTGAGGTACTCCCGACCCACCGAGGACCTCATACACTCCGACGCAGACACGCTGGACGGAGTCAAGCATAATGTGGCCGAAGGTAGCGGGAATTATCCGTGTGTGTGTGTGTGTGTTTGCGTGCGTGCGTGCGTGAGTGAGTGCTGCGTGCGTGCGTGCTTGTGTATGTGTGATACGACAACTTCATGATGTCATATCTTATTGTGTTATTATGTATTTTCGTTTACCTTGCGTATATGTTTGTAGGCAATTAATTATGATCTTAATAAGATTTTATAAATATAAATTTATCGCTAAATATTATTATTGTTACTGATTTTGTTTATCATTATTTAGATGGTAAATACAAAGCGCTGCTACTGACGATGACTTTACCTACGAGTTGCTACGCCACAATGGCGCTACGGGAACTGCTACGGGTGGACACGTCCAGTGACGTACAGGCGCTACAAAATGATTATCACGTCGATAAGGAAGCTGTAAAGAGGAAAGTGGACGATGATGATGGTGATAACAATGTTAATGATGACGATGATACTAAGAAAAGTAAAGTTGATGAATAAAATGTTTATGAATATTGTGTTTTATTTTTACTTCAATACGTATGTGAATATATAGATTTGAAGAGTTTGTAGAAGTGTCTCTAACTACTAAATGATGTTTACAGAACTATAAATTTATACTACTACTAGATTACTGTATATATTAAATGCTTAGGAATATATTCTTTTCGAGATAGACAGATATTTTATATACGTAAGTATTATATTAGTTACTTTCTACTTACTTTAGATTCAAAGATTATTTTATTTACCGAATTTTATATCTTTAATTGAAAATAGGACAATTAGCCCCAAAAGTAAAGTGTCTCCATTTTTTTAAATTTCTACTTTCTAACAAATAAAGAGTATTTTTGGAAAAATTTTAGTTAAGATTCAAAATTCGTAGCAATATTTTTTTTATCATGAATTATCGTAAGGATGTGAAATGAACACTGGATACTATATTATATGTAACTATTATACTGGATACAATAAAACAGATGTTAATTCTGGAGGATTCTAGAAGTAGATATTTTATTCACAGCGATAAAAATGTATTAATCACATTTAACTAAAATAATAATGAAAAATACAATATAATTACTATAAATAACATAACATCACAAGAGATGGTAACAATATTGTGAAGTAACGCAGGGGTAATATAATAAAGGATATAATTTAAAATCGAGATCTAGTGGTCGGTGGGGACATGGCGTAGGGCCACAGGCCCTGTTGCTTTACCAGTCCATTGATTCCTAACTCGTTGAGTCCAGATAAGTCGACCGGTCTTGGGACTAGTCCTACCGGTCGGTGTGACGCGCTGTGGGCCCGAAGTTCGCCGGGGGTGGGAAACGAGCGTGGGCATACTATGCATTTGTGGGGTTTATTCTAGACATAAAACATTATTAATTAGAGTATCGTCAATGTGGGCTTAGTTCTAACAGCTAAGGTACTAGTAAGTAATATATTTTTAAAGTTATGTAAAATTTAATTTGTAATAAATATTATAAGATCTGAAGAAGAAAGACCAAATGTTTTTGATAATTTCTGATCATAGATGTAGATAACTCTGCTACTAATTACTACTAATTACTATAAATTAAGCAGAAATCAAATGATTACAAACTTCACAAAAAGTATTCAGAGAAACGAATTCTGCACGAGATCAGCTAAGTGCCCAGGCATTGCACTCAATGGTGGTGTACTTTTGCTTATGTACTGGCCTAGTTTACAAGTCTATATACTTTGCTTGTGCACTTGCCTTATGTACTGGTCTTATATACTGCTCTTATGTACTAGCCTTATATACTTGGTATAAGAATTATCACACAAATTGTGTCCGAAACGGACGAATTGTTATTACGTTATTTACTTAGCAAATTACCAACCTTAGTGTGTGTCATTCTGTGATAATACAAGTTTGAACTGGCCGTGAAGCATTTCCCGCACTCCGGGCACTTGTGAGGCTTCTCCCCTGAAACATTTGCATACTTTACACAACGTATCACGACGGACACGGGCTATTTTAATATAACTAACTTAGTAATTGCATTGTTCACGAAAGATTTACGTAAATTTTAAGCCGCAAAAGGTATTTATTATGGAGAACCGGTCACAAAGAACTTTATTATTTCTTATTTTATCACTTTCCAGATAAAGCTTTAAAACTTATATAAATATAAATTCTCACAGACTGAGTGTACCATCACCTGCTTCGATTAATAATATCAAAATAGTGCCTCTTGACCCTCACATTTAACGTACAAGTGGTCACTGGTATTGATTCAAAGCGGAAAAGATAAAGATAAATAAATAGAAAACATCTCTGTCTATCCAATTGAAACTTTTGTCAATCTTATTCTCGTCAATTATAATTTAATAACATATTTTTAAACCCATTTTTGAATGACCGTCGCCTTTAACACACTAGGTAAAGATATAAACAATTAAAAGAAAAAATAATATTTCATTTAATATACCTGTATGTATCCTGCGATGAGTGTTAAGAGAGCTGGAAGTGCTGAAACCTTTGGTGCAGACGTTGCAGATGTGCGGCTTCTCTCCTACATACAAACAATTATTTGAATTAAAAAGGTAACCACTCAATCCATAATAAATCAGGTAATGCCAGTATTGCAGATATCTATTCTGTATAACTTGAAAACTGGAATATTAGTATTTTCAGTACAAAAACTTAATAAGCTCTGATAATATTAAACCAATATATATTAAACCAATTAAATTCTAACTTACTGGTTAAAATTTTATTTGTGTCAGAATTAGGAGAACAGACGAAGTCACTGATAATTGATAGTGTGAAAACATGATCTGGTTAAGGTTTTGAACTAATTTAGAGAAGGAAAACTATTTAATGCGAAGTTGAACTAGGCTCACAGGTTCACATAAATAACTCTAAAACTGCCACAATCTATTTTATAAATTACGGACATATAAATTGATTTTAAGCAGCATCTGCAGTAGATTTTAAATAATCACATAACATTAAACCCTTAAACTGTAGCTGTAGATCATTATTTTCCTCTTATTTTACTGGGGAGGTTGAAACTATGATTTTCATCCATTCACTATTACAATCCGCCGGCTCGGTATTTGCACTTTCATATAACACCTTTCTCACAATCAACTGAATTCGTGGCTGCCGTATACCTGTGTGTGTCCTCATGTGTCGTTTTAACAGCGAAGGTCGGTCGAAGGTCTTGAAGCAGACGTGGCACGGCAGAGCATTCTTCAGTCCACTCCGCTGCTGCCCTATACCTTTCTTCCCATCGGAGTATGTCTGTTCGTAAAGCTTCACTAGATGTTCGTTAAGTCCAGCCAGGAATTTAAAGTCAATCACTCCGAGCTTATTCTGTTTGGTTTTAGTCGAGAGATCCAGTGGTTCGGTTTGCATGTTCATTGTTTATTAACCAAAAACTAATCTCTACATATCCCAGTACAAGCTGGTCATTTTTAAATTATCAAATGAAAATCGATATTAAAGCATATGATGATTTCAAAACGAATTTCCATAAATTACTGTGACAAGTTTATCGCAAACCTCCCTTAAATAGACCTAGGGTTGACACTTAATGATGTTATATCGACCTGTATTGAGTTGTATGGAGTTGAGGTGTCGGGCTCGTTTGATCGTTTGCTGATCATTGTGACGGTAACAATCATTTTTGTAGAGCACCGGCCGCTAATCGACGTGATATTACGAATTTTTCGTTCAAAACGTGGATGTAACAAATCGTGGAATTATTCAACTCTGATTTGAATATGAAGATATTTTTGATAAAGATTGAATGCTGTATACCTTTAGTTATATATCAGGTTGTTATAATATTGATATATCTAAATAAATCAAGTATCAATACAGCAGGATTAATGCTTGCATTTGAATTTACGAGTCTTGAGTTCGATTCCTGGCCTCGAGTTAGTTTAATTATGAATGATCTAATAATATTTATGTAAAACTTGACATCACATCCGTAGTGATTCGTGTCGGTATGAACATTGCTAAATATCCAATGTCTATTGTAAATGAACTGAATAAGATAAGACAATTAAGCAACGCTAGTTAAACATTTTACAAACGTGAATGTCATTTTTATTATTCTAAGAAACGTCAAAATTTTCTTGTCATGTCCAAGAGTTTTCCTCACTCGGGGGTGTGTATTGAAGAAACGTAATCCCTTATAGAGGTGACGCAGCAACAAAATGTTTAGATTCGGCCTTATTGTGCGATGTTTGTTATTTGCGTACATTATACCGTTGGTATTGTGACACAATGACGATGGATTTCCGATTACCCGGGTATTGTTGGATTAGTTGTGTCACAAACTGTTAGTGACATTAAGCAAATTGCAAATGTTTGGTACGGGATTGGGTGATACGGTTTTCGTAATATTTTAAAATTCTTAACATTTAGATGAACCGAATAAAATGCTACTAACAAGTCATTTTGAATAAAATGTTTATTATTAATATAAGAAAATAAATTGGAAATAAACAGACTATAATACTGTTACACTCAAAATTAAGAAACATTCATCTTTTCACGGTTCCCGAGATGGGTTTCAATGGTCGCCATGCATATATAATTAAGTATATTTAATACAATGATTTGATTTGATACGATTCGAAAAGTCGGCAAGTGATTCTGGTTATATATATTACCACTCTCTTATAGAAACAAGAATCTAATCTAATAGACTATAACTATAATATATAACACAGTACTACAGAGTAGTGTCTTTAAAAAATATAGCAAGTATGAGAATATTTTTTATTCCCTGGTTCGATCAGTAGCTCTGTAGTTAGTAGTTAGCAGTCAGTTTAATTATGTAATTGCAATGATAACTACTTACATAATTCAATAATTATAGTATAACTAATAATTATATATTATCTTCCAAACAATATTATTTTATTGAATCCGTTTAATCTATACGATTAAAAACTATACATTTCTTTTGAATGAGTTCAGTTTTCAAAATCTATTTAGTTGAATTTAAAAATCTGAACAGTTTAATGATAATTAAAATTATGATATTATCAATCTATTTGATTGCTACAATTAAGGAAAAATTGCAAGTTCATAGTCGACATGGCAGCGACGTGATGAGGCGTTTTTATTGACAATATGGAAATATTACGTGATTAACTAATAATATAATGAGTTTTACTTTACAATATACAGTATAACTTTTATATTAATTAATAGTAACAGACATTCATCTTATCTCACGGATCTAAAAAGAAAGAAAATAAAGATAGATAGATATTTAAGTTACTTGTACTTATTGAAATATTATATATATGTTATTGCAGTATCAAGTAGGTTTGTTACAAAGTTGTTTAAAATATATTTTGTTTTTTTGTCTCACTATGTATGCAGAGGGAAGAGAAGTCGCTGGTAATACCTAGTATACGTAATAGTCATTATATTATAATCACTGCACATACCTATAGTAGTAAGCTCCTAGTTTTGGTTAAGAAATGAATGTCCAAGTTAATACCTTTTAGGAATCCTGTTTTAAGTTGGTTACAGTATTAAAGGTTGCCTAAGGAGTATATGTATGTGTGTGTCTATCGGTACTTTACTTTGCAATGAATAGAGCGTCACAGAAATAAAGATATATTTTTCTTTCTTTAAAAGTTCCGAAGCAAAGTAAAAATAAGAAATGCTCTCTATTCAAATTCGGTCTTATTCAAATGTCTCGCAAATCGGATTTCTTTCGTCTTGTTAAAAGCCCTTGTTTAAGTTTACTTTACCTCCCTTTGGTACTCTTTTATTTATTTTTATTTCTACGTTAAAATAAAAGTTTTAATTTATATAGATTTTTTAACAAGTAAAAGTTTTGGACGCACACCCCTCATTATACCAGGCTATTTATATAAGGCTTTTTTTTATTTATTTTTATTTTTTTCACTTTGAATCAATACCAGTGATTGCTTGTGTATCAAATGGGATTGTTAGGGCCTATTTTGATATCACATTTATCGAAATAGGCCCTTCTGTAGAGACACTTAACAACTTAAAATAAGTCAACGAGGGTTCTAAACGCTCTGCTCTGAGAGGAACCACACTACAAAATTAGCCGGGATATTTTAATTGTGCTCACTGTTTCATGCTCATCTTTTCTAGTATTTTTATAATTTTGTATTCTTGTAATTATTTCCTATTTTAATATACTATCAATATTTACAAAACTTTTTATCATTTTTTATCTTTTACTTGACGATTAAAGAACGTTCTTAAAAGAAAAAAGATGTCACAAAAAAACTTGGTGTGCTGATTATTATCCTTCTCAACTTTTAACTGAATAAAAATAAAATTAAATGAAAATAAAATGCTGAAATGAGTGTTACTCATTTCAGCATTTTATTTTCATGGCTAAATATAATTTTCGTTAACTATTAGTTATCTAACAATTGTTTGTTTTTATAATTTTTGTTTGAGGATAAAGTGAGATTATTATTTCAAAAGTGCGATATATTATGATAAATGCTGATACCAAAAGCTTTTCATTGAGGCAGCAAGTGAGATAGCTTGCTTTAAATAAAATAAAACTAATAAAACATTTTTTACACAACAAAGCTAACGATATAACTATAGCACATAATATATAAAGAATAATTCATAAATACAAGTTGAAATTCAGTAAACCGTGAAAATAAAAGCATTTCGTTATATTCTCACAATATTTGTCTAAATTCCGTCCGCCATCGACCGGCGGCTCCTGCATTTATGCATTAGACAAGATAGCGCGCGCACTATGCCGCGGTACCGACACGGGCGACGAGCGGAGCCACTAAATATTATTATATTATGATTATTTTTTTAAATATGATATTTAAATCAATATTAAATAACTTCCTCCAGACTCAAATGACAACATGGTAATTGCTGGTGGTCGGTACTGATATGGAACCTTAAATTAATTTTGGTATAAAAACTTTTTTTAATGAATTTGAATTTAGTTAAATTGTTCTTTATTATGTTTTTTATTATGATCATGATGTCAGCATTATCTTAAAAGTGAGTAAAAGTCTACTCAAACATGTACTTTTAAAGTAAGTTTTCGGATAAATTTTCGTGATTCACGTCATTGTTATATATTAGGTATTTCTACTTTTTATTTTTATGTTATTTTCCCCGCATATAATATGTTTTCGTTTTGTGGGGAAAAAATTAGAACAAGTGTAAAACTAGGATTAAGATATAGAAAACGAATTTCTAATCTTTTGTGTTAGGCTTAATCTAAAAGTATTTGTTAACAGCATTACCAAATATCTTTTTTGTTTAATTTATATCTATAGCTATTTACATATTATGGAGCTATCCCTTACGTGTTCCGGGAATTATCTTTGTACCTACGATTAATATTACAGACTTTAGATATATTTCCTAAGGTATGCATATAGAGGAAACAAAAACTTTCGCGAAATGACTACTAATTTTAAACCTACATATCTAATTGTTTGGTTTTAAAGTCGTCCACAGGGAAATCTGTAAATATAGTGTCTATAAGTCTCTATATCTCTCACTATAAGTCTCTCTCTCTCTCTCTGGAAAGATTCATCGGATTTCTTACTCTTCATATAAAAAAGCGGTATTCATTATTGAAAAAACCAATAAGCAATGTAAATATATGTTATTATTTATAAATGTATGACGAAAAACTCATCAACATGGAAAGAAGTCGAATCTGCGATCTTTGGGCTACTATAGCTGCCAAACAAATAAAAATAGTCGTATTAGTTCCTCCACGACCATCTCATGTAAGAATGATAATACTGCAATCCAGCCAATCCGTACGGGAGGGGGGGGTCACATGGCAATACCTCAGCACTCTTATTCAATTAAACCAATTTTACACAACAAGCGGTATTGTAATTAATGATAAATAATAACTAATATTTAATGAATCGCTTTAAGCTTGTAACTTAATAAAACCCAGCGCCAAATTTATTCTTAATAAAGCGAGGCGAGGCCGGCGGGATGTGTTTTTTTGATATCTCTCACTTTGAGGATGAAACGAGGTCTTGGTTTTCAAGTCAATAGTTTGGTCCGTGGATCGCTCCGGGATCAATTTGGGAGTTATATTTATTTTTGCTGCTATTGTTTTTTTAGATGTTTGGGTTCTTGCGTTGTATTAAATACGAATTTAATATATTTTTATGTATTTATACGTAACTAAGATGATAACAGTAATTAAAAGGGTGTTTTTAAGAAAATTTAATAGTTTTTTAAATATATTTCCAAGTAAAAGCGTAAATTTTAAACGTGAGAAAAGTTTTATGATACCGAAGAAAATAGGGCACCTCCATACTTAAGTAGTCAATGTAAAGAGGAATGAAAACTTTAAATAGTATAGTTGAACTGAAAGCCTTACGTAAGTGGGCGTGGTGAAGGTGGGCGTCGTGGGCGTGGGCGGGGGGCGCGCCGGGAAATATGTCAAGAGGCTCTCAGGCTTTTTGCTGGCTTGTGATAACGTTTCAAGTATATTTTGTTTCAAATTGTATTCCTTCCTTACCTAATGGAAACTTGTGCCAACTCGTAGTTTATGTTTGTCAATTTATTTATACTAATAATATATTTTTAAAGATGAAATAATAAATGATTTTTTAGATTTACTTTAAACTTAGGTTAAAAAGTGGGCAAATAGTACTAATTAGATATTTATTTAGTATTTCAATTATTTCAATGAGATATAATTTATGTAGATTTGTTCATGTTTCACTGAGTATTATAAAAATTGTGTTACCTATTTAAGAATGTAGATAGGTTATTAATAATGTTCAACAGAATTAATTTAGGAAAGAATGGAGATTTGTTTTAATAAAAATGAAAAACTAATTAATTCATTCATATTACAATATGTTTAACCATTTCATTTTGTTATCATCTTGTGTGTGTTTTCATCTGAATAGGTGGGATTATTTCTATGTTATTATTTACGATGCACCTTAATTACTGAGGTACAAGTTAGAACCTGCTAAAACGAATGTGCCGCCTGGATGGTATTTTCATCAAGATAACGATCCTAAGCACAAGTCGAAGAATGTGACTTCATGGAACTGCAAAAATCAAACTCTTGGATTGGCCAAGCCAAAGTTTCATATCTATCAGGTGTCTTAACTTGTGAAACATGAAATCACTATAAATACATTATTTAATTCAAAATAATACTTTTTTTTTATATGCAGTAAACTGCACATGCCAAAGTGATTGAGCGCTACTGTAAATTGTACTTACTTAATAGAAATACATTTAATAATTACCCAATTTAATAACATTATATATTTTAGAAACTAAAAAATGTTTATATTATACAATAATTTATATTACCTTATTATAATTTATTTTACCTCCTTTAAATAATAATCATTCTATCGTAAGTTAAATCAAATCTATACATTTTTAGTTTTAACATAAGTAATTATAGGAAAAATCCTACTTTTGCTTTTTTTTTCGCTATGAAAGGCTCCCAAGGAAAGGAAATATGTTAATTTCGGTAGTAATGTTTACGTGATTCATGTAATTGATTATCAACAAACAAACAAAATACCTAAAAACTATTGTGTAGTTTAAATATTTCTAATTCTGTCTGTCTATGAAAAAGGTTTCTTCTAAATTTGTCAAAAACCTTCAAAGACAGATTACATATCTTTTAATATAAATTAACTGATTTTTATTTCATCAATTAATCGTTTATCATCTAATAATATTGCTACAGACAGCATAATAATTCAAGTCGGCATTAACCTTTAGAGATTTTTGATTATTTTTCTCTAAAGCTAAATATTCACACGAAAATCCAATGAAGGTTATTCGTTAAAATAAAACTAATAACATAAATATATTTAACATTGTTCTCACTTGATATAAATTCATATATTTCGTGCGAGTGCAATATGGAGTGACACAAGAAGGTAATTCTTTCAATTTCGCCGTGTATATTTAAATGAGGTTTGTATTACAGTCTGCGGGTGATGTTTAATATGTACCGAACACTCTTATTATCTTGTCGCGTCTCCATTGTCATTGACGACACGATTTAATATTAATATTATTAACTATTTGTATAATATCATATAATATAAATATACTTCTAATTAATCGTATCTGTTTTTAAAAAAATGATGTAATCCGATCATTTTGAAGGGTTATGAACGATTTAATCAATTACCTCATTAAATACATCTCATACAAAATGGATTGTTAGGTTTAATACATTGTGAAAACAGGTAATAAATAAGGAGCAATGTAAACGCGTCGCCACTTTTTCCAATTTCGCCGCCGCGACGCGTCTGGAAAATCCTCTTTTGATTTATTTTTTAATTCACCGTCTCATTTCAATTTATGAAGGAACCGCGCATTTGTACCTGTCCTAACTTGTCTCTATGATAATGTTTTATTCTAATCGTGTATCTTTGAGTTTTTTTTTGTGTTATTTAAAACGTACCTACCTACACGTTAATATATCGTCCGTTATTAATAAATATTTGTTGAAATAAGTGGGTATTTTATGTCATGGAAGACAGCATATTTCTAAACTAATAAAATATTTATAACCTTAAAAATTTAATTTGTATTTTAAAAGGTTGAGATAAACGTCATTAACAAACCAAGTTATTATTTTAATAACTTTTGTATAAATATAGATTAGTTTTCTTCATCATAACATAACATCACATTCAATAACAAGCAATATCAAATAGCATAACTAACGTTTAATATTTAACTATTTAAAGTTTTTGAAAGGAGATTTAAATAGAGTGTTTTATTGGAAGGGACAGGGACGGGGACGGGGACAAGATGGCGGACGACAAAAAGCGTAAAGTAACAGATGATCCTCATTTAAATATCTGCCAGGGACAGAGGGTGTTTAGGAGTTAGTGAAACAACACTCACAGGCGACTTTTATACTTAAAATAACTATTATTAAACAAAAACAATATACCCACAAATTTTAATATTTAGTATTTTAATATATACATATATATGACATACTCAAATAAAACTTAATTATGAATTATTTATTAAATTGAACGATTTGTGTATAAATTGATTTTAAGTATTGGTTCAAAATAATAATAATTTAGATATAATTACGTAAAGATATAAAACCGCGTAGTGTGTTTCTTACAGCCAATATGGTGGATCAAAACTGACCGAGCCACGCTTAGTGACGATATTGGCGTTCTAAAAGGGATGTATTATTTTATAAAATCGTTGTATGTAAATAAAAGACAGGTTAAAGAAAGAAAACATTATAATAAAATTAAAAACTAAACCAAAAAGTAACACGATAATTTGCTTAGAGCTATAGGATCCGTCTTATAACGAAACTTAAACTACACAGTTGCACTTGTAACAACAACATAAAAAATAAACTACTTATATCTATCGGTTTCGCTCGTTTAACCTGGACCTAACTGACTGTTTGAAAGAATTAGATATACAAAAACAAAAACTTATTTCGCTAGCCTAATAGAACTGTCTAACAAAGATCTTAACTTATTATCGCAAAGTACTAACTAATATAAGAACTGGATAAGAAAAAAATATAAAAAAAACTATAATCTAAGTAACGGAAAAGTGTGGTAAAGTCTCCATCTGGTTTAACAAGCACAAGCGAACGAGTTTACTTGAATGGATGATGTGGCCACGTGTTTGCCTCCACGTGGTTGTGCATCTCCCATCCCCATTGTAGACGGAGTTCCAGAAGACGATCCGCAGCGCGAATCTTCAGCCTCGTGGATACTCATCGCTTACAATGTCAGCCGCTATGTCTGTCAACCTTGTCAAATAAGCCATATAGTCCATTTTCTCTTATATCTGAAAGAAAAAACTATATTAAAACAAATAAAAATGCTGACTAAACGCTAAATCTGGCATAACATCGCATAGCAAAATGCAAAGTGCTCTTATTATTAAATATTATTTAAACAAAAAGTAAGTAAGCGCAAAATCTAGCTAAATATCGCATTGCGAAGGCTGTTTCGTTAGCGAGCTTATGATCGGTGGATCCTTTTTTATCAAATAATGCACTAAAAGAGTACTATAGTTGATCTGTGGATCTTTATCAAATGGTGCACATATTGATAATAAAATTACCTAAATCCTATTCTAAGCAGCTATCTGTTCGCAGCTCCAGGGGAGCGGCGACAGCGCCGCGCGCCAGAGTCGCCCGGGCGGCGTTCACCAACACCGGCGGACCCGCACCCGGCTCGACCCGCCGGTGGCATCTGCACACACATTAATAAACAATGTAACATTGAGAAATTAGATAACTAAACTAGGACTGAACAAAATAAATTGTCGACGTTCATATTTAAAAGAATAAAATCTATAATAAATATGTGCACTATCTTACAACTTACCACGCTGCCACCGGCAGACCACGTACGCGGACACCCTGGCTCACTGCAACGATACAATACATTTTAGAAGGCACACAATAAAAGACATCAAATAAAATATTATAAAAGCACATGTCTATTAATTAATCAAAATGGCGGATATATATAAATTGTATAATGAACGACTACTTACGTCCCGCGTCATTGCCCGAGTGCGACGTGCGCAAGCGCATACCACCTTTTATACCAGCGATAGCACACCTACCCAAGATATGGATGTAACTGAAATTATTATACATATATTATTTATTCATATTCAAATTAAAATAATTACCTCATCATCATAACTACTACATTTATATTAGGTATAATATTAATATATTTATTGTGATTTGTAAATTATACTATACTTGGATTATAATGGTTCAATAGTAAATTGATATTCGTTTCTCTCACTAACAATTAATCCTTCAAAGACCAAACATTATTTTTTTAATTAATATTAAATATAATAAATGATATTTTAACTTACGCCATTATACTCCTGGATCGAATGTTTTATGCATTCGTATAATATTTCGATGTACCCTCATTTTAAGAATATTTGGTAAAAAATCGATAAAATATTTTTTTCTTACATTATATTGTAATATATTTAATTCGCAATAAAAATCACGTTAGTTGAATAGTTATTAAACTAAATATAAATATATCCAACTTCATAATACAAAAAAAATGAACTAAAATATTCTAGAAGTGGTGTTTTCCATTCTTTTTCTTTTGTATATTTGAAGAAAAGTTTTCGAAAACGGAAAATCTTCAATGGCCATGGCATAACCAGATATTTGTGATGGGTACTGGTACTTACTACCGGGTACAAAATTATAGAAAAAAACAGATCGACTACCTCCTAAAGAACAGATATTTTATGTAAGATATAATTTGTAACTTGGTTATAACTTAATTAAGGTCGGTTTAAATATCAGGACGAATTTAATATTACAATCACATTAACAATATATATATAGGTATATATATTATTTAAGATTATTAAAGCCATGTCATAATTTGCGACATTAAACAAAGGTAGATATAAAAATGATATCAAAATATAAAACTACCGACTTATTTTTTATTTAGCTGTACGTATTTCAAATATCTATGTACAAGAATGGAGGCAGTATTAAATAAGTTTTCTTATATAAGAGAAAGACAATCTCTTTGTCCAGATAATATTCTCCGCCATCTTGGTTCGATAAATTTAATAATCCCTAGCGCTAAGACCACCTTCCTCCCTGAAAAATTATGTAACTGAAAATCTCCCAGTGGGCGTGCCTCGTGGGCGTGCCCCGTGGGCGGTGGGCGTGCCTCAATTTTCTTAAAGTATCTCGGATTTGGTAAAGTAAATTGCTTTTAGAAATTAATGTGTATCTTTAGTCCAAATGGATTCACTAAACTCATGAATATCCTAAAATAATAATGTGATATTACGAAAAACATTTTAAAGTAATAATAATTATATTCATTAATATCAGAATATATTTATTGAAATAAGTCTTACGATCAACGTCACTCCAAAATGAACTATTTGGTATCAGTTCCAAAAAAACATAAAAATAAGCTTTTGATTTGTTTTAAGAAGGTTTTATATTTATAACAGGTTATTATCTGATTCTAGATATGTAACAAATAATAATAATAATATAAAATCATCAAAAGAAATGCAACGGAAGAATTATGATTTTAATAACGATACAAACTCGTCCATTAATTATACAAGTACCTACATATTATGTTTTTACGAATGGAGTTACATCTTAAGAGTAAGTAAGTTAAATAAAATAAACAAAATTTTGCCTGCATCAATCTAATTCCTTTTTTATTTCAATCAATGATTTCTAGATCATTATTTTGTACCTTTATATGTCAGTTGTCTTATAACAACTGAGTAGTTCACCGATGCCGAATAAACACTTAAGAGTACATGATATATATACAATTTACAATTATTTTAAAATCAAATCAATTTCAAATTCTACGACTGCATCTGAAATTGATTAATTTTACCAAACGTCGTTTTTATAAAAATGAATATTGTGTTCTATAATCTAAATTAATGACAGAAGTACACAATAACGAAAAATCTTTATCTTTATCTTTTCATAAACTGTGTGTTCAACATATCTTTTATAGATTTGAATAAACAAATTATGATACTGTTTTATCAAATATTTTAACATACACCTAATACTTTTGAAATTTATTATATGTTCATAATTGTATTCATTTTTTCCTATATCACAATATATGTATACATATATGCTTCTCCTTTCCACAGCCTTAGACTCAAATCATACACTATACATCACTTAAAATATATATAAATCTACACTTTGTAACTATAACTCAAAACAACTTGCGTTTTTTCATTAAATGAATTAATTTTTAAATTGCAATTAATTCAATTCTATCAAAATCTGTCCAGTACTTTTATGTGATGCACCACCAAATGCACAAGCAGACAAACAGACAAACAGATACAAAGTATTAAAAGTATCGTCGAGTAGTGTCATGTATTGAACACATAATAAAAGCTATTTTAGCATAGATATAGATTCTGTTCTATGCCAACAGGCTGTAACAAATGAGGTGGAAAGATTATAATAACATATTACATATAGAAAATGAAACCGATGTAAGTGGAGGAAAAAGGAAGTTGCTTTTTTTCATTCATTAATTCATTAATTCATACGTTCATTAAAAACTAAGAACAAGATAAATTCATCACAAAATGAAATCTATGACGCTCAGTGAATTATACAAGTAAGAACCCGTACAATGTATTAATCCAAATTATAATAAAGTTGATATAGAAAATCTTCATTAAATTCATTATAATTAGAGTTTGTCAATTGAAATAAATAAAAGTTATTTTAAGAAGCTTTGCTGTTAGAAAACGGTGACTGAGAATAACCCTTTGAAAATTGTTAGACCGTCTGTCTGTAATCATTTAGAAATGACTAAACTTATTATAATTACGTTATCATTGGAAAGTTGATTGTTGAATGTGGGGCGCGTGTGGGGTAGTTTAAAAAAGTACTCGTCAAAGAAAAAATTAGAAGTGCGTATATAAGAAATGGATGGTTTTTAAACAATACGGTATCGAATAGCAACTAAATACTTATTCACAAATTTACTAAAAAATACAAAATAAAATAACAAATAAACCGAATACACAAATATTCAAGTAAACAAAGTCGAAAATAATTAACTTATTTGTTAAGGTTAAATTCAAGGTCATAATAAAATATTCTGTCAATAAATCTATAGTTTAAAACTGTATAGTCAGTTCAGTTGTTCCTAGTTTCATTAAACATCACAAAGACCCAACAAATGGTAATTCACAAACTAAGCAATTTCACGAACCGTCCGAAACAAAACGAATACACTCACGAGCGTTTAAAATATAAACACATTACAATATGTTTTATTTGATATTTCAGGAAAATATATGTTTTAAGCGATTAAGTAAACGGTTAGTGTATATTCAATGTATTTATTAGATGGATGGATGGATTATATAGTTATTTTATCCATATATTTGATTAAAATAAGTTAAATGATAAAAATATTAATTATTATATCTGTTATTAAACTGTTATATTAACAAATTGAGATTAATTTAATAAAATTGGAATTCCAGAAAAAATTAATTAAATAGAGTTAAAAAATATATATTTATATAAAAAAAGGCTTAAATTGCACCTAAAAAGTCCGAACTACTTCCGAAGGCTACGTCCATTGAGAAGAACCAGCAAAGAGACTCCCTGAACGCTGTTGTAACTTATTACTAACTAATAATTTTTATAATTTTGACTATAAAGATACTATTTGAAATACATGTACCATAAAAAAATAAAGAAATAAATAAAATACTTTATAATTCTAAAATGTATAGTTAAATATGGCGGGAGTGTATTACAGCACCCGGTATCCGCCGTCGCTTCACGTGTTTTGAAAAAAACACAAAAACCCAAACAACAGACAACAGAGAACGGAACGGATCCCACCCACAGGAAGTTTATTGTTTTAGATAGGGACATATTTTATTTAAGTGGTTACTTTGAATAAAAATGCTGTTAACTGTTTAAAAAGTACAAAATGTTATGTCCCTTTAAGATTTATGTACTCCTTTATCGTACTCTTTGTACTTTGCATTTTATCTCGCTGAGAATTACAGTGCTATAACAACATCACATCCCAGCGCAGGTCATATCACATATAAGTATATATCACTACGGCGACTGGATGTTCGCACTTATTATTCATTAAATAAACAATTTTATGTATTAAAATAGCTGTTATAATGAATTGTTGATTGCTATATTGACTATAATCTCGATAGCTCCATAAGTCTCATCTAATTCGGTCTACTTATTTTAATATGAAATAAAAATAACAAATCAATAAAGTATGTATGTATGTATGTATGTGAGTACACAAAATACTTAATGTAAAAATGCTCTAATTGATCTACAGTAATATTATGAAGAGGTAATTATTTATTGGTATTACTGTTTGTAACGAAGATCAATATCTATTGATTCGATTTTAAGATTTTCATTTCGAAAGCGTATCAAAGAGTGACAAAGGCTACTTTTTATCCCGACATTCTCACGATCAGTGAAATCGGGGAACATAAAAGTGCATCCAGTAAATCATGAAATTAACATAATATAATTGCTCAAGCTACACCATTAAACACAGCATAATGTAACAAAAATATAAAATCTTTGACGTGTATTGAATGACACCCGTCGGGCGGTGTATTATCAATTTACTGATAATAAAGTAACTGTAAAGAATTATAGTTTGTCTGTGTGTAATAATATATTAAGATGCTTTGGAGTTAAGATTGTGTGGATTAAAAAAACTGTCTCTCAGTCTGTCTAATAAGCACACTTGGTGATGACAACACACGATAAGCAATCCTTTATTACCACGTCATGTTAAGGGATGATAATGTAACCAGATCATTCATCATCATCATCATCATCATTGTATTTGATTTGTTGTTGATATAGGATAATTATAGAAGACTCAGTAGCAATGCGTAAAAAATCATATAAGTAAAAAGCAAGTTCGATGAAATGACATATGGCAGAGTATGAAATGCGAATAACTACTTCTATTACCTCACTCACATAAAACTAGATATAGTTATTCTAAACTAATTAACGTTAAAGTCAAATCAAACTACTGTACAAAATATAACTACAATCTATAAATGTTTCGTTTGTTAGAAAATGGTAGGTATTAATGTGTTTATTTAATAGGAGGGGGGGGGGGAGATTATATACATTATATACTGAAACATACCGATTACGTTAGTAACCATATAATCAGTGAGTTATCAAGATAGAAGAGATAAGGTCCCGTGAGATAAGAGGCGTCGTGCTCGCGAACACGGTTAAGTAAACAGTGGCTGCGATCTATGGATTTACTATTTTTATATACAGGATGTATTTTTTTAAAAGTTATACAATGATTGATATTTAGTGAACAAAGTAGGAGAGAATATTCTTTTTTTTAATAGTCGTTTTGAAATTGTAGATAGTACTGTACCATTTATTACCTTTTAGTAAAACAAAACAGTATTTATATATTTTATTAATTAGGATAGTATAATATCCGAGCAGTTAGCGAGTTAGCCAAAATATAATTAAATAATAAAAAGAAATACTCAAATAATAATAAAGCACCCTGTAAATACAACTTCGTGGGATCTGTTCGCGTATCATCGCTCTAGGCGCCAATAATCTCAAATTACCTTCCACGGCTCCGTGACCGGCGGGGTCAACGCGCTGCACTCAAAATAACTGATAGTTGAACTTGTAACATTTTGTGTTTATCCATATAAGTAAGATCTCGACACTATTTGGATACGTCATAAATAGGTCATATTAATGTCACAATTGACCTATAAAATATATCCCTAAAATTAACTTAATATGTTATAAATGGGTCATACGAATATCGCAATCAGCATATAAAATATATCTAAGACTAACTCAATATCATAAGTAGGTCATTTTTATGTCAATTACAATAAATGAAACGTAACTACAATTGTGGTCATAGACTAGAAAGAAATTAATAAATGTTAAAAACAATAGCAATAGAATAAATTAGTTTGTTTATAATTAGATCTTGGTTTAAAACTTTATAAATGACAAGTGTAAGTAATATCATTAGTTTTATATTTAACGTCGGTATTTTGTGAATATAAGATTATTTTTAATACTAAACCAAAGTATACCTACATAATATATAGGTATTACATATATTATATTATTACCAGCAATTATTTCTTCATATCATCATCTGTTAAATGTCTAAAGTAGTTATATTCTAGACTTTTCCTCTCCAAGTTATACAGATATATATTTAACTAGTTCAATGAACTCTTAATTAGTGTGATACATTAAATTAGTCAGTGTTTTAATAAAATAAAATAAAATATCTGTTTGTATATATATTAATAGCTTTCACTAAATGCATATGAGTATTTACTTTTAAATCATTAATTTAATTTCGTCTGTCTGTTTGTTCCAACTCTGAAACGGCTGGACCTATTTTAACAGGATTTTTACAGGCTACTTTTGTCTTAAAAATAATACTAGGAGCGAACCAAGTCCTTCACATATGTATGTATATATAAATGAAAACTGTGACAATACCGTATAATAACATTATATATTTTATATTGTACACATGAATGTAAGTCTTCATCTTATAAGTTAATATATCTTAAAAGTTAAAATACAGTGTAACTTAGACGTTAAAGTACGATGATTAATTCAAGTTATTTTCACAAACAATTGTTATATATAAATATAAATGAATCAGTTTTTTTTCTATTGTCACCGTGATTTTACATTTTAGTAGTTCATTAAAACAGAATACTTATAGAAGTCTATTATAATTAAAGTAATCAATGGTCGTTTTAATTTGATATAATAAATCGGTTACTGGTCGCTGTCAGTACATAGAAGATATTCGGAGGAATCCTTACTGGGACTTTAATAACAAATAGAACGGCTTATCCGATTAAAATGCGGTTTTCACGGGTGTATTATTGTAAATCTTTTACGATTTATTTATTATATTTACAAATATTAAGAATCTCCTTTGTATTGCCACAAATTAATCAATTCTGTTTTACAAACGCCAAGCGAATGGAGTGAGGCAGTTAGTAAGGAAATATACCTGCAATAGTAGCTCTTAAAACTTTAACTGTGATTTTACAATTATTAAGTAACAAAAGTCTGATATTTTAATATTAATTAATACGTACAAGTTCACACATACACATGGTTTTTTTGTCATTATAAATCGTGTGAACAAAGGTGATTATTGTGAGTTTGTTGTCTGTTTTTCTGTCTGTAACGTTAAATTTATGTTTCAATCTCATCATATTAACATATTTTTCTCGTGAAACAAACATTAACATTTTTTATTAGTTTTAATTCTTTGATATTATATGTGTGTGTGTATGTGTGTATGTTTTTGTATAGATATCTCACTATTATTCCAAGGTAATAATGTTATCATGTAAATTATATAGTATTTCCTCTTATTATTATATTCCAATTAGTTTTATTAGTATATGTTACATTATTAATTATTATTAATAATTAATTAACAAGAAGCTTCCTAATGATATTTTAATATTACTAGCGGCAGGGATTGACTCTTGATTGATTGTATTATTATTGTATTATTTCCTATCAATATTAACTTGTTTGTTAATATTTGTAATTGGTTTTATACATTTATACGTCTACTCCTACCTACAAGGCCGGCAACACTCTTGTAAATCATCGGATGTTGCAAGAGTTCATAGGCGGTGGTGGTCACGTCCATCTGTGACCCCGCCAGCTCGTTTGCCCTCCTCTTAAATAAATAAATAAAAAAAAAACATTACTCTCTCCTCTACCTCTAAACTTACAATTATTAGAAAAATAAAGAAAAAAAAACAATTCTTAAAAGTTGGTATATCAGTTACGGACACCTAAAGTAAAAATTATGAGAACTATAGTACTATCATAATTATAAATTAAATATAATCTTCGTAGAACTTTGCACTGTAAGTAACGCGAGACATCAAGTATTGGGACTTATTAACAGATTAATAATCATCAATAGTTTAAGAACTATGTTTATATTTAACCCCATGACATATCTGAACAGACAGACGCATATTATACTTTCAATTCGATATATTCAAGCGAACGTCACGACCTAACACAACTTTCAGTAACCGACATCTGATTTAATATTAATACCTTGATATATGGAATTGAAAGTAAGAAAATTTAACATATATAGTGCGAAAGTAGTCTCTATATCCTGCGTGTTAAGGGCGGCTGGTCTGTTCGTCTGTCATACGCAAATTCGTGGTAGGAGGCGACGATGCAGAAAATGACGTGTCACCGAAGAGAGCTCTCCGCGTGATGCTTTCATGTTTATTTCGATTTATATTTCGTGATACACAGATTTTTGTTAACATAGCCACAGTTATGTTATGTCATGTAGGTTTGGTTGTAAAGATTGGTAAGGGAAATAGTAAATATTACTAAAATACATTGGTAAATTTAGAAAGATGTAGGATAATCCTATCCTTTAAATATTCAATTCATTTTTCCAGGAACAATTCCATATATAACTTAAGTATTCTTTATAAAGTTAATAAGTATTAAACCTAATTATAATTAATTAAATGCGTTGAATTCCAGTTCTAATAGTTTAATAAAAAACAAATTACAGCATCAAAAACATTATTATTATGCTAAAGCATGTAGACGAATTAAAAAAAATAATGCAATAACAAATAATCTATTTACAATATCTAATAAGCTAAAGCGTATCTTACTCCACAAAATATTTATCAGGTATAAGAAAATCCTTTCTTATCAATACTAGTAAAACAGGCGCCATCATTTAATATCCCTAAAAGTAAACAAGCAAGTCTGTCGTGTTATAGAATCCGGAATATATATTTAAATGCATGTAAAAATATACAATACAAGTGAGTCCAATCCGCCATGTTATTGTCGTTTATCCGCGACACGTACGCCACCTAGCGGATTTGTACTCACGTTTTGACAGGACACCAAGATGGCCGCCAGCAACTCCATCTTGCGACAATCACACAACTACATCACTGCACATCACTTAATATAATTACATACTAATCATTCACCACTATTTATAAACTATTTGCATAACTAATTAGCCGTAGACCGTGTCGTACTACACTCGAATGACTATCGTATGCCCCAAAACCGGTAAATACTTAAACGATTATAACAAAACTAATTAATTAATTAGGCACATTTAATTACTAATTAGCATAACGGAGCTATGTCTTCAACGACAGCGAAACGTCGAATGAAAAGCTCTACCATGTTGTTACTGAATTTTATACTCCATCCCAGTCAGCAGAGCCTCCAAGTTTGCCTCCTTCAAATTCGTTATGCATACAGCACCAAGGGCTGTTGAATACCGTTCGCGTTTATTTATGAACAGGCAAACTTCTGGTGGCTGGTGAACGCTATAGGCTCGCCTCCCGAGCTGGCCGCGGCACCGCCCGACTGCCGGAGCAGGCCACAATGCATGCGATCGCTAAAAAAGGTTTTATGTATTCAACTTCACAACTCGGCTCATCTGCAAGTCGTATGGACCTAATTAACAAGTTAATATGGACGGCCCGGGGACCGCGTCTGCGCAGACGGTAACAAATTAAAAAATATAATCCTAAGGTTTAGTGGAAGGTACACCTGAGGTTGTTTAGAAGTTCACTGGAGCGTCCCGAGTCGTTATATTGCGACTTTGCGATGGTAAGGAGCGTTCAGATATTCCGCCCCGCCCGTCACCCCCATCACAAAGTATAATGATATCGTCGCCGTTATTATGGGAGTTGTCATAAATATTTCATAGACCGAGGGCAGTAATGACCGACTGACCGACGATCGCGCTCGGCGGGTGGTCGATCAACGCCCTGAGCTGGGATCATTCCACGCGGAAGCTTACGAAAGCTTTTTTATACGTTATTCTTTAACGACGCCAGCTTTATGTCTTATCTGAGATACATCACGTTCTTTCCTATTAAGAGTTGAGAGAAGTCATTGAGTTGAGCGGATGTAGTTTTTCTCAAATAAAATACGTTTATAGAGATAAAATTCTTTCTTCCAATTAAATTTGAGCTAAATATCACTAAAAACGTAACAAGAATACATAGAATTACCAGTAAATAGCAGTCAATAACTCCTTGAACTATATATCAAAACTATGTAACTGTTGTCTTTTAGAAGATGAATATCAAGACTAAGACAAAGTAGTTAATATGTATCAAGTATTGTCGTCAATACAGATATTTCTTAAAAATATCAGTATAATTCCAGCATCCCTCCCTCTACATATTTTATAACAAGTTTAATTAAACTTGAGTCACACCTATCTCGGTTGTTTCAGTTTTTCATAGTTGAAGTTCGTGGGGGGTGGGGGGTCTCTGAAGGTGGCTAATTACCGACGGTCACTGGCCGTCCTTTGATCACACGCCTTTGATCGGGACGCCTTGTGCACAGGAGCCAGGAGGACTTTTTGGGAGCAAACATATTAATAAAAATCACAGACACCAAATACATAAAGAGAAAAATGATAGATTTATTCGAATCTGATTTATTCTCAGAATATCATGTTATAATACCAGATTAAATTTAATATTATATAGCTTAAACATTTTAAAATTACATATAAATATAACGTATTATTTTTAAATATTTAAGTAAAATATATTATATGGTAAAGATGGTAACCGATTCGATAAGTCAAAATGACTCGTTAGTCCGCGGACACCTCGTCGCACCGATTTCCTTTGACGACTCAAAACTTGTTACAGTCCATATTAAAATTCAAAAACGACTGGAAACTCAGTCTCGATTCCTGAAAACATTATTCAGAGGATTTGAATAATGATTTTGTTTGAGTCCGCTCACCTCTGTCGCTTAATATATGCGAAGATAGAAAAGCCGCTTCTAACTTCGTAACGTGATTTTTGGGACTTAAATGCTTCCAAAACTCAATTTTGAGGATATTTTGAACAGCTTTGTACCCAGGTATCCTTTGCTTTATTTACATTACACTTTGTGATAACAGGGTTACGACTACATTGTGAGCAACTTATATTAAAAACCAAAATTCTAATTACCCGCTCATTATATAATGCTTTTGAAAACAAGCATCAAAAAATCTGAATTATGATGTATGATACCTGATATTATGATACCTATATAAAACAGTAAAATAAAGTGGTTATAAAAATCTATTTCGATTATATCTCCGATCAAAAATACAATTCATATTTGAATTTGTATGATTTTATGCAAATTAAGACAATGTGAATCGAATATTCTAGACGTAAATATATATTATATATTATGTCATTAGGCAAGTGATTCCTCTAGTCATAAAAATGTTAATGTTTCAAAACAAATACCCTCTAATGTATGCGAGGGGTGTTCTAACAGCGCTCCGTGTTTGTCTGCAGACGTTTTTACTTTGTCTTTGATTAAGATAAAACTCTGCAAATTGAATTATCAGAACGAATTGATTTTATTACGACGGGATTTAGGATACACCTGGATTGATTAGTGCTTTGTGCCAGGGACATCTCGGACACAACCTTACCTTACTACCAGTATATTAAGGGAAGTTATCTGTTATCCGTATCAATCAAAGTATACTATACTTATACCGCCAGTTTCCCTGTTTATCGCCAGATGATGGATGGTTGAGGAAAATATTGTTGCTCAATTAAGCGGAACCACCTTCCAGATTCACAACGTACCACGATAAAGGTATAAATATTATAATTTACCTACTCAGTGTATATATTATACTAATATATAATTAAATTGGAACCAACTGAAAGTAGTATTATTTTTGTGGAAAAAGAAATATAATAGATTTTACTTCATGAAAATATATGACGTTATGGAACTGAAAAAAATACTGTTCAATACTTATATTACACATAACGTATATTACAGATTTTAAATATATTTCATAAAAAATACACTATTTTGTATAATTGCTAATCTATATACTTCTATGTAACAATTCGGTAATATTTATATAAATCTTATAAAACCTTCCCACATTTTTCCATTTACCGAAAACAAAATTAAAACGGTATGGAAATGGTTTTCAGAGGAAAATAGTCTAAAATTATTCAAATGAATGCGTCCGCTCCGTGCGCTCCGTGCGCTCCGGCCGCTCCGTCCGCTCTGTCCGCGACTCGACACCGCGTTGTTCGTATTGTGAGCTACGAGTATCATTTCAATCAATCGCTGTATGCTTCGTCAATGTCACATGTTCACGTGTTATTTAAATTCCATTTTTGAAAATATTATTCTTTGCTCGAATTTCAATTTTTTTTATATCATTCGATATTCTATACATTAATAAAAGAGGTGCAGTTTTTATTTTGGATATCCAAACTTCACCTCTTTTATTGAATACATTCTAAATTTGAGTTCCGAAATCAGCACATTTGTAATAATGTTTGAAGAAAGAACGTTCCTTACTTACTTTTTGGCTTTGTACTTATGATTTGCTAATAAATGTCGAGAAAAAATATTATTTAAATTTGTATCCATTATATATCGCAGCAGTCGTTTGTAATAATTATTTTTGTTATCTGCCATTCTTCTATTATATTCTTTATATTAATAAAAGAGGTGCAATTTTTATTTTGCATATTCAAACTTCACCTCTTTTATTGAACAGATTCTAAATTTGAATTCCGAAATCAGCGAATTCAAATATTTTATTAGATTTTACATAAAAATATTGTCGTGAAAATGTCTGCGTGACGGTTCAAATAATATTTTGGCGTTTAAATTAATATGCATTTAAATGCTTTTCATTTATAAAAGACTCGTTTAAGTGCTCCAAAAAAGAAAAGTTAATGATTCTAAAATACTAACGAGTCTTAAGCGTTATCTGTATCAAGGAAATTTATGTTCAAAAGAGAGCAGACTGCGTCCCCTTAAAGAAATTTACATACGACTTTTGGCAACATCGAAAATTATACTTCAAAAATCATACTTCTTTATATATAATATAGGTAACACTATACAAAAAGCAATAAATATAAAATATTACTTATTCATATTAGACAATAATTAATTATATATTAAACTTATATCTTTAAAGAGACTGAATGTCTATAACTACCTTAAGTGTTTAGTTTTGTTTTTAAAATGTAACAGAGCTATAAATCAATAGAGCAGTCCTCAAAATAAAAAATAAATGTCACAAGCATCTGTAAGACAGTTTCACTTCATTTAGCTTCCAAATGTATATAAAGTTAGGTGACTCCCCTCCGTCTGTTCTTAAGGAGCGTTTTGAATAAAGCCTCCTGTTCATTGACGACTCCTAAAGCTTTCTATATTATTAAAAAAGAACATTTTAATTATAAAATGATAGAAATTTTTAACGAAACTAGGAAAGATTTCTGCGTATTTGCTTTTATTAAATTCTAATATATATTTAGAAAGTCCCTCTTTGAAATAATAATAAAAATAGGAATAAAATTTTCAGAGGATACTTTTATATTCGAAGAAAAAAAAACTATTAAAAAAATCATTTGACAAATTTAAGATTGACATACCCATAATGAAACATTATTTACAAGACAATTGATTGTGTTGACGAATGGAAGGCCTTGTTATGTTTTTTTTAAGTACGAGTGTTATGGCTCGAAATATGCTTCATTTGGTGCGAGGAAAGTTTTAGAAGTAAACGCGGAAATCATATTCATATTTTTTCACTTCAACTGCTCGCCATTTGAATAAAGTGCGTCGTCGTTATTTCCTTTCAGATTACACCCCATTTATAAGTTTATGTTTGTTTTACATAATACTGTTTGGTGTGTTGGCTAATTTCATTATCGCTCATATGTTAACTGTCCGGCCAGTCTGTCTTTGCTATATCTCAGGTAATAATTTACTTTGAATTTTTTTTCAGCTTTCTAGAAAGTTCCGGTTCTAAATGTTAGAGCCGACTGTGACTCTAGTTTTTTAAACATTACACATTACATATATCATGAAAATAACTAATGTATTTTTGAATCTTAAATTTAGTGATATATTGTTATAAGCTAACGAGGTTCAGCAGAGCATATTTCGGTGAAGCGGGTTCTCGGCGGGAACTCCAAAGTATTTATGCCAGACCAAACTTAATTTCGCCCTCGCCGACCGCAAAGAAAACTTACCTTAAAATTAATATTTCTTTCATTAAAATCTTGTAATATTTCGCCTGCTGCATGCATAAGTAATGTCCATGAATACGGAGCGCGCAAAAACGGTCCTTCGACTCGCGGAGCGCGATATTGCTTCGATTTCCTAGACTACGGTTCGTTCGTTCTGTTTTATCTAATTGCAATTGTTTGTGTAAACGTTTGTTTTTAGAGTTTCCATTTTGTTTTCATGCTGATTGGATGTCCAATTTCCGTTCAAACGAATCTATCGATACGGATTTAGTTGTATTAAATTGTTAAGGAAAGTTACGTCAGAATATTTGAATATTTATTTGCTTTAATATGTGTGATAAAATAGGAGATGCTGTTATGTAAATGAACTCCTCGAGAGCCACTCCATCAAGACCTGACACCTCAACTAGTAATTACTTGGGGTCGCTTCAGCAAGGGTTGATGGATTACCAATAATATTATTATTGAAAACTATTCTTTATTCTATTACAGATTTATTTTAGCTTTTTTGACGTAGAAATTTTTACATTACCTTTTTACTTTATAAGTACCAAATCTAGAACGATCTTAATATATGACGTAGATGACATTTTTCACACTCGTCTGGTGTGACGGAGAGCTCTCCACATAAGCTATGTGCATAAATTGACTGAAGAGATTCTGCGACCCTTTTCACACTGATCTGTCGTCTGATGAAAGATAAAAATGATACTCCAATGTGAGGTACTAACTTCTTTACTGTCATTTCATTTGCATCTGACGTTCACAATCCGTCATCGGCGCCAAATATGACAATGTCACAGATTATATAAATAGACAATATAATTATATTTTATTATATAAAATTGGTAATTACAGAACTAATGCTTACTGGAAAATTTGTTAAAAAAAAATATAAAGCATTATATACATGACTTTAATGACATAAGACATATATAAATAACTTATAAAGAAAGAAAAAAACAATATGAATGATCTGACAGACACAAGTTAGTAGAATATCCTTAGTTATTCAGTCTCTATAACATATATTTAATGGCCCATATATAGCGTTGTAGGGAGCGTTGAGGTGCTCGAGAAGGCTTCAAATTCAACTTTTTGATGCTTTTATTGCGTGAGAAAAAGGGCAGGTGAGATATTAAAATGTTTCATGTAAATTTTCAGTCGTTTCGAGGCTATATATCTGCGGCTTAACTGTCGGTCTGTATTTGGTATTCATGGATCTTTACCACTAAGTTATTATATTTTTATACCTAACTTTCATTTTTAGTTAATAATTTTTGTTTTTATTTTTAGTTAGTAGTTTAGTTATTATTTAAATTTTTAGTAATGACATTTTAGAATAACAACATTCTAGAATAGAAAATATATTTTTTATATCTAACTTTTGTTTTCAATTAATAAGAAATATGTACATTACGTATTTCTAAAACATAATATTTCAATGCAATGTATTTTTTAATGAAGAGGTAAACGTTTAATAAAGAAAGTATAAAGTATTTAAATATTAAAATGAGTCGCGGAGAGTCGGATTAAATGGCGACTTTAATATACTCGTAACACCGCTCTGACATTGTACTTAGAAATAATAGAAATATGTATAGAAAAATAAAAATAATAAGATAATAAGATGATGGTGATTTTGGAAATGAAGGGAGTACCAATTTCTTTGATAAATATTGGTTATGTTGATTTATATTTTTTGTGCAGAAGAAGAGTACTTAGAGAAGAAGAAGAAGAAGGAAAAAGAGGAAGAAAATTAGACTGGTTTACGACGAAAACTACCTATTCACCTACCTATCATAAAAAATTACTACCTACAATGAAAGAAGTACCTACAAATATTTCTCAACATCGGGTACCAAGGACCTCATAACAACACCTAAACATAAAATATATGAAATAATGGTTTATTAAAAGTAAAATGCAAATGCAAATCTTATAATCCGCTGAGCTCTGTTTGTTTTGATTGTATTAATTAAACCTCAGACCCTCAACCTTCAAGATTAACACTTCTTTTACTTCATTAACATTCAGAAATAACACGATTGTTATTGAATTTAGATTAAATGAAGCGTATATACCTTTAAATTAAGCTAATTAAAGTATTACTATCATTTATATATATTTATATGTACTATTGTTATGAATTTATATTTTTGCTTATTTATCCGTGGTTTAATCAAATTTACGAAGGAATAATATTTTTGGAGAAAAAAGGGAAAATAGCGCTATTACCATAACACACTCACGTGGAGTGAATACTCGTACAAGGCAATTTAATTAGACACAAAAGATGTAATAACGTTTTATTGGGGTTGAATGGGGTTTATGTCTTCATGGGTTTGTGCGAATGAGTGGGTTGTATGGGGTTAATAGAATTTTTTAACTATAGTATAATGACATTCGAGAATTTTGTTTCAATGAAAATTAATATTGATAATACTTGGAAGGTTGTAAATACTGTTTTACATTTTTAACTTCCAAAATTGTTTTGTTTGATGTTTGTCCTTAAGAGTACATCACTTTAAACTAAGCCTAAGAACAAACACAAATAATGATCATTTAATTCGGTCCGATCTTGATAACAGTCAGACGTAACCCAAAAACGTCAGTTATTCAAAACGATCCTTATCCGCTGACGGACACGTGTCCTCTATTTTTACGTCCGCCATTTTCTTTATTTTTGCAAGGCGGCAGTTTAAATAAAAAGGTACACTTGAGGCAAAAGGAATATCACTCAATGCCGAGTATATTTTTCAAAGCTTTCGCTTCGTCCTGTTTTTATCCTACTTGACTCCTAATGTGGTGAATTCATACATGAACAATCGCGATCTCGAGTGTTCTTAGCTGGGGGGAGGGGGAGGCGAGGGGGAGGGGGGGAGGGTAGTATTTTCTTTCTTCCACAGTGTATTGCGAGGGAGGTGACCATTTAGGGATGTCTCATTTATGTATTATAAAATTGTTGATTTTACGTTTTAATAATGATTAATTTAAATTGATAATGAATTCATGTTTTTATTTAAAATGTATGATTCTTTTTCAACATTAATAAATTAATGAAATATAAAGTAAATCGTAAATTATTATATACTCTTTAATTATATAAAAAAATGACAAGTGTGACAATAAATATTATTTTAACTACGTTTATTTGGTATTGTAAAATAAAAGTGTATTGGCAGCCCTGTGAGCAGTCCTCGCACCGCCCTATGTAGTATATAGGACCTGTAAATATAATGTTATGTACTTATTTAGTTTGTGAAATGGTACTGCAAAGAAACATCCTAAAATATATCAAGACATTAACATCACTCAAACAAATTAAATAATAATTAGTAATGACATTCCGAGTTTTTTAATCAATTTGTGAACTCTGTTTTGTTGTTTTTTTTATGTTCCTTACACACACACACACACACACACACACACACACACACACACACATATGTATATCACAAAAGCTTTTGTTTCATTTAATACAAGGAATAACTTTTTATGAAATTTATCATATATAATAAAAAAGTCTAAATTATATATTCTTGTATTTTTTAATAATACTTAATATTACATTAAATCAATATTTGTTTGTTCATTAAATATCTTAAAATAATATTAAAACTGAAAGAGTTTAGAAATTTGATACCGCCTACAATATAAATCTAAAAACACCACAAACTCATAAGTAATTCAAATAAAATAAAAAAAAATCTAAACAAATAAATATTTTTGTACATAATTATTGCATGTAACATGTACACATAAAAACAAACAATTGCGGACAAACCGACAGAAACAATCACTTTTATCAAGTATGGGTAATAAAATGAAGCAGATAAAGTTAATTAATATCCCTACATGAGTGCGGCCATGCAATTACATTAATGTGGGGGGTGGGGGGGTTGAGGGGGGAGAGCCGATTTTCGTGAGGTCACCGTATCTCATTGAGTCCCAGCCTGGATGAGGTGACTGTTTCCATTCCTGTAACTTTTATGTTTTAACGAAATAAAAAAGTTATATTATTTCGGTAATAAAAGATACTATTACGTCTCTCTATTGCCATTTATGGCTGAATTGATTAAGATTTAACTTTAGCCTGAATATAGACTAATTTAAAGATACGTTTCTTGGCTCCAGTTAATTATATACATACCATATTAATACATTTGCCAAAAAATATTAGAGGGAATTTTATATTCAATTTTTTAATCGACCAGCGTGAGGGGTGGGAGGGGGGGGTGACGACCGTAATAATTGATCTGCAACTCAAGAGATTGTAATTTTCATCTTAATATTAATAAAAATTTCAATCGATTATTATTTTCGGGCCTAAAATTGTAATATATATATATATCAGTTACTTAATTTTAATTTAACTTTTTTTTATAACTAACGATTTATAAATCTTTTAAGTACTAATTTTAAGTAAAATAGTTTTGTTTTTATTAAAAAACCTCAGCTTTCATTAAAAGATGTTCGTTACTGAACTTTATTTCGGGAATGACCGCTGAGTGGTTTATGATAATTTAGTTTGTCACTTTAAACCAACTTTCGTGTGGTTTTGATTTAAGTAGCCACCTAGAGGTTATATAAAGGTAGTTTAAAGAATTAATTTTACGAAATATTTTTGAGAAAATATCGTACATTTAAAAATGTAAGTTAAAAGTAAATTGTATTGAAATAAATATATATTATTATACAGTATCGAATAACATAGTAAAATATTCCGTCCCTAATCCCCAAAACTTGTAGGTGGGCACTAAAAAGCATCTTGGCGTCTGTTGCGGACAGGCCACTTGTCATATGCGGTGATAAATCGACTACTAGCGACATCTCTTGTCTGTTAGTTATAGTCTCTTTATGTATAACCGTACCAAATTAAAATGCTACTGTTATATCTTTGCCATTGGAAATTAAATCTTATTTCAGCACAATAGGGGCGAAGGTGATCGGCAAGAGTGCATTACTAGTATACTTTTAGCAAAGTTTACTGGATACTGTAGCTTTGGAGTAATGGCCGCGGTTATGTAGTCGTTATGATAAATTTGTGATTTAATTATGTTTCTTGGGATCGGGGGGATAACGTGAAAATATCTAAGCTGTTTGTTTTTAGATATTTCTTAAGATGATTAGTTGATAAAATAGTATTATTAGGGAACTTGTTAAAAATTACGTACATTATTTAAAGTGTTATGAAAGTTAGTATTAAATATAAATTATTAAATATAACATACCCTTAACTACAAAGGAAGTATTTGTTTGAAGCAAATACTAATATTATACGTACATTATCCCGTTTGTGTTATAAATATTCATATTGAACTAACATCCACCATTTTTCACAAACGCACGGTGATCAATCTTGCGTACTTTACTTTTCCATTATTTAGTTTCACCGCACACCGCTAGATGGAGCTTACCTCATTCATTATGCATACTGATGACCTCCTATAATTAACACTGAGGTTTTCTTACGAATATTTGGCAACAACGGGGATTAGAATAAGAATGACTCGATGAAGGAAATGGTTAGGTAACTCTGTTTAACTCCGTATTTCGTTTACTTACTTTTTAATTAAACTCTGCGATAATACCTTCAAAGAAAAACCTAAATGACAAATAGGATTACAATTCTTTTTCAAGAGAGACATTAATGACTTTAATTTAAGTGTTTATTTATAAAAGCATTAAATTGATACAAATTTATAAGTTTACTAATGACATACACATGACGATACCTAATATTATAATATTTCTTTCATCGTATCTTAAATATATTTCTACTCAATATAAATGCAGGTTTCGACGTGTAGATCGAGAGGGATCTTAAAATACCTCATCCCGGGTTGTCTGTTGTCTGGGGATCTCACTTCGCTGATCAAAGAGGATGCTGTAAATATTTATTAAACAATATTGCTATAAGTATATCTCGTCAATTGTGGAGAATTTATAGCACAGGTTTAGTATTATTTTGCTATTTGGTTTAATAATACCTGTTTTTTATTACGGTATTTTATTTATACTCAGTTACTTACTGTGAGAAAGAAGTTAATAGCCTTGCCGTTAGTATTACTTACATGTGGAAAGAATATTTCACAGCTCCATTGGAGTTTGGTAGTTATAACATTTTTTTACTAGACCCATAGAAATACAAATAAAAATATATATTATTGTGTCTCAACTCGGGGATCCAACTTGTCACCGTCAGAAGCAAGCATCGGCACCCACTGAGTATTAATTACACAAAACAAAACCAAATAACAAAACATTTTATTGAATAAACAGAAAGAATCGTCGATACGTGATAAATGACTAGGGGTCCAATCCATCTTGTTCTGAACCGAAGCCCTCCCTACTTCATATGCACCCTGGCCGGCCGGCCGACTGGGCAGCGGCCAGGCTCCAAAATAAATACAATTTATAGACTCCAAACGATCTCGCAGTTATATTTTATTGTTATTACCAGCCTTTTATTATATTATACTTTCTTCTTTTGGTTATTGATAAAAATTTGTTATTGTTATTTATTTGTTATTGTGTGTTTGTTTTACAAGACCTGCGTTATTTGTATTATAGTTATTGAAGTTATTTTGATCGTTTTTATACAATTAATATATTAATTTTTTGAGAATATAATATATAGTTTGAATGTTTGAGAGTATTTAATTCCTTTTTTCTGTATTATATACTTGTAAAAGTAACGAAATGTAATTAAAATCGTGATAAGTATTAACGACACAAGTAATTGTCGCCTTGCGATGTGGTTTAAGACTTTAATCCCATTTCTTATCTTAACGTTAACGTCTTTGGATTTGCATCATGTTACTGGAACCTTTAATTTGGAGTTTGTTATCGTTCGCTGTTTTATATAAAATTAGTAATAGAATAGAAAAAATATATAACGTAGCATTATATAATAAAATAAATTTAATACATTTAGTTTAATGTATACTTAATATGTGATTTTTTTTATTATATCAATTATTTGTTCTTTTTTGGTGATGATAAAATATTGTTAAATAGGAATTTCTTTTTACGAGATTTACGTGGTAGTTAGAGGACCAGGATTTACTTACTAATGTCAAATTGGAAGACAAGTGACTAAAGAGTAGACACGAATAAGACTTGAATAAAAACAAATAAACCCGTACAAAGTGTAAAGGAGCGCGGCTCCGCATCTCCATAAAGTAATGTACCTCCATATTCATGATTTTTGAAACGTTTCCAACGAGGAAATTTTGTCTCTTGCGAATTTACGAAGGAAATTAAGGAGATTTAGCAAAAAAGCTTACTTGAGCCGGAATCAAAGGCTATGCTAATTGCGGAGGGGCCCGTAATTACTAGCGACCTCTCTCGACGAGTGGATGAACTGATAACTGGTAAGGATACTCCGTGCTTTGTTTGTTTTTAAAACAGCTCCTTTACACGAGTACCTTCCACATCTTCAATTATTTCCAAAAATTTCACAGTTATGTTGAAGCAGATTGTAAATAAAGTAAACTCTTATTATTATAATATCCATATGTATCACTATCACACTTCTATCAACTTTGTAAGTAAAAAATATATAAAAATATATAGACTGTATCAAATGCACTGAACACTGTTTGTCCGAACCAATATTTGATTCTAAAACTAATAGTCTCGACATTAATCTGTTTTTTACAAAATAAACATACAGATTGTATTTTTTAGATGTAAGTAAATCTGAATAATTAAATAAGTGTGACAAATATTTTTTATTTTTGTTATTTTTTTTACGGAGAACAAATTATTATTTTTAATTAGCAATTTGTGTGTTTCTTAAAAAAAACAGACTATTATTTTGAGATAACATTGGAGACACCATTCATCTCTTCCGTTGGTACATGAAGTCGTCGCAAGAGATCTGATAATAATCCTAGATTTAATATAAAATCCAATATGTTATTTAACATACTTGTTTTGTATCTTTCCTGGAAACTAGGCAAGTGATTCCTGTAAAATGTTGTGAGTGTATTTTTCTTAAGATACGAAACAAAAATCTCTGGAAACAGCGTCTGTATTAATTTTCTAATGGAATATAAATTAGAATAAAAATTATCAATATCACTTCCTCTTCAACTTTTTAATTGGAAAGCGGGCGGTATTTTTAAATTTGAATATATTGAGGTAATTTTTTAAAAGTTTCCGTTTGTGTGTTCTGTTTGGATTGGTTTGGTTTGGTTTATCTTTTTTTTGCATTTATTAATTTTCATTTTGACGTCTTTATAATATATTCCGTGTCCGTCTAAAAAAGTCATTGAAAAGTTTTTTATCATATTCCTTTCCGCCATTTTAATATCACTTACCTTTTGTGAAAATAAAGCGGGACGCGGAATTTAAAACTTTTTCGGACATTCAGAATTTTAAGTGTAGCGTGTTGGTTTGTTCGGTGTTGTGTTGAGTTTTCATTGTGGCTTAGAGTTTACGGTGTCTTAATACTTTGTATTTGAATACTTTTAAATATAACATTAAAAACTGCATTTCATTTTTTTTATTATTATATTTTTAATATATTTCTGTTTTTGAGGTCGTTCTTAATTTTAATCTATAAATATTATTTCTTCTCTCCATATATTAAGTATCGCAAAACGTCCAGGTGGAATAACTGACTTTCTGACATCTAACTATTTTTTTCCAATAACCGTTACAATAAAAATATATGTATGTTATATAGCACAATATATGTTATGTATTTTGTGATGTTATATAAAGTTAAATATCAACATGTCCGTTTAACGGTGAATGGTCAAAACAATTTGTAATGTTTAAAATTCCCGAGGCACAGCGGCCGTAGGTGTAGACTCAGACCTCCGTTTAATAGTTTGAGTCTCTTATTATTACTTTAAATATTTGATATATTTTAATACATATAGTCATGTACCAAGTAAAAAGGTGTATTATTGTATATTCTTTTCGAAATCTTTGACCCTTATTTAATTGTATTTTGGCAAAGTAAGATTTTAGACCTTTTTTTTGTAATAAAATGAGAGTATGTTTTTAGAGGAACTCATTTTTGGTTGATCGTTCGTATACTTTGACTACAATATTATACTTTGACAGATGGTTTAAAGCGAAACGGTACAAAAAGTTAATTATGCACTTATCAAAAGTCGCTCGTGATAGGTGTAATTATTTTTTTACACAGTTTAAAATAGAGTTTTAACGAAAAAATGGTATATCGTCCCACATCGATGGCCGATAAACTCAGAAGCGACGCATAAATTTGCATTAATTTCATAACCACTGAGCAGGGAATAAAATTAGACACATGCGTTCTTTCAAACCGTTGGTGTATTTTTTTCAACGGTCCCGCTTACCCGCGGGAACCTCTCGATTTGAAATTGGAACGCGGATTCGTTGTTTTGTCATGTTGGCGGAATTGGTTTACTGATGGAAATAAGATATCAAAGATATGTTAATTTAATTTATGATTGTCAAAGTACCTCCATATTTATTTATAATATTATATTTTGTATATTTATTTGAATATAATTATTATATTAAACTGTTTTTATTTAATGTAAATTCTGTTTTTCGTAACACGAGTATTGCCTTCCGGCGCTAAGGTTTCGAAGGTTTGTGGAAGGATTTTTTTAGGTTCATCCGTTGCGGTGTATTATCTGTATTTTTTTATTATCTGTAATATTTTTTACATACAATTATAATAATTTTAGTGATATTATGTGGGAAATAATATGCGGGTGCTAGGAAGGTACATTTACTTGTAGGTACAAATTAGTTTTACTAATTATCAATGTTAGTTATTAGTATTATTAAATATAAAAATCATGTAGATGTAGAGATGCAGTAAAATTTTCAATGAATTATATATATATTATAATTGTTTTGTTTTACAAAAATAATGTGACAAAGTGAGTCTGGTTAATAAAGTATTATTAAAATGAAAGAATGAAATATTTTTTTTTATCATTAAATAATTTTTTTCGAGATAAATATAATATTCTTATAATTAAGCATTTGAAAGTAATTCATAAATATTCGTACATATTATGTAGTTCTGCTATTCAGTGACAGATGGCGCTACGTGACACATGTTTATTAATATTTAATTCATAATTAACACTCATTATAATAATTACCCAAATTGCCGAAAAATAACCATTCAATCTATATTTATATTGTTAAGAGGAAATAAACTAAAATGATCTCTAAAACATAATATTTAAATTTAATAAACATATCTCAAAGGATAATTATAGTTGTATGATAGTTACACAAATTACAAGATGTAACAGTTAATAGTAGTGAGTGTTACGTGGTTATTAACATATTATGCACTAATGCAGGCTGATTTATTCATCACCGAGTGTATTAATAAATGATAATGAGACACTCTGTTCGATTTCTATCGCGTATGAGATTGATTGTTATATTTAATGTTTTAGTACTTTTTTTTAATATTTTACAAACATTTTTTGTAATTACAACTTTTTGTCATAAAGAACGAATAATTTATTACGGGTCGCAAGTTCGAGTCTTTCCTGTGTTGATGTTTTTATTCTTAATTTATTTAAATATTAAAAAATATATATTTTAAAATTTACCGTCGGAAAATTATTTCTGTACTCATTTTCTCAAAACACTTTAACAAAAAATTCTTCATTCTTTACTTGTACGTATAACGATTAATAACATAATATATATGAAATATGACAAAAAGTTTTTACCATATATGAAAATGAATATGAGCACTTCACGTCATATTACAAGTTATCTAGTCGTATATAAAATAATTAGGACTATTTAACAAATTTGAAAAGTTTTTGAAAAATATATATTTTCTTTAATTACAGGTTACTTTAATTATTCCGATTTCAATGTTTGAAATTAGCATTTCCTTAACTTCATCTAACTCGTAGACTATTTTAATATTATGGTTGTAATAAATTTAATCATCTCATCTAATAGTAGTTAATAGATTAATAATTTAAAACTAATATTACAAACTATATTTAGCAGCGAGTGTGTGTGTGTGTGTGTGTGTGTGTGTGTGGGTGTGTGTGTGTGTGGGTGTGTGTGTGTGCTGTGGCTCCACGCACCCAGAGGGTCGTTTTTATAAATATTCATGAATAACGTTCGTCCGTATGTCGAGTCACATTTTTCTTCGTGGGAAATAGTATTCAGGTTATGGATATTTTAACTTTACTGAGGTCAGATTTAACTGATATTTTATGGACTTGCTTTTGTTTTATAGTTTAGGTTTAAAAACTAATAGTTCTAATCGGTTTTATGTCTTTTTAAGCGTTCTATACATGTTATATGGTAAAATTAGCTGATACTAAGAGTACAGAGTTAGGATAAAAATATATAATTGGGAATAAAATAGTATTTTTGTATATTAATAAGCTATAAGATGTATTAATCTATTTTATAAAAAAAAACTACTTTATTGTGAAGTTAAGTGTAATAATAGAACAGTTGATTCTAATATTATATAGGAAAATGACACCAAGGAAATAAAAAACATCACAATTTAATTGTATAAAGAATATTAAGAGGGCGTGCCGGCGGAGGACCTCCTATTACCTGTAATTACCAACTATTACCTGTAATTTTACACGTACATCTGTCATTAATTTGTGAAATATGACAGACATTTAATACATAAATATAAAGTATGCTTGCAATAATTATAAACAGAAGAAAACAAAATTTTCGTATTATAACCACCATCTTGACATGTAATAGTAAAATGAAAAGAGAGAGAGAGAGGGTGTGATATCGCTCCACTGCTCCCCCATACGTCACGCTGTGTAAGTTGTAATTGTTAACAGTTTTGGTAGCATTGTTATTTGCCGTGACATGTTTCTTGTTATCGCCGAAACAGCGCACGCTATGTTTTAAAATATACAAAATATATACGCGAAAATAACTTTTATATGTATGAAGATTGAGAATAATTTAGCTTGTCTTTTTAAGTAATTGACACATTAAACGGTTCTAAATTTTTATGACGTGGAAACAATATGTAATTATATTTCAGTATGGATACATATATGACGTTTCATACAGCATTGTATATGTTTAGATGGTTTTTATCCAATCCGAATAATTCAAGCTGAATAAAGCATTACAAGGCTTTATATGACAGTGCAGTTAATTCAATACATAGTAACAAGATTATTTAAGTGTTATATAAATCATCCAGTAGTTAATGTTAAGTCGTATAAAGTTCGCACCGAGGCTAGGCATTTAGTAAGAGCCGGTCGGACCGCCTGGATTTATTACATATACTAATAGATGGCTTAGCAAGTGTCATACACACCTAGGAGAAGGAAAATGGCTAACTGAGTAATAAATCAACCATAATTGTGGTAAGAAATAAATGTAGTCTTCTTATATAGATATATATAATCGATTTTAATATCTAAGTATTGTAAGTCGGTGTCCCAAAAAGCTACAAGATGTAATTTAAACCTGTAAAGCTTAAAAAATACTTTTCTATTTCACTTCTATATGAATTGACAGAAAACCCTTTAACACACTCACACTAAGCGGTTAGTGAAATGACACTGTAATTATACTTTGAATGTGTGTGTAATTTGACAAGATATAAGGTCTATTTATTGTGGTGTGAGGTCATCCCCTAAGCACGGAGGGAGAGGGCTACCGCTGCGCGTACGCATAATTACCGGAAGGAAGTACTGATGGCTGATACATATATTAGCATTTATTTACATTAATATACTGCACTGTTGCGCTTTGTTTTTACCCTCTTAGATAATACGTTAAATAATATACATCGATAACTGTACTTTGGTTGTCATACAACACATACATTCAAGTATTTGATCATCAGTTATAAAGATTCTGTCTTTATATTTCGCGTTTGAAGTTTTGTGACAAATATTTGTTTTGTAACTTACTGACCCAATTATATATATTTTTTCATTTGTTCTGAATATTCTTCAATAACTTTTAAACTTGAGTGATCTTGATTAAAATAAATATACAGTAAGAATGTGTTTACACAATTGATACGGACGAAGCCGCTGACAAAAGCTAGTTATGATGAATTGAAATACTCGAATCTAAGACACAAATATAATTTATATATAAACACATCTTTTCGATGGTCGTGTCGAGGTGTTCATTAATAATCATGGAAGAAAACAACTTTTATATAACGTCCTTGCCTGATTACCGCATAAATATATCAGCGACTACCAGTTTACAGCCGCAACCAGCGCTGGTATGATTTAGTGTTTAGAAACAAGCCAGCATTTATCTCAATTAAACCTTCCAAGTGGCGTGTCAAACGGACAGTATAAAGTAACTAAGGTTTTTGGATTTTAATACATAATATATTAAAAACGTGGTTAATATCATTTTGAATTTGAATTGAATGTTAACTTGTATTTGTTATTTTCTGTGTTCCAAAGAGTAAATATACACTAATATTGTAATAGTTAAAGATAATGTAATGATAATGTTTTATAAATGAAAATTTATTCAAAAACGTTAATTCCTAAAGGAACAATTTTCCTTTATTATGTTCCACGAGTAACCGTGACTTGTTATGTCGACTCTGCTCACTCTACGACCTATCACTACTTATAATACACACAAAACACCTTCCTATGTACACGTGTTAAAGTATATATTAGCGTAAATGAGGTACTGATTTTCCACATATTTATTCGTACAGTAAACACGTCAAAAGTGTTTAGACGTGTCGGAGCAGCGAGACGAAAAATCGACTGATTATTTTTTGTTTTCTCTGCTGTCACTACTTTCTTATCGACAACTACTTTGTAAACTGTTTTGACGTAAGATAAGGTGGGTGTACACGTGTTTGATTATAGCATGATTTTAATATAACCATATATATTAAAATATTATTTAAAAGAATATAGACGTCGAGTAGACGTTTTGATAAAAAAAGTAAGAACGTAATGTAGATAGAGTTATTTAATGGAAGAGATATATAACTAAAAGTAAGTAAATAACTCTTGTATATCAAGAATTATCGATTTGTTGTATAATTATCGACATCGTTACCTCCCTAGTGACGTGAGCGAGGCGAAGGTGCGCCCGCGCGTCTCATAACTTGCGTGCGTACAGCTCAGCCACTTATTGCTATTTGTAATTATGTTTTGATTATTCTTCCACTGAATATAATGAATTAATTGAAATCCAACGCGTTATCAAACAATAGTGTGTATTAAATCATTAAATCATTTATATCATCTTACGGAATTTAACTTCGTTTTTATAGATTAGTCAATTTTGTTGCCATTCCAATCTCACCCAGAGCTGATGACATATAATTATATATGTAATAATTCGCTATTCGTCGATCCGGAAGGCGTCGATATAAAACAGTTTACTCCGAGCCGTCCAAACTAAAAACAATAGACGCGCTATCTCACGTGTGTTATTTCACGTAGCGCTGGACAAATACTCCACAATTATGTACGGCGCCCGCAGACAGCAGACAGCGGACAGCAGACAGCAGACAGCAGACCGCCCACAGATGAGCGCTAAATTAATACACTTGTACGAGTACGTGGTGTCACAAATGAGATATGGAGAAAAATAATACAGTTTTGTTGAGACTATTTAGAATGAGTAGTGCTGAGTTTTAAAAGATAATTCAGTGATTATTAAGAGGGGGTTCTTTCTTTACTGGTACTTGAATGCCAAAAAATAATAAATTCTAAAACGATTAGGTGGCGGTTTATTTATTATAAGACCTTATCCAGAGAGCAGAATCGCGAGAAAGAGTTATTATATAATGTATTTTTATCTATAAATCACAGAATAAATAGATATAAAGATGAAAAGATAGTCTATTTCGTACTCTGTGGTCTGTCGGGTATGATTCGAGCTCATGCGATTACGGCGCCACCTGTCGCCTTTCCCATGGAATTTATAATTCGGATTGCGGCCTCGCTTAATTGTATTCACCAAACACCGGGATTTACCTTCGCTATACCTATCACTCATATCTCTGGAGCTTTACAGATAGTCGGCGCGTTAATCGTATAGTTGTGGCTTATCTGTACATTTTGTGTATTTGGTAATTGAATTTTAACATAAAAATATAGTCCTAAATAAAGTGTGGCGAAGATATACTTTTTACCCACATCATAAATAATGTGTGGGTAGTTTATGAATTTAGGAAATATAGTTTTGAATGTTATCGTCATTACAACTGTAGTGAAATATTAAACACGCGTTTTTATAATGAATAAATAGGTGTAGAACATTACCGAAACCGAAACGAACAACTTCACCCCAACTAGTGACTCTTATCGTATACATAACCGAAAAATACATACATAATTATTTTGATACACGAATGTAGTCCTTATTTCATAACAATACAATCCATAATAATAATTCGCTAACGAGCTTAGTAACTACTTCATGTACTCCATAAAATTTTTCACCGAATACCAGTAAAATTAAGTTTTGTAAACAAACCCCTACTTGTGTGACTCACTGTATTAAATTTAACTCCGTTCTTATGTTTATTTCAAAAACATATGAGAAAAGCGGAAAATATAAAAAAATGATAATAAAAAATCAATCACTTAATAATTATATCTTTTATGGCCATCATTAGATAAATGGATATTTTTTCTAAGGTAAATATTATAGATAGTGTTACGTAAGAAGGTTATATAATAAATAAGACAATAACGAGAAATAAAGGTATGTACTTGAATGTCACACAGACTGTCCCACATACTCGTACGTGAGACCGGCGCCGGCGCCGCCGCTTCATTTCACGCACCGACTTACACGCAAATAGCTCCTTTGTACTTTACATCATATTGTTTTAATTTATCCTTTATCATTAAGTATGGGTCAATATATATTGTTATATTTTTTTTAATATAAAAATAAATATATATGCCATACAAGCCTTTTCATTTCATTTTTTTCTTACAATCAAATGATGTAAATGTTATTTTTGTATGAATTTTTCTTACAAAAGCCAGATGTACATTGTTTTGAACAATTCAAAATCTATCTAAATTTACAAATAAATGCTGAGTTTTGTCTAAACATTGTACATTTTATTAATTCATTTTTTATGAATGTAAATATTCTAAAACTGAGTACATCGGAATAAAAAAATGTCAAATGTAAATAATGTTTCTCAGAACATGTAATGTTTGTATTCCAACTTGTGATTCATGATTATTATATATAAGCTGTGTGTGTGTGTGTGTGTGTGTGTGTGTTATTTTGGTTCATTTCACGGTCCGCGCACACGTGAACAATCTGCTTAAGTGCTGGTCTAACTGTATACAATGTACTAAGTATAGACTTGAAGAGTAACAACCAGGTACTGGCAAATTCATTATCTATATATGGTTTAACGTAAAACTAACTTATTTTTAATGAGGGTCCCCTTTTTAGTTCGAAAACTGCAAATACAAGGTTTTGTCAAATATCCGAGTAACGCTTGAGAGGAGAAAAATATTTTTTTCCGACGGCTTTCACTCTTAAAACATTAAGAGACTAAACAAAGAGTAAATAAAATTTTAATATATTGGTGAGGTCTCAATCTTATTCGTATTTACATCTTATATGATTAAAGTTCATTGATCTATCAATAACAGATTACTTTTGAAAATAATGTCTGTTTTACAATAAAATAAATGCTGATTCTTAGCATCAGAACAGTGTTAATCTTCCCACGAAATATTTAAAGTTTGAACAGTACGAGATGAAATAATAACAGAGCAGTACTTACTGTGTAAACTTCATTAAATTCATTAAAAAAGTAAACGAAAGACGTTAAGTCAAACAGCAATCACAGTAGTGTTCTGTGAAAAACCGAACCCGTCTCACGATGATAATGTTTCTCATGTTTTATTTATACGAGGCATTAATGAACCAAGGTCATTTGAATTCATTTCCTTCCCTACGATAAAGTTTCGTTATTTTTTACTTCACCCCTATAATAGAGATTATTAAATATTTATTTTTATGAATGAGTTTTTTTTATTAGTTTTTATAATAGTCTAGATACGAACCATGTGTGTTGAAGTTCCGCTACTCGATGAGAGATGGCGCTGGGTGTATTGAAATGTTGCGTTCTGAAAAGTTGAGAGGTCGTTTTCACTCGAGCCACGTAAGAGAAACGCGTAGACGTTTTAATAAAACTTTGTTCGGTGTTTATTTTAGTCGTCGCTCGTCTACGGCGGCGGCGGCGGCGGGTGACGGTATGCAAAATTGCAACGAACTGGTGGATATTGAAGAACAATTCAAACAACGGTATTTTTTCGTTTTTGTAGCAATTTTTTCCATTTGCTTGCAATTTTTTTAGAAGGATTCGATATCAGTATTTTTAAATGTTACGTTAAGCTTTAGTCTATTAAATATCCAATATGAGATTATTACCTGTATAATATTTTTGATCAAGTTCATAATTAATATTTTTATTTTCAATCGCAAACCTTATTGAATAAAGTTTTAAGAAAACACAAATTAATTTGCTTCGCCAGGAAACATGTTTAAATTTATTTCTTTTTGAAATTGGATCAAGCCATAGAATATCATCTGATTGATGTATGAAAAAAGTATATTGCTGATTGATTTTTATATTGTAAGTGTAATTATTAAAATATTAGGAAGGATTACCAAATTTTAAAACGCACCTGTAAATGGAAAATCACCGGTGCCTTCCGTACATATAATAGTCGGATAAAATCATACCGTACATTACAATCGTTATCAACTGACGTTTCTCCACCAATACCTACATTCCGTTTGTGTACGCGCGTAGAGACGCGGGGTCGTAGTGTGCGTGAGGTTTTCCCGCTCGCGTCTGTGTGCGTGTCTCCCGTCTCGCTCGCACTCCCGCGACTCCTATGTTGCTATGCGAGCCTGGTATATTATAGATAGATTACTCCATGTTGTTCAAAAGTCCATTATTGTGTACTTAGCAGTGTTTTGTAAATGTCCTCGTTACGGGGACGTATTATTGTAATGAAAAACAATCGTCGTTGTTGATTTTTGTTTTATTAGGCATGTTGTTGTTTGAAAAATTGTTAGTTTATGTAACCTTGGACGTTGTTTTCTTGTTTTTATAATGTTTAAATAAAAATTTAATACTACGATTATTTTTGTTATTATTCCTTTTCACTAGAAAAGGAGTCAAATCACACTTAATACGACTTAATTAAAACCTCACAGAACTTTTTAATTTTATTATATAAATTGACCGTACAAGTACTAATCGATTAATTTGCAATTAGAGATATAATTAATTTTCGGAATGGCTGAGTGACTGGACCAGTGTCGTATCGGCATGAGGAAAAAACCGCGATGCTCCATAGCCTATCTTTCAATGACCAATCATATAGAATAGATCTGCTTCGTACTTGGCACTAAGTGCAGAGGGGGGAGGGGGGGCGGTAGGCGGCGCCACGCATGCGTCTCGTTGCCAAGACGACGGCACGTAGCACTAACGATGTGTGAGTGTGTAGTGCGCTTCGCCTTTTGTGATAGTAGCTTCAATTTATATTTATTTTTATTATTTCAATTTTTTACTGCTATTATGTGCTGAGATTGTTTCAGCCGATATAAGATATACAAGTGTACCCAAACAACATTTTTTGTACATTTTATTTAGGGTTTTAATGATTGAACATAGATAATAGTTATGGTATTAAATAAAAATATTAATTAAGTTGAATATTTTTTATTTAATACCATGGTGTATCAGAGCGGTAGAATAGTTGTGCAAACATCATAATAAAAACAATTTTGAGGTTTTTTTATCTTAATACATAACTTTAGACCTTAAACAACGTTACAAATAATAAACGCAAACATGTAAAACATAATAATAAGTGCATAAACATTACGCTGACGTCACAAAGTATCAAGGATCATTAAGCGCAGTACATCCTCCCGTGCACCGCATTCCATACACACACACATCGATCACGTCGCGTCACGTCGCACACACACCCTCATGAGAGCAGCGTCACGTCACACACACACACACACACACACTCTCCGTACGCCCAGTTCACTATCTGTTTTTATGTATATGGTGTATACTTTAGTCCACACTTGTACGTGTACTTGAATTCCTCCGGGACCTGAAAAGGAATTTTACAAGGGCGCGTTTTCTTTTTGAAACCTTTGGATGTGAGGGACGTCGGTGATGCGATTTGGATGCCTTTGTAGCTTGTTACTCTATTTGTAGTCGAAAATACTTATACAGTCTTTAGTCTTATATAGGAGTATCTTTACATTTAGTATTTCACAGAGAGATCGTACAGAGAGTATTCTCTAGATGTTATAAAAGAATAATGGAAGCATACGGACCGTGACGAATGAGGAGCACTCACAGATCCCGAGATACTGGACGACCACCACCTCACCAAACCCACCGGGGCTGGACACCCAAAAAATAGAAGCCAGCAAATAAGGCTGTGAAGGTCACGGCCTCATCGATCCACGTAGAAAGTGAGACCGCCACACTAACACCGTCCCGTTGGCTATGCAGCCTGAATTAATCGCGCATATATTTGAATACATTTCGTGCGCGGTTCACTTGTGTCGGCGCCCTCAAGCTTGCGTTTTTTGACTCTGGGTGTTAGGGATGTCAGGGATGTCAGGGATGTTGAACATCTTCGATCATTGGATGTTAGTTTGTTTGCATCGACAGTTAAAGAGTAATTTTAAGATACTTTCGTTTATATTCTGAATTGTTCGTATTTCATTTCGTTTGTTGTTTGTTTGCAACTCTGAGATAAGATTGTCTCATTAGCATAATGCAATCTTCTAAGTGTGTTTTAAAGTTGATCATAATTTAACGTAACATGCTGTTCATATAGATATTTATTAAAATAATCTGAATAATATAACTATATTATTTATTGAGGTTTCTTCCGTATCTTTGTTAGTACATTAGGTTGATATCCAACTATTCCGAGATGGTCACTCTGTCAGCGCACACCTGAAATGAAAACAAACCATAAATATAATAACCATACATAATTATCTATAAAGGTATAACACGACATTTCTTTTCAATAACCTACAGATTAATTCCTCATAAATACATACAAGTAATATTTCTCCAATTCTTCACTAACAATATCTACAGCCTGCTTCTCCATAGAGTCCCTAAGTTCTCAAAGTACATTACCATTCTGTCTACCAACAGACGACGGACACTATTGTGAAAACCTTACCGAAAACATTATTATTATTATTAATATAAACCAATTAAACCAAAGCCAATTAATTGATGCATAACAAAGATAATCTGATCGTGTTTAATCATCACGAAATTCTGAATATTTATTAAAAGATAACTAAGAATATATTAATTGTATAAAAAATAAAGTTATATTTAGAAGTGAAACTAACCTGATCATCTGACTTTACTTTATAAAGTCTTTGCGACTTTGAATGTCAGTTGTCTGTTTACACGTGCAAAAGAACTGCCTTACCGATTGCAATTTAAATACATATCTATTATACCAAGATATGTAAGATTAAATAATATAAAATATAAAAAAATGGTATTAAAAAAAAGAGATGAAAAATATCCTTTTGTAGTTTTTATTTTGTTACGTTATCAGACATTTTCAATTCTGTGTTCTCTCGTTGGGTTTGAACACATGGCGCCGACTCGCATATTTTATATATTATATTAGGAATCTAGGTAATCGTATATTCTAGAAAAATGTTTTTTTGTGCGTTAACAGATATATTGTAACCAGTTTTATAAATATCAATGTCGTAATTAAAACACTGAACCCAACGGTTACTGTTTCTCTTGATTAAAACTATTGGTATAATGACGGCAGGTAATTAAGGAATCGATAATAAATACGAACATACAATTATATATTCTATTTTAATTTAACTTAAATGTTATAATTGCTTAAACAATTATAATATTGATAGTGTTAACAACATTGTACATTATCAATAAATTAATTACGTCTGGTGACTTAAATTTAACTTCAAACTGGAAAATTTTGCATATTTTTTGATTTGCCCTGTCGTATTAATTAATACTTATCATGACTTAATTAAATTGAATATATAAAAGATTAAAGGTTTGAAACATGTACTTTAAAGGCGATTTAGTATTTTGCATATTAACATTTTTTCAATTTTCAATTGTGTGTCTTATATTCAATACGTTTGAAAATTTTCTTTTCTAAAAGCTTTGTTTTCCTCAACACCAAAGCAGGTAATATTTTCCCATAGTTAAGCAGCTGCTATAGCAGTAGGTAATGTAGTGTAAAATGCACATTAAATAAACATTATTCTTGATAGTTTCATCATTTGTCATTTTTATGTCTTCTAGGTTGTTAAGGATTAAGATTAATTGACTGCTGTATATTTATTAACTAAATGACAATTAGTTTTATTGATATTTTATTATGAAATCAGTGTTTTTATCCATAATGTTCGTAGACGAAGATCTGTTTGAATACTAACGCAATAATTTAACATGAAACACTATTTCAAAATGAGTGGATATTCAACTTAAATCTTAAATAAATCATTTATCAAAATTATTACAACATTGTGTATATAATAATAGTGATAATATATTTTCGCTTGTTATATAAAGTTTCAGCGGAAACTTTCCAAGGTCACACAAAAATCTGCTTTCACCAAAACATCTGTGCGTACTAAGACAGAGAGTAACTACGAACCGTGTCTTATGCATTTTACATGAGCGCAGCACACATGTATTGTTCAACTTATTTCAACTGTGTGCTCCACGCTTACACCTCAATAATAAAAACACTCGCTTTAATACCTAAAAACATATTATTAAATTAGACATGATATATAATTATAAATTATTACCATTAAAGTTTTCAATTATGTGATAGATAACTCACACACTCACATCCTAATCACTTGTTTGTCAACACGCGTCGGTGTGTGCGTGTCAACTTTTAACGGGCATTGTTTGGGATAATGAAGTCTTGAAGTAGGCTCGTGTCAAGGGCCCGGCTCGCGCTTTGCATATTTTTGTATGGCTGCCTCCCCCCCCCTCCCTGCACCCTCCCCTCCCCCCCGACGCCGGCGCTCGTAGGAACTGTAACACAAATGCATTTTGTAGTACGTTGTAAAATAAAGTAATCTACGTGGAAATGAAATTTTCATACTTTTGTTAGAGATCCCGTTTGTGAAAATTATATTTATTTGTTTTTGCATTTAAATCGTAGATATTTATGGAAAATAATATACTTTAATGTTGTTTTTTGTATACCTATTTATTAATTATTGGTATCTTATGTATTCTTTTAATTCGGTATAAGAGCACATAGTCTCATAGCACATGAAACAGCACAATGTCACAATGAAACCATGAAGAGATGTTTAATAGTGGAGTCTGTAGGTATTTATCTCGAGGGAGGCGGGGTTAATGAACCTGGGATGCTCTCCAAATAATATTAGTTCAGTTCTCAAATGTACTGTATGTTAGTTGTGTATAGTAAGTAGACTTAGACTTTATTTTAGACGAAATTCTCCAGAGAAGATATTCTGTTACGTTAAAATTAATTAACATTGAAATATATACAAGAAAACAAAGGAATATTTAAAATTTAGGAAGAAAAAAATCTGAATATCATCATATGTTAGTGAAACTAAATTTTAAATATATATTTTCGTTACTGATTCCAATGGTAGGTACTATTTGTTTAAGGAAGTCCATTACCATAAATCCAGGTCAATAAAACCTTACCATTTAGAACTGACTATAGATGGCGTTGGTGGTAAAAAAAGAGCCATAAGAGTTTATTTAACTCTGTCTGAATTTTTAAATAAATTAAACAATGATCGTTCTGACAAAATATCCAGACAAGTAACATTACATTGACAAAATCTCGAATAAGTATGATAGTTTTTGCTGTTACTGCGAGAGTCTGGCGCCGGCCGCCGCGCTCCCTGAATGTTAATGGGCATTAATCAGGTACCTTATCCCAACGCATCCCATTCACCAGAGGATGAGAGAAAAACTGATAGTGGAAGTGGACATCGTATCTAATATCCAGGCATTAATTATAATTGTGTCTCGCAAAATTAAATTTAGTATTTTCATTTTAATATTAATGTTAATAGTTCATGATGTGCCATGAAAAATTCATCGCATTTTCAGGTCACAGGTTTGAGTCCTACCGTGTCGATTTTTTTATTTGTATTTTTTCAAATTTTAACAACCCTAACAAGGTTAAACCTGGTAATAGAAAATGTTAGTAAACTTATGAAATGTAATATGAATATTGTATTTAAAATATATTTTGAAAGATTTTATGTATTGATATAGTTTAAATGAAATTATGTTAAAAAATTAAATTAAATTTCCATTTAACACCATTTAAGGTATAAAAATGGTTTAATTAAATTGATATAAGAATTGAAAAGGTATGCTTTGTGTCGATCTGAGAGTTCGGAGACGCACAATACGCGCGCCGTGACGTTTCAATGGGCGGCCATTCTGAAATTTGTTAGGCGATGTTCCTTAGTACAAGTGAATCGGCGCGCGCGCAGCCGTTTTGTCAATCCTGTCCGCCATATTGTTTTATCATTGACTATTCAGCTGTACCGCCTTTGACGAGTAATTGCTGCGTCGATTGAAATGTAACTCTTGCGATTGTTATTTGATATTTGTATCGACTTCGGTTTGTTTTTATAGTTCATTCACTATTGGACTTCTGAAAGATATATTGCAGATTTATTGGTACGGATAGAATAGAAACATTCAAATCTAAGGTATTCCGAAGGGTCCTCGAATCAGCAATTAGAGAAATATCGAAGATACAATAACGAAGCCATTAAAATAAGAGCGGAATAATAAATGAGACGGGAATTAAAAAAACGATCGCGACAGATGCATAGAAATATGGCGAGTAGCGGACCAATCAAAATTCTTCGTCAATTAAGTGAACGGAGATGGCAAAAGGAAAATTGAAGGAAAAAGTAAGGGTGGCTTTGTTTTTAGTGATGTAGACTCTCAATTTGAGGTGGGTTTTTAAATAAAACTATTATTGAATGTATTTTTTAAATGATCCACATAAACTAGAATAGTATAGTAATTGATTGATTAATTAGTTGTGTGTATATCGTTTTGTTGTTCCTCGTTTTTAGATTTGCATTGAAAACTAAAGATATTATTCATTTAATATAATAGAATTTTTATTAATGTTTTTTATTAATTTAATCGATATATAAAATCATCGATAGAGGCACATCCCTGGCCCTTGGTCCTCTAGATATGAAAGCTATGGAAATAAAGTTTGTTCGTCCCGCATTGTAGCGCAGATCGTAAATGGATTTTATCACTATATAAATATCCCCTATTTTTACGTTACGCGCGTTACGTCACGTAGCTACGGATTTACGTATCTCATTTTTATGTAGCTACGTGCCATTGTTTGGTTTTACAATTGTTTATATTTTCATTTTAATATAAACATACCTACATATTATACTTTTCATATCATTTTATATATTTTTTGTGAGACTTTTTAAAATATTAAATTTATTTTTATTGTAATAACATTACTAAAAAGTTATGAATTGAGTCTATTTTCATTTTATGAAAAGTTAAAAATAAAGAAATTATATTTAATTTATTATTGAAAAGAAAATAATAAATAAATCATTTTTTGATCTTATTCTTTGTTTGGGAGTAGAAGAAATAGTAGTTCTTTTGATGTAAAGTTGGTTTAAATTATTTATAAAGTACCAGGGACACATAAAATCGAAGTCGTTTATCTTGGGCCGGTGTCCATTTAGTGGTCGGTAGGGCCGAGCTGTGAAATTATGCGCAAAATGCCCTACGGCTCATTTGCTCTAAACGGTGCATCTTTGATACCCCATTGACCCAACGTTTGTCGTATTAATAATGAATGAGGACCTCTCAATTCGTGTCAATGTTATAGTATTTTGGGACCTCCGATCCTTTGAGTATCTTTAAATAAATCAGCACCTTACACTTTGATGTCGAAATGAAGAAAGCAACGGTACATTTCAAATAATCTTATATTCCTAATCTATTAACAAATCTTAGCAATATTTCAATAAAATATCATTGTTTTGGTAAATAGGAAACAAGTTCCAAAGTAGCAGTAGTTAAGGATTACAAACGAAGTGTAGTCATACCAAGTAATCCCAAGTCATTCCAAAGAAATAAGTCAAATATCCTTAAAGCTGTAAAGTATACGTCACCTGGTGTACCGTGACCTAACCGTTGCGTATTTAGGCTGCAGTTGCACAGGTCTAACAACCTCGTACTAAAACAGAATATCGATTACTTTCGCTACTATAATGTAATCCCCCGCCCACTTTTCGTTTTTTTAGTACAGGATAATAATATAGTGGTCTCTGTCCCGCGCGAGGGAGGGCGCCGTCCCTCGGGTGACGCTCCCTCTCGCTCCCGGCCCGTACCCCGCCGTATGTAAATGATCGTCTCCAGGTCTCTGTGTGCAGACCACCCTCGTACGTACGACACCCACACACGCGACTGCGACGTTTGAGGTTTACTGCCCTGACAGCTTTTGTCCTATTTTAAACAAGATTTTGATGAGACGCGACGTTCGCGATTTTGAAATAGTTTTCAAAATACATATAAGATATACTCCTACGTCGATTTCGGGTCTTCAATGACAACGAACTTGGTAGTAGCGGGATACGCTAGACATGCAAATGCTACCTGTAACCGATGGTAAAGATAACAAAGCAAAGAAAATCCTTTGATTTCAAATCAAAACTACGCATCCATGCCATTCTAAATTGTATACGTTTAAAGACAAAGCTGTCTTTACTTCCGCGTGTTTTATGAGTCGAGGTCTCGGCCGTGACGTCACGGGGATGTCGAAATGACACTTTTACGAGCAATAATTTACATTATTTCGGTGTTAAGCCTCGCGTGCCGGCCGATTGATTTTATGTCAGTCGCTTCTCCTATTTGCGTTCAGTAAATCGAATCACTTGCTACACGGCGGAGTTATTTTGTAATGGTTGATTCGCGTGAGTACAATTTTTTGGTATTTTTTTTTTGTTGTTTATTTTTTGCTTATCGTATATCGTTAGCGGTCGAGGGTCGAGGTGTACCTGTGTCAGCGAGCAGTTAGTACTTATAATATGATATTCTGTTGTTTTTCATATTATTTTTAGTTCCCAATTTAGATTATTCTTTTTATGTCTACAGAGGAGGTAAACAGTTATAAACCTCAAAAACAACAACTTACAGAGATACATATATATATGTATGTCTATAATTACGATAAGCCATGTTGGTAGTTTTATTTAATGATAAACTAGTATTCACTAGATTTACTGGATCTTTGAACTACGCAGATAAAGATCACCCCGTCGTTGTCCATAATCTATCAAAAATCGCGAATTATTAAAGCTTTCCAAAAACCAAAGATACTAGGAGTGCAGCAGTGAGGAGTAGTATACAAGCCACAAGCTGGTAGATAAAGGCGTGGACACACGAGCTGAACCAATTAAGATCTTCATTAGGACCTTCCGCGAAGTCTATCGCTCCAACCGTAATAAAACAAACACACACCGGACGACAATTTTTAACTTTATTAAGATACGCTTAAAAGATATCAGAACTCAATCAAATAGCAATCAAAATACTGTCATATCAAAAATATCATGACCATCAGTAACAATATTTATAATATAATAATATATTTTGTTATAAATTATAAATATAGTATATAATTCCTTATATACATATATATGTATGTGTATAAGTTCATATTTGTAATAACTCTCTGAACAAATATCCTTGATTCAGACGATCGTAATTAGAAGCTCCGAGTTTCAGATCTCTGATGCATATTTGGTTATGACAGTAGATACGTATGTGTGCAGTTATGTAAAGTATGTATGTGTGTAGTCTGGTTATGTTGTGTGTATGTGTGTGTGTGTATTCTAATTTCAACGTTGATTTGTCTTGAATCTAGTAGAGATTAAACTTTGAGCGTTAAATTTCTTGATGAATTTTCGTTATATAGAGTACAGTTGTATATAGAGACGTTGTAGAGTTAAGTGAGTGAGTTAATCTGAAGGGTAAAATTCTTGAGTTGGATTTAAATAAATAAAAATACGATAAATATAAGGTTACCCTTAGGAAAAGACTACTTTGTCAACAGTTGTCCATATATATAGTTGTCTGTATATAGTTGTCAAAATATGGACAGAAAAATAGATTAGTGTTTTTTTTAATACTTCATAATCGTAAATGCAAAACTGTTTTGACACTAACATTAGTTACTGTTGTTAAATCTTATCTTGTTAATATATTTCATCACTCATATAAGAAAATGTATATAATACAAATCTTTACGAATTATGTTATTTTACAAAACTTTTATCTTAAAAATAAAAAATATATCAAACTCGTTTTCTTAATTAAAATATTGGCTTTTAAGAGATTCTTTGCAATTGTATATATAAAAAAAAAACAAAAAAATAACATGCCGCGTGTTTTGCTGTCAATTTATCCGGCTCATATGATTCTTGGCATTAATTAGCGCGTGCCATTCAAATATCACCCTAATCGCCACACCATAAGGTGGCTGTGGTGCTCCTTGTGGCATTAATGGTAGCACGTATCGGAAGCTACAATGATGTACCACGACCAGTCCCATTGCGAACGATTTTTTTATCGGTATCCTTAAAAACATGGAGCACCGAAAAACGAATACGGCAATTCAATATTATTTTTGATATCCCACTTTTTTGTTTATGATAATGTTTATATAATAGAATATACACTATACATACAATAAAGACAGCCTATATTTCATTATCAATGATGATACAACTATATTTATGTAGTACAGTATTCATCAATCGTACAGACTTCATTGAAATGCAATGAACAGTTTATCCAAAGTCGGTGCCGTAAAGGGTTGCTTGGATCAATTACAACTACATTAGGATACCTGCTTAATCAGTTAGTCAGCTCATTAAAATTATCATCGACTACATACAGGCATGGGCTGTTTAATAATTTATGACTTAACACCTAATTGAACTATCGAAGATCTAATCAATATTACATTATTGATTGTATAGAGCACAATGAATAAACCCCGCGATTGGATAACATTTCAATTACCTTATCAAATCGATCTAATATAAATTGAATAAATGAATTATTTAAACAAATAACGCATCCATAGATTCGCATTCCTCGCGGTCTGAAGACAATGAGCGCAGCCCACACCGCGTCACTCTTAAACCTTTTCTCCTTATTTCACTAGCCTTCCTTTTGTTTCGAGAGCACTTCTTTATTTTGTTGTGAGATCTTATTATTTCGCTACCGTTGGCCGCATTGCGATGTTCGCTTCGTTTTTGTTCACATTGCCCTCGCGCTGCCGATGCTGCGCTCGGAATGAAGTAATACGGCAACTGTCTGGTATTGTGTATTTACTCTGGTTTTTGTCTCCACGTCAAGTTTTTATCTTCCCCGTTATCGTTATACGTAACGATAACTCATATATATGTTATACGAATCGAATATAAATTACAATATTCAATTTATTTTAAGTTGTATTAAACGTATTCTAGATATGCACACCGAAATAGGATAATCTGTATAAGATCTCAGACAAAACGAACAATCGTGAAACATAAAGGTCTACTTAGGGCTAACAAAGATCTCCTTTTTAGGTGGCTCGGAGTGTGAATGCGTGTCTTTGGGCTAATTAAGTGAAACATGCGCGGGCGCAGCGTTAATCACAGCCAACCTGGCGCCCCCCATCGCGACAGAGAGTTGCTTTTAGTGCGATGTCTCTAATCTCGGGAATTTCAATTATATCCCGTTAATTAGATCGTTACGGGACACAGTTGAATAAATTTGAAATTAATAAATACGTAATAGTAATATTATTCGTTTACAATAAATCCTATAATTAAAATTGCAAGCATCATATTATTAATATCTTTTCCTTGTATTGCATTCAAGGTATTTTTACGGACCACCTGAAACACTTTAAATTGGTTTCAAAGCATGATAAAATTGAAATAAAAAACAAACAATAAGTAATATTATAGCCAGTTATTTCGTATGACAGTGGATATAACAAAAAACAATGCGAGCGGCGAGACAATGTCTGCTGATTTTTTGCAGATTTTTAATGCGTCCAACATTCGCTCTCGGGTAAGGAATTTATTGAGTCGTATACAAAATAAACGATTTTCCTCCATAGATATCTTTAAATTACTATTTGGACCTTATAAATGTGGGATAGAGTTTGTTTTTCGTTGTAATCGATAGCGTAGTACGGAGCCAGCAGTCCGGGATTGATCTTGCACATCAGCTGTCCATCCGTACGTACGTCCGTCTCCGTGATCCTTGCAGTGTATTAATTTATGTATCTTTGCTTATTTCGACCTAACGAGGTGATTTTCTTCTATTAAAATTTAACTTTATGTTTTATTAGGATTTTAAAATCAGTTTCATTTTATTTAAATTAATACATATTTCTTTGTTTTTATTGTGTATATAATAGTGTCATGTGAGGCCCCTTTTTATATAGCAGATGGTTTTCGTCTTCCTTCCTTGCATTACGAAAAGGGCCGTGACGCAAAGGGTCTATTGGGTCTACCAAGCAAATAGTTCCAATGCGATATGTAGGGTCTAGCAAATTGCCTCTTAGTGGAGTGCCAAGGGTCGATCTTTGCCAACCAGAAGGTCATCGGGTAATTAAGAGTCCCTCAAGCAATCAAAGTTGATCCGGCCCGTGATTGGCTGCAATTCGACTCGCCGGGACAAGATCAAAGAGCAGAGGCGAGTGTCAAATGGAATATTTTAGGCAAGTCGTTTGAAGTCCGCTGAGAGCTGAAGGTTTTTACGATGGGAATTTGTTCACTGTTTCAATGTTTTCAATACGACATCACGAATTCATGAGGGAAATGTTCCAGGTCCGAAATACCAGTTTATATTTTAAATTTTTGAAAAAATAAATGAAAAATCTGTTGATGAATAACAATATACATAATATCGTTTATATTCTCAAAAGAATTCATTTTCGCTTTTATCATAGTATATAAACTAAATTAGTACCAACAGGTGCGTTACCCGTGGATTAATGAACCAAAAATACTCAATTAATATATGGAATGTCAATTATTTTTATTGTTAGGAAGGATTAGAATAATAATAATAAAATATAATATTGGTTATTTAAACTGAATGTATTTTATTTTTACCTACAATATAATTCTCCTTTACATGAGATCTCTCGGGATCTCATTTACTTATCTGACGGCATCGCGTGTCTCACCGATAAGACAACTATACAAAGTTGTATGTTTATATATTAATACTAGTTTTAAATAGTTCAATTAATAATGGTCCATTTGTAAAATTTCGCATACTTCTCTCAAAGTAACAATAATTTCGTCCAATAATAAATAAAACACCCCCGTGATAATATATATCCGATGACAACCAAAATCTAACAATGGGGCGAATTTGATGCAAAACTTAGCGTAATTAATTTCAAGTACCGACGATGCTTTCGTAATAAATCGTTTCATCCGAATATAAATTTTATCCGACCCTAAAATGAACGATGGAAATGATGTCGTCTCATTCGTACCAACACATTTGCATAATATCATGTCACCTGTCTCTTTCACAAATGATTCCCAGTTTCCAGCTTTTCGCTAATCACGTCTTGGAAGCCTCTGTTTTGTGTAATGTGTAATGTACTCTGTGGTTGTGATGTTAGAGTTTAATTTTGAATGTATTAAGGTCGTATGTTTAGTGAGAGTTTGTAGAAATTCGGCATAGATATAGCAGGAGCGAATGGCCGTCGAGTTGTCGACTAGGGCTTCAGATAAGATGTAATAATTCTTAATCTCGCGTTAGAGGGTACGAGTTTAAGAAACTTTGTCAATGTACATTTCATTGTTTAATTTGGAGGTTTCTTTATGTTTGATTAATTCTTATCGGTCTCGAGAAGTTCTTGATAATTATTAACTTATTAATTATTAATTTAATTAATAAATCATGTTGAGATTTTAATTAGTTGTTCAACTAATGTAACCCAATCATTAGTTTTAGTTTACATCATAAACATAGGTCATTAACCTCGGATAAGATGCCGGACACAGCGTCCAGTTCCGGACCGGCGCCGGGATGCTTCCTCTGACCGCCGTGACGTCATAACCGCACGACGCACTTCCGCCGCAACCAGCTGTAATCAAGGCTTATTACAGACATTTGTTACTTTCGGATTACAGATGTTCGCTAAAAACTAAAAAATATTTTATATACCTTATCAAAATGTGCTAATTATTGTTGATGTTCAAAATAGCGTTAATATTTGTTATAAAAAGTAACATTTCAAACGTGAACATAAAACAATAATGACAAGTGTAATTCTAAACCGAATGTTCTAACCAAAGTTTACGAGTGCGTTATCACACGTTCCGGGTCGGTCGCCGAAAAACTCGGAAAACATGAATCCAGCTCATGTTAATATTTGAGGCGTTTTTATTTGAAATTTCCATTTACACGCTCCCTCCCCCCACCCCCCCTCATACATATTCATCGGATGCACCAGTTCATACTGCAGTTTCTCTCCAGTTTCTCTCCAGTTCATACTGCAGATGATGTACTGCTGAAACAATATACCAATAGCTGGAGAGTTTTGTTGCTTTTTGGTATTAATTATGAAAATATTTTTGTATTAATTAATAACATTTAGGGGGGGGGGGTCTAAATAATATTTTTTTTTTATTTTAAATCTTTTTAAAACTATATATTGGTATATTTCGTGATTAAAAAAAGTTTTTTTTTATTTCTCATCGTTTTGGTTGATTTTTAGTACTTAAAAAGTGAACCAGTCACGCTGGTTTAATAACAGTAAAGTTATATATTATGTCTAACGCGATAAAACACTATTAATATATTAAATATAAATAACATTTCCTCAACATTGATTTGTACCTAACAGATAGAGATACAAGTAATAAAAATACGCCAAATTCTTAATATTATATGCCTTGTTTTCGTTATCAAATTGTGCAAAATATAATTTAGTTTATCAGTGATACTCAGTGTCAATATAACAAACGCTGTTATCATTTTATATATATACAATGCAAAAATTGGAACTGGATTCGAACGTGCTACCTCTGAAAACCGCTACCATCCCCTCTGTTAAATGAGCCATTGTGTCGTTATATGTGATGTATTTGTTAATCTATATTTATCAAACAATATAATAATCATAATACGACTATACATAATAATAATAAATAGTATCAAAGTTTCTGAGAATTCTCAACTATACATAAATGTCAAACTGAATTTGAAATTAATACTGTTTTCGATATATTTATACATAATTGGGTCTCAAATTATATACCGCATAATATATATTAAGCTTTGATATATAAAAAATATAATAAAATGTAAAAGTTAGTGTTACAATTAATATTTAGATCTAATTATTATCCTATCATTAGATAAGTCTTTTTAAACATTTTGTATTGGTTATTATTATATACTTTATTTATATGAAAAGTATATAAATATTATATAGAATAAGAGAATTAATTACAAAATAAAACTGATAACAAAAGCAAAATTTAAAACTCTATATAATCTATAATATAAATTTTTGGTTATCTGCAAGTTACTTTAATACATAACAATTAATCTTATAACCAAAAAATGTACGAGTATGTAACTGTCCCTGTACATAAAGTACATTAAGTACAGAAGGGACGCTGTCTCAGTGACATCCCAAGTGTAAGTGGAGCAGTCAGCGGCACCAATGCATTGGTTACAGTTTTTTCCGTGCGTTTTATGGCCGGAGCGGAGCTGCCAGAAGAAGTGCTCACTGTGTTTACATCAGGGATTGGGATCTTATATATAAGTAATATTTGATTCACCTACAATTTAATATTCAAAGGGTGGACCCCCACGTATTAAAATGCTCAATGCCCGCTGATTTTAAAGCTATTGCCATGGGAGTTTTAATTTTCCAATTTGTTCGCACGTCGTGCAGATGTGGATGTATAACTTTATTTAGATTCCATGGCCTGATAATAGTTTTTAGGGTTTAGAGTAATGTATCGAAATATATGTTTTACAGTTTGCTTTATCGCTCCGACGATTAGAATGATGCTATAAGTGTAAGTCTTCTGACAATTAAATCAATGTTTAACTATTTATGTATTGCGAAATATTTTTTTCTAAGAACAAAATAAATGTGATTTTTGTTATACGAAATATCTAAAACATTTTGATCTGATGACATTTTTTTGATTAGTTTTTACCCCAATATTTTGTTTCGTGTTTGTTATTCGTCCAATCAATATCCCATCCCCGGAGACCGTCAAAGTTATCTTTTTATCTACAATTAGGATTTCGACACCTCCCTGAAGGGAGGCATCAAAGGCCATCCTCTCATTATGCGACGTTATTGAGTTATCAAACGCGGAGGGAGATTAGTTCATACTTCCATACACAAATCCTATCACACAAGCTGACGCCTTTCACTAAAAACAGGCTTCATTTTGGTTCACCGCAATATCGTACTATCGCACTTGGGTCCTCGGGATGAGGATTGTTTTATCAAATTCTAACTTTATGTCATTACGATAGAGTTTAGTTTTGTCTGAACGACGTTCGGGTTATTAGAACCGTGTCCAAGTGGAGCCCTCCGTCTCTATACACGGGTTCGCTAACAAGGAAGTCGGGCGTTATTTGGAAATGCAAAGGGATGATTCTGTCCCTTAATTTAAAATGGGCGATAATGAGATGCATAATTCTATTATCATTCTATTTTTGTTGCTGTTTTGCGCTTCGGTGGTTTTGGTTATATTGACTTTGTTTAGAAATCTCCTAGAATGGAATTTTAATTACTTAATTAATTTGTTTGAAAACATTCGTTTGGATTATTTAAAGGATAATAGGTTTATTGAAATGCAGATCAATGTGTACTGAAAAGTGTTTTTGCTATTTTATACTTTGCTATACATTTTTTATAGTTTTTTATAGAAGTCGATTTAATAAGAAATCATATTTTATAGAAATAATATTTAGGTATTCAATAATATATGTTAATATTCACAAATATCGTCTATATTTTCCCTTTTAGTGTAACTTTTCACCGACTTCCCCGACGTGTCTCCGGGGCCCGATTACCTATAGTTGCAACTATTCCCGTCAGAAGTTCAGCTGTGACGCTCAGGAATAATATTCTACATGGTGTATATTATTTTACTATCCATATTAATATATTGGATATTATTATTTATTAGCGATTAAGTACGTTATTTTATACACTCTTTATAACATAAAAATCTTTTAACACAATATTGTCTCGCATTGATAGTTTATGTTATTTGTTCGTTTCTTCATCGTTCTAAAATATTTTATAGTGCAGTTGGTGTGTATAATTAAAATACTGTTTAACAGATATTCTATATTTGATATTCAATATTGCACTTCTAGCTCACAAGAATACTCTGGCTCTAAGATAAAATAGATTAGTAGAAAAAACAAAACACAAAACTATTTGCTAATAATAGAAATTAATTTATTGACTGAATGATTTTTTAATTAAAATTAAGACTCACATATAATTTTTAATAACTATAATATTTATTTAATAAAAACACTTAAAACTGAACATCAAATAACCTAAAGTATTAAAAATTAATCAGTCGCATAAGCTTTTGTTATAAACCTTATGCTGTTTTGTTTTCCAATCATTATCATTTTTATATCAACAAATAAATTGCATTGAAGTTAAATACAAGACATATAACGTGTTCCTGGAGATTATTGCAAAATTCTTTACATTTCACAAATATCTCCGATGCGATACTGTAAACTATTTGAAGTATTCACGTAATATATAAGACACTAGAAGTATCCCGAGATAACATTACATTTATAATAATATAATTTATTAAAAACAGATTTCTATATCAGAGGTTAGACTAACAAATCAGAATAGGAAACGCAGTTCATCAGTGCGTACAAGAACGTAATTAACGAACCAATTCAACCCTCGCGCGCTCACCCATTGGTCGCTCCGGCCCGACGGTATAAATTGGAGTTCCGTAGGTAAATAGTGAATACGTATTATACCTGCGATCTAGCAGACGGGTTCGGGAGGAATAATTCGTTAGCCAGTCAACCGTTCACTCGTCGGGTCGCTATGTGCCTATTATGTATAAATATTTGCATACATATCAAATTCGAAGTGTTGAGGGCGAATACGACGAGGGTTTTAAAGATTGTTAACGAGTTAATATATATTAATTATTATTTTAAACATATTTTATGTTGTGCATTATTTTAATATAAAAAATACTAATCTAAGTTTAGTGATGCGTGTAATACAGATAGGTGTGAGATAGGTGTTATCATAATGATAAACGTATATAAAAATTAGCTAATAAATATCTTTAATGTTCAAATTGAAACTAAATCCTTATTTGTTTAACGCTTTGCTTTAGTACCAAAAATGCATTGCTCCTATGAAGAATGGACTGACCACATTATTACTAATACACACAAGTCCTCGCGTGGTGTGGGTGAGTCGATGAGATTTCGCGAGATGAGATGAGAGAACTCACACCCACCCCAAATACGTCCCCATTGAAATCGGATCCGCAAAGTCTCTTGGTAATTAACTACCGATTTCATTTCTTGATGTATTTTTAAAAGCGTCCGACGGCTTTTTAATGCTTATTTTATGGTGACGGATCGCTTATTAAGTTTTTATAGCGGAGCGAGCAGTGACAGATGGGTTGTAGTTTGACACCAGATTTGAGGGTTTCCGCGCCGCTGCGGCGGTACGAATTGCTTTTCATACAATTTATATATATTTATAATGCTTCATCACAAAATATGGCTTATTATTAAATTTTTTTTTGTTTACTTATTTTGGTTGGAAGTTTGTTTGTACTATATATTATGTTTTAAGGTGATAAATATAGAAAACATTGTGTAGGTAAAGGGGAAAGTGAAGAAGATCCCTAGGATATATTGTAGTCTACTAAAATATAGTGGCAATTTAAGAGCATAACAAAAATAACATATATAGTAATAAATGAGAACCTATCTTTAAGTAACAAAATTAATGCTAACGGTCTCATAACACCATATTTGTTATCGGGCTCCCAGGGGGCGGGGCGAAAATTAAAACAGATGACGTAGCGTAACCGTCACTGGGCTATAATTAAAAAGATAAGGAATATTTTCCTTTCGCATCGAGATTATGAAGGAAAACCCCTTCTGACCCCCGGACGGGGGCTGCGTTTTGGGGCCTGTTAACCGGTTAAGGGGCCCCTGAGACCGTGCGCCGAATCGCTCGCGTTCCAGTGCTGATTAAGTAAACTTAGATAACATAGAAGGTAACGTCAAAAGTCAACAAGGGCGTTTTAGGAATGAAATGTTAAGTTGATTTTGGCGTATTCTCAAGGGTTGTTCGAGCACTGTTATGTTATCGCAGATAGTTACTGTTTGAGATGATTGGATTGGCTCTCGGGATGAGTGCTTCATTGTTTGCCTCCATGTTTGTGTTGAGAACGGGTTATCTGTTGACGTTGGAGATCTCGATTGCTGATAAACATTTCAATATCCGTTCCATCCTTTCGGTTCTTAGGTTAAATGTGCCTTGCCCTTTTAGCAATAACCGCTTTTCCTATGATGGGGGATAAATGTAATGTTCTTAAATATTATATTTATTTGTTATAATATTTTATAAGAGATATCTCTGAAAGTAATGTATTGCATTGAAGATATATACTGAATTATGTAATACTGTATTAGTTGACATACGTGTGTTGAGTAAAATTTAATAAGCTTAGAGCTCAAAGGTTTCATGTTTATTAATAATTGATATGTAGGTAAAATTTATAATAAATAGTAAAGTTAACATAGGATTTACAATATTATTGTAAATATATAATTATAGTAATAGGTCGGATAGTGCACGTCTCGTACCTGCTTAGTATTCTGAGCGAGTGCTCTGTATTGATTGCCGCCGCCCTCCCGCCCTCGGATAGGCGGCCTTTTTCAAAACAATCTATGGAGTAATGATTTTTTTTTCCTATCACCTCCCGTTCTTAAAACTCTCTTAAATTTGATATTATTGATAAATCTGCACGTTCCGAAATCAATATATCATGAATATCACAAGTTTAATATATAAAAAATTCAATTTTATCCCAAAACTTAAATGAAAATTCTAAGTTATTTTGATTATATACATATAATGATTGTCAAATGAAGCTTAATAATTATTAAGTTAGGAACCATCAAAGGTATTCTTAACGACGTCCTCGATCCGATACACGAGGGTGTGTTGGACCGACGCGTCATCTCAAGGGTTAACCGCTACACAGTATAGTGCTAACGTACTGACACTGCCTTAAGTTTGTAAGTTTGTTAACTTAAGTATCTGTTAACCGACCGCATACACCGTGCTTGATCTTTATGCACTGAATACAACAACTCAAATAACATCATTATTATATCGAATGTTAACAAGTAACGTGGGAATTTGAGGTGTTTTTTTAATAAATAATAAATATATATCTATATTTCTAAACTAGTCTCGTCTCAATCAAACAGACACACTAACAAACATGTTTATGTGTTACACGTGACACTAACACTACAATAAAACCCATTGGATACATTCATTAGATTTATCAGTTGATTAAAACACTATGAGGTAATATTGCATCATAACATGTGATAGTGTGAGGTAACGCACACACACATACTTAATTAATAATATAAGCGAAACATATAAGATTATTAGAATAAGTATAAAGCTTATTTTAATGATTGCTTTAGAAAATTTTATTTCTTTTTTTGCTTTCAATTTATTTTTATATAAATTTCATAATTTATTTGTTAGGTATTCTTATGATGAAATGTTTTAGATATTGAAACTTAAAACATCTTTGTTCAAGGAGTCATTAACACGCACTTTTGAATGTATTATTACATAAAAAAGTCAGTGTAGTCCGTGAGTACCTACCAGCTCGGAATACTGCTCTGCTGAGAAGAACCGGCCAGAAACCCAACAGTTGCTCTATGAGTCAACAATCAAGTTCCACACACATCTATCAAATAAAAACTCATGCTGTTATACGATTTATTTAATAAAACACCTTTAATTTTGATTTAAAACTTTGAAAAGGAAGGTCTGATAGATCTTGTGAAACTTTATTATATATGCCTACGAGGCACGCAGATACATGTAATATTAAAAATACAAGTATGCCCTAAAATGCGCCTACGCAGCGCGTGTTGAACAAAAAAATCAATACAACACCACAACAGAAAAAATCGAGATTAGCGGACCTTATCCCCAATTTCATCTAAATACCAGATATAATCCCAATAATAATACAATGGTGACAAAAATAATAAATATGGCGCGGCGCCGCCCACCGGCACAAAGGACGTGTTCCAATGTTTTTGTGTGGGGTGACCGGGACGGGGAGCACCGCGAATAGTGTGGTGTAACACTCTTTGATACTTCTATGATCTACGTCCACGAAATAACTGGATCAAAATTGATTATAGTCAGAAATTGAAAATTCAGTCTAACTATAAACAAACATTTGAAATATTAATATGTATACCCACTCGATGTTACCTTTCCGAGAGATATTTTTTGTTATAATTTAAATAAAGCTATCAACCTTATACTTAATATCTACCATTGGAAAACAGCACAGCACACAGATAAACAGAAAAATTATATGATTATTTCTATTTTATATTATGTTGATTTTCTCATAGAAAAGCAACAGTATAATCATGTAGTAGTAATGCAAAAATTATAACGTACATTAAATTTAATTTGAGTTATATATATAAATAACAAAATAGTTAAAAACGTGTGATTTTGTTCAGATATCATCAATAAAATAAAGGTCCCATATAACGTCCCTCACGCCTAATCTCCTAACAAAGCGTTGTTGGAACATTTTGGCGCGAATATAATGAAGAGCACGTGGCCGGTCCCTTAGACCCCGAGACCCCGCACAATGGCCGCGTGTTGATCTCTATCAATGAGATCCGTACAAAACACCGTACACAGCACTAAAACAGATAAATGAAACCCGTACGAAACAGAAGCAACGCCATTAATCCGCCCATTAATGGGAGTGTTATGTGAGATTTATTTGCTATGTGCTAATTATGTACGAACACTTTCACAAGCCAGTCGAGGAACATTTTGAATTTAGAACTTTGTTACTTCTCTTTCTAATCTGTTTCGGTATTTGTCTATGTTATGTTAACAAATTAAAAAGTGCATTGTCAAAATTCTGTCCAATATAAATAAGGTACATTCGCAACAAAACCGCATTACAAAGAAATAAAATCAAATACAATACATGACGATTCGAAATTCGAAACCGACCAATATTATAATAATTATACACATGTGACTTATTAGCCGTGTACATTACGAATCATAAAAATGAAATTGTTTTAACAACCAAAGGAAAATGACATCTCCGCGTAGGGGATAAGAACTATAATAGTGTAATACAATTTGGCTGGTGTTTTTAATAGCTTTGAATAAGGCAAAATAACAAAAGATTTAACAATAGTAGTCGTATCATTTGTTAAACGTCCCTCAGTATGACTGTTATTTTATGAGTGATAGTGCGCGGGATGAAATGTTTAGACCCCAAATAATAACTTTTACTATAACGACTCTACCGACTATTGGGATACGAGAAATAGTTATTACTAATACTCATTTGTAAAGAAAATTGTATTTATACTGTTTTAAATATTCCTTAAAATGTAAAAGATAAGTCTGATATACAATATATATAATAACCTCAGTTTCTAGTCTCATACGAATATTTTAGCCATAAATAATATGTAAGTAGTAGTCGTATTGCTAATATAGACAAATGGATATTTTTAAAACAATTCGCAAAACGCTGAAATAATTTATTAAAGTAGGGCAGCGGTGTCACGACAACCCCATTCATAGAGATTTTTTATTGCTAACTTTATAAAACGAAACGTCTCAAGTCACAGATATCAACAATCTATTATGAACCTTATCTTGATATTATAGAGTTGAGTTTTAATTGCAACATATCTCATATATAAGTAAACATCAGCAGCAAGTCATTGGACTAACGACACCTTAATGTGCAGTATTTAGTGAAGCCGGAATGGTTTTATTGTGTGAAGGCAATGTATCGAAAAGTTTCAATTTTGGTTTATTCCACGTCGCGCCCTCGCTTGTACTCGCTTGTACTCGCTTGTACTCGCTAGTACTCGCTTGTGACATACTGTTTATGAATCGAGATTTTAAATTTAGAATGTTGTTATTATAACTATATATGTATGGAATATCATATATTATTATTAATATTAAAATAGACAAGACCAAATAGTTGTTTATTTTTATGGATGGAATAAAAAAAAATAAGAGGAATAATCACACTAGATGGTATAAAATAATGTTGTATTTCTTTAAGTTGCTTTCATAGTAAAATAAGTAGCTGTAATACTTATAAAGCTAAGTGCAAATCTATAATGTCCCACAGCTGGGCTTAGATTTTCCCAATTGTATATGAACTATAAAACGTGTGGAATAAAAATTGTAAATATACGTTCCTTTTCTTATGTTTTCTCCATTGATCATATTAATAAAAATTAAAATAATGCTACCAGGGATCGAACTAGGACACCTTAATTGGAACTGTTACTACTAAATTAGAAAGTCGACAAAATAAATAGGTTTCTTATAACACGCATATCTTGTATGTCTGCGTGTCACGTATATTGTAACAGATTAGTAAAAGAAAATACCTTGAAAAATTTAAACATCGGACATAGCTTCGGCGATTAAAGAAATCCTCTTACAGCCAAATAAAAAAGTAAAAACCAATAAACGCACCCCATCAGATTACCAATTCTAACACCATAAAGAACGGACACCCTGGGGTAGTTCCTTATTGGTCCAGACTCCCTGATGTGACGCTTAATGCTGTACCGATAATGATTGGATCAATTCTGTCACTGAGCTGCAATTATTTACAGGAATATACTTTATACTAAAAATCCTTAATAGATAAATATATTCGGACTTTCTCACACACTAACGAATAGATGTAACACACAAATAGGTGTACAAAGATATGGAAAAGAGAAGATAGGTAACATTTTTCTCCATTACAAATAAATTATAATTATTATAATAGTTCCATTTATATAATATAATACAATAATAGTAAATAAAGTACAAATACTGTAAGTAATCTATAATATTAAGTAAAATGTTATCAATTATCTAACTTCCGATGAAGCTAAATAGTTCTGTAATGAAAGAAGTTACAATGGTCTTAAACTTGGTTTAAATTATTAATATTCCACATTATACTTGCATATTTGAAATACATATTTCTAATTACACACACACGCACACACACACACACACACACAGACACACATATATACATATATATTTAAATAATTAACAAATGTAAAATAAACACATACAATTACTGTTTCTAATTTTCTTATTTCAAAGAACATTAGAGGAACACCACAATTGAAATTAATTCGAATTTCGAACACAACTAACATTTTAAAGTTCTTAATTCAAAATATCTCAATGGTGCAACCGACTGCGAGTGTAGTCAGCCATTCATAAATATCGCCTCCGGCTACTGATATTTTAAACATACTTTAACTTTTATGTAACTTTATTATTGAGTAGTTTAACAAAACCTTTTTATGTAAGTGGTTTGGTCTTATCAAGTACTTGAGTACTTGTATTGTTACAAATCACAGTGCGTTTTAAAACAGACATTCAAATTCAAATTTAGAACGCTTTATTCGAATTCGAATTCCATATGATTCATAATTAAAAATTAAAAATTCTAGGTCATTCTATCTTTCATTTAATTGTATGTAAAGTATTTTAGTTTGTATTTTCTATATTTACTTATTCGGTTTATCATAGCTATAACATTCATTACGGCGTTAGATAACAAATGTTCATATATACAATATATATCAATTACTTTTGTTAATTGAAGAGGATTTTAGGTGATATCTTAATCAATATGTATGTTGTATATCGAGTTATATATCTAGATAAGGAAGAGATGGACAAAATATTGGTTAAATTATTGAGCAAATAGACAATCCTAGACGACTGTTTCTCCTTAGAGAAATAGTATTCCTTGTTTATAACAGAGTAGATGATATAATATAGTATGAGTAATACATGTCCCGTGCGTATCAACTGTCAGTTTTACGGATGTTTGAATTATATTATTATTTTATGATTTATTAGTGCAGTATTTATTACGTAATAAAAGAATAAAATATGGTCTGGGTGACGCGACATTTCCGATAACGCTTTACGTCGTTTCAAGGTCTATTTTAATCCATTCTTAAAATAAAAGTAATCCAAAAAAATAGCAGCTAAATTTCCAAAACAAAAATATAATAATAAAATAGACTTATAAAGTATAAGGTTGAAAAAACTGTTCGTATAAAACATATTAAATATATTAAAAATAAAAAAAGTTTAAATATAAATTTAAAGTCATTTCCATTAACTTATGTATTGTGTTAATAGTTTTACTATTTCGTCAGACAGACATAGAGCAGAGTGGCGCAGTGGAAGCGTGCTGGGCCCATAACCCAGAGGTCCGTGGATCGAAACCACGCTCTGCTATCAATTTTTTTATTTTTTTTTATTATATATTTTTTATTTTTTTATATATATATTTTCATATTATTTTATTATTTTATAGAAAAATATAAAAAATTCTAACCAAACCATGTTTTTTACTTTTGATGTATGATTCATATAGAAAACATCCAGTAAAAAGCATAGGTGAATGACTTCATCTAACCTATTTGGCTTCACTAACATATTGTTAGCTGCAAATATAGCAATAAAGATGATAAATATATTAGTTATGTGTCATATTAGGCTGACGTTAGACTCTAATATTAAAGCATAAAGCATAATATTTATATATTTAAATCAAAACGTATTCGATGTGGTCTGTTATTATTGGTGTAACATCAACCTCTGGGCGAAGCGTCCCCGGGTATCCGACTGTGAAATACCTCGTCTATAAAAACAGCCGACACACAAACAGACCGTTTGTTTTATCATGGGATATTGATAATTGTGGCACGTGCTCCTGTGTTTTTTTAAACGTACACTGTTTTTAGTAGAGTGGATTTTGTCCGAGCGAATTTTGATGTAATATTGATATATTATGTACTTTTGTTTTGATTAAATTTGTTTTTATTTTACGTTGAAGAGAATTTTAAATTGAATATTAAAAATATGGGAATTTTATCATGTCTCAATTACTTATTGGAGAATATGAAATAATAATTATATATATAATATATATATCATCAAAATTTTGGATAGATTTTGTACATTGTCTTACATTATATAACATAATAATAAAATATAAAAAATATATAAAAAAATAATTGTAATAAAAATGAAATATTTTCAACTCTATTGAGATACTATCATTAATGTTTATTCGTATTTTATTATTTATATTATGTATATATACACGGGGGTACATAAGAACCAATGAAATGTTGCACTTCACACAAAGAAGCGTGCACCCAACTCTATTAGACACCCCACACATTATTATGTAGATTCCAATTTAAAACCACTTGTTATCTAGTTAGCGTCGAAAAATACCTAACCCGGGACCCCCAAATTAGCCTGCGGCTGCGCACTGTGACGGACATAATCTATACCAATTGACAAACGAAGCATTCTTCTGTCAAATTCTAGTTTTCAGACTAACTGATGGACATTTTTTTACCAATTCTGAACCCTTTGCAATGGTGATAAGGGTGTTAAAATAGTTGCATAAGTTGCTACATTGGTATTATGATAATCGGCGCCCGGAGGCTGCAGGGGCTAAGATCCATCCATCGATTGTAATCAAATCGAATGGAAACTTGGGCAGTGGATTCAATTGCTCTCAATTATTACACATTTCAAATACTTTACATGTAATTTCATGTCTTTGTTATTTTTTAAGTATATCTTTCAGTACTCAGTTCTTATAAGATAATTAAATCCCAAAGCCGACCTAACAGTCGCCATCTTGATATATTTTTAGATTCAGTATTTACTGATACTTTAAATTTCATTTTTAGTTTACAAATATTATCGTACGTTAATTTGTTTAAACGGTGTCTTTTTTCTGTTTTTGAACCATTATCAGGGATATTTTTAACTACCAATCCATGGTATAATGATCATATATCTATATATATATACAGAAGTTGCAAGGCCTTATCTGTAAAATAAGTAGTATTAATTTAAGATTAAAGTTTTTTGAACTTTACTCTTATCTTATCTTTATTATTATATTAGGTAAGTTATAGAATTGAATTTCGGAAGTCCCATTAAAAAAATCCTGCTAAATTTATATGCATCTTATAGAGCATATGAAAGATATACGACTCTAAGTAATAGTAATTGTGATCCTTAACGCTGCAGCTAATGATGTGACGTTACAATAAAATACGCAAAAATGTTATCGATAAAAAGTAATAACATTAAATTTTAGAATTCGTTCCGATATCCGCAAATTAGATACAACAGGAGACCTAACGAGCCATAAAATGGTATTTCAGTTACACAATAGGTCATACTGAAAGTAGAACAACAAGTTCCCGTGACACGTACACAATCTGACAAATACATTCCTTAACAGTAATATCAGTGATCTGTTAAAACTCCAGATCTAATTAAAATAAATACTTATCTTGTCACTTCAAAGAGGCATATCTACGTTTGTTTACTTACGTTTGTACACGCGATCTATCTGTCTCTCTCTTATGTTGCCGTCTCTATCACTTTTGACAGATCGCTGAGCCGCGTGACACGTCACTTGTCAATTTAACGCCGTGATGATAACAGCTCGTGGTGACCGTATGTTTTATATACATTTTTAAGTGTTAAAACAATCTAACGCCGTAAAAGCTGCGAGTGGTCTGAGAGACGTGGCCGAACTGGCAGAATGCGAGCTGACTCTCGCTCGTTCGACTAAATTTTCAATTCAAACAGGGTCTTTATAAGGGTAGTGACGCTGTACAAAATTTACATATCGACGTAATAAAGCAACCGGGCGCGTCTATTTAAATTCGGCGAGCGTTTCAGCGAATCTGGAGCCGGAAAAGTTTTGATAATGAAAAATCTTTAACACTACCCGATATCAATTTAATTGTCATTATAATATGTATATGAGTAATGAATATGATTTGTTTATGCATGTAAGATATAATAGCGTTTTATAATAATTCATTATAATAATAATTTGCGTATCTACGTGTTAAGTGCCATATAAATCTCTGACTTGACTGATTTATGTGTTTTAATAGTTTGTAATTGTAATAACTAGTATTTGTTTACATCGGAATAAATACTTCTGCATGTTATATATTATAATGCGACTTAACCGTCAATTAATGTATTTTACATATCATATTAAACATAATAGAAATACGTTACAGTAATCAAGCACTTTTCATCAGTAATAGTAATTTATCACAGTACCAAACAGGAAAAGCATAGCAATAAGGATCAAAAACGAATCTAGAATAGTGATTGGGATCTTGTTTTTATTCTAGTTATCGATAAATTTGTATGACGTCGAGTTATATATAAGATAAACTTGAATGATGTTTAAAATTTAAATTGAGATGTGAATTACTGAACAAGACAGCGCTGATGGAGGCCTGCCGTTTGCGGCTAGTATCGATTTTACCGCTCGCCCCCAACTTTGTTGACAAAGGCAGGTTCTTAAGCCAAATGAGATGCACCCCAAAGAATATTATGGACAGACATCGTTCCACTATCGCTGGATATATTGTTGTGAGCGTAGATATCCTACGACCTCATATTGCCCTTTATTGATCTTTTAACCGAATGTCTTCTGCTAGATTTTCATTTATTATTATTTGTAATCACGATCTATGAATTTAAAGTCAGCTCAAACAAGATCAACAATGTTCACAAAATATTCGGATATCACTATATTTTGGTATTTTATTTCCTTTATAGTTCTGATTATTATAAACTGTTTATTTTTGATACTTGAACTCAACAGGTTTCATTAAGTATGATTTGTATGTAATATGTATCATTATAAATCAAAAACCACAATGACATGACCACTTTATGCATATTAATAAGATGACAAATAAAGGTATGGGAATATTTTATAATTATTAATAAGAAATAACAAATATTCATATACCTTGCAGCTACTAGGCACGTGTCGCGGTAACCTTGGAGAGTTATCGATACTCGTGTTTTTTCCAGGCCCAGTTAAAACTCGCACAAACATTAAGCTCAGAGCAGTGTTTATCTTTATTTATTTACGTGTTAGTGAATACATTGCTATAATGCATCTCTTTGATCCGTCCGCATGCAAACACAATATTCCCACTGTCCCCCAAACATGCAAATTCGAACAAAAACAAGGGTGTCCATAATGCTCTTAATGCCTGAAACGCCATTAATATTTTAAAACAACTTATAAAAATATTTAAATCTGAACCACTCAGTTTAAGCTGTTTATAGAATGTACTAAGGAGCTCCCGGGTCGAGTAACTATTATATATGACAAACTATTGGAATATCTTAAAAGATGACAAAGAAACCATTTATTAATTCTATCAAAGTAATGAAGACGACTACATTATTGTTTCTTCGATTGTAATCTAAATTATATTCCGTCGTGTGTTTTGTTGCTTTATCTTAATAAAACATTAAAAACATTTTAGAATTTAATTTGAGACATTCAAAGAAAAGTCACACAGTGGCAAGGGCCGATTAAAATCTATTAGTACCACCACAAAAGGGGAGGGCACATTAATATTCTCATCACGCACGAATCGTATACGCAAACGTGTAATCTTTTTATCGTAGCGTCTGTCACAGGCGTGACGTGGACAATGCGGACCATCGATACTCGATACGACATCATCCACATCACTAAGCTGTGACGTCCTGTTGACCTCTATTCTGGCTTAGTTAGAATCTAATTTTATATTACTTTTTCTCCTAAAAAATTGCTTGGATTTTAAGTTCAATTATAACTTATTCTATTGATAAAACCATATATTATTTAGAAATGATAATCTCGGCAACTAGAACAGGGATTTTCCATTTGACGTACGTTTACTAGACATTTAGTGCATACGACTGCGATTTGAATTTTAATGTTTCATATCAAATCAGTATAATTATAAAACAGCACTAAAATACAATCACAGTACAATTTATAAATATGCATATTCTTATTACAAGCTTTTAATATAATTATAACTTTATATTGTGACAAACAGTTCGTTGATTTTAATTATTATTCAACTACACTATTATTAAAACATGGATTAAGAATATTTTTAATTACATTATTATCAAAACACCGGTACACTAAACCTTACATAATATACGGGTTTAACTAAATTAGTAAACGCAGTAGAAGTTGACGCTGCGCTGCCTCAAATAGAATAACTTAAGTCTCAAACTTAATTATGCTGCTAGTTATATTTGACAAATATGAAGGTACTCGTGTTTATCAGCTTCAAACTCAATAACGCTATTAACGATACGATGCGCTTAAATTAATTTGTGCTTTTTAATTTAAATCAAACTATAACATAAGCGAGAACGAAGCACTCGTTTCACCGTATTTTCTCTAATATGACATGTGTCAACAGGAAGGAAGGGCGGGTCGCGACTTGACCCTCCCTCGGACACTTGTCTGACTTTTTGTTTCATTGGTAAGCTAATGTGTGGTTAATATGTTATTTGTATATGAATATGTATACAATATTTGTATAAGTATTTAAGTTTTTGCATTAAAATTTTAATAAAATCTGCAGTATTATTTTTTTTGTTATAATACTTTAAAATTATTTTGTTAAAGTAATAGTTTTATATTTTGGCAAAAAAATAGCGTACAACTAATCTGAAAAGAATTTTTAAAGGTCTTTTTCATGAACAATCAAAGTACAGCCGATCGTCCCGTTCCTTGACATCAACAAGTAAGCAGGGGTCAGCTAATATAGATTGATAAGAACTGCGACCTGACACGGGGCGGTGTAATCGCTCTGATAACATTGAGAGTATTTTTCCAAGGAAACATGTGGGGGATGGGTGTGATAAGGTTGAAACAATTTGGAGGATAACACCGCCTTTGGGTGTCAGTCTTATATAGTCTGGATAACATCATAGAAAATGGAAGTATCAATAAAATATATAGGTATAAAAATAACTAAAAAAAAAAGTTTTAGAATAAGCCATTTAGGTGACTTAATCTGTAATGATTTTGACTGTCCATAATAAATAAAGTTGACTATATTTTAGGTATAAAATTCGCTACATATATTGTAAGATTCCTATCGTAATACCACTTGATCATAATACGCAACTATGCAAGAACTCTAATCACCAACCCGTCGATATCTATAAAACTAATCCAAGAGTCGTTTCCAATAAGATTGCTCATAAAGGCCTCTCAAGAAGTCCTTACGCAGTAGTTTCGAGAGGTCGACGAAGGCAGCTAGTTAAAAGGCCGTACAGGATAAAAATAGGGTTTAGGGTGTGATGTGTCAACTGATAGGAGGAGCTAAATTCAACCCTGACGGCCTCGGTTGAGTTTTAGTGGAAAAGGCTTTTGTTCGTGTGCTATTAAATCAATGGAAGTCTATTTAAAATTGTTCTTATACAAAAGTTGTGATCTGCAATGACAAATACTCGGCTTTTTTTTTTTTTAAGTTTAGAATCTATCAACAGAAATATGAAAGATATAAAAATACAGATTATATAACTTTTAGACAAAAAATACTTAATATTTTGTGGATTTGAACAGTCTCCATACAAATAAACATAGGCTGTCAGAAGGACATTCAGTAAAGACAGTCTGCAGAGAAGTCCGTTACAAATAACGCTTAGTGCGGACTCCAATGGACTCAATTAGGGATATTAGGATTACGTTACTTAAAGTCTATTTGTTTTTGTTAATAGACTTTTGTATAACATGTGGAATTAAATATATCAAGGTCAAAAACCTTGGAACCAAATAAAGGACATTAGCGAGGTAATTATCGTGTGCAAGTAACGGTTCACGGTCCACCGTTCACGAATTGGGGGACCTAATTACATTTTATGGTAAAAATATTAATTTTAAGATTATCTGGCCTTTTTTAATATACAATTTAAAATAATTACTTATTAACTTATAACTCAAAATACATTATAAAGTTAGTAAGTCGATAGAGGTTTAGATAAATACTAGTGAATTCTTTTGGATCCTCCTCTCTCATATCGGGAAACAAATACTGTATCTCATACAAAACATAATGATTATTAAATACGGTGATTTTCACTTATGTAATATCGTATGCAGCCTTCAGTCGCGTACAGCGTACAGTGCCAGCACAGTACCGGCGCATTAAACCGTACACCATTGTCGCAGACTACAGAGGTGCCGCTTATAAAACCACACTTGGCTCCAACAAAAAGGTACACTTTTGTTTCTCTTTACGCACATTTTGTCATTATTCGTGGCACGTGGGCGCGAATATATAATGTTTTATTATTAGAGGTTACGACTTCACGCCTTTAGCGGCGTCGACGAACTGATAATACTTTCATTTGTTCCGAGAAGTGGCTATCTGTTCACACCAACGGATATTTTATTTGACCGGATTTACAGTATCCCTAGTACTCGTGAATATTGAAACAAATAAATCATTTAATTGTAATGATACTAAGGCTTATGCAATATTATAGGACGTCCATTCATCCAGGATTCGATAAAACTACAGTTACATTACATTAGTGTGTATACATTGTATGAATGATTGCATGTTTTTAAATAATTCGGAAAAAATCACACACAAAACGTAAAAGTTTTTATAATCGTCCGGACAATGAAAAATACGAACGGTGTGAAATTGAATCAAATTTAAAATGTCATTACGCAGATTGTAAAGATTAGTAGGCATCAATCATGAGTGGGTGGCAAGCGGACCGAGGCGAAAATCATAGTCCTCACGCGTCACATTGACACCCACATCCCGCCAGAGAATTATGAGAATAACAGATGTACCAGTAGGTATAATAGTACAATATAAGTTGATTATGAATAATACAAAAAAAATGTTAACATAGTTTTGTGGTTATTGGGAAAATTCAATTGCTTCTATAACATTTAGACAATAATATCTTTAGCTGTTAAAAAATGTAATATATATGTAATCTCCGTTCTATATTATACTTAGTCATTGAGGCTGCGCCGGCGCAAGTCAGGCTCGTTGCGGGAGACGCCTTCACAATGCACAGGAAGTGTCGGCTAAATCGAATTACATACCGTCATTTGACGGCCATTTTAATATATTGCTATTGTTTTCATCGTGACTGTTGACTTTGATGACATATATTTAAATTATATCTCTGTAATAAAGTGACAAACGTCGCTTCATGTAAAGACATGTCTGCCATAATGGGTATCGTAAAATTGTTAAAAGGATCACTTGGATTACTTCACGAGATATAGGGATATGGGGTAAATAATGCAACTTTAATAATATTGTCCTTACTATACTCAATCGTTATTTATTTTTTAGTTATCCTTGAATGATCTCTTATCAGATGCTATCAGTTATCTCTAATTAAATGAGGCTGATACCTAGGGGCTCTCCGAACCGTTGGGAGTTTGAAAAGTACATATAATGTTTTAACATTACCGGTCACCCATCTGGTATTTAACCTGGACCGCAGTTGTTAGCAATCTATTCAATTGCAGTGGACGAACGAGGTCATATAATTGTTAAAAGAAAGAGTTATTATGTCTAAACACTTTATATTTGAGTGCTATAAATGTATGGGATATTTGTCAGAACATCAAGCAATTTGCAATAGAATATTGTCTCAGCAATATATCCAGCCCACGTGTTCAAAAAGCAATTCCATTCGAATGCCTGCAATGCAATAGAGCGCTGGTTTCTTGGAAGACAGCGGGCACACCCTTATCGTGGCCATAAATCAATATATGATTACAAATTTAATGCTACTGTTGGAGTATAAATCAAAGATTTTAAATTACGAGCCGCGAGCGACGTATCACTACGCGTGAGGCCCCCTAGTGCTGCGCGCTTGTCGACACTTGACACTCGACATTGCGCTCCATGCGTAGGTTGCACTAGTGATGTTCATATTTTGCACAATTAATTAACAAGTTTTATATGAGAGTAAGTGAACCCTGTCATATTATGAAAATACAATCTATCGAATACACTATTTGGAGATGCTTATATAGTTTATGAAATAATTTTAAGAGATATTTTGCATTTATAATTTTTGATAAATAATTCGATGAAGTTGTAAAAAGATAATGGTTTTTATTTCTTTATCCAAGTGCAGTGTCTCATCACTATGACTGTGATGTAGTGCGGACAATATACCGTGTTACTCCTTCCACTATCAGATGTATCGGCGCGAATAGGCGTATGTCTATCAAAGATGCTCTCCCTATGCATAATATAACAAAATGTTAACAGAATTTAGTTCATTACTGTTATATATATTATTATAGACCAGACTTCTGTATAAGTTGCTTGTATGTTATCTTATGTCCATCATCCTAATTTTAAATTAAGCATGTGTGTATTTTTATAATGTCATTTCAGAATAGAGTGAAATACGAGTCGATGTTCCACTTCGGTTCTTGTTTCAAAAAGATGTCCCTATTCAACTCCTATTTGTAACCTTTATTGAATCGATTACATAAATGTGAATACTCTTACATATAATGCAATATTTTTATATATCTGTCATCTTTACATTTACAACTGTATTATGTAAATACATTAACCGATGTTATAATACTTGGTTAAGTAGTTCTTTCACTCTTTTCCCATAAAATATGTTCTGATAATATAATCGAATATATTTATATTGTATTGTAAAGAAGGCATCTTTGTAGAGCTAATCATAATATTAATACTTTGATAGAGCCAAATATCGGGAGCAAGACGCGTAAATTCTAGCAAATGTCATGGTTTCTATTACTTACATGTAACTAACTTAGTAAATTAGTGAGAGTTGAGTATTTTTTTACCCTTACTCCGAACTTACAAATTATCTTCTGGTAAAGTTAACGAGAACACCATTACTTAGCAGACGCCCGGAGCGAGTGTCATTTCGCTTGTTAACACCAACCTTTTTTTGTACTATTCAAACAATTTTAAATGAAAGAATTTTATAATACGTTTAGGTAGTATGAACGATTAGGTTAGAAAAGCATTTAACACCGAGGATAAGTTTTTGATGTAGGAAATATATTCATAGAATGTAAGTAATTTAAAAGTTTTATTTAATTTTGAATAATCTATGTTTCTTAGGATATGAAATTGTCGTTTTTTTTATTCCAATGTTATTCTTATTTAGCACCTTTAAGTGGAAGCCTCATTACTGCCTGAGGCTACAACAATTTGATGTGGTTTTACCCAAAACCAAGAACGATCAATCAACATCCAAATCAATTGATATATTATTTTTCGAAAGAAAAAGTAATAAGTCAATCGTGAAAGTTTGTGAATTATTGTTGGTAATTGGTGGTTATTTATAAAAAAGGTTATTTTACAATTATGCATTTTACTATATCTCATATAGTTTTAGGACCTGTGTATTCGAAAATGTCTTTAAGCATGCTTTAATAGGAATACGGTATCTTAGTTCGTAAAGCACTGGGACGGTTTAGGACGACTTTAAAAAAATTAAGACATATTTATTGAAAAATGTATTTTATTTATTGATGTAAAGAAATTGTTGGTAACATCTAAAAAATGAGTTTGTTGAACAATACGAAAGTGAAGACCATGTTTAGTATAACCCACTAATGACTGAGCGAAATCAAAGAGTTCCTTCCAAAATTAAACAAGGTAAAAAAGCGAACAAACGATCGATCACCGTTACAAAACAGAAAAAACCACGTGGAAGGATGTATGGAACAAATTAAAAGCTCAGCATGAGGTGTTCAGCCGCGGACCACGACTTAGGGCAAATATTAAGGCTGTCAGTTTTATGTAATTTGAAGGCTCGTTTTCGAATTATAAGTTATGTTATTGAATGTTTTGGGGGCATGAACCGTCCAGACTTCTAACGAGCGAGTAAATATGAAAAGTTATGCCTCTCAAGAATGTTGATAATTGAAATGATCAGAAAAACATTCCGGAACAGTTGGGAGTAAATGAGTATTATGTTTTTTTTTGTATTAAGGATTACCCGCCATTTGCAAAATTCAAGCAATTAGGAATTGAAGTTGTAATCCTTATCTTTAATATATTTTAAATAACGATAATGTTGTCAGTTTGGAATAAAAAAAGGTTAATATAATTCTGACAACTTTATTACTTATGGTGCCATTAGCTTTAAAAAGGACCGCCAAATTCGATATAATTATCTAAAAAAATTGCAATTTTCGTGAAGATTAGGGATAATAGTAACATCAGGTGGAACAATCGATGCACTCGAGCCAATGATACAAGCTCTTTTTCAATACAAAGGCAATAAAAAAGCACAAGTCACGCACTAAATGCGTCCTCCGCACGCACTCGAGGCGTCGCAACTCTCCCAAAAGAAACAAACAAAACTCATAAAAGCGCATCATCACGCACCCACAAAATTATTTTCGCCTCGTAACACGTGTCAAGTTTCAATTTTACTAACGTCGAAATTAACAGTGGGCGTAAACAGATTATTGATATTTTTGTCGATAAAAAAGTAATCGATGATCGAATAGAAACGCATTGTGATAAAAAAACACCTATTGTTACCTCCGACGATCGGAGTTTTTCATGTCGATATTAAATGGATGTTGTTTGACAAAAAATTGACTTCATCAATCAGAGATGGTCTTATTCAGTCTACAATGGAGCGTCTTGCAATCGCAACGTGTGATCTGCGATTCCAAGAAGTTGCCACAAATTTCAACTTGTTAAATGGGATCATTTTCGATATTTCACTTTCGGTGATCGTAGGCTTATTTGGATCGAAATATTATCTTTACGGTCCATCACTACCTTTTATGCTGAAAATATGGGTAGCTTTTATAGGTGGGAGAAAAATTTACATACAATACATTTACAATTAACTAAGGCTATTGAATATAAATATAAATAAAAAGGAACAAATAAAACTAATCTCATTGAGAGAAGATGCTACAATAACTGATATCATTGTGTGTACAACACACACATTTCTAAATTATTGCTAACTGAAATTTACTAGCACTAAAATATTTTCGTTGCTATACATATAGTAAAATTTAATTTCTAACCCCAGAGTGACAAACAATTCTTAAATATATAATTTGCAAAAATTTTTCCTATGAATGTACCCCTCTGTTAATAATGCTGTAATCATAGGTTCGGAACACATTGCTTCGTGCTCTAAAATATCATAAACAATAACAAATATTTCGTTATAACCATTGACTTATAAGTTCATAGGTATGAAATATAATCTCAGTTTAAACACGCAATGTATATTGAAGTGAGTTATATAGTTATCAAGAATAGTCTCACAATGCCACTGGGTTACGCGTCCTAAGCCGAGGAAGCTAATACAGTCGATTGTGGGGGCCACATAGTAATTATGGCGAATGTACCGTATTTATGTTGACAATAGAAGCGGTTACTGTCTCGGATATTCTCTTGTTTCTAAATGTCTATTTCAGCCCGCTCTAAGCTTTGATTAGGCTCGGCTTAAGTGTTGGAAGTTTGTTGTTAATATTGATTAGGTCCCTAATATTGTTAGTAATAGCGAATGTTGTGTGGAGATATATGAATAATACTATCAAAATAGTTCATAATTACGTTTGCCAATTTAATGCTGTCAAAAATAATTATTACAATCTTAACTTCATCTAAAGTTTTCGTTACATTTTATATTGAATAAATATGTTTTTATTAGAATTAAGGAGATTCATATATTTCTTTCATGTTACAGCATCACTTTGTAGTTATATCTATTGACGAACCATAAATCTAGTTATGGTTTTAACATCAATGTGTTGTATGATTTTTGAGCCCACTCGTGGTCGCCCACGCCAGGAGACAAAGACTGCATTACCATAGCCCGGGGTGGGGCAGGGTGGGGCCGTATTAATCACATCCCGACCCGTGCCTACGCCTGCGCATCGACACATGGGACATAATAACTATTTGGAGGATCGAGGCTATGCATCTTTAAAACAGTACTTTTCATTTTGCCATATTTCTATAGCGGCACATATGAAAGTCAATTAATATGGGGTACGGTAGATGCGTTTAAAATCTTATTCTTTGGCGCTGACAGACAAATCGCAGTTGCCATATTGTCCACCTGTAGCGAAACATCACTGGCACTGGATGCCATCTTGAGTTCGTTAAGGCCGATTCACACGTATCAGTGGTGTCACAGTTCCGTCCGGTACCGGTCCGTTACAGTACCGCTATATTTTCTATGAATGCATCCCTGTCAGCGTCAGTGACTCTACACAGTGTTCTAAGCGTGTAAATGAACCTTTATTGATTAAGCTTATTCGTCTTTGAAAAGTCGGTTAAAACTTAATATATACATAAAAAAGCATACATCTAGCAAAGTTCTCTTCAGTTTTTTTTAATTTCTCTTAAGTTTCACTAAATATACATTGTAATGAAAAATATAATTCGTAAATTATTCCGTAAAATACACCTTAATATGTATGTAGTAAAAGTTTGTGAATAATCTTTGTAAAAAGTTATAGTAAAGCTTTCATAGAAATTTTTCTGTTCATATAAAGATCTCACTACAGTTACGTTTATATTTAATTTATAATATCATGAATGAACTCGTACATCATTCAATTACAAATCAAAACCATGAATGGGTCTCTTGAATGGGACATATGAAAGCTTATCGACTTGCTTATATGCTTCAAGTAAAATGCAAAGTACTGCTATCTGTGATTTAGAGTCAAGAGAATTTAAACCTTAACCATTAAAATATAAATATTAAAATAATAATAAAAACGTTGATACGAACGCCTTAAGAAAGGTAATCCAGAATTGTTATCACACAGATGCTAGTCAAGCTAAATTAAACTTTAATACAAATGTTATAGAGATTAATGAAATTGTAAATTTAAAGTCGGTTCTTGAGAACATGACGAATCATCAAACGAATGTTCTGATGGAGATGATGGCTGATAAGTTTTGAGTCACAATAGACTTATTGGAAATTGATTTAAGATGCAACGATGAAAGAATGCATACTGTGATAAGTGATAAAGATTAAGATACCTTGAACTTGATACCGCATGTTATGAACGAATAATTGAAAAGATTAATAACATATGAAGAGATATTAAACTACAATATAATTTTGAGTCTTTAAAGTTCTTGTAAGCATGAGAGTACTATTGATATAATTAGTAGTGGCCTGATTAAATATTCTTTTAGCACATTACTTAAATTCTCTTTTTTTTACGTGACATGATTCAATAGTCAATATTATACAAAAAAAAAAAATATTCATTTAAAAGAGTATCCATATATTATTTTGACGATTATTCTCCGATTCATAAGTAAAAGAAAAATGATTTTGACATAACAACTCTGATGCCAAAAACTTAAAACACTCTTAATATTAATGAGATCTATATGTTAGCTGTTATGTGATATATTTCTATATTTCAAAGAGCTTGCTGTATGGACCATCGTATTAAACCTTATCAATCATTAAAATATTAGTACCAATATATAAGTCGGGCGAAGATCACGTCGGCCCTACAATACGACGTCTTGTGAGGGCTTGACAGACTTTTTGTATTATATCTGCTCTTTAGACAATAACCAACGAATCTTTAGCCAGAGTTACAATATCAATAATATTGCGAGCTGGATGTGACACTTTTAATATCAACTTTATTAAGATATGAAAACATGTTAAAATAAAGTAAGAGTCTGAGAAATGGCTTCTCTCTACATGTTCCTATTATACAATGAATAATTATTTTATACTCTGGATATGACAATTATTCATTTAATGATTATTTAACTTATTTAAGAGAAATATTCGTCTCCGTATATTAGTTTTTGTACAGTTTATGATGTGTTACTTTCATACATATTGTTTCTTAGCTCGATGTAAAAATACATTTTGTGAGGTCGCGAGCGCGGGCGCGGAGGGCGGGACGGTGTCGTCTGAACAAAGACGTTTAATTGTCGGTTATCCGACGATAAATCCATGCAACCTCTTATTATTGGACTTATCGAATCATTGTTAATTGAAAATTCAGCTTTATTTTGACTTTGGATCTTGAACATAAAGGACAAACGTGACGGGCGGTGCAGGTTGACAATTAACATTAATATTTATAACTTTGGATTTAGTTTTATAAAAAAGTACTTTTGTATTAAGTTTAATGAACTGATACTATTAAATATAATGAAGTAAAAATAATTATATAGTACCTAATGATGGCGGATATCTTATGATAGTTGTAGGCAATGAATTTCACTTTTCACTTAATACAATATTTTCTGCACAAAATCGTGAGCGTATCGTTCTCGCCTCGCTCACGAATCGGACGTTGATTTATAGATGCTTTATTTGATTCGATTGTATCATCAGAATATCATAAATCGAGAGCTCCCCAACTTGTTACGTCCCCTCTATATCGTTGATATTTTCTATACCCGGTATTTTCCTGATGCCATTATGTCCGTATAGGTGATAACTGGATCCGACTTGAGTTTACTTTGGGACTTATTAAGGTATGATGTCGCTTTTCGTATTTATAAGAGATTACGCTACTCTCAAGTAAACAAGGAAAACTATAAGAAATATATTTGTGGATGTTTTACGATACTTCAGTAACTCTGATCTCTATAAAAGTGGGGAATAAAATTATTATCTCTGTTAAAGTCTCACTAGACCGATAATTTTGTTAGAGTTATAATAAATAACTTATAATTATATAAAATGTTAGACTCGTGGTTATAAAAAAGTAACAAGAATTTTTCATAACATCGTCAGATTGGTACAACAAATTGCCAATTTGGTAAAAAAAAGAAAGGCAATAAACATGCTTGGAGCAAACTTCCCGAGCCGTTGCAAGTTGTGATCCCCTATACCAACCACATTTTTACTTGTCCAAATAAATTAATACAGGCGTCTGGGGGCTGTAGACTTGTCAAATTAATTTCTTCCTTCAAGACTATTTGTCTCGACGGAGGGCAAAAAAACTTCAATATCGATTGGTAGGCCATTAGTTTGGTCGGGGCTAGTTCTTAGAAGATGTTGCGGGAAAGTCATTTGTTGTTGACATATTGCAAATTGTTTGCAAAAAAGGGAAGGACAGGTTAAGTAGATTCTAAAAAAACTAAACAAATCAACTCTTTAAATTATATAAAAATAAATGTGATCTTAGTGTTTCTCATTCTAACTTCGAGTCGTAAAATTCGGGACAATTAGATCGTAGACCTTGGTTTAGAGCAACTGGAAACGTTTTATAGGTAATCAAATAAGGCGGGCGTCACGCACGGCGGGGTCGCGGGCTCCAAAATTAAAGTGCGCTTTTTTGAAAGCACCAATCTTACCGTCACAGACGATAAAACAGCATCGTGCGGAATTAGGTCCGCGGTGAAGATAGATTTGGGTACCGAAAACTTTTATTGGATGTTTGTAAATGATTTGGCAATTTATCCTTCACCGTTTTAAATAAAAACTCTATTTTGTAGTATATTTTTTTGTCTGTCTGGATTTTGAGCAATGGAGTTAAGTAATAATATTATGTACATATTTGGGAATGTAATAATATTTTCAACTATGAGGAGAGTATTTGAAAACCAATAAATCTGATGTCTGAAATTTTACTATAATTATCATGTTCCCTTATTTTTTTTTTATAAATCTACATAGTTTATAAAAAGCCACAAACTACTTATAGAGCAAAACAAACCTTCAGGAATATATAAAATATATCGAACAGAATATGTTGTCTGCAGGTGGTGTATTACCATGTTATCAACAAACACACCACACGGCCTCATCAAGCATTCGACATTTGTGTCTGACAGATCTGCTGATATTGTTACTAGAGGGTTACTTGATATTTGTGTATCTTTAATTTAATCTAGCTTCACCAATGTCATGAGCATTAAGCAATTACCTGCTATTTTAACGAGAAGAATAAAAATGTCAATTATATATGTGATAATTGTATAATATAACATTACCCTAACCTGTTACTTTTCAGAAACGAGAACAGTAATTCAGCGGCAAGAACAAACTTTATAACGAGGCACTGGAGAGGTTACAGACAGCTACAGTGATTGTGGTTTGTCCTGGTTACCCTCACGTTACTGAGTTACTGTTTGAGTCTAATTATTGTGTTTTCATTTGTATTGTTTCTTGATGAGTCAGTTGAATAATAATTATGATAGAACGTGATCTAAACGATATTCTGTGATAGTTATTTTACTTTAATTGCTGTAAAAATTGTATTGTAAAATACTGATTATGTTTTGAAATTAAATAATTAGTATAAGATTTACTTATATCTCATGATCTAAACTTTAACTAATTTTTTACGTAAATATTTTTTTTCGACAATGGTATTAATAGATATTCTAATAGTCATCTTTCCACTAACGAGAGCATTTCTCATATCTGTCTGTCTGTTCATCCATCATGGCGAATAAACCCACCGTGTCCTCCCCTTTATAATTTGATTTCAACAAGCTGTCGCCTTGCGGTCTTATTAATATACAATTTTTTTCTGTTTCATTTGTCAACTGTAATGCTTCTTTATACCTAACTTTCGTATTTCTGTGTAAGAGACGTGTGGAAATTACAAGTAATTAATTGCGTAAGTGCTTAGAAACCACACAAATTTTCTGATTTACATAATTATTAGTATTTTTTCTTTCATTCTAATTATAAGCCACAGGACATTTTTTGTGGGATTATGCACCAAAATAGGTATCAGAGAAATGAAATCTTTGAATACATATTCGATAATGAAAACATTTCAAACTGTTACAATATGATGTTATTGAGGGATGTCTGTTCATCAGTAAATAAATTAGAGTCAGTCCCGAATCAAGAAAACAATAACCGCAAACAGAAGGGTTCCACTTTTGTGTCAATATGCCGACCCTAACAATTAGACAAGCTATGTGGCATATTAGATTAGCTGCACTATTGTGATAAGGTATTATCTAACGAGACATACGAGTATATAACTGAGTATATGTCGTATCAGAGAACCTTCATGACCAAATATGTATTTTCTATAGATATGAATTCTTTTTCTAAGTACTAAGAATACATACACAAGTTTAGATGAAGATTTTTAAGTAGTTTTTTCACTTTAAGAAATAGAAAATAATAAAAAAAATGTCAGAAAAGATATATTCTCAATTTAACTCTACATAGATTTTTATGACGATTTAATAAAAATATATATTTTAATATTTAAAAAATAGATATAAAAGGTTTTCCGAAGACTTTTAAGTGGTTATTAGTATTGTTAATCATAACTTCAAAACTAACTTTTATTATTAAGTGAATGGTTGAGGTTAGTTAGTTCCCCCTAAGTTAAATGTGGTAATCTTGTTAAATTTATATAAAAGTGTTGACATAATGGCAAGGATTAGAGGTAATTCACCGCGACGAGAGCACAGCCACTGGAAATTGACCACATATGGCGTACAATACACCCTGCCTTCCACCAAGACTTTACAATCATGTATCAACCAAACAACAACCCTTGGGTCAGTGGTAATAAGGTTAGATTTCGAGTGCAGATATTTTGTACATATATCGTTCTCAAGAATGTATTGTCGATGAAAATTATAGTAGGATTAATAATTCATTTTAATTCGTTGCAAATAAATAACTGTCGATTTTAGTTGTAAAATAAAATTGCACTCAGAACCCATTATTAGCAAAGTTGGGATCAGATCGATACGTGTTGGTAAGAATATTTAAGATTTTATAGGATTTATTCTATGTAAAATACAACTTTTCATATATCTGAATTCTAAATTCTGAAGATATTTATCATTTTTATTGAGATTTGTATTGAAAAGTTCAGAATATTCAGATATTGTTAGCTTTAAAAATTATATATAAATGTACAAAAGATTAATGAACCGTACGGTTTGCAAGTGGTCTAAGAGCGGATTTCGTAATTTCATTAAGTGCTTTAAAATACTTTGAAAAAAAAAAATTCTTATTGCTGTGTGAAACTTAGATAAGTAAGTCGTAATTATAAACACAATAATAAGTTTATCATGTAAGACTTACACACGAAAGTCATACTCGAATCCGATTCATTACCTTTAAAACAAGATGCCACCCACTGATTCCATGATTCTAGTGTCATGACACACGACGTCGAGAGTGCAAACTTGGATGCACCACAAACATACACTTGCACGTCAACTCAACCTTATTACGAGGTGATAAAGTTCATCTATCAAATTTTAACTGTATAGGTACTATCTGATGCCAAGCGAGCGATTTTCAAAAACGTCACTCAAGTCCCATATTTCGCTGACGAGGCGACGCAGACACAAAGGGATGACATTTGCTCATTTTACAGTGTAACGAATTAAACTTCTATTGCGTTATAATAAAGAACATATTTCTAGAATAAATTTTTATTTACAGAAGTCTGTAAACGTAAATGCTCTGTGCTGGAAAATGTTTAACAAGGGAACAGATACAAACATTATATTTTAAATACAAAATTTGTCTCTATTTATTGCTATTAAAATATTGTTTCTTCCGACTCGTGGTTAAAAATAATAGTAAAATTAAAATACCGGTTTTCGAACAAACAAGTGAACTTTTGTATGGTCGGTAAACATGTAAATGTTAACTCTTAAAACAGACGCAGCCCTTCATAGCATTCAAATGGACCACACAATACTAATCACACTGCGTCAAAAACTGCAAGAATAAAACAATTTGTTTACAATAAAATCTAGTCAGTGGGCATTGTTGAAATAAAAATTAGAATTTTTTTTCGAGGCGTAACGAACAAGGGGTGAATTTATCCCTTATATCCAAACACGTTCCAACAAGACCACAGTCTAAATTCTCCGCCTTAACTTTTTTTCTCATTAAATCGGTAGGCCAAAATATATTTAGAAATGTTTTTTAACTGTGGTGCATATGGGATATGGTGATTCAACTATAGACAAGCGTGACGAAAATTGCGTGGGGTATATTGATGCAACCCTTCCGTACTTGCACCGCACAATCCGCACAGGGATGCTGCAGATTGGATCCAATCGTCTTGATACTTGCAAATTTAAAACTATAACAACTTCTTGTCAGTATTTTTGCTTTAGTCACTCATAATTGTTTTTGAATTGAACTTATATACTAATGTCATCAGAATGTCACGGACGTTCATTACTTTGTATGTACACACAAACGTCGTTGGTGATGTTATCTTTTATAAACATTTGTCAGGATAATTACGGGAAAAGGTCACATATTATATTGACATTTCAAAATTTAATTTAATTAGCAATCAATCCTAGAATCATTGAGACTATACTATTTAACGTATTTTTATATAAACATATATGTATTCATTAAACGGTAATTTTTAAATTGTGTAAGTATCAAAATGACTTACCCCAGTACATCTAACCCCACGTGGAAGCGTGAAATTCGTACAATAAATGCCTTTGTATTGCGGCGCTGTTGACTTTTGGACGAGACCGCGGAACAATGTTTTATACTCTGTGGCCGCGGAGCACTTTTAACTTTTGTTATATTATTATTTATTTAGGTGATACTGATACCTTTAACGGAATTAAAGTGATTAGTCAAAGTCAAACATATCTAGATTTCCAAAATTGCATTAATAAAGTGTTGGTTTGCAGGTTTAATTTATAATATATATATTTTTTTACTACTTATTTCACAAATACAGTCTACCCTAAAGCTTTATTCTAAATATTAGTAAAATATTAAGAAAACTTAATGGTAGTTTTGAGGATTACATGTACACAAACATACACAATTTACTCTTCTATAATATTAGTATTGGTATTAATTTTCAATAGTAAATTATAGTAAAATACTTAGTAGAAGAAAGTAAATGTTGGTTACATAAGTGAAAACTAAGTAAGTATAGAATAGGCCTCTATTGTCAAAATATCAATCAACAGTAATGGCATAATTAAATAATGGAAGATTACAGTAAAATAATAATATATACAACCGTTTATGTTTGAATTCATGTAGGTAATAGGAATATTCAAAACTTGTCCATTATTTTTAAGTGAACCAGTGAATATTTTATTTATTTATTTATTTATATTCTTTATTGCATACCATACATATCATAAACACAAGTAAAAAGAATATAACTATAAAAAAAAATATGAAAACGATGGAGATACAAAAAAAAATTAATAAACAGTCTTTTAATAATTTGAAGGTCGAAATTTTATTTAGGATTTGAAAAATTATATTAAAAACACCTAGAAACTGTTACTATTAAGTCCGTAATATTAATTATTATCATTCCGTTTATTAACTGTACATTATAGTCCAGAACAGCGCAGGTGGACTGGACTTACTCGTATTGATATTACATACATCATACTTAATTGGATCATTTTTACGTAATGTTATTGTCTATTTAGGAAATCAATATATATAAATATATGATAACATTTAAACAGGCCGAATCAATGTTATTCGTTAAAATTTGTATTGTCCGAATATATATATTTTTTTATTCACCCAAAACTACACAAGTTTTATAATTTTACAGTATTAAATATTATATTATATGATATTTTATAATTTAGTATCTTATTAATAGGGGAAATTCAAAGGGGAAATCACAAATGCTGGTTAATGGGAAGAGGTTTCTTTTTTTACTAAATTTAATTTATTTGAAATATGATTACTTAAAAATTGGGTTCAGTTAAAATCACATGCACATTATAGTACCTTAACACCACTGCATGATGCAGCTTATACAGGAAAATGTTTGTGTATAAGAAACAAAGTTTTATATATTAATAAACTCGCTTATAAACGTTATATATATAACGAATAGACGATTTATTTGAAATTAAAATATATAATATATATATACATATATATTTTAAGTCCAAAAATTCCTTTTAAATGAAGGCTCACGAAGCTCTCAAAGGCTCTACCAATAACAGAATGATTAACAATTACAGTCGTCAATGATATTTTGAGCCTCGACCGTTCTGAACTCGTTTGAATTCCGCCATCTATTAATCAAGCAACACTTCATCGTGCGATTATAAGCTTTTAAATAGGGAGGGTGCAGCTCTATATAAATTAGCAAGCGATGAAAACGCGTCTCTAGTGATGCGCAACGTCGATGAACATTATCTTTTGAAATCTCGATGAATGTGCCGATAAAAAATAATGAATAAAATGATAAAAATATACATTTTTATTTAAAGTATTCAGTATTATATGATTTAAATCGAACTCTCCGACATTAATTTACGATTGGGTTATCAAAGGAATCCGTAAATAAATATCTAAAAAACATAATAAATAATTTTGTGACATTTAAAATTATAATAAAATAGATTTAATATTAATTTTAAAACTTTTATCGACTATTAAAATCGACAGTTGATCATCACGGTTTAACCCTTCCACGGCCTGCAGTGCCCGGGGCGCAGCGAAACAGTTAACTAAATTAAAGTGAGTGTGAAGACCGCTGCAGGGTTAACTATTCCATTTCGTTTATTGCGCACAATTCTCTTAACCCTTCGCTGCTTAATAAAGATATAGAGGCCTATTAAGAGTGACGGAGAATGCACTTTTAAACAGTCGTTTCGTGGAGGCATAGGGTACAAAGTGTACCCTGTGGGAATCGTCGTCTAATTACTCAGGAAAACCAGCATTCGCTTGGAATTCTTAAGACCCGTATTGAGGAAACATCTGTGTGTATATAGCAGCTGATTATCATTGCAGTGGTACCTCGCCTGAGCATTACCTACCCTCATAGTTTTTGTTGATTTTAACCGTGATAATCATTAACTACTACTTATGCATATTAAAAGAAAATATTTCTTTTATTTTATAGTTCTATTAGCTGCATAAGAACCAGCTGAACGTCGCTTAAAGTAATAAGAGAAACGAATTGAACATATTTACACATTAAATTGATAATTACATAAAATAACGAGGAAAATGTGAAATTTTATAACTATATTTTATACCGAAATATCATAAATCGTAATATTTTCTTTGTTTTCACGAGCAGTACATATTTAAATAAAACTTAATAAGATTCTAAATATACGTGGCGTTAAAAATAACAGTATGTAAAATACGATTCGTTAATAGCAAATCATGCATATTAATATGACCCGAAAAACCTTCTAACCATCCATTTGGTGTGGCATTTAATTGATTAGCGGAATATCCTTGCAAGTGCAAATGAACCTCCATTATCAGCAGCATTTTAGGATTCATCGGAATTGGTAATGTTTACACGACTTTCAGATTTGCAAGGGTTTTTGCCAGACTGGTTTGATTTTGTCTGACACTAGCTAATCTGTGACAGTCGATATGTTTAAAATAGCTGCCAATTTTCATTCCTGAATTGAGAGTCTGAACTAGCCGTTAATGCTGGCTTTGCTCCGGTAAACCAGAATTAAAGACTCAAAAGAAGAAAAGAAGAAAAGACTCAAAATCCTATTCAAATTAACCAACAATCTAACAAAGAACCAGTGTTTAAAGAAATATATAAAATACCCACAGTCATGGTAAACCTGAGCTCCTCTATCGTTTTTCCACCAAAATGTCATTACTTTATAATGTTTAACTTTATCTGCATTATTTTTTATCAAATACAGGCGGAAAGCTATTTCCGTTATATTTCACATAATGTAACGTATTCATAAAATGTACAAATCATATTAAAACCGGTGGTATTTCTGTCTTCATCCGCAGTTGGATGGTAAACAGCGAAGCACTATCAGTCATGACTATGCATAAGCCCGCGATTTGCTTATGCATACATATATAACATTACGCCAACAATACCAGGAACGAGTGCCGACTATTTCGAAAATATATTAATTGATGACGATTTATTTAGTTGGTTCTCTATTGAATAATTACAATTTAAATATTTTTTCTCCTTATCGAAGACATTTTTACTGTAATTTTAAAATAAATACGAATTCAAGACTAACAACTACATATATTAATAATACTTTTTTATAATTTAACAATTACTACAGGATATGGATCCTCCTACAAAAAAAAACAGTTCTATAATAACCTATATACAGTTGTACAGCTGTTTAGTGGAAGTAGGAAGTAATACTTATTCAAATTCAATTATTATAATAGGTTTTGAAATATTATTTATAATATTTCAATCAATACGTATTGTTGACTAAAATAAGTTTAAAATTAATTTATTTGTGTTAATCAAAGTAAAATAAATATTATACCTATAATATATCACAATACAGATCAAAAACACAATTAATAATGTTTTTTTTCGAGATATTGAGTATTTCTCAGATCTTAGAGAAACAAACTTCAATCACTTCAAATACACAAACTATTATATTCTTTTATACATATTATATATACAATTACTTCTCTATTTTACACCACTATTTTGGTTTGTTTATGGACAACACGGTGATTGATACCTTTATGTAATTACCACATCCAAACCATATTGACTCCACGATTCAGCCCACGCAGGAGTTCTGACAGTTTTTCACAATCGTCACTAGTAGAAAGTGTAAAACAATGCGTCCGTACGTCACAATGGGCATTGTTCGGTATTGAGTCACGTAACGGCCTACATGTCATGTAAGTAGCCTTTACATACGAGTATATACGTACCCAACACGCTGTATATATAACAACAAGTCTAAGAAATTCATATTTAAAAGCCATCTAAAATTATTAAAATCACTGATGTCCGTTGTTACCGTTGTTATATAAGTAATATATTTTAATTGCTCTCTCCCCATATTGGTAATAAGTGTGTATTGTTTTCATACAATTATTTTTCATTTAATGTCACTCCATCTTTTGGAAAATGGTGAAGTTTCACCATACTGGTTCATATCATTTTACTTTTGCTATATATCTGTTTTATTTAGGAATTTTATCTTCATCACTTTGATAGAACATTTTTTTATAGAAATATTCATTTGAAATACTTTTATATGAGTACGTTAGCGTTCATTAACAATGTGAAGCACATCGATAGAATGTCTTACAAATCTAAAAGAAATAGTTTTCCATTAGATAAAGGGTTCCAGGATGATATAACGTTTTCTAACACGTAATTGTTTCCCACAGTCGGACCGGGATCGGATAAATCAGATAGGAGGAATAAAATGTGTCCGGCAGCGGGACTCCACGGGACTGCCGGGAGTGTGTGGCCCGGAACAATTGCCATTCGATTATTTATTATCTATCATTACAGAGTTTTTCAATTTGTATTGCAATGGAGGAAATTATGGCTATACCACTCAGTGCTAATTAGTAATTGAGATAAAAATAGATGTATTTTACTTGCGCCGTCCCAAGGAGCGAGCGCCCGGTGACGATTCTACACAACTGTATTTACGTAAGCGAAAGCGATAATTTACCATGTCATGTCCATACTAGTTAACACTACTTTTATACTAACTATAAAAATAAATAAAATCTTCTCAACATCACATTTAGTGGCTGTACTAAAGACGTCTATTCAACGACATTGCCTAGGCGTTTCTAGAGGGAACACCAGTCGTATGGAAAATAAGACGGATCTCTGTTGAAAGACCAAATAGATACTAAATAAAACGTTTTTCATTTCTACACCTACGTAACTTTTTATGAAGTAAAAATCTTATATTTTGTTTACTTTTAATATATATTTATGGGAGGTGAAAGGTAATATATATCTAATGATATGTAAGCATTATTGCTGTTATATGCTTCTTACAGAAGGGATTGCAAGATGCGGTCTCTTACGCGACGGACCGCTAGGGGTTGTGTTTTTCACTAAATACATTTCAAAATGTTAATATATATAGCTGTTATTTTATGAACAACTATAATTTTTAGTATATAATTTTCATATACGTCATGAACTCTCAAATTTGTATCAAGCTAAAAATTCACAATGAATATATAATTGACCATTGATTTATCTTAAATTATATACAAAACAGTGTTAGTTGTAAATATGTCTTATATTGCAAATCATCTACATTAGATACCTACATTGGTTCCGAAGCCTCCGGCCGTTTGGTGAAATCTCGTGGGCGTCTCGTCTGATTACCGCCTTTTGCGATTTTTCTTATTGAATACGAAGCCATTGGGATTTGGTCAATATAGTTTTATTTGATATAAAGCAATAGACATAAAAACCTTAAAAGTTTTAAAAACAATTTTATTTACTAGTTGTTGTTTGCATTTACATGAAAAGTTAAAGTTTTTTTATCTCAGTCACAACTAGCACTTATTAAATGTTAAACTATTAGCACGTACCTTAAAAGTCAATGATGAAAAATCAGCAAGATTTCATGGATACTTTTTTAAGTTTTCATAAAATTTACAATTTTTTTATTTTTACTACGGTGTCACATACATAATAATGTAAAAACGAATCAGAATTCCACCAAAACAATACCAAAAGAAGAATAGATCAACTCACCACATCACTACTAGTCAATATTAGTAGTAATATAATGCACTTACATTACACTGTTTTAAAGGGATCCAAGCTTAAACATTCCAAATATTCGTTTTCTATTTTTGAACAAGGAATTCTAATAAACAATATCTTGGATGTTATTGTAGTGAAGCCATAGCACCAATTGTTCATCTTCTACAGTTTTCCTCAATTTGTGTTGCAATATTTAATAGTATCGTAACAAAAGTCTTTATACGGGATAATATATAGGCTATTTTCACAATATAGGCTATTTTTAAAGTTAATATTTAGAAATAATGTCTAAAGATTTTTGACATTCCGGGATAGATTGATATTATCTTTACATACATAAATCTCATCTATACAATAATATATTATAGTCAAACCAACCTATTAATTTATAAAACTAATAAAATCTAAATTCAGATCTAAAAGGGCTTTATTCCAACTTTTATAAAGATTTAGAGATAGAATTTTTTAAATGGTAAATGTAACACGTTGTTTTAACATGGACGTACAGAACCGTTGTACAAAACAATATAATCAATTAAGGATACATTCGCCATCGATGCGGCTAATGTTCCTAATTCTGTTCGTTTGTGAATCGCTCGCAAATGGTTGCGGTGAGCTCCAAAAAACGAATACACGCTTTGTTTTCATCTATAACAAGTAACACTTAACTATAGAAGCGATTTGTTAAATTACTTTGTTTTTTTTTTGTTGTAAGTATCTCAGAGTGGGGCATCATGATAATCAGATAGCATCAATATTTAACACTTTTTTATATGTTATTTTAAGGCGACTCGGCCTTTTCTTCAGTCGTGTGAAAAATGTATGCAGGCATTTAAAATATCTTACTAGCAGAAGTAATAATGTAGCAATAGCAAAGTATTGATGACGAGCCAAGGAACACAATAGTGTGCTTACGATTATTTATTGAAGGAAATAATGACCGGTGGACTATTAATTAAAGGTTTTAAATTCCATTGATATAATAATTAATCATTAATGGTTTTATTCATTAAACAGTCAGTAGAAAAAATGGCAAAAATTCCTAAGAATTGATCGCGACAGCAATGTGTTTGTATGTTTGATAATTTTTTTTTATTAGTGAAAGAAAACTTCGTGATGAAACCTAAGATAGGTAAGTAACTCAGAAGAAATTCTATATGTAACGAACTTTAACCCACGGAAGACTGGGCCACAACATCCACAACCGGAGAGACGGCGTGAGAGTCACCGGAGAAACATTTCACTTAATACTTTGAGATATAATTTCGCACAGATCGGCACAAAGTGACATTAAACTTAGTATCGTTTATCAAATATGGTCATACCAAGTAACTAAGAACGAGATATAAGGTTAAATGTCGTTATAAAAACAAATATTTCAAATTACCTTTTAAGAACAATACCATTCCTTTTGTGGATTTGTTTTTGAAGTAAAAAATAATTGAAAAGAAATAAGTTCAGAGCACGTAATACAGCAATTAGTGTGAATGTATTTATTATGGTTTATCGTTATGGTTATTATACTTAAGTAATGTTAACTGAGTTTTGTGTTATGGAATTTAAATGGTAAATAAACTCCATATATATATATATATATATATATATATATATATATATATATATATATATGGAATGAAAATTCATCAACACGAACAGGACTCGAATTTGTGTTTCGATTTTTCTTCATAAAATGATATGGTTTATTGCAATACATACATACAATTGTTTGAAATACATAATTTCTTCATATTATAATGTATTCCTTGCATATATTAGTGGACAAATAGGAACAATGTTTGTTTGTACGTAGTGTTGACTCTGCGCCCGCAATCAGCACCGCCGTTATAAGACTATTTCACATTGGTATTCACCATTGCTATGCAGGCAACCGTTTTGTTTAATATCAAAACATTTAAAAGCGTTTTGATTTTGTTTTTATATCCTTTGTACGAATTGCAGCTGCTTATTTTTTTATTCTCCTCGATTTTAAAAACGAGAAGGAAAGGTTATTAAATAAACCCAGGTTATACTTGTGCTTTATGTTACCGGCTATCTTCCAGCTCAAACCCCAGAACTACTAGTTTATTTAATACTTTCTAACAAATCATGTAAAATTTTAGTCATGGAATTATCGAATCAATCAATGATATATCATTTGATTAATTATTGGCTAAGTTAACCTTTTACTTTTCTCATAGTATATTAAACTTTTAAAATCGTTCATCACGTCACCGTACGCGTTAACCCTACACATTCCGATCAAGACACCCTTCGAGGGCATTCTTGAGATGTTTTCCGAATTTTTGCAAGACAAATAGCAGCCGCTTGACCGAGATGACATATTGCTAGGATGCGGCACTCCCCGGAATTCCTGGGGGTCAATGATTTATATGTAGTAAACTTTTAGCTTGGCTTTATGAGCTGGTGTATTTATGAGCGTTCGAAGTTGTTCCTCGAGTGGGCACTCATATTGTTTTCAATAAAGTTTCGGATGTTTTGTTCGTTGTTCGCTTTATTTTAGTATGGACTTTGTATATACAGACGTTGTAGGGTTTATAACGGTTCAGATGAGAATAAATTTATGAGCGCCTCGTACGAGTTGGCATCGTTGTGATTATGAAATTTTAATACAAAGTATACTATTTGTTATCTATGTTATTTAATGTGTATATAGGTTTGAAGTTAAATATAAATAAATGAAGGCGCCACGGTTCTTTGGTTTGACCGCAAATGGGGCTGGCAACAAATGAACTGTAAACGATGCGTTGTGGACTGCGGTTTCCCTAACACCAACTAATTCTTTTAAAATGTTTTGAAAAGCAGTATTTAGATAAAGTTTTTTTACATATATTTTAACATGAAGTTAACTAACAATTTAATCAGATTGGTTTTAAGTTTTTATGTGTTTTGTCCAAAATAAAAACCAAATCCTTTATTTAAATTTGAATATTTTAAGGACTATCCTATTGTCCGCCAATTTAGAAGGTATTACAACCCCAGGGAACCGGACAGTGGATCGTGTCGATCACAATTGCCCGTCTTATCCGTGCATAGTTGGGATGGCACACAATCGCTTGTTTGCGTAAGCTGACCGCAGCCTCCTAATCTTGGGATTACTGATGAGACTAACAACAGCGCGCTTGATAACTTAGATATAAACAGTCAGTCAGTATACACACGACTAAACCTGAGAGTCAATATTGTCATTTATTTTGTTTATTTTAGATATTATACTCAAAAATTTTCAGATTTTATTCCAATATTCTGTTATAATTGGTATTCATACTATTTGATAGCAATAAGTAATTTAACTTCAAGTAGTAACAATTTTATTTGAGCTCAAACATCTTAAAATATATACAAAATGTTTAAAAATATTAAATTCCAATATATCGTATCAATAAGATTTAGAACATTTATGTACCGTCTGTAGATGGATATGGGCAAGTCTCCCGAGGGGGCTGTCTCCTCGACTGGGTCTAATGATGTACTTTACCTTTTGGATTTGAATGACTTACAAAGACGGTATCAGATTAATTTTGTTTTCAATCTTTTCCACTTTGAGTCAATACCAGTAAACACTTCTTTACGTCAAATGGAAGACGCAGGAGGGCCTGTTTTGATACCATACTTATCAAAATAAGCCCTTTAGTGAAGACACTCTCCAACTTTAAATTAAAGCTACGAAGGTTTCAAACGCGCTCTGCTTGAGAAAAACCACACGTCAAACTCAGCCGTTTATGTCTTTATTGTGATCACTGTTTCACAAACGTCAATACTTAGTGTGCGATTTACGAACAACTAGAACGGTCTCAATCAATTTGAAAGGCGGCCTAATGATTAATTACGTGAAAGCTATTAATATATTCTATAATTAGTTTCCCTTTTTATAAAAGTTCCTTTCTTATTTTATTGACTTTTATAATATGATATATCATTAATTTAATTGCATCTTTAATTATCCAACACATAACAAAACCCTAACCTCTTAACCAAGACTTTCTTAGAGCAATAAAAATAACATTTTCATGTTGTAAAAGAAAAAGGCGTTTCAAAGTGAGTGTTAAGCCTTGACATTTCACCCCCAGGGTCCAACCGGTATCAGATGACCGGCGCCACATCAAGGGTTATCAGGATATTTACTACTTACAGGCCTAGTGTTTATTGCGTTGTAAACTGGGAGCGTGTGCCGTGATCTGTGCATTTTAAATTATATACCATGACATCATATAGTATCATCATGGATATATATATATGCATACATATGAATGTACTCAATTGTAAATCTGTCTCTCTCTTTGTTGACCAAATTTCTAATAAATATAAATTTATAAAATACCAATTGAATTACTAATTATTTATGTTTTTATTATACAATGTAAAATCTATAAATGTTAACAGTTAATGTTAGAGTCGCTCCGAGAACTGATATATCGTGTCGTCCGCTTGATAAATTTAGTATTCAAAATAATTTGCCAAGATGTATGTATGTCTCTTTAGAAGATTTTAAAATTATAGCATTTAACAGTGTATAAAACTATTAAATATAATTAAAAATCGAAATGAACATAACATAGTTAATATATTTGCAATCCATATATATAAATAATTCATTAAAGTTAAAATACTCGTATATTTCCGTTTATTGCTGGTAATATCAAGATGTCAATTACAATTAAAGTGACAACTTAACACCAGCACGAGGATATGCAGATTTAATGACAACAAATAAAACTTGTGAATAAGTGGTTTTAAAATCTAATAGTAATATAAACAACAGGCGTGCTGCGACGCACGAAATAAATATTACAATTTTCTGCTCTACGCATTGACTTCAATAATGTTGTGTTTTGTTGGTTTTGTTTTATGATGTCATTAACATTGTCGAACGTGTTAATCTCAAATGTTCCACTCGTGAGTACACGCAAACGTTTTGTTAACTAATTTTTATTATTTCATACTTATTAGATTTTCGTTATAATGAGCATTAACATTCAGTTTGCACGAAAACAGAAATAAATAATTTCGTTATACCATATTTATTTATATGACAAACATTTAAATTGAAATTGCGTTATATATAGTCTTGATTTGTAGATTTATATGAAATTAAACTAGATAAACAAGGAAATTGCACAAAGAAACAGACACATTTACACGTACCTTCGTATTTACTGACGACAACCACTTTTGAAATATCACTGTCCGATTGAGCAAGTACAATTAATTCGTGCTAATTATATTTATTATTCATGACATAATTACCATATTAAGTGGTTGTTCGTAGCAACTTGTTACGGACAATGCCAAACTGGACGGATACATTATTTACACTGGACCAAAGAATAAAATTCTAGGAGAAAACTAATAGTATTTTATTTACCTAAACTTACAATAAGAGTTTAATCAGCCTAGTGGGTACATTTCTTTATTTCATTATTCTTTAGTGTTTTTTGCTACCACTTAAACATCTTAAATCAAATGTTTTGTTCCTTAAATGTATAATTTAATAAAATTTTCATTTTGATTTCATTTTATATGACTATGAATTTTTTTTTTTTTTGAGTAACTGCTTTTTATGCCGGGAATATATGCAATATAAAAAGTTCAAAAATTATATCTTGTTTAATATCAAAAAGAGAATATATTATATAACAAAAATATAATATATTTTCAAACACACACGATCCTTGCACACGATATTAAAAAAACCTTCTACAACTAAAGCCAAATTAATATAAAACGGTATCAAAAATATAATTTATTAAAATAATATTCACATATTACAAAATATATTAATAAATTCCTACGCTAATCAATTAACTGTTAAATTGCGTTTATAAATATTCAATTTAATAAATTACTTGATTTTAAAGATCCAAAAGAATTTAACTTTAAGGTCTATTTATAGTAAAAGAGACATCGACTTAATGTAAAACCAACATCATGACAGACACGAATAGATCAATTGCCTCGGCCGTGGTCATTATCGCTATGGTTATCGCATGAGATCTCAACGGCTCCTGAACGACGTTCAAATTGGGCGAAACCAACGCAACTAATTCCGTAAGACAACCGTGTCGACTAATATAGTAAAAAACCTAATAAAATCTACAGGTAGGGTGGTTACATCTTTACATTTATCGATATCTGCAATATCCCCTCTATCATTTAAATTATAAAGCTCATTATTGATTGAGGTATGCGAGTGTCTTGGTGCCTTTTCTTTATTGCGTTTGATATCTTGTATCAGAACAGGACGTTATAGCAAGGTGCAATGCAAGGTGCGTGGCGACCGTTGGCGAGTGCCGGTAATAATAACGACACCCGTGACACCGCCGTGAAACAACTGATTAGTGGAACGACATCTTGCAGCAGATCGAATGATAGTGGTAATGGTGTATTGTTTTACTTTCACTTTCATTTTTTTTATATAATCAATAGCTTACAGTTTAGTAAATTAGAGTTAAAATGCATACATCTTGCAGGTCTGTATATTTTTACTTTCCAATTACTTTGAAACCTCTAAATTAATACGAACTCGCCGACATTATTTTAGTACTTCGTCCTTAATACCATTAACAATCAGGTACTTCGTAAGGTTTCATTAATTTCAATGAATATGCAATCGTATTATTAAATTAATTAGCAAATTCTCATCAAATTGAGCATGTCATTACTTACTAAGTAATGGCGTGTCTTGACATGCGCGTACGCACATTACGTGAGTATTGCGTATTGTAACACATTTGTTATTACAAAAAGTACAATGTTTAAGACATTTCAGTTTTTAACACTAACTTCGATGGTCACTGTTATTATCATTCTTTTTATCTCTCCGATGTGTTCGGTTCTTATCGAAATAATTTCACGTTTATAATTATTATGTAATTACCATGTTATAAGTATAGTTAAAGTTTATTAAAAAGTCATAATGAACATCTTATTTTGGACATAGTACGATACCTTATGAATATTGATTAACATTGTGTTACGTAACATCAGTAACAGCCGTAATGATGTAATTAACAAGCAGTATCTTACTTTATTTTAAGTAAATAAATATAAATGAAATAAATAAAAAAGGACAGAGCAAATCATGAAAATTCCTAACATAAGAGTCATAAGAAGTGAAATCTTTGTCTTAGTTTAGAAAACTAATTTCAAGTATATAACAAAAGTACTTTAAAGAATGGTGTTAAAAAAATAGTTCCACTGGTCACAGTCCAGCCGTAACCCTACAAACGTGGGTTGGTGTGACATTTATTAACGGCTGGAAGGGTTTAAAGAGGAATTCCCGAGACCATTTTCTTTAACGTCGAGGGTGTTTTCGCCGTGTTATTGACACGGAACGTCAGAATGATGTCCCCTGACTTTCGTAATAAATAGGCTATTTGCCGGAGGGAGGAATGTCCTTTGAAAACTTCCGATGTTGGTCAGGCATGAACGAATTTTGAGATGTGCGTTTTAGAAATAGCATTAAGAGATGAATGACTCCACTGAAATGATGAATGGTCCTTGAGCGGACTCTTTTTGTATGCATCTATTATCAAGATGATATTTTATTAAATAAGATGTGTAACATGTGATGATTAAGACCGACATCGTATCTACTAAACTTACTTATTTCCATATTAATAATATTCGATAGAATGTGTTATTAAAATGTAGCTGTTTATTATATTGTAGTTATTATAATTTTATTAGGCGTGTTAATGTTTCTTGACAATAACTTAGAGTACTAATTAAAAACAGTTGAAACAAATCACAACAATATCAAACAGCTATCTAATGGAAATGAGCAGTGATAAACAGAACCTACTAATTTATTCAAGTCCTTATCAAACTTTTATCTAGATTCTTGTTTGCATATTTCTACGATAATTCAATCAAAATGCCAAGCGACATAAATGAGAACTTGCTTGTTAAAGTTATCATTTTTATATGCAGTTTTATATAAAGTCATTTGGTATAATGTTGTTATAAAATATAAATTTTGTAAGAAACCACGAGGTATCTTTTTTACTATTATTTACATTTTAGTACTTGTCCTAGGTCATTTAGGTCATTTAAGTAGGAAGTACTATCTCCAATGATATGAGTAAGTATAGTTAATCAAGTCGTCAGTATTATGATACCTATATAACACATAGATCTTCAATATTAATGTTAAGTAAATAGTTAAGGTAATAATAGAAGCTTTGTAACAAACGAGTATGCAGTCGCCAACGTGCCAGATGTCACATGACGATGAAAATAATATTGACATTTCAACCGATGCTTATGCTCACCTATTAATTATTTAATATTAATAGCTTCAAGTAATTATAAACCCATTGACCCGCAATTTAAATTTACTATGCTAATTTGTTGTTAAGAAATATTCGTTTTTAAATTATAATGATATTACTTTTAAGCTATAATATTTTTTCGATGTAAATTAATATAATTTACGACCTTTTTTCTGTATTGCGAGACATGATTATATCGACTAAGAAACTATTAGTAATGTCAATTAGTAGTTAATTGTTGTACGTGAGAATTTTACTAAGAAATGTTATGCCTTGTTTATACTGCAGGCTGGGCATTTGAATGGGTTGTAAATATATTTTTTTACATATTTGTCTATAAACCGTTGTTTTATTGAAAAATTTCCTTTTAAATAAAGTTTAATTATTTAAACGTTTTCTCATAGTCGTAAACCCACATTCAGCATTTGATCCCTGACTTACATCAGACAACCTATTACTTCACGGTCATATCAAGTTAATGGTTAAACGTCAGATAGAAAAATGCATTATTGAGCCCATAACCGTTTCCAATATCGTTATATGGAGGTGCGCAAACAACGTACCCTTTTTTGAGGCAATACAAAGCCGGTGTAAATTACGCGAGAGATCGCCTTCGCAAGCTTACTGTCCCATTGTCCACCACCAGGCCACTTTAGGGTGACTTAAATCCGAAATTGGGTATTTCGAAATGTGCATGTGTCATTTATCACAACCCTCCGGTTTAGCGGGAGGAAAAAACGCACCGAACCTAACCCTATTTAAAAAACTACCCTCCATAATCCGCCGACTAGACTCCAACGGCACATACTAACTGTATTAAATTTTTGTACTATTAATACAATGGCGTCGGTTGCAAATAAATATTGGATGAATGCGATGGGAGCTACGGAGATAATCCTTATGAGATCGAATATTAAACAGCTTTTGACAAACTATATCATAGGTTTACAATTAAATATTTAAAGAATATTTATATATTACTAATAAGAACAACACTTATGGGAAAACTTAGATATTAAAAAATAAATCTATCAATGTTATAATATTATAATAATCTATTAATATTTAATATTTATGGTATGAAATATTTATATATAATTGAACCTGTTACATTGAAAAATTTTATAAATTTAAAAATAATTTCAAAGTATATTAAATTTTGAAAAAATACATAAAGAGCCGTTAACCATTCCTTTACTTTTTTAATCAGGTTACAAAAATAATATCGCAGTATTAGATAGGTTGCTTATTTTTTCGAAAGAAATCCTATACAATAAATTCGCATGTCACTGATGATGGATCCCAGAGGTCACAGATGTAGATTCTTGTTTGTATTTTTGAACTTTCATTCCACATATTCATTGAACGAGCTCACGATTTTAAAGACGCAAGCGTATAAACCGATTAATAATATCAAAGAACAATTTGGTTTACATCAATATCTTCATTAAGTGTTCGAACGCTACCGGATCAGTTAAATAGGCCAAATTAAGACAGGCGCGTGTCAAATTAAAAGCCACCGTCTGCCCACAATAGAGTTGAGAGCGTGCCGGGCTGCGGTTAAAATTTTCAATATTTTGGTTGGTGCAATAACTTAGCACGTGCGGCCGCGTGGCACGAGTTAGCCCCCCGCCGATACCCAGCGCTTTATTTTTTATTATTTTCATAATTCACGTTTTACAATAATAGCAGAGGTGTTTCGCACGGTTAGCTTATGAAACCACTCGCGACACAGAGGGCTGAGATGCCGGATTACCGCAAGGACCACTTATGGGACCGTTTTTATTTATGTTGCATTACTCTGTTCTGCGTTTTGTGATCCACTTTATCAAATGCACAGAGATCGTGGGGTTAGAATGACTTAAACAATAATTCAGATAGCGTTCTTGTTACGGCATGAAATGGCGTATTGTATATTGTTGATATATAAGATATTTTACTCAAGCAATGCTCATATGAACATTAATATGAATCTCTGTAGGTAAGTAATTAAATGGTTTTAAATTATTAGGGCCAATACTTTTACATTACTTTTCATTCTACGATATAACTAAAAAAAAAGAACATTATTAAAAATCGTTGCTTTGCAAGTTATAATTTATTTATATTCCTTCCGCTTTGAGTCCATACCAGTGATCACTTGTGACGTCAAATGGATATGACAGGAATTTATTCCTGAAATAAAATATACAAGCTAGTTATGTACGATTAATTAGATTATTTGGTTCCACCAACTGGGAACTTTCGTGTACACAATAAAATCTGGAAATAATCTTCGATTAAAACCGTTCAAGTTTTATGACCTTGTACTGTGATGGGAAAGAGAGAATATTGTATGCATATTGAGACTTTTTCTAAGTGGAATTTTTAGTGTTCGAGCCAGGGGAGTCTTATCCAAATTGCCGTAACAGTAAGGGTTCCTCTTGAGGGAGGGTTTTTTATTTTAGAGTAATTTTCCCATTACATTTTACGTGAGTCAGGATATTGTGGGGTAACATTTTTTTTCTTCCCTCACAAACCACCGTTTTCTTTTCTATTATACGTTTTACCTATTTTAAGCTTTTTGAGCCTTTGTTCAAATGGTATTGCTTGGAACTCTCATTCGGTAAATACAAATAAGAAAATAAATGTCATTTGTTTGTTCGTTGCTTTACTATATGCATTTTAAATTTTATATTAATATAAATTAAAATAATATCATGTTATATAGATTATAATGCTATCAAATATAATTAAAATAGCTGATCGAGATCGGATCATCACCCCGCGTCAAACGGTCGGAGTTGTAAGGAAGTATTAAAGTCATACAAGTTAACCCCACGGTTGGGGGCTTAAATACATCCGATAAAAAACTAAACGACACCCCTACAGACCACCCTAAAAGAAATAGAAACGTCCATAAAAGAAAATTTATCCGCAAATTAATTTAAGCAAATGAAATTAAAGAATTCAGTTATCTTACTGAGTAAAATATTTGGATATTTTGATTAGAAATTGAAGTCTAGGTTTGAATATACTTTATGTTTGTATGTACATTTACTTGAAGATTCATAAATATCGTACTCTCTCTGTAGTTTATGTTTTATAGCCTTGAGATTCATTAGCCTAAACCTCTTATGTAAATATATATCTAATATATTAGTGTGCTTTCAAATTTTTTACATAAATCAATGCCTCAATAAATCTTTATTGGATTTAAGAACGTTCTAAGATGTATTAGCAGAAGATCGGTTTCAAAATATGATATTGTCAAGAGAGATTATAAGACAAAATGGTGAATGGTATATAACTCGATGTTATATATCTTTATGTATGTACTACTAACTACGTGCTACAAATATATTTAACTTGGGTCCTTTTCTGTTTCTAGATGCCAACTTTATTGTGGTCTTGCCGTATTTAATAACAGAAACTACCCAAGTTTAGTTAAGTTATACAATCTATAATAAATATACTTATAAAATAGTTTATCTTGGATCTAAATCTTTAATCGGATTGAAATATACTTCAACATTACCCATTATTTCTAATCATGGGAATCTAATGTCGAAATCAAGAGATTTTCGCCATAAAAGTCATTCTCGAGCCACAAACACCCAAATCTTCGGTCGAGTGATTTATTGTTGACAAACGTACTAGGTACAGTAAGGCACATACACGAGAAGAGCGTCCCAAAATAGATCTTATTGACGGAGTAATTAAAGTTTAGAATCGAATAATATAATTTTATTAGTAAAGTTTCACATATTCGTTCAATAGATTTTTATGCTGGTGTCTCGAAGGTTGTAAATAACTTTAACGTAACTCACAAAGATTAACCCAACTGATTTATTTATTTAGGAGTTATGATGGATGTTCTAGATGTTATTTTAAGCGAAAGATATGATAATGATGAATATTAGTAACTGAGTATAAATAATAAATCAACGGTTGTGACTTAATGGTGCTCACCTAACATTCTGAGATATAATTCGTACCAGCTTGTGGTATGATGAGTCGAAGGTATTAAGTTGAGTGACTTCATTTGTTTGATGTTCTCTGATTCACGGTTATGTTGTTAGCAACGAAGTAGGTATTCGGCAGCCAGTTACTTCTAAGATACATTTAATTAAACGCAACAACGTTAATCGTAATTGTAATCCTCGACTCACAATAGCTCGTGCTTAATCTCGTACCCTCAAGGTGAACTAACCGTCCCTGAAATGGTTATTTTTTAAAGTTCCCCATTATAAATCCGCGGCATTAAACGAGGGAGACTAGATTTAGAGGCAATTTCGCAGCAGCTCTTGTGCTATATTGATTGTAATATTTTTTCCGCATGCATCGTTGGTTGAAGATTGAGAAGATACTTTGAGACGAAATTAGGGACAAATTTTCCTAACACAAATTACTTTAAATTTCGTTACGAAATTAATAAACCTGTTTTATAATTATACCAAATCATTAATATGATGAATAATTAAGTTTATGTAAATGACTTATCGCTTAAATCTGAAATCTTCAAAGTCATAAAATATAAACACTAGGTCAATTTGAACATTATAGGAATATTTATTTATCTAATATTAAAAACACATTAAAATCTATGAGATCATTAACATAATTGATATAAAAGTACCGTTTTTCTCTAATGAAGCTAATCTGCTATAAATAAGAATGGAATGTCGACGCGCTTTACTTGTGACTCAGTGAGTAGATAAATGGTGAAGATGCACCAATAGGTACAATGTGGTGTTTGTATGTTAATATATAATATAACGAAACGATTACTACCTATTTTAGTTTTACCGGAGTATCTCTTAACAAATTTTAGATACAAAAATATATAATAATGAGTCAGTCAATCTTTAATTATTGTCTCCTTTGAAATTTAAAACCAGTGACAAGATCAAATATGTTAGAAAAATATTTTAAAGTAAGCTAATTTATCTATTCTAAGCTTAAAGTTTAATCTTTGGTGGTTGCTTTCACCGATTTTTAAATATATATATTTATATGAATATATTTATATAAAACTTTAAAATTTATTCGACGTTTTTATGTCCTGAATTTTTTAATTAAAATATATGTAAATAAAAAAATCTCTTATTGATTTAATATTAGATACTATATTAATGGACACGCTCAATAAACCTTGACTCAATTTAAACGTTTTTTATAATATAATATTAATAGTGACTCGATAATATTTCGTTCCATAAAAAAACAACAAAATAAAATTATTATAACCTAATAAACGATAAGTTTTGGTAAAATATAGCAATGGTTTTCAAATAATGACTTATAAATATAGCTTTAGCGGTATAGCTTTAGGTGTGGAGTGGGTTTGTCTTTTAAATGGCATTACTACGTAATAATTGTAGAATATTCTATTGTGCAAATCAAGAATTTATATGATAAATATCATATTGTATATGTTCGAAATATACTACAGGTAAGCTATTGCAATTTTGTTGATAAAATATTTGTACCTTAAAGTACAGTATTTAAGTTAACAGTAAAGTTCAAGCTTCTCTTTTGGGTTATCTGGATAGATGTAAAAACATAAACTGAAGTTTGGCAGAGTTATAGCTCCTTTTTGTCCGGTAAGTCGATATCCCATTCCCTCTCATTTCCTCCTATACTCCCCTCTTTATTAACAACTATTTAGATACATGTCCAAAGGCAACAGTAGATATTGACATTCAACTGGACATGACCTGGATTATCTGGTCTGTTATTTTCGTTGTAAATTTATAAAAAAGCTTTAGAGCTTATTGTTATCCTTCTTCACAGAGTGAATTTTACCGAAAAGACGTCAATTTATTCGTCAATTTACAACTATCCCGTACATTATGACATCGGTGGGTGTACCGAGTCTCGTTATCTCCTCATTGTTTATAACTAAACGTCATCGTATTTTTAGTGAAGTTATTACAAACAGTCAATTACCTCTGTGACTTATGATCTGCCTTGTTGTAATTTAAACTGAATTGATGAAAGGGTTAAAATAAAGGCCTACTATTTTATACTCTTTTACAATATAACCTTAAGATTGAACAACATAAAGCATTTAATCTAATCTTATTACTTCACTGACAAACTTATTCGTTTATAAGCGAATCCTGAGAAATCCTTTAGATAGAGTTAACCCTTCGTAGGCTTATTGGGGCCCTGATCATTAAGAAAGAAAGGGTTATGTCGGTCTTAAAGACCCTGCATAGATGCAGTATTTCAACGCGAATTAGAGGTAAAGGGTTTCGTGAATTATTAACATCATAAGAAATTAAGTATAATGTCTTTATTTTAAAGGCGAAAACATTAAATTTGCTACTTGACTTTTAGAGAGGCGTATTTGTTTAATTACATATGGTATGAATGAAATTTAAAATTAATGTTATCAGTAGAAAAAGAAACTTATCTTTGACAATGAAATTAAAGGCATTACGGCATTATTTTATAATTAAAAATAGGCTTATATCATAATCTATGTTTATAATAACAAAGTAACAAGGTAAAATCTGTCAATGATTATTTTTGAAAAAACTAAACACAAAACTGAAAACAATAGTTTTCATTTTAGAACGAAGTTCCTTAACGTTGCTTACGGGTAGTACGAATTTGTAGAAATGGCCACGTAACGAAATGCCATATGATGTGTGTGTGTGCGTGTACCTCTCTCTCTCTCTCTCTCTCTCTCTCTGTGGGTTCTTGTCTTTTTTCATCGTATAACCTCAACATAGGGTTGTAAATACACGTGGAAATTTTGTAAAAACGCATTTATATTTTTTGTTTTTGTGTTAGATCATACGTGAATGTTGTTTTATTATTGCAATTAAGGTTTGAAAATGGAAACAGCAGCAAATGTGTGTAATACAGTTTTAGAAGAGTAAGTTGAGAAAATTATAACTTGATGCAAGTATTTGCTGTTTACATTCGTTTATTGTGTATGTGGTTTAAGTGTTTTGCTTATAAGCAGGCCATCTAGAAACCATGTGTTCAGATTTCAAGAGCATGAAAAGTGCAAACGTCAGATTTCAAATAAAATACCGAAAACCAATGCTCAGCGCCCACAACGATTGATTTTCGGACGTAATTCGTAACTTTAGATTATTGGAAAAAATAGTATAAAACAAAAACTGAGTTATACAGATTTCATTTTGGAGTTGAAGGAAAACGTAAGGAAGTTCGTTCCTGACGGACTAGTATTAAATAACTAAATATTCTTATTAACTTAATATTCCAAATGAGTTTGTATATGATTATGACATATATTTTATATTATCATATGATTACTGCATTACATAAAGATATAGTATTTAATTTAATTACCGTCCCTTATTGACACTGTGTTTTGTTTTGTTGTATTATAATTATTCTTTATCTGCTGAACCGCTGTGGGCGACCAGGCTGGTGTGGGCAGAAATAATTAAATAAGATCAAGTAATTATTGATCTCGCTGCAGGTGCAGTTTCTTTAAGAGAATATAAGTTATGACAATAAAAATCAAAATATCTACTATATGCAATAAAAACAATTTTTACTTGTATTATTGTAACATAAAACAATGAATTTTCTTTTTTTTTTTTTTTTTTTTTAATATTCAAAATAGACTAACATTTACACATATTTTTTTCATTATATTCATGATTGTAGTATCACAATTTAAAAACATAACGATTGCAGAGCGGCTTCAACATACCGATAGCAACCTTTCAAACTGACGAGATATAGATAAAACTAGAACCAATATAGATTATGTTGAAGAGAATGTCACCCGGCCTGTTGTCTAATAACATAACCAGTTTCTACGTTGTTCATATTAAACTAACCATTTGCAACTAACAAACATACCAGACACACATTCACACACGTATATATACAAGTAAATAATATAAAACAATACTCTTATTTGATTTACCTTCGCAGTCATAATAAATTCCATAATATATTGCATCGGGAATGTTATTGCTATAATCTTGTTAAGGACATCAGTTTGTCCGAAATGTATCTTAGGGTCTGGAATGATTTGAGGTACGAACCCAAAGCGGCTTACCATTAACTAAATGGGTCTCTTGGATTTCTTGCTTACTTTTCCATGTTCGTGTACCTTGAAAGGGCTGTCGTTTTGACGAGTTTAATATAACAACTAAATTTAAGACAAATGTAATATATCATTACGCGTTGTATCAAGTCTTGCAATTTAACATAAAGAGATTTAGAATACTCCTAACTACAAGAATGTTTTAATTGATATCTTGAATTCGTTCTTAATATTATATGTAAAATAAAATTAATTAGAGATTATTAAAAGTATTAGTCTAAATATCTTTAGCTAAAACGATCTTATTTATAGTTATGTAATAAATTGTAGGATTTTCTAAGTTGTTTCCGTAAGTCATACACTTATAGCGTATGACAATAAAAATTCTCATAAATACAAACACCCATATTTATGAGTACTCTCATTCGCGCCAGAAATCACTATTTAGGTTATCGGCAACGCTCAATTCCGATACATTTAGATTTTTTACTGCATAGAATGTATTGGTATCATAAAAAGAGAGTATCCGAAGACACATCGTGAAAATAGATATACAACTGTCAACTCAAATATGCAAAATGCTGTCACGCCATTTTATATTTAACTATCATAGCAATAAGAGCTTCAGTCGGCTGGCTATTTTAGCATTTATTCATAACGTACAGTGCGTTACGCACGATTCTCATCAATAATTCAAGATTACTTAGTACGGATAGATTTCTTGTCTTTTATTTACTTAAAACACAATATCACTATCAGTAATAAGTCTTAAACAATGTTTATTACTGTTAACATCATTGGAATGATTTGTTTAAGTTAATTTAATGAGATTTTTCATTCTTACAACTACTATCTGAAACACATTAACAACGAAAACTTCTATGTCTCCTTAATTGTTATTTTTTCTTGCTTTCTAAAGGTCCTCCAAAAGGCGCATAAGTGGCGAATACATCTTTTATTATTTAGAACAATACTCATTCAGAAAATGTCTCTTAATTTTCTTGTTGTGTTATTATATATATGTATATATATATATATATATGTATATATATATATATATATATTCAAAAGACATTTAAAATAATTGATATACACAACTAACCGTTTATAAAAAACTATCCATTTATATTATTTTAAATCAGTTATTTTCAAACCATGTGAATTTTGATTTTGATTCTCAGAAACTTTAATTAATATTGTATTAATGATAATGTAGATAATGAGAGAGATGTATAATAAAATGAATAAGAGATGTAATATAATTACTTAATATCTTAAAACTGACAGTGTGGTTGAAGAGATTCAGCAGACACGTAAGAATCGCGCATCTGTACTTGTTATACTCGAATTTATTTTTCTTGCCATAAAATGACGTGAAATTATTTGGGGGACATGGCCGGATCCAAAAGCGGTTGGCTGTCAAAAAAATAACGTTTCACATTTAAAAAGAATTATAGGAATGAGGATTGTACGTGCCGGGGGCGGCAGTGACGAGTTTCTTGTTTACGAGTCGAGCTTCGAGTATCCCGGTATCAGACTATGTCCGTTTTTGTTGCATTCGATTAGTACATTTTATAGCATTTTACTATCTTCAGGTAAAAGTAACGCACACAATTTACCTGTTATAATAAGTATAACTATCAATATTTCTGGTGGTTCTGCAAACTTTTTAGTTTTGATCGTCAATAATCAGATATAACTGCATGAAATATAATATTTTAATTATATTTATAAAATGCATCTTGCACATTAAAATAAAGCACACAGAATCCATTCAATTTAGAGTCTGCAATAAAGTGAGATTGTCACGCACGTATACATTGCGTAGAGCTGTGAGGGGCGTCCCGTGCTCCCGGTTTACGCACGGACTCATTCCTCTAAATATATTTTGTTATGACTGTACCATTTAAAAGGAATAGCTAAAAATTATTTCAATATTTCAAAATATAATCTTTGTATAGAATTTTTCATTTATTTGGAGTGTGCCAGTTCTTTAATTGATTACATTTTTGAAGGGATTGTCCCTTTATTCAAATTTGTAAACTTAAATTTTTTACCTTATAAATAAACTTAAAAATTAAGCTCAGTAATCAGTTCTCTAAGTGTAAGTAAAAATATTACTCAAAAAACACCAAAGCTGAACAAGAACTTTAAAGAACTTTGAGTGTTTTGAGGTCATAAGGTATTAATTATTTTTTTGGGATTTTGGATTGTTGTTTCGAAATAGTTGAATTCTTCTTCCAGAGACAATGAAGGTCACACACAGACCGTAGGTCTCGTCGTCCATAATCCAAAGCTTGTTTTATTATCTGAGCTGAATCCCGCATTTGGCACAAACAGCGTATCCCGGGAGACATCGATTGACCGAATGGGGCGATCCTGCGGGATCGAAGCGCGTAATTTCTCCTCGCGACGTGTTCTGAATGCGTAACCGCGTGCAATAGCTCACCCCATTACGCTACGATTCTAAGTGTTTGGATAATTTATACACTGAAGCGATTTTAGGCTACTTGGTGCTACCTATTTTATGTAAACAAATATCAATCTTCCTTTTAATTTTGTTTGTAGCAATAAAGACAAATAAAGCATTCCATTGAGTCCATAATAATAATTGTAGTTAAAAATAACAAAAAACCCTGAAATAGTTTATTAAGATATTTTTTTTTATAATACAATCTTTGTATTAAATCAGCTTTTCGTCATGGCTTCGCTCACGCTTAGTTTGACTTTAGTTGGAAAATGTCAGCTTAAGCCGTGACACCATAGTTTTATTTATTTATATATTTTTTTCATACTTCGTCCGCAATGAGCCCGATAGCTATGAACACACTACAGAAAAATAGAATAATCGATTTAAAAAATATTTGTACAAAATACTATAGGGTTTAACGTTGTTGCATGTGCCCTAATAATTGCACCACTAGATTCTCTTGGTATATAAAATTTTTATCAAAATCGTACAAACGGTTCATGAGTTATGGAATGACATATTGGCAGATAAATTAAAAGATAGACATACAAATAAAAAATTAAGAAATAATGGAATATGGCATCACAAGATGATTGTTATCACAGAATCACAAAATTTTGAAAGTAAAATGAAATGTTCGGACAATATGTATAAGTAAGTATATAGTGGAATAGCTTACATATTATATAAATAGAGTCGAGTTGAGTTATCTTAGAAAGCCGCACTTTCTTGTGACTTGTACAGATAGAGAACCCATTACGTAGATCGATGTCAGATCGAAGAGAAGCAATCAGGCGAGTTTCTTACAACCGAAAACATACCATTGCCTCCGTCATGTAACTCAAATCCTAGATACCACGAACATAACATTTTAGTTTACACACATTGAAAATAAATTTCTTCGATAAATTACTGGTTATTTTCTACTTAGCTACTGGGATTTTATATTTTTCATTAATACGTGATAGTAGTATTTACTGTGTAAGGGCACTTGATATTTTTTTTATTTGCACCAATTTTGGTCTCTCATTTCAATATTTGGAGTTTGAGAAATTTATTATTACCTTTCCCATCTACCCTCATACATCTCCGAACTTTTTATCCTTTTCAATTTCTCAATACATAATCCATAAACAATTTAGTATTGTTATTATATCTTTCTTTGGTATTATTATTATATTCTTATAAAGAAAACATAGCAATTTCTTGGTTGATTCTTCTCTTCTTTTTTATATGATCTATTTGGAAAACACAGAAAAATATGTATCAATTCATATAGCTCAGAAATGTCGTAGCTAAAAATAATAAGAACTTATATTAGCATATTTAATAAGTTATTTATGTACCTATATTATAATAACTAGGAAAGTAAAACGCTATGAATAATATCATTAATTAAGTCTTATATAAGTTTTAATATTTAAGTATCGTTAGCTAATAAATAGGACGCCAGACGTAATCATTATCAATACTTTATAGGCTTGTTATGCGCAGGAGTCGAGGAAGTGTACTTGGCCTTGATAATGCTCATCGAATGCGCCTGCGCATGTCCTGTTTACCTGACACATGCTTATGTGTGTAACGTGTGTACTGGCTTTATACAACTATGTATATTAAATGGTTATTAAAAGATAACATGCGGTATCTACATCTATTTTATACTTTGTAAGTATTTACACATAATATTACAATTGTACTCACATATATTCTTTATATGATAAATTACTAACTAAATTTAGACTTATTTTATTTCATTTTTATTGTAACCATAATAAGCTTATTTATTTAATAAATATTTAGGGTATCGTTGAAATTGTAACTCCATTAAGAAATTAAAATCTAATGTCTATCTTTATTATTATGATTTAGTGAGTAACTATATTTTAATAAGAATATTTTAAACCTTCCGACAAATCAAGGCAACCTGGCAATGTTAGTATTATTTATGAAAGATATCTGTCTCTATGTTTAACTCAATAAATGTGTGAGTCGTGACCGCGAGTGTCAGTTCACAATTAACAAGTTGTTTGATTTAAATAATTAACTAATAATTAACAACAAGTGGAACCAATGATAACGCCATTTATATATTATAAGTTGCAGTAATTAATAATACGTATTTACCTATACCGCATAATATAGTTAATATTTATATACATTTTTATTTAATCTATTTTTTAATTATCTCAGTCTATTTTTGTTGTTTGTTGATCGTATGTTTGAATAATTAGTTGTGTGTTGATAAATTCAAATCAAGATGAGTCCTAGATAATGATAGACTTATATCCGTACCAGATTGAAAGAGATCTTTAGATTTTTTACTGATAGAACTAGTTAGGGAGTTGATTGCTCATTATTATTATACGTTATTAAATATTTATTATTACTAATAAACTACAATTTATATTAATTACTAATATCTTTAAACGCTAGTGAAGTGGGCGGATAATTTTTATTGATTTGTTTTGAATACATTTTCATACATTACTTTAATTCGGAAGCGTTCGAAGATATTAAGATATATTTATTATTTAACAAAAAAATATTGAATATTATTATAATATGAATTACGAGATTATTTATTTCGATCATTTATACCAAATCTATATTGAGTTCTGAATTTTTAATCGATGTGTATGTATCATGATGTTGTTATGATTTGTATGTATCATGGTTTTAGATTGATTTGATATATTTATGTAGTTTTATTATATATTTAATCACAGTTATCTTAGATAGTCCATGAACTAGATGAATTAACAAATTTTCATTCGAAATTAAGTAGTTTAGCGGATGGAAAAATTTGCCAAGGTTATATTTATAATTAGTTTCAAAAGATTATGCTTTTAGAATATTTACTAATAGTTTTAATTTTATATCCTATATATGTTTTACAGATCTTTTTACAGAAATCGTACAAAAAAAGTAAATAAACATTGTTGTAATACGTCGTGACATACGGAAGAGATTGCCATCGGAATTAATAGTACATAGTCACGCACTCGTGCTACTGACTCATTGTCTCAGATTTCGATAGTTGATATAATTTAAATAATATTGAGTAAATATGAACTGTTATCTTCTCCGGTAATGTTTGTTTTGTGGTTTTTAGAACACTTATCAATATGTAAATTGCCTCAATCACTGATTCATACAACGATCTATTCACCAGCGATTGCTTTAAGCTCAGTGTATATTTATGGGGCCTAAGTCAGTGCTTTTGTAAAGTTCCTCGCAGAGACCCAAGTTGCAGGTTTGAAGATGCAAGTTTGCAGTTAATAACTCCTCCAACTTTGTAGATGCAAATAACGGAGCTGAGGATGACCATCTCCATATATAAGAAACTTTCAAAAAGTTATAATTTAATTCAACTTGTGTAATTAACTTCAAATATCGGTGGCATCAGTTTTACTTAAAGTTATAGATTATACTTTCTGGTATAAAACAACTATAGGTATATTTATTATTTATTATGCATAGCATAAAAATCAAAACTGCGTATAAAATACACGTTAATTTTAACAATACAGACATAACAAATTTAAAATGATTATTAGGCGATGATAAGAGATAGAAATACGATTAAAAAGTGATAAAAATAAGATTTTAGAAAAACAAGAACAACAAGAGTTACTAATTCAACTTTCAAGTTATAAAGTTGCAGTAGCATTGTAAGTCCTAATACTTCTATCACAATGGAAGAGTCAAAACGTAGTGGAATAATGGCCTTGAATTTCCCAAAACACCATTTCTCCTCCCAAGACAGATGTCATTACAAAACATGGGAAACCACTGAAGTATCGAACAAAAAAAATATATTTTAATAACCTATCATATCCTGTTATATAAATAAATAGGGAAGTAACATTAAAACTGTATAAAAAATATATTAAACAAACACATTTTATAAAAAGATATTTAAATAACTTGAGATGAATTTTATTATATTAATAGACAGTTTCAACGAATTTTAAAACAGGTCGAGGACAAGAGACACCTGTCAATATGCCCATTAGAATAATTAAGGCATATATTTTTCATTATTTTATCGCTGATAGCATTCTTCGTTAGTGCCAAAAGCGATTGTAAAATAAAATTTATCAATATTATAGAATCTTTCATTTAATTATCTGTTCAATCTGTTTTATTGCTAATATATAGCAAAAAATGTAAATATGTTTACTAGAAGTGGTACCATATAGTTTTTATAGCTCCAGATTGTTTTAAAAAAATGTATAATGAAAAATAATATTGACATTTAAATGAAAGGTATTGAATCTTCTTTTTCATTAAAACTGTAGTAATTCATTTGTTAAAAATATAAGAGTGTGATGATTACTAATTTTGTTATTATCATCTTTTACTGAAATTTAAAATTAAATTGAGGAATAGTATTTTTTGAAAACTTGCCACTTAAAGGAAGTCTTTAAAAGAATAGTTGTACACAGGTGTCCTCGATCAATAATACACGATAATAGACAAAATAAGGAAAACATTTTGCGACCTTCAGAGGAGTCTTCTAAAACGTGGTTCACAGTCGACGGTACACGATTAACAATACACCGTGTAATTGTGTTCATCACGCGTCATATGTTAAGAGACGATATCCCATGAACTGCACAGCCTCTCTTCTAAATATATAAACTACCAAGTACAGTGGTTGGGAAATAAATAAGATAGTTAATCAGTTTTATACTTGGCGTTACTCGATTTGCGGCTTCTAATGTCACTTCCCAGCTCGTTCCTCGTAAAGTAATAACAAACAAACAAACACTTTCACAGTAAGAGGTATTTATTTAATCGTTCTATCTATAGTAAAGATAAAGGGGCTTAGCGTATACATTTTAGTGTAATGTGATATTTGATTGAAATAATTTTAGGTTATTGATACATTATCCAAATATTTTTGTTTTAGGTGCGACTTGAACATATTTGGATACTTGGAGTCACTTAGATTTTTGTAACAGACCGGTATACCGGATACCAGTCGCTCGTTTATGGATCTATAAAACTGGCCGAGTCCCCGCTGTGAGTGGTACAGACAACAAAACTTATATCACTCACGAAGACCCGAGCGCCTCTTCATTTAGCTTATGTGAGAACAGTAAGGCACTTGAAAAACTCTTATCGAACTAGCCATTTCTTAGATCCGATTTGGGATGCTTTTAAATAAAGACTGATCACCAAAATTCAAGCTCTATATTGGTAGCCTAAAAATAGTTTTCCTAGTTTTCTTTATATATTTACGCTGTTTATTCCGTGATAGAGAACAAATATATAAAACACACCATTACCAAATGAGTTAGGCAACTTATGTTGCAGACGCTACGCATTTCGTAAAGACTATAAATTCAAGGTTACTCCGTTATTACGAAGAGATTGTACAACATTTGTGATAAAACATTATCATGCCCATAATTCATTCCACGATTACTTAAAATTTCACACATTCGGACATTACAATTGCTCTCTGAATATTATGCGGTAATTATACTTTGCCTTGTTTGTGTGGCGCGTGCCATTCATACAGACAGTGGCCTGCGGCTTTGTTTGCCTTGAGTCTTCATTTTTTTGCAAGTTTCTGATACATTTTGTAGTATCTGATTATTAAATTCTACTATGCTGCCTCCTTCAAATTATCAGAGTTAAGAGTTAAATCACAACATTAATCATTCGTTACTGTAATTCAAGATACATTTTTTTTATGAATGTAATATATTCTAACGTTTGTCATGCCAGGAACTAAACCTGGGACTCTCATTTTGAAAGGAATGCATTTTCTCACTACACCAACTTTTCGTGTTATATATATACACTATATAAAACCTGTAAACAGTTTTTAAAACAATTGAATAATAAGATATCACTTTAATCAATTTCATTATTAATTCTTAATAATACAAAACATAAAAATAATCACACGAGTTACAAATACACAAATACAATTTGTACACGTATTTCTACTTTACGCCGTCTAATAAAGTTAAAAGGGTCTTTGAAGCGCCACGACCACCAAACGACCACAATTGATACGATGCATCCAAGTAATTTATGTTTATATATGCAAAAATGTACAAAGTGCTCCGTTTACGATCACGACATCGTAATCGAGAGGTGTTAACAGGAATTTAACGTCCCTAATTATATTGATTTACAATCCAAATAGACTCATTACCCATCTCCGTGGATCCGACTTTATTGTCGGGGCCGTGCTTATTTATTGTGACCACCTGTGACTTACGCTATTTGACTTTAGTCTTCATTTTTATGGCATATCTTGAAATTATGTTGTAAATTGTTTTTATGTTTATTACAAAGTAATCTTTAGGTTTACTTGGTATAGAGTAAATGTTGAGGCAAGTTTTGCACGAACATTAAATGCAAGTGTCCATTAAGGTTAGTCCTGAGCATCGTATCCGTAGGTATAAAGGATGTTTCACCATCAATCCTGCGTTAGGGCTGGGGCAGGTGTGTCGCAAGCGCTATATTAACCATTCGACTGACCTGTCGCCACGGAAGGTCGTCCAGTGCTGATGCTTGCGACCAGTATGGCAACTTATTGAAAGTACATGGGTTGGATTAGAAGCGATAAGACCAGTAAAACCAGATATACGTGGTCTTACTGATGTAGTGGTGACACGCACTGATTTATTTTGGATCTCAATAAAAGTGGCCTGATACAAAAGTCATAAATAATTATGGTTCCTACATACCATTTGTAAGCTAAAGACCGCTGTAGTACCCAAAATAGGAAGAAATAAAAATACGACATGCGTTTATAAAATTTTCCACTGCGTTCAAATTCACCACACACCAACGAACAAAAGTCAATTTGTCAATAAGTATTATATGGTAATCTTATTATAAGTAATGACAAATGAAGGCATATCCACACTAAGCCTCACGCGCCTGCGTCTCACGTACACATTTAGCTATCTCTATCTCAAACGTAAACAATCTGGTTCGCGTCGATTTCAACAGCCGACACCGGAATGTCCTCTCAAACTGGTACAAACGCTAAAGCTTAGTCTACATCTTCGTGTACTAGTACACACTTAACTGAAATGATAGTAGCATGTACTGGGATAATTAGAATACATTATTGAGCACTCTGATGTACTCTGATGTACTTAGCCATGTTTAATGTACCCGGTACAATTCGCCTGCTTTTGACAAATGTTTTATTTACTAAACACTATGCGACGTTAATGTATTTCTGCTATTGAAACGAGGAAAAACATGTTAATATTGTACCGATTAATTTTATAGCAGCAAGACATTGTTATGTGTATAAAAATAATTAACAGGACAAATATCTTACGTGGTATATCTGAGTACCTACTGCGTGCGCTTAAAGGAAATACCTATGTTCGAATAAAAACGAACTCACATTTCATTATTTCTTAGTTAATGAGAGTTTTCTTATAACGATTTTCTGTAGATGAATAGAAACATGTAGGACATAAAAATGTGCAAAAATGTGCATCTTTTTAATAAACTTATCAACTTGTTTTAGTAATTATTCCTATATTAAGTTGCGAGTACAAACTCTTCCAGATTACACGGATTTAGTAATTATCGTAGCTAGTAAATTAGTGTTTAATGGACGACTCTGTAATCAATTTCGTTATTTTTTCAACCATGATTATGTGGCCGTGAAATAATCTCTTGCGAACGGATACTTAACTCGTAGTTAACCATGATTACATATCACCAGTTATAACTTAAGTAGAACGAATAGAGAAAGAAATATTTTAACTGAATGCGCAAACCTAAAATAAATAAAGTTATGTTTAGCGAAATGTGAATTAATACTTTTTAATATCCATATATTAAGAGTAAGTCAGTAAACCTATTGATTGGAAAAATACATATCTTACACAGAATATGAAATAACACTTATAGCAAACATCTTAGATAAATACGACCGTACACATAACTTGAAGTCAGACGCTAAACTGTAAGAAATATACGAAATTACAAAACAAAACGTATCAATTCATATTAATGGAATTCAAAACCAGGGCCATAAAAGCGAAGTGACGATAAATCGAAACGAGACCTCAATAAATAAAATAACATTACAAAAATCGAAACTCAAATTCAGTAGCAAAGAGCTGTCTCTTCAACCGTCGCAGGAGTACTTATCGGCTGACAAAAAAAACAACTTAAAGATATATTGTGAATCGATCTCGAGAAATCGAACGAAGCTGTAATCTTATCTCTCTCTCTGTCCCACACACACGTCCGTCTCGCTCGCCATTCATATTATAAAATAGTTTTTGATCTTATTTTCGATTAAAATATGATGAATGAAAGACTTACAATGTACAAGGGAATGGAAATTATTCTGTGTAACATGACGAGTTGCAGCGCGTGCTTTACCCTCGTGACTCGGCGGTTTTTATGTTTAAGTTGTCCAATTGTTTTTATGTTTAAGTTGTCGAATTGTAATTGTTTGTTATTCACAAACAAAGAAGTGTTTTTTTTTTTAATATATTAATTTATATATGTATGTAGCCTATCTATATATCTGTTATATGTATATTCTAAGTATATTTGTGCAAGTTTCGAGTATTAAGATTACTTTACTAATTTGTATAATTTGAATAATTCCTTTATATTGTAGTGTTTCAACTGGATTTTAGATAAAACTATTTATAGAGAGATTTAATATCCGAGAGCCATTTTTTACATATATAATATTTCCTCGGATATTATCACATGTAGGTACATGGTACATGGTACATGGTACATGGTACATGGGATTCAAATCACTTTATCCGCTACATGGTATTTAGACATACTACAATTTAATTACTATAATAACAATATTTAACTTGTCCTCAAGTGTATATTCGATTCGTGGTATATTAAATACATAACTATACTAATATTGATATTATAATGTTACCGCGTCGTGACCGCTCCGACTGGATCACCACGCTTACAGCTTAGATATAAATCTCATTTCAATTATACCAAGTATTCCATTTATACGCCACAATTATTATATGATTTATATACAAAAATTATAACTAAATGATGATATTTTGCATGATATTATTGTAAATATATTATACAAAACAATTAGTTCTAGAACGTTAATACCATGTAAAACATACACCTTATAAATGTTTTTTAGGTGAGATAAAGGTCTTAAGTAGTGGGTGCTTATTGTTAACAATAGTTAAATATTCAATTGGATATAAAAAATGTTATTAAATAAACTAAACGATTTATTTATTCAGTTCACAAATTACATGTTGTCATTATGTTACGAGTGAATAATATATATTCATTAAGCTATCGCCTCACGCCCCCGGAATCACATTCGGAACAAATCTGATGTATTGAATCATTTAATTAAACGTCATATTAGCAATTAAATGCATATTTATATATGCTAATAACAAAAAAACTTATTTTAACATACAAATTATCATAGAATAATCGGTTATACAATGAATAATTCACATTGATTTAAATGTTTTTATTATATTATTATGATTTATGGACGAAAATTGAGATGTTTTATCCGTATACGTCGAGATAGCATTTAGTGACGGTTGTAAAGCATGCCGTCTGTCCAACGCGCGGTGAGGTCACGAGTAATTGCAAATTAAAATAATCGTCGGTATTATAAACGATTACGGTTAATTGAAGCGTTCACTACATCGCCTTAATCAAAAGAAAGAACTTTCTTTGGATTTTTTTAAATCTTTAACGATGTTTCGATTTCTTCTATAATATCGGTATTGATCGTAGTGATCAATGTAATAATTTATAATAATGTTTTTCAATACTTAGTGTTTATGTTGTATATATCAGATATATTATTATTCTAGTCAGGCAATAACTCGCTATGCCACCGGTCTTTAGAAATTATGTACTATTACTGTTGTGATATCGTTAAAACTATGATCAAGAACAGGTCTTGAAATTTATTGACCGCTGGCTCTTCGCGACTACCATAAAAAGTTAAAAGTGTGTTGGAGTAATAATAGACATATTCTTTTATATATTTTAAATTATTATTTGTCATATTTGGTGTGAAGGAAGTGTTTGGTAATCGTTAACGATGTATATATAATGCTCGCATGCGGGCACGTTCAGTTAAGTCATATTCCAAATACCAATAAAACACAGGAACGTGAATGAAATGTCCGCACCCACCATTCAACGTCTCCGACATTCTTCATGTCTATACAGTAATAATGAATCTTATAGCAATAGATTAAAGTTTAAAATCCATTGATCGATTTTAACTATAGGCTAGACGTGATCTCAATAGCTACACAAATATAATGTATAAAAACAACAGTGGAGGTTAGTGCGGCGGCTACCAGGCGTACAGAGCGGAGAGGAGGTAGCCGGTAGCCGACCGGTCGAGGTAATGATACCACTGCCTTATAGGGCGCGTGTTATGATGGCTGCAGGTATTACTGTGGATATGGCTATTATTACGCATCTAATTTTATATATGTATGCACTATCATTACTGAGAATATGTGATATAAATTTCTTAAGAATTTATTGTTACTTTTACCTGTTAGTTTTTATAGTTTAAAAATCGAACATAGTACGTTCAAAACGCTATAAATGAAGTTTAATTTTGTATAGTATTTATAAAGTTATTTATTTTATGATTGTGTAAATGTTGAATAATATCAATCCGACAGATCCTCTTTAATCCCATATTACAACTTGGCTATCCAGTTTGTCCACTCTCATTAAGATCGTGCAGTTAGTACAGAGCTGCGTTTTTCCATCGACACTTGACAACTGAACGAGACAGTGCGAACTCCTTCATGCGTATGATACCCTGGTACTCGTAGTTTGTCTAGGAGCTAACTACGATCATAGATAAGTATAGTTTTTGTAACTAGAAACACTACTCAGGTGAATTTTATGTGACAATGAAGACTTATAAGGAAAACGTAGTTGTTTTGATGGCGTTAATGGTTTATACGACTCTAGTTGGTTTAATTGCTGATTATTTTTTTCTTATTTGGTATCTGCCTTAACTTTTTAAATACATGTGATTTAAATTCACTTAAGATTTCTAAGATGGCTAACATTTTCGTGTGACAAATAAATTACTAAAGTAGCGGTCTGTTCGAGCAGTAAACAGGTAAGTGTTTTTAGCTTAACTCCCACATATTCACCTGCTTATCTCGTCTATCTCTGTGTAGGTAGTGGAGCTAGATAACGGCGCCGGGAATCGAATCCGCTATCAGTAACACACGGCTACCGAACGACTCAAATGGGTTTCCCTTGTTACAAGTAATAAGTGTCTCAGAATCCATCTGACCTTGGGTTCAGAAACGTATAGGAGAAAACGGTATTGGAATGTTTTATTATCTTAGACTCTTCACTAATTACATACAGTTAGTTGAGACCGAAGTAACCTCAGTAATTAAGCGTACTTTACGACTAGAGAGTAAACCAACTTAATAGATATGTAGCTATAAAAGTGGTCAAAAATGTGGCACTGCTTTCTATTTGACGAACCCACGGCTGTCATGCTGACATTGTCATTTTTAAACCGATCTCGAAAATAAAATAAATTGATGATTAACTATTTGATACTTCAGACCATAAGATGTTTCAAGATTTTTGCACTTCCATTTTTTTATGAATTCATAGTGAACAGAAAGTTATGAATACAATCTTTTACGAATACTGATATTAATTAATTTTATGTATAAGTACATATTTTTAATAAAAAAGATAAAACTATTAATTATAGTGGAATTTATCACAATTATCCCATAATAGGTAGAAACATCCAATTAGACTAATAAACCAGTGAGATCTTTAAGCGAGTGTTAACTTTATGATACTATTACAATCACAAAGTTTGTGTCCCTAAACCTTCCCAGAATCATTATCGAGGGATGCAGTACTAATTACCTTGTACAGCTTTATATCAGTGCTAACTCGTGACCGATCTCCATTCCGAGTCTGGATAGACGCACGATTTTGAGAATAGGGTGTATCAGCACTTAAAACAACATATGAACGAATCGTATTTTCAAAAGAACGAATTAGATTATGAAAAATAAAATTGAGATTGAATTTTTTAACATATGTAATTTAAATATTTATCTCGATATTTCTAATCCCGCCTGATTTTCAGATGCAGTGAAGCTTGAGCGAGCTGCCAACTCGCCACACTTGGAGTAATCGACGCCATAAATCTTCAACAACACCACGCCCACGGGATTATAGCATTTTATAAATTGTCATTTTTGAATTCTAGATTAATGTTAATTATGAAATATCTCACAGATTCTCTACAGGTAATAAAATGTTAAGACCTCAATAGCTTTTAACACAAATTTGATTAGTGCAGAATCATTGAATTAATAACGAACGTTACACGAGTAGAGTAGAGTATCGCTACGTAACACCGTCATCTTAAATTCCAATACGATAATAAACCAAACGTTATAATATATTAAAAGTTATCACAAACCAAATACATAAAGTTCCCTTGTCAGCGTTATCTCGGGGTACAAGTGAGGCAGATCAAAGTCCAGTAGCCTAATTTATTCTGCGTCGCCTGCGTTGGGACAAAAACGTATGAACGTATCGATATAAAAGAGCCGGCCGTCGGCTCCTTTAGAGTATTTAGGTGCATTAAGTAGCTATATAATTATAATCATTGTAAGTTGTAAGTATATATCCAAAACAAATAATCAACCAACAAAGAAAATTTAACTGTATTTATAAACTAATGGATTGACTACCTAACATACGATATGTTACTTTATGTATTTTTTAGGTTTTGTATTATATATAATATATATACATTTTAATACTACAAACATGATTCTTATAAGATTAGATAAAAGAAACATCTCACTCGATTCATTTCGTGCACTGCGATCGATGGACGTTGATAAGGGTGTGCTCGCTAAAATCTTAATTAGACCAAATATACAGAAGCTAAAACTTGTTCCCAAATAAAAATATTCATTTACTTGTATAGTGTTTTAATGAAGACAACGGAAAACGAAGACAAATCTTATTATAATTAAGTTAAGAGCCTTGTTTCTAAGTATTTGACAAAGAGCATAATTTCGATATATTATAAATATAGTTATAGAGTATAAGAAATAAAACCATTTTAAATAATGTAACATACTCCAATAAGACTGCTATGGACCAGAGAGCCACGAATATATAGAGTGTTCTTACTGGTGCTAATGAACAAGTTAATTAGACGGGGGCTATCTAAAGATAAGGCTATCACGCACGTCGTACCACTACCGTGGACCTGGATTTGTTTATTTTTTGTGATTTTCCTCTGATACTAAGTATTATATGGCGTGTAATGAAACAGCTTAAAATCGTAATATTTGATGATTATGTATAAAATTATGCGAATATTACTTTAATTGGAGTGTTACAGTTTTAATATTACGAATTTAAACTTCGAAACATTAATTTTTAAAGGATTTGGTTATAGTAATGGTTATAATCGGGATCTGACTCATTAACGCGCTACCGTCGGCTGCGTCTGCGCACAGGATGTTTAGGGAATTAACAGAGACGATCAATACTATATTAATTTGAAAAAATAAACCAAACTCATCACAATGTTAGTACAAAGTAAATAATATATTAATTTATATAAGGCATTTTTATAATTCACAATTAAGTGATTAATAATTATCAGCCAGGAATTTTTTTTAAGTATATTCTGTTACTAGTACATTTATTTTTCTTGAAAAATAATTCTAGTTCTAAATAATTTAAGTTGTATTAGTAAGTTTAAATGAGTTATTCTTAAATTCTCATAAGAACAACAGGCTGTATCTGGACGGCGGTCGGAGGAGTACAGATTGAGTTAAATGGCATCTTATCTCTCTCCTAATGGCCTCCGGTACATGTCAATTCATCACACGTATGTCTCACACGCTCTCCTCTCAATAATCCTTTACTTGCCGATAAGTAGCTTTCATCGTTGATATCTACTATTTCTGGCTGTTATATAGAACTCGGGGTGATATCAATTGCCTATTTTAAATATAAACTAGTTATTTCGTATCTAGATTTGATTTTAAAAAGGGAGTATAATTAATTGTTATAACATAGGTATAACAATTAAAGATAATGTCATTATACCAAAAGAATTATAATACAAACAAATCACAAACAAAAGAAATATTGCAATTAACGCACCGTAATAAAGTGCGCCCGTTAAAGTTTGCATAAACAAAACAGATTATAACACGTGGATTAGAAAAAGTATAAAAAGCGAGCGGAAGCCGTTTTCTAAGCGATAAGAAGCCGACAAAGCCTTAATAAGTTTAGAATGGTGTATAAATCACCGGGGCTATTTATCGGACACAATTAAGACGTCTGCGCGGGCGCATGTATCTGCTTTTTGGGTAGGAATGTGTCACACATTTTATTGAGGTATCCCTTAATTTCTTTATAAGTTAATATTATAATTGGACGTTTTTAGATCTTGCTTACAAAAGAGTTGTCAAATATTAAAGGTTGTTTAAGTAGTACCTATTCTTTGTTAGTAATTAGAAAAACATGTCTTATGCGTACATAAAGACGGAGTTACAAAATACTTAGTAATAGAAAAATAAACTTTTCAATGTTTTTATAATATTTCTAATTGGAAACTCACTCTCTGAATAGTTTAATTAAAGGGATTTCTACCTACCTACTTGTCGAATCAAAGTCATTATAGTAATATAAAGTTAAGATTCCTTTGTTTGCTTAACTAGTTTTGTAATCAAGGTCTGTCTATTAAATAGTTAATAAAGGTTACCACAAGATGGCCACACCGTTATAAAGCTAAGACAAAGAATTTTAAATAAGAAACGTATGAAAAAAGAATATTTCCAAAACAGCGCTGCCGGTAACAGGAACGGGTCCCGACTATTCCGCGAGCCGAAAAAGGGAACAAATAACACAACCCTCGATAACAACACTCGAGAATCGATTTCGAGAGTAACCATTTAATTATTTTATCGATAATCTTGCATCGAGTGGCCGGTGAAATAAGAAGAGTTGAGAGTAATCGTCGCTTAGCCGACGCCCGGTAGCCGGCGGCGGTTGCGTTCGATTTTATCGTCTCATAACAGACTCGATTTATAAGTATCGATTATATGTATCGATCTCGTGATACGCTCTCGGTTATTTAGCGCGTATTTTTATTGACTACAATTTTGTCCTTTTCATGCGTTTCTTTTAATTTTGTTTTCATCAATTTTGTAGCAATGATAATTGAAATTCATTTCAGATATACTTTGTTAAACTTTACACAGCGTGGACAACCAATTACCAAATTAATATATTTTACGTATATTCAATATATTTTAATATATTTATTCATCTTGTGATTTGATTTTATATTAAAACTTTAACATTATGTCAATTACTTGTCAAGACATTGCTTTTTGCGTGCCTTGCACCTTTTTATATTAAAGACTAAATTGAATATTTATCTGAATTGTTTTAAAATTACACAAATTGTTGTCGCTGGAAGTCCGGCATCGAAAAACTGCACTCCATAAATCACTAAAACTTGTATTTATATCGTTTTCGTTATTTAGCAATGAAATATAGTTTCAATGTTCGTAATTTTATCTTTAAATCTTCAAAAGCTGATAGTTTTACTAACTTAAGGAAGAATATATACTTGTTACAATAACTATCATATTACAATTATAGAAAGAAAAGACTTTGGAGTTAGTTTCTTATTGGCAATCTTATAAGTATAAGCTATATTTATGAAAACAACACAAACATAAACATTCAAAAATATGTGTTAATTAAAAATTACAGTAAAATAATAATATCTTTTAACATTCTCAGAAAAGGACTTTTATCTAGGAACAGCAGAAACGAAACCAAGAATATACACTTACACAAACAAACTGACAGACAGACAACACGATTTTAATATAATATCAAACCGATGACATATAAATAGTCAAGTTGGATGTGGATAGATAATATTCTTTCACGTCTAGCAATAAAAAAGGTATCTTATAACAGCGACTGAGTTCTTCAAGACGATTATAGTAATTGCATATTTGATAAGAGCGAGCCTCGTTAAGAAATATATTTAAAACAAAATTCAATTAAAATTCGACATGTATACGGCCTGAATAGGTATATAAAGCCGGTTGCAATTTGTCCGTGTTTTTATCGCAGGCCACTGGATTCAAATGACCCGCTGCTATTCGATGTTAATACGTGTTTATCAGATATAAAGATCGATAGAAACCGGGACGTTTTATTATATTTTTTATTTTATTTAATTATATTATTTGATACTTCTGACATTTATTGTCGGTTTTAATACAAGATTTATATAATATCATGTTTCTCAACATTACGTAACAATATCTGAGCAATTCGAAACACGAGTTGGTTGTATGAGAAAAATTAAATAATGATAGAGCTTTAAAAGGCTCGATAATTACTTCGCTATGCTATCAATGGCGACTTATTATATTTTATATCAATTATTATACTTATATAATAGTAATGATTATACAAATATAACACTATTTCTTAAGTATTAAAATTAATAATTTCACCGACAATCGTCCTACTTAGATTGGACAGTCTTTGCTTAACTTTGATATCATAATATCTTATTTATAAATGATTTTTGTTTTAATTAATTTGTGTGTAATTCTAAATATTATATATATATATATGTATGTTAATAGGATTATTATATCGTAAGTTAAAGGACAAGTCATATAAGGCTAGCCTCAAAGTCATAGATATGCTGCTAATATATAACATGATATTAATTATAGCTTGCAAAACTATAATTATAAATTGATATACAACCCGATGAAGGTTATTATTAATTAATAAACCGGCTTATCCGCATATCAAGATATAAATTCACTTTCTCTTATACTTATCACACTATAACATTATGATTTAGAATATATATTTTATTTAAATTGTGAATAGTTTTTTATGACTGAAAGTTGTGGATCCTCTTGAGTTATTACTATTATGAGTACATTACTTTAGATGTTCCTTTTTAAAATCCTTGTAAGAAAACGCCTCTCTTGTGATATTTTCATAATAGGAAGAACAATTGTCACATTGCCTACTGGAAATACCGTAACGCCGAGCCACCCTGCATCAAGGACTTTGTTTATAACCAATTTGCATAATTTAAATTTTAACCCTTCAATGGGACTTTGAACAATATGTTGTTTTTATTGGGGCAAAAAATGCAAAAAAATATGACCGTTTGCTGACGATTTCTTTATGACACGCGGTGAAAGTCGGACCTATGAAAAAATTAGAGTAACGTGATAAACACAGCGTGCTCCCATTTGAATATTTCTGAAAATACCAGAAAAATATTTTTAACGTCGGACGAGGTATGCGCAAAGGAAATTCGTATCCATAAAGCAGAAAGATATAATAAATAAACGATACGGTAAAGAAATAAACAGAGTAATACATTAATTGTTTTTTAATTCTTTGCCCATATATTCTCCAGCCTACTAATGTTATAATTAAAACTATTTTCACGTTACATTAACTTTTACCATTTCATTATCATATCAAATATAATAAATTATGCCAGCAATAAAACTGCTACGTTTAATGCAAATGTATGTAAAACTTGGAGTTATTTGTTGACATGTAACTCGTGCGTTCAAACCAACTGATTTGGGATGCTCCATTTTATAATTTATTATCACGCATGTTTATGTATTGTGTGCTACATATATTTTATAGGAAAAAATAACTAAGTGATATATTTAGAATAAATTTGTTAGATAGAGTTATGTTTTAGGTAAATCATAGTCAAGTAAAAATGTTAAAAATGCTTCAAAAGTATCAAAACATCCTGTGCTTTACATTACAGCATCAGTAAAGTTTATGGCCGAATTTTTTTGCCAACTCACCCTTTATGCGTCGCCGTGCTTTTACGTAATATCGACACCCATTAATTTATTTGTTTGGTGTCCGGCAAAAACTGGAGCAAAGACAAACTAAAAAAAGATCGTAAAAATACAACCAAAATATTTTTATGTGCTTTTTAGTTGTGCCGTGGTTTGTTTGCATTTTATTCACAATATTTTTTTGGGTAATGTTTTTTATAATTATGCAGTACAATAATAATTTCTTATATGTTTAGATTATATAATATTTTATAAAATGGTATCAGTTTTAAAAATATTTCAATGGACTCAGTCAAACGTTGTAAAGAAAAAAATATTGTAACTATTATAAATCAATCATTTAGGTAAATTAAATGCCCACTGGCTTTGATTTTATTAATACATAATTCAACGTGCGTATGTATTTGCATTATTTTAACATAATAATTCAGTTATTCTTTTGTTCAACACCTCGGTAAAAAATATTGGTAAAAAACAGTCCAGTTATGTCACCGACGGACAATGCGTGGACAGTAGTCGGGAGAGATGAAGAAACTGTAACGGACTCAATTTTTTAACGACGTTTTTTCAAGATCAACCCTTTATCGGAAGAAAAATTCCGTTAGTCGTAACAAAGAGAGCGTCACATCCGATAGATTATGCAAAACCTGGGCTCTTCCTTTTCATACTATCAATTCCCATGCTCCTTATAAAGGACGCAACGGCAATCGATATTCACAAAGATGACACCTTGTTTGAATATTCACGTCTTTCCCATGATTCCTTTCAATCGATCTAAACCCTTTGCCTAGGGTGGATGGGTCTATAGGCAAATTCGATTATCTCCGTACCATTCTCACGCACATCCCGATGTAGAATAATAAATCTTTGCATACAACCAGTAATAAAAAAACGCTATTAAAAAAGAACTATCTATGCGCGACCCCTCACCGTATATGCATAAGAAAAGAACCGTACACCCAAATTATACGCAAGTGACAAGTGCACCCCATCAAGAATCACAATAACCCGAAGACGCCACAAAAAAATATACTTTGTACTTACTGCGCCGCTTGCGATTTTTTTTAAACTTCCATACCTGTAACCCTCGAATGAACGTGGGGACAGTTTATTTGCATTTTTTTATATTATTCCCATTCAAATAGTATCTTAACCCTATTGAATAATGTCAGGGGTTAGGTTGCACTTAATATTCAAAAAGGGCAGGTACATTTCTCCTAATATTCTCGCATAAATTATAGTCAGGTACATTTTGGCTTATTGTGTATCGTGTGAGGGGTTCATTTAATAAAGGGTTTTTGGATCAGAATTATGATATTGTATTTTATTATTTATTTTGTTATACCTTCAGCTCAAATTTGAAGAGCGTCCCGAGTGAACTTTGATTTCTAACCCGCTGCAAACGGATCCACGACGTTTTACTTCCTGAACGGTTTAACCCGTTTCCTTTGTAAGAATTTATGCAAAAAAGTCTACCCATCCTATTTTTTTATTCAATAAAATTTAGGGGCTATGCACATTATGCAAATGTGCGCATAAATTTTAAACTAACATGAAATAGGTGCGGGGAAAAATAGATCTTTCCTTTTTGTATTAGAGACTATATTTGATTGTGTTTGTATTATTGTTTTTCTGGATTACGAGTAAGTATGCGATTTTTTTCCTGCAACCCGTTAATAAATACGGTTCACGACTTTTTTCTCATGATAGAGTCACCGTTAGTCGGAGGTCGAATGTTACCGTTTTTGTATGGTGACATATGAACCGACGGGCTTGGAATTTGAATATGTAATTACTTCCTTTACGATTTTCGGAAATAGTGTTGAGGCCGTTACATCTAAACACCTTTTCTTGTAGGTGTTCCTTTAATCGGTTCTGCATATCTGTTTATTTATTTTTTGTATCTTGATGCAAATTAATGCCTCTTTAAGGTTTATATTTGTAGATTGTTAGTTAAGGTGAGGTATTTTGATAATATAACTTTTAAACCCCAATCTATGCTTAATTATCAGTTTTTTATCAGTTTACCCTTTACTTTAAAACTTAGAGATTTGTAGATATTGTTTTACAATGTTAGAAATGTGTTCTATATTTTTTTTACTATTTTCTTATCTTTTATGACTTTGTAGCCGATTTGTTTTTTAATATAAAAACCGATACTTATAACATTTTAACCGACTAAATAAACAAACCTTGACTTAAAAAAGCGAAGCACAGGGCGGCGCACTGATTGTTTGGAGGGCATCGCCAAAAAAACATTTTTCTTAAAAAAAAATCGGTCCCTTTTGCGCCCGTCCATTGTCTTCCCGCCTTTGTCTCGGCAATTTAAAATACTTTTATGCTTTCCGGATGACAATAATGTTTTGGCTTATTTTTCGATAACTATTATTTAGCGAATTTATTGTTTTTGATGTTTTAGTTTTTGTGGAACGGTAGTTGATTTGATGTGTATCTGTTAATGTCAATTTGTGCACGGATGTCGTTTGTCCCTAATAAATATTATCTAATTATCTGTTCCGCTAATATAACGTTTAGTTTAGTAATTTGACGAAGATAACCAATTATACATGTTGCCCTAGAATTAACGAGAATATTTCCAGGAAAAAATATATTGGATAATTTGAGAAATCTAAAAATATATTCTTTGTTCCGTTATAAAAATGTTATGCGTGACTGATGTAAAAAAATATAGTAATAAGTAATAACATTATCGCCATTTATAATTTATTATCAAATTATTCAAATGAGGATATTGATTTCGAGCAATCGGTTTTTGTGAGGAAAATTAGCATCAGAATACAAGTAGGTAATATGAATTGATTTATTTGTTTTGTGTCTGTTGCAGGCAGCTGTTGACGCGTTGCTTGTGTCTGAATACCTGTGCTACGCTTCACTACACGAGTAGTATACGATACTTCGTATACTTTTTACAGGTTTCTCCAACTTATGAATTATCGTTATCGTAAAAAAAAGTAATAAATTGAAGTCTAGACTACAATTTTTATCCAAAAAAAATTATTTTCGGAAATGCAGACAAATTTATTTATAAAAATTAACAAATTAATGTTATTTACTGTTTGAGAGGGTAATCATTATATTTTTAGTAACATTTTTCCTTGAAGCAGCTGCTTTTGGTTGCAATTGTGTATGCAAATGTGAACCATAAATAAACGTATTTGATTCCGTCAATTGTTGAGAATCACTTGTTATTTATATGTTAATAACTTTTAACCCTGCGCGGGGTTACTATTTGGTTCCTGCTATTAGGGTTCGGCGGGAAAAGGAAAGATCCTAAACGTTAGGTAAAAGTATATTTAGTAATCATTTCATATTACATATAATTATCAATTTTATTTTTTCATTTCTTGATTGATTTTATTACAATGATTGATTGATTTTATTACAATAGAACAATTTTATTGACTGTAACTAATGGCATATCTATTATTTACATTGTTTATTAGTTTTCCAAATAAAAAAATGTACATTTTGTGATTAATAACCGATGAAAAAAATCAAAATGAATTAAATTTAATTGCATTTACAATAGATACATATATTTCGCTATAGCCAGAACCCTCGATATAATCAGCTCGCTCTTAACATTTTTTCTTCATGGCATTGGAGTCAATTTGCAATGCAGATTAGTTGAACTAACGTCGCCCTGCTATTGACAATCGATGATTGACTGTCTTTTTGTAAGTTTTCGTCGAGTAATCGTGGGTAGGTTCATTTATTAAATACCTAATACCCCGTATTACCGGTAGATGGCGCCCGTTTAGAGGTTTTAAACAAACAAGTTACTAAACAAAGAAATGTATTTCGCGTGACTGCTACTAATGTATGTTTTGTATAATAAAGTTTACACCTCAAATAAAATATATTGTATTCATAAAATATAATATAGTACAACGCTATTGGTGTGTGATATTTTTATTTTTGTAACATTGTCAATACAAAATGTCTCGAATAAATTGCAATGAACGATGCGTTCATACATATTCAATATTCATTGTCTCACTTGTATTGTCCTACCTGACCTGACCGTTTTAACTTGACCTGCGCTGTCCCTTAAACATCCCCCCGTTTTTTTAGTGGGAGTTCAGAGGTTGCAGGGGAGAGAAGGTCGGGATGTATTGGTTTGTGTCACAAAAGATCTCTCATAATATCAAGGCGTAAAAATACGTTAATCATATATCTGGCACGCTTTAGAAATATATGATTTGCACTTGGATTTGTTAATTTGAAAATTTGTCAAATTAAACAAACCAACTGCCATTCTTCTTTGTGTTATTTGTTTTGTTGTGTTATATCTATCTATTGAATTTCTAGAAATCTTACATAAGTGTTAAGAATCATTATAATTTAGTTATAATTAATGATAGCGGTCAACTCTAACTCTCTCTTCGGTATATCAGCTTTCGCGGAATTTCACAGCGATTAACCTTTTGACCTGCGTCGATCAGGACATCAAAAAACAATAAATAAACAATATATTTATTCGAGATTATATCGTCTAGTAACGTGAAATATAAAATAAAATTTGTCATTTCGTGATATCCTAACAGTTATAAGCTAGAAAAAAAAGCAATTTACTATTTTATTTGACAGGTGAAGTCCTATTTAATAATTTCAGCCTTCTTTCGTTTTTAAAGACCTTTTACACGTTCCAGATTAAAGATATATCATTGATATTTTTTTCTTTTCAATTTGTAACTATTTTGAAATTCAAAACTTTTACAAAATATATTTTTCTACAATATATATTTTAATAGAGAGTTAGAGAGAGTTTTTTTTATTTCGATCGTGAAACTTACATACTTGTCTAAATTTTGAAAGTATTTTCATCAAAAATGTAATGCCTGAATACCAGCATATCATGTTACTATATCTCACTAAAATATAATACTTTACACTAGGGACAGTGTGCAGACCCTTACGGAGCACTAATTAAAGAGATAACATCGCAACACCTCAACGAACGGCAACTTGTAATCTCAGTAAATAATAGCCATAAACTTAACAATTTATTGTCTTATTATTGTACATTTATTACCAACAATGAAAAACATCTTGCAGTTTCATAACAAAATATATATTAACGTACGTATTAAGTACGTATAAAACAATAAAAAATAAGGTGTATAAAAAGGCATATGCAAAATAGGATGTATAAGTCAAATAGTAGAAACAATTATAATGCTTTATAATTAACATAATTTATGATATATATTATTAATAAATATGTGCTATTTATAACTTCTATACTAGTACTGTGTAGTCGGTGCTGCTACGATTTTGAATTTTAATTACAAGTTTTTACTATAATAAGGTTAAAGACCAAATTTCATTAGCACTCACAAACTCGAGATAAAAATCAAGTTGCACAGATAAAATCTTATTATTTAGAGGCATATTTCATGCACGCTTCGGTGGAACACAAAAAATTAGACAACTTTAAGTTAAATTCACAGCTAAGAAGTTATATACCCTCCTACCAAGAGTGTTAATGATAAACTTAAGAAGATTTAATGTTGCTTGATGATTTCTATTTTTACTTTAAATAACAATAAGATTTCGACAATTAGACGATAAAATGTTATTAGTGAAAGGTGATTAAAGTTGAGTGGGTAGAAATAATGAACAATCCTATAATATTATTTCACTAATACTAAAAATAGAATTAGGCCAACTGTGTGCCACTGTTTCAGCTATCGTTAACATTTAATCATAGTGTTTCTGACTTATGATTACCTAAATTAATAAAATATTAAAATTATAAACCATTCATCCATGAACCATCAACATCATGAATTGAACCACTATTTTCAATACTCTCTTTTCCCACCGAACCAGTACCTTAACTCAGTTTCATTATTGCCATCTTTTTTTAGATACTTCTGTAAATATTTAATTATAAATCGTTACTGAATTAACCTTTGTACCATTAAATTCCTTCACACAGTGAATTTTAAATCGCTGACCCGCTATTGTTTCACACTCACTTATTTCTGTCGATATTTTCCACGTAATAGAAAAACTCGTCACGGAATTGTGACGCACGTTTTTGCAAGTTTCTTTGCGTGAGGGTGAGCAGTGCCACTTTCATTACACTCGATACCTAATATGGAACTTACAAGAGCGATTCTTGCGTTTCAATTGAGCGAGTCGCTTTTTTAACAGTTATTTGTTTGCTTTGTAAAGGGGTGAAGACATGGAATATTGTACAGAGCTACCGTTGTCAATAATGTCTTTTAAATAATATAAATGCTATCATATCACTGGGTTATAGTAAAATAAATAATACCTTTAAGGTACGTTAAGGAATTCGTATACGTTTCATTCCATTTAGTCCCAATGAATACACATTAGTCAGATATTGAAAGGCGACAGAGCGTCGCTGGACGTTGCCAAGTAGGAAACTATGGCAGTACGGCGCACGTAGCAGCCATCAATCAGTGGAGTGAATGACCTCATCCTGACAATGATGTGACGTCACCACGCAGATATGGATGCCTCCTGATAAAACAAAGGACGGCATTCGATATGGCCGTGGTATTTTTGATTTGATTCTTGATTGAAAAACTAAGGTGACATTATTTAAAACTAATATTTTGTTTTCTGCCGTCATTTACAATTATTAATAGACATATTTTTGCATACTTAAATCTGAAGTATGTGTACTAAAAGAATTATTCTATATATCATATAGATTGAAGATTATTTTGATGTATAGATTTTTATAAACGACGCCATGAGATAATTGCCGCGAAATCACTTTCAAAATGGGCCCGTATCGATGGTATTTATAAATTTTATATCACGGGTGATTGGATTGTAATAGCCGATTATATTTTAATAACGGAGGGAATAATTGTCATTGATGCTTTCTAAACACGTTTGGGACCTCGTGCCAAAATAACATAGATTATATAACGAAATATTCTCTAGTTCAAAATATTTGACCTCAAAAATTTGTTGTATTGTCTTTATATAGTTTTATTTATTATTATAACAGTAAAAAGCAGCCTTTCAATTAAAGAGTTATATTGGAGACTTGACGTTTCAAAGAGGTGAAACGCAAGGTGTAACTCGACCCCAATGCTCAACCATCACAAAGCGCTTACAACTTTTTATACGGCAATTTACTACACCAAGTATTGATTATATACACCCCATTATATTATATACTCTCGTACAGATAAAGGCGATATTCCCTCAACGTTAATATAATGTAAGTTTCTTGTTGCTCAAAATTAATTTGAACGATGCAACGAAATTTTACGGTCAGTTTTCTGTTAATAACTGTCAAACCATATATAATAAATATAAGTTATTTTTCCACGGAATTGCCTTTTTAATTATAATTACTGGCAAATGTTTTTCAATGGCATCTCTTTGTGTTTTTCAAAATGCTTCTGTATTGGAACTATAACAACATATTTCAATAAATTTCTAAGGCTAAATAAGGCTCTTCTATATTGACATTTTAAATATATCTTATTTGTAGTCAGTTAATACTAAGGAATAATTTAGGAATGTATCCATTAATTAATTACAAAACGATTATAATAACACAACATGCAAACATTTATCAAACACATTGCTCGGTGACATCCAATAATATGTTAATATAAAATGAAAAAAACTAATGAATTTGTAACTGATAATTATCACGGTAATAACTTATTGTCTCTGGATTTACTAAGTTTGGAAACATTAATTGAAAAATAATCAAACTATAATAATTAAATGAGTAATACCAAAGTTAAGCTTAGGTATGTTTCGGCTTGCCCTCACAAATTTCGTAAAACAAAAAGATAAGATAAGATATCACAGATCTATTCCGTTATCACTAACACTTAAGTCTTATTTAAAGTGCTATTCATAACTCCCGCGAATAACAAAGCAACTACACTCAGTATCAATAGCAATGTTTTTCCCGCTATTACGCTTGAGATACAAGTAAATACATTACCGCTGAGAGGGAGAATTTTCTTGGAGTAACGCACACATACATACATTATGTCCAAGTATTTATCGGGACCAAATTGCATAAAGAATATGTTTTTAACGCAATGAACCACAAAAGCAAATAATAAATTTTTAACCCAAGACATTTTTGTCGCAAAGTCGCAGGTGTGTGCGGTCAAACTCCGAGAGAATGTGGTACAAATTACGCGGTATTTGCTTTATTTACAGCTCAGCGTTGTTTATGGACCGATGTGACGCGCCTTTTATTTCCTTTAATTAACATACATTTTACTATTATTCAGTTTTAAAGTAATTGTATGTCACTGTATGTTGTGCACTCTTCATAAACCACTCCAGTCATGTAGTTGACAGCTTTTTAAATATTATATTATATTACAACATTAATCAATATTGACTTTATTATTTAATGTTTCATTAAAAGTCACTACCTTTTATATATACATATAATAGAAGTGTCTGTTTGTAATTCCAAATTAACAGATTTTCACTAAATCTATATACGGTGTTTACATAAACAAAAATTGTTCTCTCTCTGTCTGTCTGTGTGGTCCGACTGATCTCTGAAACGACTAGATGTTATCAGTCACGGCGGATAACTAATAATATAAAGAGTACCTTAGGATTTAATAAAAAAAACATATCCCACGCGAACAAAGTCGTGGACACAGGTAGTATGTTAATATACAAAGATGGTGTCACGTGGTGATACTCTCATTAGAGTTCAACGCGTTGATTAGTTAAACTTCTATTAAGATCAATAATTACTACAATTATTTAAAAATATAATATAAATATGAATAAATATAGTAAATAGATAATAATTTCTAAGCTAGTTATAATATTTGCTAAAGGCGTGATTACGCAAACCATTCAATATTGGTTAGCATTCCCGAGCGGGAGCCGCGTCAAGGCGACCGACAAACAACACTATAAACTATCTGTAAACATCGACAGATGGTCTATCACATACAATATTATATATATATATAACATTAAAATAATAATATTGTACAATAATATTAACATCTTTACCATTATATAGAGAATAATATTTTAATTATTTTGAAGGTATTTTTATTTGCCATTGAAACTGGTTGATGTGAAATGTCCCTCCGATATCGGATTGTGGTACCACAGTGGCTACTAATGTAAATCCCCTGGTCTACTAAATAATACAACAATACGCACCAGTTTTCTTTAACCTGCGATTTATCACAATTCTCATTACACAAGGTATCAATGATAAATGGACGTTTTAAGTTTTAAAATATCAAAACCATATCATTTGTTGTATTGTATAAAGGATTTTTTTGAAGTAATCTTGTTATGTAGTAGTTATATACACATCCATAGTATGCATCGATTAAGTATAAATCAATACACTAACTACATTGTAAGCTAAGCTATATGATAATATATTTTACATTTTAAACCAATCCGGTAAATAAGCAATTTAATAAGTACTTTGAAATACAATTTATTCAAAATATATCAAATGTTATAACTTAATCAGTGGCATTCCCAAGATCCACTTGTCAACTTCACCTTGTGGCGTGCGACACACCACTCGACTCAATTAATTATTTAAATTGATACTTTGATCTTAGTGACAATACAATAGCATTTTAAGCATATAATTATAATTATAAAAAATATTAAATTGTAATCATATAGATTAAAATGATATTAGAATGTTAGTGAATATGCTGGATTTATCTATTTATATCTTGACGCCGCTGCGCCTGCGCCGTATATGGGGTTCCGGGTCTAATAGCAATGTTGTATTACATTAACTTATATTTTATCTATTTTATAACGTAATAGGTGTGAAAAATATCATTACAGACATTGCCCTTTCGATTTGGTGTCTAATAAGTATGGAAGTTGGTAAGCGATGTAAAAAAGTAAGTCAAAATATAAGGCTAAGTATGTAGGCCTTTCTAAGTTCGGCCTTGGTTAATCGTCTGGATTAGCGACAGATCTCAGATAACGCACCCAGCCCGTTAAAATACAATTCACGGCAAACCAGCTCACTGTATATGGCTATCTAAATAACGTGTTGTAAGAGACATTCTTTTTATCTTCGCTTGTCAGAAGCATTATGATTTACATCTGCGAAAAGTAATCAATTATGCAAAGTTGGATGTCTGATTGTGACTTTAATATTATACTTTTATGTGGTGTAGTGAATGCTTTGTTTGAATTAATAAAATGGACTCAGAAGTGATCAACGACAGGGCTTCATTACTTAGTTTTTTTAAAAATTGTTGTAGAAATTTGTAAACTGTTTTAATTTTAACGCATTTTGCAGTTATTTTGTTGTTATGACGGATAAAAATTTTATATTCTAAGCACTTTTTTAGAGTTTATAGTATTCAAAATTGTTATTGTTAGAAATATTGAATACCACATCCGTCATATACTGATCAGGAGCTATCATATTGTTGGGGGAGTGTAGTGACGTGCGACAGTTGCGCGATTGATGGCCGGATTACCGATAGGGCCTTATTTAATTTTGATCACATTTTCTACCATTATTCCGTCCAAAGGGTGGACCCAGCTTTACTATGATATATGACACACGTCACTACAAAAATATATACTATATAATAAATTGAATATTATTTTGTTACAATATATTTTTCGACTAAAATAATATAATTTAACAGTTTTATTAATATATCACATGCAAATTTTCTCAGACGGTGTTATCACTTCGAAATAATTGTGTCAAAATTATAATATTAATATATTTTCAACTAATAATGTACTTTATTTATTATATTAAAAATGTAATTAAAAATATCTTACGTTACAGATCATTAAAATCGGAATTAATTTGAGATGTCGATACCTGATTGTGGTAGTTATCTGGTAAAGGTGTTTAAAACTTCACATATTTAAATAAATGTACTAAATTTTACATATATATACATTTTATAATCATGAAAATGTTAATTTTTTTCGGAGTCCAAAATTTTTATTTATCTGCAACATTTTAGGGTAGCTTTATCTGAACTTAATCGATTGAATTTTTTTTTTACAAATAAATATAATTAGTTTATTATTACTAATTATGTTATAAACACTACGCTTAACGCAAATATATTAAGGCTTATCGCGGAAACGTGATAAGGGTTACAGTAATTTTGTTTTTGATGTTATTCAGGGCAATTTATTTTAACGACTGTATGTACGTTTAACATGTGAGATAAATAGATAACAATAAAAAAAAATGTTATTATATACAACTAAACTAAAATAATTTTAAATAAGTATATAATATATAAATATAAAATTAAATATTTTTTTCTAACAATTATATTATTTGATTAAGCGATGTAAGAACCGGATAAAAATGCGGAAGACCCGCATACTACCTTCCCGGTTTAGATTGATAGGACTCTTATTGTTATAGAAATAAGATCTATAATGGAACAAATGACTTTGCTATCTGCACCGTCGTCTGTAGAGGAAACACCTTGTGTGACGTCACTACGCACGCAAGGACACACTCGATATAGCGAATTGAGATTACTTCCAAACCACTTTTAAGGTATTCATTAGAAAATTATCTATATATTTACATAGACATTACTTTACATAAAACAATACAAGTAATATTAACGCACGAATAAACCCCTCATAATTCAATTATACTGAGAAAATATTTTGCATTTCTATATTTCTAGTGATATCTTTCTGATAGAATCGTTCTATTCGTTAGTGTTGTTTTTAATCCATATTTATTTAAGTTTTATATAAAAGTATAATTTTTCTGGAATAAAGATAGGAATCTTGTTCGGTGTTAAATAAATATAAAGATTTATATGATAAGGCGCGGTATCAGTTACCATTTAATTATGCGTATTATTGGATTTTTAATACTCATTGTGTTTATTGATGATTGAAAACAGACTTATTGTTGATTTTTATCCCTTTGTATATATATATATATATTATACAAAATATACTATTTGAATAAAGTTTTAAAATTTAAAGATTTATTAATTACAAATGCATGGACTGACAGAATACAGATTTAAAATCTATATAGTTAAATGGTATCCTAAACATAATTTTATATTTGAGTGAATTTATTCGGGATGTACAATTATCTTAAACGTGTAAAGAGTGGACTCACCGCGTTGGTCTGAGGTCATTACTACGGATTACACGTGGGAAATGATATCGAAACAATACGCTGTAGTAACAGATAACCGGACGCACTTATTTATTACATGTTGTGTGTTTGTGTGTTTTGAATGTTGCTTCTTATGAAACAACGAAATAATTTAATATAGTTTTTTCTTTGTTTCTGTTTGTATTATATCTGGAATATGTTTCATTGAGCTTTTATGAACAAAATAAGAAAATTATTATTAATTTACCTGAACAGATAATTAAACAATTAATCATTGAATGATAGTTTTTTTATAACTTCCTAATTAAAGCAGTTTTTAAGTAATAATTATGTAAGAAAAATTAGGAGTATAGTTTTAACGAATACCTTCCCACGGGTTGGGACAATCGCCATCTTTATCAAGATTTTGGAAGCTGGTCTTTGACCTTCGTCTGTGACCTTTGCTTTTGTTTAACGCGATATGCTATTTCCTTTTGTATTGTGATTTCAGTTACTATATCCTAACACAGTAATAGATTTTTATCGAAATTGTATCAATAATAATATTTTTTATTGAGCAAAATTTTCTTGCGAAAAGAAGAATGAATTCCTGTAGAGTGGAGTTTAATTTTGTACGGAGGCTGATCTAATCAGCGACACACTCGTTAAGAGAGCAGTCAGTGTGAGGAACAAAATACAATAACCTATGTATTTACAGAACACTCTGAACCCAGATCCCTGATACAACTTTTGTCGATCCACTACGCGCTTTATCGTATCTGACCTAATCGGATCTTAAACTTAACAACTTTAATAATACACATATCACGCCAATTAGAACTTTAATATTTAAGGCATAAGAGAAACTGGAGAGCAGATATATAATTGGAATTGTGACAGAAGGATTTGTCTAAAGCATTTAGAAATAAAACAGATGTTGATTGTGTTATGTAAGATGGTTTAAAATTTGTGTTGTCATAGCCGTGGTATAATATGTCAATGTTTATCGTATTGTGAAATTTTAAACCTAGATATATTTTGTTCCAATATGTAAAATTTATATTAAGTATATTTGAGACATTAAACTGTTATAATATAAGACATCAGTTCAATCACGTCGGCGTGTCACGGACCCGCTATAATAAGAAAAAACAGGATAATATCAGCCGAAGCTTTGTGCATCACGTACACACATCCTTCCTTTTGTTGCACCCTGCACGAACTTTTTAATCTACCCTTTGCTTGAATGTTTATGTCTCTGCTTTAAGGATTAACCATAATTGACGTAGCATTGAGGGTTTTGTTCATTTAAATTTATAACAACTATATATAACAGGATCGATATCTATAAATATACCGATACTATTATACAAATGCTTGAAATGTCGTAAATGTACATATAAAATATAATTATACTATCTTTTTCAGACATTAAGTAAATGAGAGGGACAAAAAATATCTTTACAAATGTCGTTAATTGAATCAAGATGCACATCACATCAATGAATGCTATCGTGGTGTGTGTAACATGTCCTGTGACGTCACGGGCGCCATTCAAGTCTTGTCTCATACCATTCTGGAGAGGTTTTAATTAAATACCATATCGGTCTTACGAGATCGAATTATATCAATTCATTTGAAGGAAATGGTTGAGTGAATAGAAATAAGGCAGTAATGTCACGTGTAATAATAAAATATATTACCATTCATCAAACGGATATCAATAAAAAAGGACTAATTGAGAGAAGGACAGAAATATATTTCTTTTCTTATCTTTTCACCAAAAGCTTTTTTTCCATAATTTATTTATGTAAGTTTTATTTTTCTCTAACACTCTGTTTATTTTGTAACAGATAATTATAATATTATATTTTCTTCAAAGCTATTAAAAACAATCCTAAAAACGATTATTAAATAACATTCAAAAGCCTGCTTACATTTAATTTGAATATTATTTCGATATATTTCTATTTATTGTACTTAAACTAATTTAATATGTTATTAATGTTAATATTATTTTTTATGATGAAATTATTATTATTTTAAGTGTTAAAGTCTTTTATAACGCCTATTAGAAACTTAGAGTTATTATCTGTCAATAGAACCGAATAGAAATCAGAATTTTATTGAATTTATATTAGTGACATAAAAAATATTCCTCAAAAACTTAATTCTTAGTTATTGACATTAATTTAAATTTACACTACAAGGACAGATAACCGTACTTGAAACGGACATACCAAAATTAAAATTCATAGCTATTATAGTGAAGGCTTACCAAAACAATGCCATTAATGTGAAATGTGTAAACTTTATAGGCAATATATAAAAAAATAGATTTAAATAAATAAAAATGAAGTAAAAGTGTGTGTTTTATTGATAAAGTGTGAGAAGTGAAGCTAGTGAGTTAAACGGTTAATTTGTAACTGTACCGCGTCATTAAATGTAAATAGCAGCTAACGAGCGATATCTGAGATCTATTCAAATCGCCGTATAAATATTAATATGGAGTATTGTATTACATATTCACGAATTTGTTTAATGGATACAGTCGATTGTTTTCTTGTTTTTATTGTCAGTTTCGCTTGCGTTTTGCCTCGGGTCATGTGAATTATGTTATACAGGGTGCGCTTTTAACTGCTTTTAGATTTTAACATATATATATATATTGTACAACTAACTACTTGTTTAGGTTAGTTAAATAATATATTATTTTTTGTACAATATTTGTGTAATATTGTACAATTAAATGTTTCTGCAATGTGATTTCTATCGGCGATAGATAGGTATCCCAGAGAGCGTGACGTAAGAGCGCGGGAGGTGCGTGGGCGCTCCCAGCCCGCTCACCTTGAACGTTTTATTTAGCTCCAATCGAACCATGTAAAAAGTCACATTTAATTACATTCTTTGATCAGATGTTTAACAAACCATCCAACCACCTAATGCCTGAAGTTTTATCATTTAATTACATATAATGTACGCAAACAAGGCATACTCTACCTACCTAAACAATCGCACGTAAGCAAAAATATTACAGATTTAATGTAAGATTAAAAGTAACAAATAGATCAGCCTGTATTACTACGCCGTACGAGTATTTGTTTTAGTAATGAACATTCCGAGTTTTAAATAATAAAATTAATTCATAAGCCAGCACTTACCATATTTGAGTGTGCGAGCGTCCATATGTATGAGCGGTTAAGATATTCTTATTTATGGGTCTATGTCAAGGTCGCGAGCTAAAGAGGTATCATCATTTTGCATAATATCAAATTATTTATTCGCTTCGCGCTAAAACCGTCTGGTGTATTCAATTTGTAATTCAAATAAATTCTTTGCATTATTCTCGTGCCGTCATAATTGTAACGTGTGAGATTTTTTACTTACATAAACAAACTGTAATTAAGATGGCGGCGCACGCGCCGGTGTGGGCTGTCCTGGACTACCGAAAAATATTAAAATATTGCATCTTTGCACCTCACTATAGCCGTTTATATTTACATGTTAATAACTCATTGCTATATTTCTGTCTGTGCGAAATTAATTAAATAATAATGATGTTACTGTATTTGATAATGGGATGACGTAAATTTTACTAATTATTTTTCTTAAAATTTAATTCATTTATATATGTATATATTAAAAAATTCTAACAGTATATACATATTTTTTATATTTTTTATTATATATTTTGCAAGGCTAATATCTCAATTTGGAACTCGTTTGATGAATAAACGCGTTGCTAAAAGACTTTTGTTGCAAAAACTTTAATAAACTAGTTTTATTGCGATGCGTCAAAATACGATAATAAAATAAAGAACAAACAAGGTTGTTCATATTTAAATGTGTTATAGTAATATGAAACTAAAATAACATTTTAATTTTGTATGTTTTTTCTAACGGAAAAAAACAGCTCACATTATGTAATACTTAAAATAAATATTAAGAAATAATACTTCGTATTTATTATATGAGGGAGCGTTGTTAAAATATAATTAACAAAGTTATAATTGTTATAAAAGTGTTATCAGGGGGTACATTTCGCACAAAGACCTGTCGTGTGAACTCTAAAGGTCATTGGTAATCGTCAGAGCGTGGTTCCTCCACACAATTAAAACTAGTTAGTTCGCAAAAAATATCCCTACATATCCACAATATTATCCTTGTGTTTGAAAAATTTATAAAATCCACATATTATTTTTATCTAAAAATACTTATTTATATCTTACAACATTCCTTTTTAAAAATTCTACACTGTAACTAACTATTTACCGTATAAAAACGTACACACTAACTAGCAAAACATTACCCCGATATGAACTATTCAACATTGCTATCGAAATAAATACACCATGTAGAATATTAGCCAATTAAAAAAATAACATACAGGGAGATTTAAATAGTAAAGTAAAAATCTAAATTACAAAAAGCTCTTGATAAAGTAACTTTTTGTGTAACGTCCCTCTTATCAGTCGGCACAGTAAAGGTTCTATTTGAGCTTTATCGCGTATCGTCGCATAAAGATGTTTTTTCATTGGTGTCCGGGCGGTTGTGTAATTACGTGCCCGCTCTTTCATAATGTCGATATGTTTATAGGAAATTAATAAACTGGCGATTGTTTTAGGACGTTTTATTTAGGAGCGGTTGTGAGTGGTGCAGTATTCCCGAATATCTAGAACGTGATGCACCCTAGGTATGAAGCGCTGCCAGGCCACTTTAAATTTCATTACATATATGTCACTTGGATTTTAAGTATGGCTTTAAAGAAAGGAATCTAGGAAAAGCCTGCTGAGTTTCTGTCGCCAGCCCTTCATCGTTATAATTCAGCTTGTAAATATGCAGTATAAATAAAAATAAAATTTTAATATATTAATGAAAACGCTGCGTTTATGACGCTCGTCTGCGGATCACTGGATACCGTTGTATTGGTAGGTTGCGTAGGACCGTCAGGTGCGATAGTAATATATTTATAGCCCTTCAATACATAATATATAATATAGTATATACCGTGATCATATCATATCAGTTGACTATAACCGTGAGAATCGAGCACTCTCAACTGCTCTTACTTTCTATGTAAAAGCTTTAGCTATTTATTGATAATATTGTAATCAAAATATATATATTAGAAGAACTTATCATTATCCGTGACCTAAGATAACCGTACCTTCCATACAATACACGCGAAGATTGCATAAAAGTAAATTATTAGCAAAAAATTGATTAATCTACCATATCTTATAGCCGCATACCTTAAAGATATCTTCTTATTAATGGCCCTGAGCGTTCATGCGTTTAAACATAAATCTAAACTATCTTCAATATTCTTAATAAATCCTGGTTTTACTTCACTTTGTAGCAAATCAACGGATAAATGTATCTAAATCGGTAAACATGGCGCTTGGACCAAGTTACGAGAAATCGATACAATATATTTACATTTATTATTACATTAATGTAATTGTAATTTACATGTTTTATTACTTGAATATAATTGTAATTTTGTGCTTAAATTAAAAACGTGATAATATAAATATCTTTATACAATAGATATTAATAAATAATATCGAAAAAAACATTAACAGTTACAATACAGATAGATAAATTACTACAAATTAATTATACTAATTAACGGACAAAATCTTTGAAAGTATAATATGATTTACAATTCAACAAATGTCACTTTGATTATAATCTTGAAATACATGATGCCATGAATGTGTTTAAGTCAACAATTATTTTGGCAAATAATATATGATATTGTATCCGCTGCTCGCTCGTGATGTGCACCGCTAGCGTAACATAAGTACACATGGTTTTTGTATCGGTAATTACTGTGAAACGATCAATATTATTAATTATAGGAGTATATTTTTATAATATAAACGGTTGTTCATCTTTATTCAGATAATAAACATAAAGTTATGATAAAAATCGATTGTTTTATCTTAAAATAAAGTTGAGATATCCTTTACTTGATAACTTGTGTTTGCTGGTCAGGTTTTATTAGCAGCAGCAGCAAGCAGCGTGGTGGGTTAAGGCCGTGTCTATCCATAGCTGTGAGGCTAGTGCCCAACAGTGAGGTTTATATAGGCTGATTCTTTTTAAATCTCTGTTCTCATTAAGTGATCGACGACTATGGAAACATAAACATTGTCTTCCTTCGGGTATTTCATCGAAAAACTCTACGATTTCTACTACATTATGCAATAAAATAGTTTTTCCGACCTATAAGTTGATTTCTCCCAATTACTTGATACCAAATAATATAAACACGCCGTATGTAACTGCTCACACCAGGCAGTCTGGTTTCCCTTGTAGAGTGGTTAGAAGCCTCATTTCCCACAGCGACGGTCCGGAACACGCAAAAACCACCACCACGGTCAAATGAAGATGTGTAATTATTTGTTTTTTCCATATTATAGTTGTTTTTTATCAAACCATATAAGGCTGACGGCGTGCCAATGCCCGTTTACGTTGACTAGACATTAAAATAACGTAAAATCAACGTTTTATATAATATATAGCATTTTGGCATATGCTTGTCTTATGCAACGAATAACTATAAGTATATAATATGTAACTATTAATGAAGGTTGATTAAAGTATCTATATCAGCTGTTACACGTCTTCGTCAGCTACTTCAAACTATTTTACATTATTGTTTTATTAAGTAAATTATACCCTTTGTGTAAAAAGATAGGATTTTATCTTTTAAGTTGGACCAAATAATAAATATCTACAAAGTATCATTGAAATCGGTTCAGTAGTTTCGGAGATTAGCGTAAACGAACATTGTGACATTTTACACATAAAAAATTAGTGATTTTTTTAAATATATCATTTTGTGTATTATATTACTTAATAAAAAAGTCAATAACCAGTTACAATTATAAAAATAAACTATTTATAGTGCCTCTATTTTCTTGCAACGAACTGTCTTGTGAGGTTTTGAGATATCCGTCAGTTAGCTACGTAATTTGTGAATATCTTATTATTAATCTCGCTATTTTAATTGAAAACCGAGTTGCTCACTTGATGGGTAGTTTTTAATCTTTACTACTTTTAGGATTATCGTCATTACATATGGTAGCGATATTAAAAAAAACTCTACAACCTCAAAGATTGAAACGATTTTTGTGCTTACATATTATTTGCTGGAACTTATTTAAAAATACAATGTTTTTAGTTTCATATCAACTCTTAATCATAATTTCTCATAGAATCTTTAATAAATAAAATAAAAAAACAAATAAGTAGGCAATAGTTGTTAATATTTAAAACACCTTTATAACATTACCCATACAAATGATTGACAAAGTTCTGAAAATAAACATTAAGTCTTAACACGCGTCGACCAAATGTCAGATAAAATTTTAATCCGACCAGTTGTGAAGGCTATGATTAAGACATGGCTATTGTCGGTATTTCAGTGTATTTTAACATTACTGAGCTCCTAAATACAGTATACATACTTCATACTGAGATGTATAAACATTATTATAATAATTCATAATTACTTTCCGGCTACATAGTAGTAATAAGATAGTATTATAAACTGGTCGAGTGTAATAAAAACAAAGTTGAATGTGTATATGAATATCATAGATATCATTTTGTGCGCGGGCGCATTTATGTTATAAATATAGGCTGGAACGAAGTGAAAATTACAAGAAGTTGTTCCATTAGCTACGTAACGCGGGAGCTTGCATTAGCATACCCAGCCTCTGGACATCGGACTACGAGTTCTCGAATTACATTTACGTTTTGGCGAATCGTAAGCGAGTTTGTGATGACTTGTATGTAGTCAGTCCTTAATACAAAACGTTTTCTTTTCTCAGTTGCAGTGTGGGTGGTTATAATTATATTTATATATTATAATATTTATTTTCCATTTAGATTAAAATAAATAGTTTCTGTAAGCTGTAATTTTCTGCAATAGATATCTGGAACATAATTCAATGTTAATTGCAAACAGATTCCCACCTGTATAACAACTATTTATTTTATGGGAAACCTTAATATTATAATTATATTATATAGATAATAAAACACATGAAGGTAAAATATCTACAATGGTTACAGACTCAAGTACACATGTAAGTATCGTACCTAATGTCAAGTCAAAAGTGCACATTGAACTGTTTGCTCGTTCCCGACTCTTCCACTTGTGCATAAATTGTGTATTCCTACCTGCATCCAGGTGAATCTTGCTGATTTCCACACTGACAATGTAGTAGAGCTGGAAACTTGTAAATAATAACATTGTTGCAGAAAAACACAGCATACACAACATATTTTCTAATATTAACAGGTTATACCTTGAATCGTATTAATGGACAATAAACCAGTATTCCAATTATAGTCAGTGAAGTAGATGACAAATAGTGATTAGACAGGTATGTGCTTACAAGTTGTAAACGTGAACTTGATTGTTGCGAAACATTCGGTCCGTCGCATCGGATATGTAATAAAAAACCAACGAGAGCTGAACCTGTAAAATAAATCATTTGAGACAAATACACGTGACTTACAAAGAATATAAATGTTGGTCATTTGTATGAATTAATTTACAAATCAGATAGTAATACTATCTATACTAAATTGCAAATAATGCTAAATATATCCATCGATCAGATCGGCGCGCGCGCAGCCCGCGTGGGGTTTTGAATAATGTTGCACCTACCTTAATAGCTACACTATGATATTGCATTCTATTCTAAATTTAATGTCCATTTTATTATAACATTAAATGTTTATTTTGACATGAAAATTCTTGTTTTTATTTTTAATATCTTCATTTTAAAAATAACTTGTGAATTAAATTTCACCGTAATTAATTTATTACTCAAATTTATGAATCGTTTTTTTTTGTATATAAAGTAGCAGTGATTTAAATCATCTCAATTACATATGAACGCTAATGACATACACAATGAAGGAGGATAGAACAGATGCGCAAACGCTATAATTTCAAATACAAACACTTATAAAAAGCAAAACCGCAGCGTACCAATAACTGGTTGGGCGTGTTCAATTATGCGCTTTTAACACTTATAAGCATTTAAATTAACATGTCATGAATATTATTTAACTTTTTCATTATTCTGACCCTAGAATTAAATGAAGAGCGAAAGCCTCGAATGGATATTTAGCAAAAATTTACATATATTACAATGTTAGTTTGTACTCACATATTTCGAGAAACATAAAAAACTGTCAGCGACGCGTGCGAGATGAACGAGAGCGGGAGAGAGAAATTAGGATGACAGCTTGACACGGTAATGATATACATTTAAATTGGTGTTGTACTATTGATATCTGGTTCTGAGACTGCATCATTAGTTTTTAAATATTCTGCAATCTATATTTACTTTTATGCAAGTTTTAATTTAAATGAAGATAGTCTTTATCTGGAGGAACTAAGAAATAAAAAGGTATATACTTAATCTGTAATTATCAAAACACATAATTAATTACTAAATTAATGTGTTTAATTTATAATATCAAAAATTTGTAAGATAATAAAAAAATAATACAAATTAAAAACAAAACCAATAAAATTTCTATACAAGGTTTTGTCAAAAAATACATGACACGAATAAAAATGAATACCATTTACGTCCGTTATGTTAGCACTGGAAGTGACTCGTTTTGTGATTTCGAGAGGCGCGTGTAGGCTTCCTAGTGAGGCTGTGCAAATATTGTTATACATAAGGGTGTGGCCGGACTGTTTGTCATATTCCATTTATTTTGTTCATTTTAATCGCATGTTTTTAGACACTGAATTATCTTAAAATATACGAACAAAGGCCTTACGTCTTCGAGTATTTTAATATTTTTATTAAAAGTTTTTTAATATTAATTATAATTTGCAAATTATTCGTTTGTTTTTACCTTTCAGTTATTAAAATGTTGTGAGTGATCTATATAACACGGTCCAATTAATGAAAATATTATAAAAACATCTTCAGGAACCTTTGAAACCTGACCCAAAGTCTTTATTTCAATTGATATTAATATATTTAAAAAGGTATTTATTTATATAAACACCACATAATTTATGAACTCATTAAAAACATCTCTCAATTAGTCAAGAAGTAATAAAGTTACTTCACATTATAATAATTACTTCCAGCAGCCCGCGACTCTGTCTCATCTCACGATTATTTTCGCGTATTATATATATATATAATATTAGAAATTTTGACATTATTATTACAATTTAATGTATTCTTAATAATGCTCAGTGACACAACTATTAACACCACTTGTATCAAGTTGATGAAAGTACAAAAAAGTGTCTTTGTCACTGTTAATGTATTTACTTTTAAGTGATAATTTTCACATTTTAATATATTTCTGTATATATTATTTTATTGACAAATGATTGAATATCAACGAAAACATGACAGACATAAAACTTCATTTATACCATACGATAAATCGTTGACGAAAATATTAATTGTTCTTGACAAATCTATAAAAACATTGACATGTAAAACGGCATTTTAATTATAATAATACTATATTTACATAACTGTTGAATCATGATATATCAACTGTTAGGACCACTTGACTTTGATATCATATTCGATGGTCACGGTCTTGGTGAACTAAGATGTCGTGCGGTGGTCGTTTGCAGAGCGCCGGCGCCGGTCTCATCACTGTTTAATATAATGCGATCATACATTATTTACACGGTAATTAAATATTTATTATACTTAATCTTGTTTGTAAGCGATTTTTATATTTAACGTGACATGTTCACTTATAAATTAAAATTTAAATGATTTTTATTTTTTTTTTAGAAATCAGTGTTTGTTCTAAAATCATTAAATATATTAATTATCTATTTTATATATTTCTACCGTAAATATTAATTTATGCATGAATGTTGGCAATAAAAAGTTAAAATTGTTTTTTAATTTGTATGTTGGTAATTGTATGTGTAAAAACTTTATTTTGCATTAGAAATAAAATTTCGATACAATAAATATGAATATACAATCTTATATGTATCAAATTAATATTGTATATTTGCATTTTATATATTTAAATTTTATGTTAAAACATACAATATCTTCTATAGTAGTATTTAACAGGAAATATCCTGTAATTTAGTAATAACTAAATTACATTTCCTTGAGGTATGGAATGCTATAGTTTTACAATTGACAATTTACTTCGTACGAGTTTAGGTGATATTTTCAGGCTACAAAGTAAGGAAGTACTATTATTTACTTACATTTTTTGTTATCATATAATTTCCACATTTATACCGATAACCAACAGGCAGCATGTTGGGATCATTGACCTCCTCTACTTATATTATTTTACCGTATATCGTAATTCATGTTTATTAATTAATCAATTACCAATAAATACAAAAAAACATCTAATAAAATATGATTTATCTATTAAAAATATAATAATAAATATTTAGTTGGAAGATACAACATATTGTATTTGAAAAACAAATTTTTACGTAACTTCGAAGCATAAGCATAAATTATATAAAAAATGCGTTCTAAGCCATTATTAATTAACATTTAAATGATATAAGATATTTTCTTTTCCTATTTACATTTACCTAAACTATCAATAGTGTTCAATTGACAGAGTACAGCCCTGGTTATATGCTGTAGCAGATTCGAGTCGTGTTAATTATTTTTTAATTTGAAGTTTAGATCGTATAGCAAAGTGGTATTAAATTACGAATTTGAATTGAGATATTAAAATGTATTTTTGTATAATTCTATGTATATTTTAATTAGTCATGTCGCCAAGGCAATTAAGTAGCAACAGTTCTCTTGCAGCCGCGGATAAGAACTCGTTGCTCCAAAAGCAATTAACATGGTTACGCCAATTAATTCTTCAAAGCCAAAAGTTTTGCTCACATGCACACAACCTTCGCGCACTGGACACACAATCCAACACTGTGTTCTGTATTGTTATAACAGTATACTGGATGAGACACTGCAACATTGTTGGAAAAAGATTTTTGGAGACTTGAGGTTTAACGACCCGAAATATGATGCCTAATTAATTTTGACCGACTAACCAGCTTCAGATTTATATTACAATTACGTTCTCTTAAATATTGTCTTTTAATTTAATACATAATAATCTTTGAATTATATTTTTTTTATATTAATTTTCAATCGAATGAAATCAAGACAATAATTTTGTTTTTCAAAGAATTGTAAGAGGTTTTGTAATTAAAAAGTATAATGAGAAATAGTTGCCAAGTACTCGGTAACTCGGTTCTATTTTCTATGAAATAAATAATTATCGACCACGATTGCTAAGACTTTTGAACAAAAACTGTCGCAGCACAACTAAAGCACGTTAGGTGTTCCATTTCTTTATTTCATCGTTTTTGTGACATGATTGTTAGAAAACGATAGACACACATTAAAATGTGACTCGACGCTGATTAGATAATGGCTTTATACATTTATTCTAGACTAGACCAGCGGCCGGTTCCATCTGCTGTGGCAACGAGTCTTACATCATGCTTATGTAATTGTTTATAATAGTCTGTATTTGATCCGTCCTATTTATAATAAAATATTTCCATTTGTTTAAAAATAATTTAATCTAGATATTTTTTAAACAGTTCAGTTCTGTTTTAAAAACAATTTTGAGAATATAACTGTAATCATCATTCATAGTGTTATAATATTATTAAGTGATGAGTTTTATAATATCCTACGTTAAATGAAATATTAATATGAAGGTGTAAGCCCGCATTTTATTTACATTTTCCACTTTTTCTAATATTATTATTGTAAGTTCTTAATAAAGCAAAAAGTTTAGATTGCCTTTACCACTAACAGGCTGTGTATCGTGCATCTTCATTGCCCGTATGTCTTTATATTACCACAAAAACTGTCAAGTTTACTTTAAGACCTTAAAAAGTTCCCGCAGGCTTTACCCAACCGTGTCACGAGTAAAATATGTTATGAGTTTTACGCTCCCGTGCGTGATATTTCTAATTAATTTAGCTGCAGGCGAGTTGTATTTTAGATGTCGTCTTAAGGTAACGGTGGATGACTTGTACTACACTCTGCTGGCTGATACAGGACCTTGTCAATGTAAAATAAAAAATATATGTCAGGGAAATAGTAATACTACTGGTACTAAGCAAAATGTTACTTTTTACGAACAAAATTTTCTGTTGTGCTCAACTCGTAGCATTTAAAATAATCAAAAATCTACCAGAAGGTTAGCAAATATTAAATATTAAATAGTCCTAATGTATTTGACAAATACTTTTTACATATTAAAATTACATAATATATGATATATAAAATTATAAATAAAAACTTTAAGAAATTATATGCATAAAGTAATTAAATGTTATTTTCCTTATAAATATTCATATATTATCATTTACAATATTCAACTATTTAATAAAATTTTATAGTAACTACAAATTTTAAAATTAATTACTTAATTCAAATGAGTTTTTAGATTACTATAATATGTTTATATATTTGACATAAAAGAGGGTTTATAATATTTTATATAAATTAAACATTTGCTATAAAAAAAACTCTAGCAAAGTTAAACTTAAAGTATAAGTAATAAACGAAAAAGCAATTGCCATTAAGCCAAGTACAGACTAATACGTAGTAAACATTTATTTTTATAAAACCCGGTACAGAAGCATTGTCATAACGGAAGTATTATTTGAGTACACTGTGTGTTTTAACTGCGCATGCGTTGAGGATGGCACTTAGTGGCCTCCGACTGTTTGCTTTCTCAATGTTAGTTTATCAGAAGGTCAGGCTTCAAGGTTCCTGCATATAACATCATAAGATCATTCTATAGAAACTCTTATCGTAATTAGATCTCTCCTAAACCCATTCAATTCACCTTGTGACACATCAATGTGATGTTTTGACATGTCTTTCTTAACAATTTAATTAAATAAATATAAAAATACTACAAATTATTGTTTATAAAGAAAAAACAATTGTTAAAAGGTAAAATATATTAATATAATTAAATTCATCAAAAACAGTGCAATCCATTGTGAGCTCGGGTCATTTTCCTTAAAAGTACTTATGGTATAACATACCTATTCTTATATAACAACGTAATAATTGCGATCATAAAAGAAGCAAGTCACATTTAATATTTTTTTTTATTTATACATATTAATATAAGAACAGTTTAGATAGCCATTTATTTTGTTTTTATTAAAATTCAAATAAGAAACTATTCATTTCAAGCACATTCGAAAGTCGCAGACCGACAATTCAATTTTATTTATGTGTTTGATAAAGCTGTACCTGGACATTAAGTGAGGCAGTGTCCGTGACAGCGAAATGTAATTACCAAATCTTCACTAGGTCTGCGCGGGCGCAGCGAGGTGAACGGACGCCGACCTCGCACTCTTCTGCTTTTTCTTATAAAATGTCTAGTTACAATTATGAAGTACATAAAACAAGGTGCTATTATATATTATATATCGATAGAGATGGTAAATTCACATATTTTGATATAATAATATATCTAGCTATGCCCACGACTTCGTTCGCGAGGAATAAGTTTTTTTATAAAGTTAAAAAGCCTAAGTTACTCCTTATAAATCAGTTATTCGAGAGTAAAAGTCCTGTTTAAATCGGTCCATCCCGGTTCAGAGATTAGCTCGACCAAACCGACAGATAGAGTTAAATTTTATGAATTGATTTTTGATCTAATTAAAGTATATATTTTCATATGCAGTTAGAGGAAAGCTTCTCTTCAACCGGTGTCAGCCATTGTATAAAACGATCCATTCCTATCATTTATCGGTGTATAATATGTATTTTTCACCTGATTGATCAAGTAAGCAAAGGTTTTAGCAATATCAATCTATCACGTTTTTATAAGTAATTATTGCAGTGAGAAAATGATAAACGCCTTGATTCTGATTGAAATTAATGTATATTTAATTAATCTCTCTCAATTGTTACTTACATGATTGCTTTTTAGATATATAAAAAGCCTTCTGTTGAGTGCAACCTGATTAAAAGTCAATATGGGCGTTCATTAATGAAATAAGTAGTATATTTTAACTCGATACTGATCGAGGAGCAGTATTATTAATGTAATTCTACTCTGGCACGGTAGCTTTTGGTATTTGACTTCTACTGTGATTATTCTTTCTAATTTAATTTAATGTTAGTATTAGAGTGGAAAGGAAAGTCTGGGCGGGGTCGTATAGTCGTAGTCCAAAAAGCGTTCAGAGTGCGCCCGGGAGCACCACCGTGACGTAGTACCGTTTCTTAATTATATCTCTAACAGACTGTAAAAGAATTTTGTCAATGATACTTAAACTTTCATTATTCATATCTCATTTAAAATAATTTGAATGAGGAATAATTACACTTTTATTCCGTCATAAAGTTTTTAATTACAATAATTATATCAAACCATAAAGACGATAAAGAGGCGTCGCTACGAAAATTGAAATAAGTTAAATTTTATAAGCAATTATGTATTTTGTCTGTGTTTTAGTGGAAATAAAACGGTTATAGCGCCGGTCCGTTAGTTAATTTTAGCTACGACATGACACAACAAGTAAAATATATAAAATATCTACATGATGTTGGGAAAAAAACCTGTATGGATGCCCGTGGTTTCATCACACTTTTGTCAGTGTCACCGTGGTCCGCATCGAACAACAAACAAGCAAATATTTTATATATTAATTTGATAAAAAATATATTCGCTTCCTCGGTATACTTTAATGTATACCTTACCTATATAACACATAAGCCATAAGTGATAGTATGGATTTTTTTCTAATAAAAATGAAAATTCTTTTTTAATTTAATCCAATCTAACCATTTATAGACGACACCGCGGGCTCACCGAGTATGCAAAGTAGGTATTAAGTATGTGAACAAATGTATTGACGTCAACATTATAAACTGATCACCACGTGTCAGTGGTAACCATGGAGCTGCAGCCAACGTGACTGAGTGATATAATAAGTGCCTTTTAATTAACGTTATTTATAGGTGCATACCAGTCATTTATTTCTAAAGATTATTATAACTATAAAACTAAAGTTTTTTATACCAAGTGTACTCTTTATTAATATTATAGTAAAGTTTACTAGGATTTAACATAACCATCAACCACATTTTTTAATTTCATTTATATCTTGTCTCATTTTCTTCAACTAGCTGTAAAAATTTATCTTATAGTCATATCTGTTAATGTATGTATGTATGTCATATTATCATCTTATTTTTTTAATAATTAAGCTATCTCTGATTTTATCAGCACGATAATATTAAAAATATGGATAGCTTTTGAATATAAAAATTAATAATTTTATTAATAAAAATTGGAAACTATTAAAATATATGCAGTATTAATTAATATCGCACTACAGCATAACACCGACCGCGCCCACGAGTCTCTTCAGCGCAGTGTCACTAGAGTCACTTCTAACCAATAAAGCCTTATACGTTATATCCCGCTACGTGTTATAAACAGGTCAGCTGTTTTATCTTATAAAGAATATGACACCAAAAGAATAAGTTGATTGGAAGACTACTTTATTAATTATATTATCAACATTTTTATTTCTTCAATTACTTTCACTCTTTGGTTTGATTTCTCAGTTTAATATGCTTTATGTTACGTTGTTCCCCTTAGATACGATTTTAACTGTCACAGTTTAAGGCTATCTGCTATTTAATTTTTTATAGGACTTCCTACAAACATACTACATTCTAACCAAGTTTTAGTATTATGAATGCTTGACTCCACAAAATAAATCACTTTAGAGAAACCGACTAACAATGTGTATTTATCACGATGTATTAGATACATTTAGTAGTAAAACACTCAATCTGAGAGCTGTGGAAGTGGATCACGCCCACGCTGGAACAGGTGTCGCAGCGCGAACTGACCGTCTCGTCTTGGTACTAGCAGTTCGTTTATTATTTATGGAGAAAATATCATAATAAAATCATTAGCATGTTCATTATTGCTTATGTAATTAAATCTTTGCATGTTTAAAATTACACTCTGTGTCTGTTGTCTGTCCATTAACGGCTTGGCCGATTTTGATTATTTTTTTTTATTTTAGTGATGTTACTTACGATAGAAAATAATTAAAGATGCTGTATGTGATTTTTTATATTTTTAACTTTCATATTTTTAGGTTCAAAACTGATATATTAATTTTAATAATATAATTAATAATTATTAATAATTATTATAATGTTCAAAGTGTAAATACTTTTTATTTTATGTATATAATCACAAATGAAAAGTCATTCAATTAGTATATTTTACAAAGCGTTTATCAATTATACAAAATGTAATATTTATAAACCCCGGAGGCTCCGCCGGAAGGCAAATACATTGGTATTTAAATGAAAATAAAAATTTCTTCACAAATTAAATAAAATACATAACATAAAATTTAAATGTTTTTGATATTCTCAGTTTTATTAACTGATTAATGAGCGCTGTGCAGTGTAGATTAGATGTATCTAATTGATTACCTTCTGGTTTTTGCGAATGTCTCTTTTATTTCTGTGCTCAGCGGGTATTATATTACCACTAAATATTTTCATATCCCAACTGTCGCGGTATCGGGTCGTCCGTATAATTTATTACCATACCTATCTAAACGGTTACATTGCTATATTTCAACTAGCTTTACATTTGTGAAAGTCTTAAAAAAATATCGCTTTTTATAATTAATTTAAATGTTTCTAATAAATTCTATATAAAATGTTTAAAATTTGTTATATATTTAATTTGAATTTCGTGTTATATTTAACATATCATTCAAATAAAAAAGATATGTGATCTCGATTTTAAGACCATCACCAGCTCGTCGATTAAGTTGAATCGGGACAAGAAAACGAATAAAATCATTAAAAATAAAATGAATAGATATTGAATTACATAAAACAAATATAAATCCAGTTGACCAGGAACCCATTAATTTGTCGCCTATAAATTATACCCCAAAATAGAGCGACTTGACGATAGAACAGGTCGCGGTACAAGAATGTTTTGAAATAATACAGAAAATAATTAATTTAATAATGTATTAAAATCAAATCAAAATAATTCATTTTTAATTTAAAACATTTAACTATTGAAATTATATTTAATTGTATTTATATAATAAACGTGAATGTATTAATAAGTGTACGATGAACACAAACAGCACAAAACATAACAGGTTAAGCCAACGGCGGAAACTATAAAATTGTTTGAGTAATGTTGGACGCCTCAATGGTTTTGAGAAAAAGTTTTCTATTAGTTCAATGTACCGTCGCGGATATCTACTAACGAGAACTATATTACTATTTAAGTTATGAATTTAATTAAAGTTTAGTAATATTATTATATTATATTATTATTTTTCTTCATTATGTATTTATAATATTTTTGTTTGTTTCCTCATATATAACTTTAAGTTAGAAATGTTTTCGAGAAAAGCTTTTAAATTTATTTTTTTTGATTGCATTGAATTAAATAATTATTATTTTCTTAAAATTTTGTACATGTAATGTACCTTATAAGATACATTTTAATAGGATAATGATAAATTGTGGAAATAAAAATAAAATACCTGTATCAACGTGCCCTGTATAAGAGCTTACAATAAAATCAATTATATTATCTTTTTTAATTATCAAAATTACAAAACATGATTAAAAAATAGGCTTCCTTAATTAGAGAAATTTGCTATAATTCAATTAAATGTTTATACTTTAAATACACTCCCATACAATGTAATCATAAAAAGTTAAAAGCTTCTTCTCGACAATACCAAGCCAGACATATAAAACTCAAACCAAACACTGGTCGGATATGTTAATTTATTTTTAGAAATATGTAAATCACTGTGTGTACTTTTAATTTTATTTGCGGGTCGCATGAGGCCTAATGTTCTGTCTAACATTACGTCCATTTGGCTCCATCGAGTGTTTGCGAGAGAAGGCTGCTTAAAGTGTTTAAAGAATCTTATATTTAACTTTTTAAGATTGTTCTTTAAGATTTTGTACCACGTCTTGTGTAAGTACTCCTTAAGCATTTGAGTTCTTTTGAAATAAAAGTATGTTATTTAAGCAATGTTAATGCTTAACATGTAAAACTAAATCATATACTCCGTAAATGGATATGTTTTAGGAATTCATTGTAATTGTTCGAAATTATTTTTTGTTTGCCATATTTAGAGTGCATAATTGATTAGAAAAGTGCAACGTTTAGGTTCAAGAAGTATCTGTAATGTTAATGTATTTTATAGTCTATAATTTGATCAAAACAATAAATAACTTACAGAGGTAGACATTTTTAATTAATATAAATGCTTTATTAAAAAGCAAAACATTCTTATTTAAATAACATTAAAAAAAATAAATGTAAAAAAAATATAGAAAAATATATTTAATATAGATAATATTAGTTCAATCATTTTTACAACTTAAATAAAGTTTTTGTTAAATGAGATGATGTAATATACGTATATATCCTACGTCGTCTCTCAGCGACTTAATTAATAAATAATTCTCAACTAATATTATTAATAAAATGTTTGTATATTTATTTTATTTTTATAGAAATCACAACCCATCATCTTATGCAACGAGAGAAGTCCGTGTTCTTAAATATTCACAACAATTAATAATTATCTTTCATGTAAAATTCATACTAATATTACATATTTTCTTGGAATCTCTTATTTCAAATATGCATATCATAAACGCCGCTTATAGTAGCACTAAAACAACAAAACCAATAATGTATTCTTTCCTCAGTTGACAAATATTCTTCTGTCTTTGATGTTTCACATGCTGTGGCCGATCATAGCGTTATACTGCGACTCAAACACCGCACTGAGCAAACACCTTTGAGCTGCCGAGTGTCAAAGATTAAAACATATCATAAACTGTTGAGTCATTTAGAAATAAATAAATTTCTGAATTACTTATAAATTGTATTTATTATACCTGTAGATAGACAGGTTAATTTGTAATATAAATAAACAAATAAAGTTTGATTGAACATGTAATGAGCCAACGTTACGTCTAGCGAGCTTTTATGATAAGTCAATTAAATAATCCGTCTTAAATGTATTTTTCTCGATACATATAAATTGAATAATCCATGATGTAACAACTCTGCAACAATATAATCTATCATTAGCAGCAAAGAAAGAACCAAGGAATGTTTAATTAGCCCTGGGTCCACAACTGCCGTTCCGGGAACACTTGCGGCCACTGTACCGACACCACTGTGTTACTTTTCACCTACATTCATTGTTTGTTATGTTTCTTGTGCTTGGATGTTACTGTCTTACAAAACGTTTAATTGTTTGCTCTCTCATTGTTATTGACTAAATAAATTTGTTTTAACTGTAGCAATGCAGGCGGCGGCGGTAGCTAAGTATAAGTATATGAAAATAAAATAAAATTTAATTACGACAGTGGTTTTGTAGTTGAAAATCATTTGATGATGTTCGACATCGCAGCAAATTCAATGATCGGTAAAGCATCAAATTGTGTTGGTACCAAATTACAAACTCATCTCATCCCCGGAAAGTGTGATAATCCAAATGATTCGTTATCGCCCCGATCATTATACATGCAAATAAATTTCCCAGAGCTTCTCGGTGCGTGCATTCGATATATTTACGACTTCCTCAACGGAGACAAAACAACCGTAATTGAGCGATCAAACTGTGACCATAACTTGCATAAAACTATCCGATTTCATCCCTGTATTACATATCTTCAAAGGTTTTGCTTCTTTTCAACGGGACTCGTTCTGTCCTCTTTCATCAGACACATTCAACTCTTTCACAAGCGAGAAAGTATGCGTTACACCGATGTTGTATTCATAAGATGAGCGGGCAGGTGGAAATACTGACCACCGGTCACTGGGGCTATCAAATTACCCATATGTCGTGAAGCAATGTCAAATTTATTGAGCCGATCGTAGCTTGTAAGACGTAACGCAGTACCTCCGGAGGTATGGGACCGTTATAGGTATAAACTAGTGGTCATTGTCGATCGTGTGAATCGAATTAATTTGAATTGTAATCAATGTTTGATGAATAAATAGGGGACGCGGGGTCACTGCGAAGGGCACCCAGGTGACTATTGTGTTTCTGTTTTCTTTCACGATAATATAAAATACCACACAAAAATTAGGTACCTTGGAAATTATATGCAAATTTTGATGTATTGTTCGTATTTGTTTTATTACAGTGTATTAAAGTTTTTAAAGAACATAATACCTGTACAAAAATATATATTATATATTTGCATTTAATCCCTGACATAAATTTATCCTATCTGATAATAAATTAAGTAAACAAAAAAAATCTATAATATTCTTGTAATGGTGGCCAGTAACATGTTAAGCCGCAATCTAGGCTAATTCGGAATCCGACGATGCTATAAATAAAGATGGCGGCGCAGCGTGATGCCGACCACATTAACTTACAATCTCATACTGGCTATTAATTGATCGCTTTTCGACTGTTCCTAGAGAAATATCGTCATTAATTACATTACTTAATTTCCTCCAAATTATTTGTTTTAGGTCTAGACTTAGATTACCTAGGTCTCAAATTTCAATAAGAATCTAGAAAGCCTATATATATTTGATTACCTAACACTAAAATGTAAACAAATTATACATTTTAGTTAATAAAAAAATGGTAACGTTATTATTTTATTTCTTTTATAGCCAACACAAAATGGACAAGGTAATAAAATTTAAACATTAAACATTTTGAACATTTCCTACGACCATGATACCTGGGAAGCCCGTCTGATAGATTTATCAAAGTATACGATTCATGTCACATTATTCTATCATAAGTGACATATTTACGCAAATCATATTCAAATGCCTACATTTGTATATCTTAATATAGACTCCGAAGTCCGAATTTGGAGATCGAACGCATAGGCCGGAGCCGGTCGGTCCGTGGTCTCGTTCAACGTAACGGCCAATATATTAGAATCAACAGTAACAGTAGCCAAATAACTGAGAATAATCCGTGTCGAATCGCTAGATATGTTATAAAGATTTTTCAATAAAACCACCCATTCTTAATCAGAATAGTTCATGAGACGCAATCGAGTTTTGGTTGGTAAAGTTTTTTTGTGGGAACATTTCGTTTTTCAATCACGAAGCAGAGTTTTTACGTTGCTCGGTGTAGAGCGAGGCGATAAATACTGAAGCTTATGGCCGCGGTCAGCTTTGATGTGCGTTTTATCCCGATTGCTACAAAATTTTTGGGGTGCCTATACATTTGGTGCGAGGCGTAGGCCGCGACGGACGAGGCTTATCGACTCGAGTGTCTATGGCATTACCATGTTTATTTATACTTTAAGGTGAGAATCGAGTACATAACTTTCACGTGACATAAACTCGATTCATTACGCCATACGAGAAGATAAGTTACACAGAACATCGCACAATAAATAAAAGGCTTTATAGGTTCGTCATGACCAAATCGGCAGATCTCGTGTTGATAAAGTTAATTTACAAAATATGTATATGTTATTTATAGAATTTGATGAAATAAAACCAATAAAATTCCGATAATATTCAACGAGCTAATTAATTAGGCAGTATACATAATTTATTTACGATATAATGTCCATTAAGAACGTCTATGAGAAGGATGTGATTTTATATAAGTAGGTAATGATGTGCAAAAGATATTATCATTAGGGTTCCTCAGTTGAAGTGACAGCTTAAATAAATATAACTTTTAAGCTTTAAACCTTCTTTACATTAATAGTGTACATTGATAATAATGTTTATTTTTTAACGTTGTTTGTTTTTTCATTTAATTTATTTATATTCAAATATAAAAATATTTTTTTTCATGTAACGTACATTTAATGAATATGTTTGTAAATTATTTTATAATATTGAAGTATACTTTGAAACTAACTTTTGTATTTTTTAAACTTGTAAGTTGGTTCCGATTTACGAATTGGATCTACGGATTGGAAGTAAACCAACGCTATAAGTCGGTGATTGCTACATACTGAATGATACATTTTAACATAACAAATTGTGATTTTCTTTTGTCGCACTAACAAATATCTTAATAGAGTGTACTTGAGACACCTATAGGCTCCATTCAGTGATATAATGTTAGAACATACAGGAAAATAAAATGTTTGAAACAGTTGTAATATCTAAAATTACCACACTACTTATGAAATTATATTTTTTTTCTGTCTTAATATATATTTTTAAATATATTGGATTTTTACTTATGTATCTACGATATTATTTAATTAAATATATATTTTTAATTCAATGGGGCTGTAACATAAGGTGCGCGGGCGCAGAGACACGCGCCTCATCGCAACAAAAGACACGGGTGACTTTTGACTTTCGTCGTGTGGTTAAGCTTCATAATTTAATTGAGCCCGAACGAAATCCGGCCGTGTATTACCATACAATAGGCCAGTCAGTTCCGTTGTGCCCGCCAGGTCGAGGGCAAAAAAACACTGGCACTTGCGATTGACAGTGACGAACAAAGTGACAATTTATCGTTCTTAACAATCAATTTTGGATTGTCGCACATTGTGATAGAGTTCAATGTTGCCAGTGATACACTGCATATAAAACGTTATATAGTTGACGTGGAGGTTGGCAGACGTCCATCGAAGGCAGCCCATCATGACTCCGACGACTGTTTGACGGGTGACAAGTATAAGTAAAAACGCCAGCGTGACTTACCCACTGCCCGATCTGGTCGTCTATACCAAGCTTTGAGTCACTGCGTCCACTTTTGGTTTTTGCCATCTCGATGTCACCGGATTCTTTTAGAGAACCTTTGTTTATCTCCTCGAGACGCATTAGGGTTGCTATGAGCTTTGCGGTTTTGGTATTTTTGCTCGTTTTGTAAAACGCAATAATGAATGGAATGGTCGTTACCATTTCGAGCACGTCCTGTGCTAATGCTATTGCCAGTTTGTTGTACATTTGTTGTAAAGGAAATCCATTACTTACATACCTATTATCGATACATTAGAAACTCCAAACTTATATAAAGTGTAATAAAAATTATATAACGAACGTCTCACTGTAGTTTTTTTTCCGATAAATAGTTATAATTTTTTTTATTAGTTTCAACATTAACAATTGATTTACTCAAGGTTTTATATCATATGTCTTTTGAAGTCAAATCAAGGGTAAAAATGTTTAATTAGATTGCCTTTAACTATTTTTTTATGATTGTGAATATTAGTCAAATTTACATATAAAGCAAAACAATTTTAAGCTTTATGCAGATATAGAATATAAAAAATATGATGAAGGAATATAGAAATGCATAGACACGGGCCACGCTCAAACCTGGACCTCTGGGAGTCCGTCCCCGTCGCTATACTATCTGAGCCATCGTGACAGTACCTTAAAGAATTTAGGTTATATTATTTCTATATTTCAACACGTTAACATGTATAAGGATAATTAAACGAACATTTTTACCTGCTCAATGGTTTGTACAAGACAATAGGAGTATAGTAGTTAGTAGTAGTTAGGTAAAGTTAAATTTTCTCTATTCTAGAAATCAGCTACGGTAATTAGGTATTCGATGGCATTGACCACGTCTCACAATGGTAATATATAGCGCTCCCAGCGGCAGTCAGGTACGTTGGGCGTGAATACCTTTTATATACTACGACATTCGGATTGAAACACGACGGAAACTAATTTATTATGACGATAATTATAAATAATAGGCATTCCGGACAATACAATAAATAGCTATTCCGACATCTTTTAATATATTAACAAAAAGTTGTTTTTATTTAAATGCAAAAAAAAAATTATTTTATTAAGTTTAATATGTGATATAGTACAGTTATTATTTATTATCACTAATATTACACTTACAAAAATGATTACTCTTATGAAAATTGTGGTTAGAGTTAGAGAAATTTTAACGATTCCTGAAATGAGATGGAACAAAATCGTATCGTGGTCGTAACGTAATCTTTAAACGTACGTCACGACACTTTCTACTCAGTACAGGCCTCACATACACAACTACTGTACATCCGGGTAACGTCTTGTTTATGTGAATGTTTGTTTGTTTTCACTGAACCTGACGCGGCCATTTTCACCAATGCACCTAAGTGACCATCTATACTAGAGTGACATCTAGAACTATACTTAACCACAACATTGAAAAATATCAGGAAATTTGATATTTTAAAAAAATATATATCACAAAATATTAGCTAAAAAAATTTATTGCAACAAGATATTTAATAACAAAAAATAGTACCATTTTCAGAATATCATAAATAATAGATGTGTAACGGTCTACTCTAAGCAGGCGTTATTTACCTTATAGGACAAATGGAAAAACAATTTTAACATTTCCCTAATTCAATTTAACAAACTTTATCTCAGATATTGCTCTCACAAAAACATGTATACCCATATGATAGAATGAAGCCATTCCACCAATAACCGAACATAGCTTGAGAATATCTGTAATCAGAAGTAAACATTTTTTAGTTCACATCCAATAACACTTAAATCTTAAGAATTTTCAATTTCAAGCTCCATTTAAGATAAATAAAATAAAGAATAAATTTAAGATTTTATTTCTATTTTATATCAAACTTCTATATGCTTAATATTTCCTTATATTAATAAATAATATTGTAATATTTTATATACGTTCAAGATATTATTGACGAATGTACATCGAAGTAGGTAGCTATATTTGTGATTTCTTACGTCGCCCGAAACGTGACTCAACTGCAAAGAGACTGACTCCACGAGGAGTATGCGAGGGAATTTTATAAAAAAATATATATCTAACAATCAATTAAAGGTTTTGAAAGATTTCTTCAGTTTGTGTCAATTTAGGTGCTGATTTTCATGAATTCGATTTTAAAAAATATGAATAATACAATAAAGTTTTATACAGATCTCATCGCTCCCAAGTCACTTTATACTATTTGACTTTTTTACACGTAAACATTTTAGGACTTTTCAGTTATTTTTTATTACTTATATATCCTGTAATAGAATAGATTAGGAATAGAAATAAATACATTTAAGGAAACAAAATTTTATTAATTAATATTAATTAGCATTGCATAGCGATATTTATTACATGTATAATATATATATATATACTGTTCTAGAAACAACATTCCACACCTCTTGTGTTGTGTGTGTGTATCAGTTATCATCTCGGTAAGTTCTTATAAGGTTATAATAAATAATGCAAGTTGATAATAACTCGTTAGTTGTACAATAAAGGAGTAGGTTATACCCTTCACTGGTATCACGACACGTGGATAATATAAATTATAACTTCACTTCAAACTCAATTTAAAATATTTATAATTTTAATATTATATAAACATAAATAATAGGTTTCTCTTAATATAACAGACGGAAAACTTTTATATGTTTATTTAAATATAATTAATTTTATGTTGAATATATAAATATTTAGCTACAATATAAAGAATTAACAGCGTTAAGACAAAAATGTCGTCTGGCGCCGTCGCAGTAAATCATTATAAATGGCCACTTTTATTAAACCTATAAAATCTGGTTTCCAATATCCTTCAATGTAATCAATAAATGTTTATGTATTTTATGATAATTAATAAACATACGAAAGTTATATGTTTTGATATTTGTTACACAATCGCCCCGTAACGGAGAAATGTTATCTTAGAAAAGTAATTTTCTCTTTGAACCTATCTTTGTTTTTAGTATATAATATACAGTTTATAACATTTTTATTAATAAAACCTTATGCACAGAAGTAAACTAATTTTTTTGAATAAACCGAAGCAAGTATAGCTCCAAAACATTGGGTTTCTTATCGATTTAGTGAACGAGTATTTAGTATTCTGTCCGCGGACATAATGCTCCCGCATGCGAGTTGCTCTATTTGGGCGATCCTTGTACGGACCGGACGTCTACCGACGTGCATCCCGCGAATGAGGTGTCACCCTATCAACGTATTCTTTGTTTCGATAATATGTAATTGCATTTCTGTATGATTACGTAATTACATTATGTTACGTTTTATTTTTATTCTTAAACCGTACCTTCAACCTGTTTTTATTCATTAATATGTCAGATTATAACGTTATAGAAGAGAAAAAAAATCGTGTTAAATAAATCGCCACTCGACACAAAAAACATTATAATAAGCGACAAACCTTGACATTATAATATAATTTTAATTGTTAATAATAAGTAGAGCAAAACACCTGTGGGTGCATTTCAAACAGGAGGAAAGAATTTCCCTGACACGATTTCCTCACAAGGTCGACGGCCGCGCCACGGTCGTCGGGAACCGGGATATGAAAATTGCGTCGCATGGAATAAGAATATTTATATATTCTCTTTATCAAACATTATCTTAATAAAAATAACGATACAAAAGTTTATATGAATATTATATTTTAAAGTACAATCAACATAAACTTGATAATGTAGTAACAGAGTGCTGGATATCCTTTGGTATCTGTGACGTCATTAACATAAACGCGTCCATTACGCCCGCATCACAATAAACAACGCTTAGCGATTCACAACAACATAAGATTTAAACATCTCCATTCATAAACATATTCAAATTATTGTAATTCTGTTAATAAAAGTATAACACTTATTTTAAACTTTTGATATAATGTTGATAAAATTCATATTTCAAATTAAAGCTTAAAGAGAATAAAAAATTATGGACCAAATGAAAATGTTAATCTTGAACGTATACGTAGACAAAATACAATTATTTTATATGTTATTAATTATAACATCTAATAGCTGAACGGTGGTCATGGTGTATTAAGCCATGCAGTTTTTTGCAATGCGGGCAGCTACTGACATAACTTTCTGAGATATTATATCAAACAATTTACTTAGAACTCGTAGCAATTATTAAATATATTACAAATTGTTTAACACTGGCGATTGTTTTCGAACATAGTTCTATTCCTTTTTTTAAATTAAATTAAATAAGGAATATATCAATAGTACCAACTGAGAGACAAAAAGTAAAGTGCGAGTGGTTACATAATTATAGAAAGAGTCTTCTATGTACAGAGATATTAAAATATAAATTATTATTATAAATGTTTCAATAATAAAGACACATTCATAGATTAGAAGTGAGTGATATAGTGAAACATTTTTTTTTTAAATCTAATCTACAAAAGTGTAGTACTGACTATCCTAATTAGTATTTCTCTATCGTTCAGAGAACATCATTATTTTCTTCACACATTAAATAGTTTTACCTAAGACCTAACTGAGCGCTGTGTGATTCATTACAGGATATCAATCGAATAAAACAAGAAAATTTCAATACAATTTACATGCATTTAATAAATTGTGTTTACGTGGAATGAATCTGGAGTCATTAATTAATTATAAACATCAATTCATTCTTAATGAAGACATAAGATAATGAGTCATTTATGTACTTCCCAGATATACAGCTCTAAACCTTACATGTGTGAGTATATTTGTATATATTAAAAGTCACTTTGGTACCAGCTTGTGGGGTTAAAAGATTCTCTCTTTCTCTGTGTGCGTTTTGCTGATGTTCAGAAAGTACTTACTTCTAACTCAAAGACGGAATTGTGTTCTCTGTTGCAAGAAACCATAACTAACTTGCTCCACGTTCAAGATTCCATTTCCAAATAAACAAAATGCATATATGCAATATAAAAATTTATTTCAGCAAAGCCTTCGTTAGCATTTTAAAGGTAACAAAAAGTTAAATAGTTTAAAATCTTTCACTACGTCACTATGACGTAAAGGCCATTAGTAACTGATAACCAATTTACTGCAATTACAAGCTGTGGTAAATACACATCTTACATATTTATAGACACTCCGGTAAAAACACATACAATAATTACAATTATGCATATACTTTTTATTAAGGTCAATCTCCCTCTCTATCTTTCTATCTCTATCTCTTTTCAATCTATTGATTCTCCCCTGATTAAGCTTCCGTAATTCCGTTAGTTTTAAATTAATGTTAAATAAAACATTTTGATCAGTATGATAAAGTAATTTATAATATTTTATATTTTTGAGAGGAGAGAGTTAGCAAAAAAAACTCCTTATTAATAAAATACATACACATAAATTAAATTATTATAATTAATTTGCAGCAGTATTTTAAACATCGATAGAAAACAGTCTTGACACTAAATTACGACTTGACCCATTAAGGCCAAATCTAGAAGTCATTAATTGTGCAAAAATCGAAGTGGTTCCTTGGACGTGACTGATTTTACATAAATCACCAACGAATTCTCGTAAAAAAATTATAAAACGGTACCGGTTCTAGATTGTCACTATAAATTTGAATATTGATAGTGTAAAACTTTGGCTACACTAACGAGCGCGCTCTAAAAAAACGATATCAGTATATCACGCTCATCCGCATTTTGGACATCACATTCAATGAAAACTTAAAATGCTCACAGCGGATGCATTGGAGTCGACTGTGTTTTTATTTATATATATATTTTGTATGTACATTTTTCATTTCTAACGCTTTAAAAGAACTCGATCATGACACATAAAAAGTTACTGATAACATTCTCTAGCACGGGTAAATATTAGATATTCCTATCCTACAATAATACCAAAAATGGTAGTAGAATGTTTTTGCTTCTTCACTTATGTGAGGGTTAGAACGGAACCGTTACCGACTCCCAGGTGAGATTCGCTTGACTAAAGTATCGAGCCATATTTCATGATACGAGCTGCCGTTTTCCCAAGAAAAAACGATACGAAAAAGGAATTGCTCGTGTAAAATATCATCAGCTACATACACAATCAAGCGAAACGATCCGCGCGAGTAGTCGCGGCCATTATTTTTGCAAGCAGTGCCCACTTAGTACCGCCCACATATTTGAGAACTAAATATAATTTCTGTTATATTTTTTTATCAGTTGTCACGAGACCGCTCCACCGCACTCTGTAACCCACAAAAACGTGTTCCACTCATTATGAAACACGAAACTATGATATTTCAAGTCGCCTTGCCGTTCGTACGACAAGCGACCTTAGAGTTGCGCAGTCGACGCGGCGACCAATAAATATATGCTTTACTGTTATCTATAAACAACCTTCAGCTAGGAGCCGGACCGGTATCGAAGCGAAACTATTCTAATAAAAAACCAAAACCAGTCCAAATTAAAGATAAAATGTTGGAAAATGTTGGAGGAATTAAACTACGTAGGAGTGTCACGTTTAGCTCGAGAACTGGTGCGATACGAGTCGTTAATTATTATTTTGTCATTGCTGTGCGCTGTTATTATCAAAGTAAAGACATGGAATAAAAATTATCTAAATATGTACAGACTAAAACACATATTTGCAATCACTAATACTACAATTCAATATATTAAACAAATCACCGGCGTCAGTTGTGACTTGTCGATACATTATTTTTAAGCACTCAATAATAACTACGTTACTTTTGATTGATTATAATTACATCTTCGAGGTCTGTCGGTGTGTCGCTTATCAGTTTTAGTAACCTATTCATAGACTAGTAATCCTTGCATTAGTATTGAATTTAAATTACTCGTTTTCCTTTATACGTTGAATTTTTGGCGTGAATGCCAAACACCTGTTGTCACTTTATGCTAAGATTAATCTTACTAATTAAAATATATTATAAATATATTAACAAATTGATATCTGTATAATATGTGTTTGTTTATTTTTTTCTTATATTATATAAAACAAATGAATATATAAAAATACAAGAAAATAAAATAAAATCGTATTTTGCATCAAGTTTTGCATGAAGAAGTACTGTACCTACTGGTAACTTTTTATTACTAGTAGATATAAGTATTGTACAACTAATCGAAATTCATAATTAACGTTGGATATCTAGAAATAAGTGTATAAAACTGTTGCTTTGTTGCTAACTAGTTTCTGCCGAATCTTACTTAATTAAACATTTTCTACTGGTATTATTTCCTTATTATCAACGCATTGTTACAAGACTCAAGGTTATCAACATTGAGTACTTTTTAGGTATTTTAAACATTTTTTGATAACTGTATGTTATTTTACTTCACGAGCAATTTTCATACTTAATAAATGTAAGTACGATGCAGTGCAGTACCAAGTCAATAGGTTACATCATACTAAGGGTAGTAAATACAGATTAGAGAGGCATGGATCGATTTGCAGCATCAAATATTGAGGTGTCGGTGGTACGACCCGCATGGGATGCATAATTCCAAGTATGTTTTACGATCTTCCCCTCGGCGTCCTGAGCTTTATAAAGTATGAATTTTCCCAATCGCAGTCAGGTGCTATTGCTTACACACGCGATTTATTATCGATGTATGATTTTCCTCCCTATTTTATTGGCGGTGTCATTATTGAATTATTTATTATAGTAACATCGATTTTTGTTGCTAACTGTATAAATCGTTTGTTGGTTCCAATATATTGTATGTATTTTTTTAATTCATTCACTTCATTAGAAATTTTAATTTCGTATGCAACATTCTAAATTTTGGAAATTTAGCACTTTTACGACTTTTTTTTGGAAAAAAAATAATAGCTTTCGGTGATGTTATATTATCTTAATGGTTGGTTTCTTTTAAAAAGAACTGTTTATGATTTTGTTTTAAATAAATATCACAAAATAAACTATCTGAATATTTAAGATGTTTTTAAAACTACTCTATACGGGAGGCAGCGGTATGGTACAGACATTTTATTTAAATTCTGTTGGCTATTCAGGTTTTTATACAATACTTTTATTACAATTCTTATAAAAAAATTGTAGTTAAAATGACTTAAATCGGTATAAACGAATAAAAAAAATTAATTATGAAGACTTTTTGAATTGATTGAATTGTTTTAATCCAATTAATAAAAATTATCCAATGAAAAAAAACCAGTATAATAGTGAAAAAAATTACTGAGTAACTTAGTTTGAAAGCAGATATATAAACAAAGATATAGTTTTGATAAATAAAAGTAAATAATCGTTAAGTATACACAGTACACTTAGCAATCTTCATGAACAACTTTACCAAATACAACGTAACACAGCAGTAATTAAAAATAGGAATAGAAATTAAGAAACAAAGTTGTAATACATGAAATTAGCTTTGTATTAGAATAGCTAACATTTTGTAGCATTTATACTTAAAGCAGCATTATTAGGTTTACAAGACTGGTTATTCAAATTATTATTGGAAATGTGTTAATAATTGTATACCCTAATGCAACGCCTGTGCACTGAGACACAAGCTGTAAAAACTTCAATTTACCTTAATAACATTACACTTTTAATACGATTTTTATGGATCTAATCATTTTATGATTTGGATTTTTAATTATTTTATAAATAAATTGTAGAAATGTCGCTATAGTCAATACACAATGTAGGGTAAAATTGAAAAAGTGTAGCTCATATAATAATATTCTATAAAATATTAATTTAAATAATACCTAGTATCCCCTTAATTTTCAGACCACGATTTCCCCAGAATTGTACACTTTTCCTTACACATTGTAACCAAATTATTTTTTTTTATTATGTTAATTGTTAGACTGGGAGTGTCTAATTGCATTTGAGATAATTGCATAAATAAAAGAGCAGTAAAACATCATAAAGTGAAAGGTCTTAATTACAAATTAGGCTAGACATAATTAAGATGAAATTCCAAGGGGATCATTCCCGGATGACGTGAGAAATTCCTCGAACCACTTGGACTTACGCAGCGCTGTAAAACAGGTTAAAGGTTGGCTTATAATTGAGATGTTTTGGAAATTTTATTTTATCTTAATAATGTCGTCATTGAATTGATATATAAATAAACAATTATATTTGTCACTAATAAGCTATAATATTAAAGTACTTTAGAAATGTTCATGTTATAAAGATGTCTTAATTGTCTGTTGATGTGTACGCTTATAGCTGGAGAACCAAGGGTATTCTGGTAGGGAACTTGACTATTACTAGTAACAATTTTAGTTCATATCCATAGAAAACTAATCTGTAGTAATAAAAATATTGTTTGTCGACACGTTTGTATTTTATATGAATTAAGTCAATCTTAAAATCATCAAACTATAGATTCGTCATTAGTCTTGATACTTTATGTCCAAAGGGCTAAGTGCGTATCCATTAACGACGGACCCTTAATAAGCCAGCCCGTAAATTGTTCTTAACAACAGATTCTGAATTACTCCGACCAGTTATAACTTTTAACATTTCACTCTCCACTTTTATGTTAGACGCAGACTTTCTACATCGAAACGACTATTCAGAATTATAATTTAAAAGTTTTGGTCTCATTTATTTATTAAAATTAAATATGCTAGAGTTTGTTAAAAAGCTTATAAATCACAAAATAGAACCAATCGTTATAAAAAATATGATTTATACGACAAAGCCTCACGAACCAGAGGCTACATTATAAATACAGTTCTAAAAACAAAATTATATATTACACATTTAGCAAGTAATCATTCACAGTAATCTTCCACACTTAACTTATAAGCTTATAGGCTATAAATAATATTAATATTAATTGGAAAAGCAATAACATTAACTAAGTTACACTACCTGTTTATTTACGACATAATATAATGTCTTACTTGTAATAAATATCTAATATAATCTTACAAATAATATATCTTGTGACAAATAAAATAGTATTGTTCAGTCTAACGATTCGTAAGTCTGCGGCGGCTCACCCTTTCACGTTCTGTTCTTCAATAATGAAATCTGGGGTGTGAAATAAAAAGAAAAAAACTGTCTTAATTAAATTTTCTTTTGGCAAAAATTAATAAACGCACATCGGTGCCAGCCGCTCTGGACCTAACTCTTTACTTTTAAAATAGTAATTGTTTTTGTTAACTCGCATTCCTTCAGCTGTTTTATTTTAGACTAGCTTTTGCCTGTGGCTCCGTCTGCTTTAATAATAAGGTCTTTCAAGATTTCTTTTTTAACACATTACAAGACAGAAATACTTTTTTTATAAAATAAAATGATTAAAAGACAACGTAGGGTTCTAAAAGTAAAAATGTTTCAATCAATTCTACTGTTTCATTAGTCGCATATGTCATTATATAAATAACTGTATTCTTACAATTATAAACAACATTAAAAAGTAATAACTAACAAATACTTACAATGTAATATTTATATATAAAACACTAATAAATCTATAAAGAAAAACAATTAATATTTAATGTCCCCTAAAAAACTAAGAGGCTCTTTAACATATTTCGACACAAATCTGTTGGCGAATGTCACCTGCGATTGGGTGATTGTTTCTCAATAGACGTTTTGTTTTCGCCAAATCACCCAAATTATTTATATAAATATCTTAAAAACTCATCAGCCTTCACCTGATTCCTGTAAACATTTTATTTGAGGTCGAAAATTAATTTGTTTTAAACATTTATTGATCAATTTATCAGTTCGGTTTCAATCTTAATGTCATTAGAAATGGTGTGAAATCTGTAAATTAATTATGTACATTAAATTTTTAATTATGTATATATTATTGATTATACAAAGTGGTTTTGAATTCAATCTTAATTTTAATCAAAGAAGGATTTCTTATCGCTCTATTAGTAAATAAATAAACTGTAAAATCTAATTACTTATTAAACGAAACATCTCGTTTATCTAAACATATAAACAGACCTGTCTTAACATATAATCTTGACCAACACTTAGTCCAGGTAAGATTTTTGTTAAATGAAGTCCAATAAGTTCAAACAGAAGATGAAAGGTTGAATGTACTATTATATTTCAAATTCTTTTCAACATTATTTTTATCGTAATCTTATGTACGAGGAAGATATTTCAGACTTTTCGGAACAAAATCAAAATTTATAAATTAGTTTTAAACACAACAAAATTTTTTGAATCGAATAACATACGTATAATCTGTACATTTATATAATAATAAACAGTAACATTTATATTTTTTAACCAAAAGTGTACTTAAAGGTCTTATAATAGTATATCTTCAAGGTTTCCCAGCGTTATTCTAAAATTGTCGAGCAAAAATAAAATTAAAATACGCAAAACATAGGCAAATAACATAACATAAGGAAGATGAGCAGATAGAGGTGCAGTGGGCAATATTTAAATAAACACTTAGCAACAATAACTGTGATAAGCGCTGCCGCTCCAGCCGGCGGTACTCGGACGGAGTACGAGGAGCAGAAAAAGACACGACGTCTATAACTTATTTGTTAAAAAATATATATTTTCACACTATATGTGTTATATAATTAATATTTTCCAAAGACTTACGAAAAAAGATTATTACTATAGTATCGAATATATAAATAAGTGTTGATTGAAAAGTATGTGTTGATGTTGTATGAATAAATTGTCAATTTCGCTTGTTATATATATCAAATCAGAGCACAAACAAACTAAATCCCGTCCGATTACACTTTATAACCTTTTTCCAGAGACGGCTGCGATAATAACTGGAAACCAACGACTCAGAACTGACAGATAAAGTACAAAATAAATCATAATAATAATAGTGATTTGCGAGCCTCTTTAGCAAATTACATCCTCAAGAATTTTCTTTAAGCCTCTAACATCTGGAACTTAACGTTTTTATTAGTTCGTAATCATAAAAGGGCAATTAACCAAACTGTATTATGTAGTAGAGGTATTCTATTTTACTGTGTGCGATTTTTTTAAATGCCGGATGTTTCTCGAGGCGATTCTTACCGCGTAAGTCATACTCGGCCATGTTAATTGCGAATACCTATATAATTACAAATAGAACTATTATCATTTATGGACCGTTACGCCACGCTACGGTTGTTTTGGTGAACTAAAGTCTCAAATTAACATTGCCAATAAATTTAAATCACCACCCATTCAATTTATATCGCGATACTTGTGTTCAAACAAACACTTTATGGCGCTTTCTTTTTATAGTTTTTAATTATGAGTTACGACGTTTTTTAAATTAAAATATTTGACTTTCTGTGCGATCGTAGAATTTCACAATCACATCCTCTTTTATACAACATACATGCGTAGTAAGGTATGCAAATTATTTTTATTATACTATTTATTAAATGTTCTTTTTGCGCACCGTACACCGTGAACCTTACTCCACGTATCATACTCTCATGAATAATGTATAACGCTCTAAATAATATACGATTACAGTAAAGGAAAATGCACTTTCTTTGTCTTGTGATGTTTTTGTGTCCCGCCGAATTCGGGTAATGACCGCCGCATGTTTGTAATGAACGACTAACATAACATACATTATTATATATATCTATTGTATATGATACTTTATTATTGATTATCATTCTTGGTACATTTTTTTGTATTATAAGTTCGTTATTTATATTTCTAGATTTAGGTAAATAAATTAAAACAATTATTTTATAGACCCGTTTCTGATCAGAATGCAGTCACGTTATGACAAAATAAATCATCATAATATTAAATTATTAGTAAAAAAATTAATGAATGATTGACATAAAACATTCAACCTCCTGTGATCTTATTCGTGTATTCTGTGACAAGTGTTGTTTATTTAATGATGGCGGGTTCTCGTTTGGTTTTAGAAAACGTCCGTGATGTCGATTATTAGCGCAGTATCTGTTAATTGCGTAATTATCTGCTCAGAGGCCTGAACTGCCACGAGATGCACGCAGATTAAAAATATCAGTGTTGCAATTTATATTACCCACCGCCTCAATTGCTTTAGATCATTTATTTGTGATATTTTTACTACATTATATCAAAAAGTGGACAAATTTTTAGATTTTATTACAAATTTTAGGAATATTTTTTTTAAAGATTTTTGTTATAAAAATAATTATATTATTATTTCGTGTCGATGGAACATTAAAAACTATAAACAATTAATCTGTGGTTCGATAATTTCGCGTGAGGCTTGCAAGGACGAGGCGTGGGACTCTTAGGATCTCTACCGCACTACGCCCTCATTAAAACAATGTCATTTACTTAAATAACACAAAAACACCGTGAGAATAATCATAAGAAAATCTGCGTGTCTCGATGTACAGACTTATATCCAAGTTCATTTACTGATCGGGTCTCTAAGGAATTTTTTCTGACAACTTTTTTAATATATTTTTGTTATTGTATTTTCTGATTTTTATTATTTCTGATAGTTATGTTTCTTCACAGAATCCTATCAGAGTTTTGAAACTGGTAGTGTTTGTTCTCACCGGTCATTAGCTCTGCTCGCAGGCGTTACAATAAACAAACAGACGTCGTATGCCGATCACGCGCGGAGCCGCCGACGCGCCGTCGCCGGGTAGCCAGCGTGTGGGGGGCCTTACATTGAAACCTTTGAAAAGAACTCTGGAAGATTATGAATGCCTGGTACATATGTCACTTTTACTTGTTAGGATCTTGATTGATATATTATAAATAAAAGCACTTTTGAATTTCTAGACAATATATATGGTTGCGGTTCAGTCAAGGCTCAATATATATAGTACCTACTTCCAAAGACAATTTAATTTCGGCAAGAATCCTTGTAAGTCTGATATCATTCAAATATTGCTAATATCCTCAATTTTTTTTATCCTTGACTATATGATACTGAGTAGAGTAATTAAATAATATTTAAACACATTAATTTGTTTTTTATTTCCGATTTCAAATGATACATAATTATTATCTTGCATATTCAATGTTAAATAATTTTTTTTATATTCTAAAGAAAGAAACGTTATATGTAAACTTTTAAATATGTAAGGTATTTGGCGATAGCTTACTAATCAATTACAATGAAAGAGAGTGACAGTCATTATAAAAAGAAGATAAAGGCGGTAAAACCTGAAACATCTCCGATTTGAAGAATCCGCCGGGTGTGAAGCTAAAACGATTCAAAAGTATATTAATATTCACTTCATCTTACCCGAAGGAAGTTAAATGGTGTACATTTGTATTCATTATCCCTGTGCTACGTGAGACAAGTCTCCACGTTATGTATAACCATATATCTATTTCCTTATTACGACTTCACACTTTATATACTTATTTGTAATATTAAAAAAGAAAACCAAATACAGTGTGCAATAATATATTTTAATTATATAATATTTTAAACAGATACTTGTCTCAAGTGACATACAGAGTCGTGTCGTCTGTGAGTGGACACGAGCACAGCAGTTTTGTCTGTCCAACGCATTGTTAAGTAGCATTAGTTCACGTTAGACACGCGGCTGTACGTGGACCATTGTGGAGGAGGTCACTTACATCTATGAAACAAAGGAGTTCAAATAAGTATACTATGACAAAAATACGTCTGTTATCATCATTGTGGTATAAAACTACCGCTCACTTGATAGGAATGTGTTCCCGGCACTTTGTACACACAATACTACTTTTAACAATGTCCATAACCTTTTTTATTCTGCTTATTAATTTGTAACTTCAAAACCTTTGTTCGATTAAGGTACTTAAGAATTTTCTCTACTGTTTTTAATAATTCTTCATCTTTTTACATTAGTAACATGGACCATGCTCTTCATTCTTTCTACAGTGCTATAATTACATTTTCAATTTATTTATTAGTGATTAATTATATAATTACCCCCTAGAAGATTTAGTAATATCGTAGATTTTAATATTTTTTATAAAAACGACTGTTATCGTTCATCGATACTTAATCGGTGCATATTAAGTGCCAAAAGAATTATTAGTTTTGATTTCATAATTCATATATTATATTTATTATATTTATTTTGTACAGCAAAACTTTACAATAAATTTTGCCGACTATAGTACCTTTCCAAGTTAATCACTATATAACAGGAAACAGAGAGGAACAAAATTTTTGACTTATAACATCAAATAGAATATTGCAAATCTAAGATCATCTCAAATGATTAATAATCATCAATCAACCTCGTATATATTGAGCACACAACAAACAGCAGTTACATTACATAATATAAAAATACTTAATCCTCAGCGAACTAAATGACTATACTTAATCAATGGTAGATCTGAGCATTAAATCCCCCACAGTCGATACGTATCGAATTGAAATGACGTCTCATTCGTCCGATTTATTACACTTGTACACTATATTTCTTTTTATCAACCACAGATTACAAAACTTTTATATTAACCCAAAAAATCAACGGTATATTTAGTGGAATATCTTGACAGACTGTGGCAAAGATTTGGAGAAGAGGCAAGGGCGGTGACGCAACATTTTGCATGCCGGCTATAAATCATTGTATCCGACAAGTGAACAAAGCAGCGTAACGCGCCGTGTCTATGTGGATTTTTAACGATTTTCGTTTATAATCATTTTTCATCTGACTTTGAGCAGAAATTTTACGCTGATCATGAGCACTTTGTGATAGCCAAGAGTTGGTACGCTCCGTCATGTTTAAATCTTAATGGTTACATTAATATTGTTAGAGTTGTTGCCTACGAGAATTGATTTTTTAATGTACAAATTGATAATTAAATAAAACAATTTAAATAGCTTGTTAAAAAACATTTAATAATATCATCATTCCCAATAAAATATATAAAATAATCAGGTCGAGGTTTTTGATTGGAAGGTTTATTTAATATATCGTTAAGAAATATATGAAAATAATAATTATATATATTCTATCGTTATTCGATTGTTTGTAAGTGATATAACAAAAGTTATGTTAGGTTGAAGCAAGTCTGTCATAGCGTGACGGTGGTGAACCTTGGCCAGCAATTTGCGAATTCGCGTGATCTGCGCAGGCGCAACCAAGGTTTTATGCCTATTGGTATATTATGTAATATTGATTAAATCATTTTAAGTGTATTATCGGTAGTTATTTTGATTTTACCTCGAATTCGTACCTATACTAAAGGTGTAAATAAACATTAATTATTATTTGATATAAATTAAATTATTTTTTCAACCAATTTCAATTCATTCATAGCATTCTGATTGTAAAGGTGCATTCAAAAAACTAGTTTCCATTGACCGCTGCACATAAATGTTATTATTATTTGTAAGGAAGCGTGGCAATCTATTGTAATCGCCGGTGTATTTACCCCTTCAATTATTACAAGTACAGTCGGCAACATATTCAATTTTTATATTTTTATGTAATAAAAAAATGCCTAAAGCCATAATTAAATATGTGTTTCTTAATATATAAAAAGAAAAAGATATAATAGGGGAAAAAATATTGTTATTCGTGAATAGAAAACACATTTGAGAAATCCAATGAATGGTATACCATTTCACTGTATTTTCTATTTAAAAGCATTTCGAAGTCAATAGATAAATTATTCAAAAATTCACTTGCAGAGTGTGGGAATTTATTTAAATTAGTGTACTTGCGGCAAACCTGTTCCTAGCCAGAGATGGGGTGGGAGCCACCCTTGGTCAGCCTCCAAACTGAGCACCCGGCCTAATGTATGCAACACTTTTATTATTAACCAAACCTAATTTTTTACACCAAAAACATTTAATTGGAGCACAAGATTTACCTTAATTTTATCACAAGTTTTATTACTTTCATTACATTTTACATTAAATAATTTGTGAATTTATTTAATACATAATTTATAGATCTTATATAGATGTATCCATAATAATTTGCAAACAAGAAGCTTAACACCTCAATAATCCTGTTAGGGTCCATTGTTCGAGAATGCAGAGGTATTTCTGATCCTGTGGCCCAAACTCGGCACAATGCTGGACCTTAAGCATACCTCACCCTTGTAGACTAGCCCTGACCATTGTTGGGAAATAAGGTTTGTTAAATACACTTAAACAATGCGTAGTTTATATTTGTAGTAGTAGTTTATATTGTTTGTTATTTAATTCATCCGATATAAAGCCTAGAATTGAAGAAAACTTTAAGAGACAAATATAATAATAAATATAGTATGCTACATATTAAATATTCTGTTACAACCACACTTATGCAAAATTCGTCCTTGAGCCGCGCGACATATTAGCACCAGCTAATTAATTCTAATATATTCGAAGTGGGTTCACCAAATTGAACTGACTATTCAAATTATTTTTTACAGAACCGTACGAGCGGAAATGAAACTAAGCTTTATAAAGGGATGTAAGGTCGCGGTCATAACGGTCGTAATTCTCAAAAACGGTTACTAGTTTATAAATAGTAAGGACGTCTTATATCAGCAGTTTCATTCAATTTTTAAGTACTATTTCTTTTAATAAATAATAAAATAATATTTAACACAATATTTAAAGATATTGTATAAACACAATGAGGTACACCTCAAAATGTAATTAGTAAGATCTTTGTTTGTAAAAGTTTCCTAACAATGTAAATTATCCCCGTAGCACAGACGTGCGCCTGCGCAGGCAGGTGTAGAAGGCTTTCGTTTATATCCCCTTTAATAGCATTTTATTTGTTAGTTGTTACAATATAATTTAATGTAATTGCGAAGTCTAATATACGGTTTTTAATTAATTAACTTCCCCTTATTAAAGACTACTGTTCGTAGCGTTTTTAATACCTACATATTATAAATCATATACATTGCATCGTAACTTAAAACCTTTAAAAACTTTATATCTCCTAGATATTATTTTACTACTACTTAGACCTCTTTAAACATAGATTATTATTGAAACTTATTAATCACCATTCAAAATATTACAACATCTTTGAGCAAATAATAAAATTTATTATTACCATATTACAATATAAATTTCGTTTTCAATAAACCAATTAACTTACACACTTAACAACCACTCAATCTGTCAACATCCCATTATCATAATCTGACCTATTTACCGTCAATCACAATTATTTAAAGTCGGTCATCTTTTTTTACACCCACGAGCTGCGCCGGCGCATTGAAATGCAAATCCTCCTCGCACTAAACACTCTCAAATGCACTTAACACATGCAAATCGTTTATTGATAAACAAATAATGGTATTATAATTTTATTACATATTGTAATATTGACCGCTGTTTTTATAGATGGCGCTACTGACACTCGAGATTTGAATTTATAATTCAAGTTTTTATTGAGGATACGTCGACGGTGACATTTTAAACATAGCAAATGTTTATTCAATAGTGGAGTGTTTGCTGTTTGTGATATATTTATCCGTTTTGCATTATGTTAATAATACAAACATCCAATGTATATTTATTTTTATTTATTTGACCCATATAGACACGCCTTTATAATTTCAAAAACAATATACACACATTTGCATCATTCATAATACGTAACCTTGATTTTACTTTTGATATTAAAGAATAGCTGCATATTGTTTATTTCAGAGTACAATTTATAATTAAAATCCAAATAAATTAATAAGTGATGCAAGAAATAATTTGATTGACACTATTCATACCCTGACTGACATTAGCAATAAAGAACTTCGTATTCAATCAAATACGAATTTATTTTTAAGATAGCTTTGCTAAAGTTACTTTGTTTGTTTGTTTGTTTGTTTGCAATAATCTCTCAAAATTATCAATCGGAAATAAAAATTAATTATGCATTTGGCAGTCCAAATTATAGGCCATACTAACTATATAGTAAAATTTCAATCAGTAGTTCTAAAGCAGCGGAATGAAGTCGCGAGCAACGTTTATTAAAAAGTGTGATTACTATGTGTGTGTGTGTGTGTGTGTGTGTGTGTGTGTGTGTGTGTGTGTGTGTGCTTTCAAGTTTCTTAGTTTGTTTTAACCTAACAGATAAATATAATTTTGTTGTAAAAACTCATCAGATTGTTCAAAACATGTTCTATATAATCAGCATTTCATTTAATATTATTGTGGTTACAAATTCGTAGATTGATATTTAGTTTAAGTCCCTTAAAGAATAGCTCATCAGCGTTTACAATTGACGGATTTCCACACAAATTCGTAGGGAAGTAATCTAATTACGACTAACTTGATTTGTGTGTTCGGAGGGACTTGTGGTTTTTTTACCGCTTTGTTTAGCGACTGTTTAAATTTTGCGCCACGAAATAAATGTATTTCAAAGATAATATTAGATATATACGTTCATAATAAATATATATAAAATATGCACAAATCTAGTCTATTTATTTAACGTGTTGTAATAAATTATTACTAAATTTGGCAATTAGTCACTTATCTCACGATCTAGATATCGGAATTCTGAGCTAGAAATAGATTTGCCTAGCGACAACTAACCCATTTTAGTATTTCCCATTGCGATATCAGATATCAAGATACTTATGCATATGTATCGAATTTGCTGCTTCATAATGTCATGTTTATTTTCTTATTTATAGTGTGAGATATATTATCTGCATTTCATATTATATGTGAGGTACATTGTTGTATCTTATATAATCTGCACCATTTCTCAGTACTCGTAACGTGTTGTGAGGGAACTTGTTAATTGATTCGATTATGAAACCCCACACTTCTGTTTCACTGGACTAAAGAAACAAATTGAATTCTTTTTCTTTATTTACGTTCATTAATTATAAACGCATGTTCACACAACCGAATAAATAAAAATGATAAATCTGATATTTGATAATTCACAAGTAAAATTATGGAGGACAAATTAAAATTACAAGCGAGCAACTAATAAGTAACATTTACAAGTTTACAAGTAACAAAACTGTCTGCACTAAACGCAGATTTAATATTAATACTTTCCTAACACGCACACGCACTGGTCTATAAGGATAATTTATGTAAAATAATAAATACTTTTACTTCATACATCCGTGCCTTAAAAAAAAATAATAATCACATTCTTCAAAAGCAGTTTTATTGTTTCCATGTTAGCATTTTATAAAAATATTATTTCGTACCTTCTAACATATAAGGGGGGAGAAGATCTCGGGGATGGATGTTATTACCTCCTCCTCTCCCTCTGAATCAGGGTACCATTGATTTACACCAAAATAATTACTTTTTATTTTTAATAATAAATAAAAATAAATGGAAATTGATTGAATTCCATTTTAGTACATATTACCATTTATTTTAGACTATAGAATAAAAAGAATTAATTTTCTGGAAAATATTAAAATGACGTAAAAATATTCTTCCTGTACAAAAAACTTACCCCCCTAGACGACGGCCTGTCTCCTCGCTTTAGTTAGATAATGTATCTTGTGTAATTAATATTATTGAAATAACGACTAAAATAAAAAAAACAATCAGAGAACCACGCTTTCCACTAATGAAATTACTTGAAATAACATTTCTTTAGGAACGATTCTTCCAGACAATAACACTCCTGTTAAATTAATCAATTACGCATGACTACATCACTCGTGTATAGCAATTAATGAGATACAGTGTAACTACTAGCGGGTGCGGTTTTATTTTTGGATGTTCGTATTGCAAAATACATCCCCAAAGTTATAAATGGTGATCAAATTTGGATACATCAAGTATACTTACAAATAAAATCTAAACTTTAAAAAAATATATTCCAAAGAGTAGATTACGTAGCAGTAGTCCAACGTCAAATGGATGGATGATCCTAATGTATCGCTAGTGCTTTTAACAATTAATATTAAGTGATCGATCAGATGCCAACACTGTTCGAGATGACCGACTCGAACTGTTTATTAATGTTGTTACTGATACACAGACAGATAACATCAAATAAACTTACCAGGGAACTGGTGGACCTCATCTACTGAATGCTTTTTCTTCATAAACCCTCATTTTAGGAAGCTTCTAAATCCCTAGTTTTATGACGTTTTCGTTCGCTAAAATGTGAAGCGTCTCGGACTTCGTCTAGACAAGATAGTTATTCTAAATATATTAAGACCAATATATAGTTTATTTTTAATGAAATGTAACCGACAAATAGAATTAGCTTTAGTTATAAATGTCGTAGTTTCGATACGTCACCGCTGTCAATGACATCCTCGCCTTTAATATGAGTTTTATTAAACTTCGCCACTACAATTTCGGTTTTGTAAAACTACCCACACAGTTGCGGACTTTGTAGCTTAGATGTGTGAACCAAAGTAACACAAAAGACGATATGTTCAAATTTTTGTACACGTAAAAGCTTCTCTCGGGCAAGGCGTTAAGGTTTATTTTTTGTTTGTTTGTTATTTATATGTAGCACTAGATCATGCGGCAACATTTTGGAGTGCGGTAACATCTGCCTTTATTTACGTTTTGGCTCCAAACTGCGGTACAATAGGCGCGCCGAATCGGACAGAGTTTACAATGGAAGGTTGTCCCGTTGTCCTGGCCGGGGACGGGGCGGCGGCGCCCTTTTATGAACAAAATACTAAATGACCTTTAGCTTTTAGCTTTGTTGCAAAGAATCGTTGCGATTCAGAAATCGCGCATTCCAAGCTCCGTTTTACGATCGTCCAAGGATGACCACTGTATGTTCCACACTTTGCCTTTTAGATTAGATGGAAATCCAACATTACTCGGTTAGAACATATTGCACTATAATAAAAAAATACTTTTTACAAATTTATTATACTTGTATTTTAGCTTAATTTATTGTAATGAAATGTTAGTCGTATTGAAGAAAATAATAATCAGTATAAATAGTTTTATTGGAATATGTATTAACGTACCCAAAACATTTGTTGGAAATGTCAATGTTATGGCCTATAATCGACGTTGAAGATACATACTCTAGTAAAATAAAAATTGAATTATATTTTAAGGTCCAGAATCCCAATTTTCCACATACATTATTTTGCTCTTACCTGTAGATGATAATAAAAATATTTATAACAGACGGGTCACGATAAATGTCAACTCAAACATATCTTATTAGTCAATGGTGACATATTTGTCTATCCATTCAACCATAATACAGCACAAATCAAAGTACCCCACACGAGATATAATAGAACAATTAAAATGCGCGCTCATCCAAACTGATGTTACACTCTACGAGTCAAAATGTGGAATTCGCGACATATGGCTAAGGCGGACCCTCGACAAATTAGTGTTTAAGAGATTGCCATCAATACGAATACAAACTGTCCAATCCATTACGAACAAATGGTGTTATTTAGTGCCATAACCGCAATGGTAAAGGTACCGTGTATTGAGGGTTCCAATTATGAAGTTTAATGAATCTTTTGGTACATTAAATAATATAGCAGTTAACAGAAATTCAAAATATTAATATGTAATTTTATTAATAATTGTCCTAACAATTTTCAAAATTTGTCTTTTGTACCCATTTTCCATTACAAAATATCCAATGAATGCATTCTTCATGCTGACTTACGAGCGGCGTGCACTAATCGAAGATCATTATCGGCGTCAATTCAATCAGGCACAAGATTAAAACCGTTTAGTGTGGTGCTACTTTAAACGTCTCGGACGCCAATTTGTGAGCACCTTAATAATTTTTATTATAGCTTCTGTACTTTCGATAATGTTAATTAGCTTTCGAATGCTTATAATTATTTTGATTGTTCTTGAACTTCAACAATTCAGGAATAAGCATATCTTCATTATAATAAAGATAATATTGTTTTAATATTCAGTCCTATTATACTTTATTATTACTTTATATCTTTCTTAGTATATAAGACATCAAATCTATAACGTCTAGAGGGCATTGTCATGTTAAAACGCAAATTATTGAAATGTTATGAGATAAATCCGATAAAATATAAAAAGAATAATAAATCACTACATTGAAATATTTTTTGAAAGTGATGTCAAATAAATAATATGCCATCATAACAAATATGACAATGACTGCCACAAAAAGATTGGCCGATTTGTAGTAAACTAAATAGAATATAATGGAACTAAACGAATGTATTTGAGGAGACGATTTACTTTTTTATCTCTGAACTGAGAAAGAGCACAATCAGTACTATGTATTGTGAAGAGACGATAAGGACCAACAATTGCGACGAACCCTTTCACAGCCCCCGCCTCCTCCAGCGCCTTGAATTAACATAATTTGATATCGCCGGCAGATGCGTCGCGACTTTTACTTTTCGTCTTCAACTTTCACCTTAAGAATAGTGATTTACATTATTTAGGATGCGCGGAACACGTGTCTAGTGTCGGCGACGAATCGATCTTCCTGCGCGATTGTGTTGCACAATGCGCGACAAAAACTGCGTGGGCGCAGCGGCATTGTGGGACGCTAAATGCTGCGAGGACCCTTTGTCCATTGTCTGCGCGCGAGGGTGGCACTATGACACATTTATTTCAACCCAGTTTTTTAAAGCCATTGTATTAAAAATTAGATATCGACGAGTTCACGAAACGTGATACTATCTTTGCTCTTTGAATCGCGTTCTCTTTCAATAGTTCCTTTATTTGAATAGTAATAACATAGCTCAAAACATATTTTCTCAACGAGAGTATTTGTTGTTTGGTAAACAGGTTAGCTTTCATTTTCTTCTAAAATAATAATACGTTAGACGAGAAGGGTGTGATTTGATCGGATAATTGATCAAAAAATTGACCGTTAGACGTAGCCGACGTCCGAGCTATCAGCTGATTGTAAAAATTCCTTTCATCTCCGCGTGATGAATGACGCTCGCGGAGGGATTTGAAAGGGTGGTCAATACGATTACAAAACACGTCTTACGGCGTCGTTTTATAGCGTTTGTGACCGTTTTATCGATGCTCGAGAGAAGCAGCATCCGGTTCTGAGCATTAATCTCGACAATGCGCCTCTATGAGATCGGCCGTTTGGACGCAAACTAGTTTGGGTAACGTTTCCCTAGTGTCCACAATAACTAACGCTGAGATGGTGCATAGTAATCGAATTTATTATAATCATGTTTATTGAACGGACTCTTTTTACATGTATGACAAGATTATTTTCCCATAGATCTCGACATCTGCTACAATCTATTCAAGTTCAAAAATATAGTATTAATACTACAAAATTATGGAAAAAAATTATCAAAATTGTAACTACAATATCACGTAAATGAATAAAAGTTTCCGTAAGGTAAGGTTTTGTACATTTTATGGAATTGTACTGAAGAACTTACAAGTACAATTAACATCATTGTTGATGGTAATTTTTTTATTAAAAATACGGATGCATATGCACCAATGACATTTTCCCATGTAAATCAAATGAAAAATTGTGTTCCTAGACATTCGACCATAATCTGTGATTAACGACACTTTCTAGAGTTTAAAACACCTTATCTTATCAATTTTACTCGACCCAGCGCATCTCGCGACGAACTGTGGATATATTTTTGGTAAAGCATTCGAATGTAAACTAGGAGCTGCCATAAACCAAATAATTTACATAAAACCACTAACGGATCTCACGAGAACCAGTCCCAAGCATATTAATGCCTGTGATCTATTAGAAAATCGCCAAGACACGAAACGGATAGCCGTGGTCCGCTTTGTAACATATCTTTTTATGATAATTTCTTTTTCTATCAAATCGTCTGCTAGTAAAAACACAGTTGACAACACGGCAAATGCTCGACTCATTTGCATAAAATATTGGGGAATAAAATTTACATCTGCTTTTAAGTCTCGTGTTTATTTTTTTAAGATGTTACGTAACGTCTTCAATCGGTACTTTTAATTGATTTAATTAATGGCACTTAAGTGGCTATCACTATAACACTTATTAGTGCCAGTAATATTTTTAATTAAATTTTCTTAGACGTCCGCTCCTATTTTCAAAAAATTGCGTAAGTAGACTATCCAGTTACTATTGTACTATTGTAGAGGGCACGCACTCTATTATCTACAAGAGCATGTATTCCCAGGATTCCGTTAGAGCGTTCTCAGGGTGGCTGCCGCATCCCTTTCGCTCGAGTCAAGTGATGATCCAAGACAATGCGACCCAGCTGCCGGCCGTCGCGACCAGGTGAGAGAATACCATATCAGCTACACAAAAATACACTTTATGTGCATAGATCTAGTATAATATTTTTGAGAGACAAGATAGAAAAATAAATAAATAAATATAAAAACATTGAACTACTAGAAACCGATCTTAAACTTCTTCGTTTTAAGATACGTTTTACACTAAGTGATTATTCTAGTAAATTATTGCAATAGCTAACAAAGGGCTCGGTGATCTGAAACTGGATTAAAATATAATTTGGTACATCAATTTCATTTACAACGTTGTGGCTTAGCAAGACGTCATTTGGTATATTTCACTATGGTATTGGAATGTAAAAAAAATATTAGATGAAACGTGTTGAAATCAATCTTAATTTTTTTTTGGTTAGATATTTCTACAAACTATTTGTTTGGCAACAATTGCAAAAATGATAATTTATGCAAAGGGGAAGAGTAAGCAAAAAGTTTAAATAAAGATTATACACCTGAGCGGCGCATGCGCCAGATTGTTTGCAATAGAACCAGGAGCAGGTATCCGCTCACTGTCACTCTTACGAATTAATTATACAAGCATTGCAAGCACTCGGAGCACGCGTTCTCACACAAAAGGGACAACTTGAACTTTTTCTCTTCTTGCTATTAACAGTCATCGAAAAATTTGGTAATTACAACTTACACGAATTTAACGATTATTATATATTTCTTATTAGGCTTATTTATTTACTCATATTTATATAATTTATTATTGTCTCTAGCAGTTTCTTCTTTGATAAATATTTTTTATAATTTTAAGTATAATATGTTTTTTTAAAGTAAAACTCAATTATAAAGCATGACATTTTTTATCGATATTTAATAACAATTTACGTTCACCGATCCATAAACACGCTTCCCTGTTTTGCAACTGAATGCCAGCACCAGGTCTTCGCCTCAATATTATGCACCTGAATAGTAATTATGCTTTCATAAAGGGACAGCGACAATAGCTTCAACAATTTCGCCACCGTAGGGCGTTTGTCAAAGTGCTAATTAGACGATTTTCTCACCTTACATAAAAATTGTTTTTGCTGACTTGTGTTTTTTTTTTGTTATATAACTAAAGGGAGTTTTTATACATTTTTAGTTTTTTTATAGTTTTTTTTTTGTAGATCATAAGGAATTGTTATTTCTATATTTTTTTTTCATATTTATTCTATTGTAAACTTTAACAATAATGTTACTTTAATGTAACGTTTACAACTTTTTTTTATTTTAGTGTAATTATGTTTAAATTTTAGTTTCATAACATGGAATACTTGTACAAAATGTAATAGATAACTTAATTGTACCTTAGTTAAATCATGTTAAGGAAATCAATTTGCTCATAATTTTCAATCCTCTTGCTTATTCAACAAAGAAAATTCACATTCTGGAAATAATAGGTACGTTTCGCATTTATGCTGTGTCAATAGTAACAATGGTTTGTGACGTATACTTCACCTTTGCCCCCGACCCTAACGCACTACGGTGCTGTATCCACAAAACAACCACATTACAAGCATTGTCTTTTATATGTTTTAAATTTGAAATGTGAAATTTAAGAATATCAAAATAAGTTGTTATAAAATAAAACACATGTATGGTAATCCAAGATATGATGAAGTTACCAGCTTTACCCAGAATTGTTAATCGTTTTATATCAAAGGCATTTTTTACAGATTGGATTTAAATGTGCTCCCGTTGGTTTTTACATCTATTCATATAAGTTTGTCCCCAAGCAGTGACATGTTGACAATAGCGGCGGAGGAGGGAAAATAAACCGAACAAAATCAAAACCGGATTTCCAAAATCCCGTTCGGTCGCATTCGAAAGAAGCTCTGTTTTCGATTTCTATTCGATTGTTTGTTTTTTCGATCCATTGTTAGGACTGTCGGGACATCGACGTGCGTACCATTTTTGCAAAGTCTATTCCATTGTATTCGGACGAGTGACACTTGATGGACGAGACATCGCAGTCTGCCCCCGGCACCCCGATGCTGTGAGGTCAAATATTCTAAGAGACAAGGCACTAAACAAGCCCACAAAATAATAAAAAAATATCTCGCATTTAATTTAGCCTCCAAGGTTACAGTACCCGAGGCTACGCAACGGGATTCCTGTTATCATATTGGATCCCGTCGTCTAAATTAGTTTTTGTGCGTCGTAAAAGGAACGAGACGTACCGGTCAACCATTGCTCGGAGCAACACTCGACCCGAGTTTCGGGACTTTGTACCCTGTTTATTACCTGAAACTAAACTTCGATATTTTTGATTAACACAAATCACATCAACAGACTACTATCATACTAGAATAAATTCCATAAAGAATACTTATTATATGTTAGCCTAAAACTTTGCATCTATTTTGTTTTCTATAATAGTAAGTCATGGTCATTTGAAATGACGAATTCCTTGATATTAATAAGAGATTATAAATCTGCAAAAACCGTTCGCTTCTGCTCTTCTGGCGTGCCAATTATGCACCGCGCACGCGCCTACAAAAAAAACATCACCAGCCCATCACAACCATTTTTTAAAGACCCGAACTTAAATAATAATGCAGTAACACGCGAGAGTATTCGTAAAATGCTATTCGCGAATTTCGTTTCCAAATTCCTCCAGTCTCGCTTTCGGTATCATTTTTTGCCACCACTATTGTCTGTTTAACTTGGATTTGTGTTTGTGTATTCTTATGCCCTTAAGCGTTTTGTTTTCCCTTTCGGTCGTTTTGATCGGGCTCATATAATAAAGGTGGATTTTAATTTGAACGTTCAACCTCCTCACAGAGCTTTGCGTTTAGCTCCAGTCACCGTAAAGGAATGCGAAATCAGCTGTCTACATTTACTCGAACTGCTGAAGGGACTTTTAATAATGACAGAACACAACTATAATGAAATAGCCCGTTTTTGTGGCGACCACGATTAGCCCTCCCGGCGATTTGAGGTCGCAGACCCCTATCATTACTAAAACGATCCTAATAATATAATGATCCTGTCACAGTCTTCCAAAGAAAAAGTTCCTAAAGGACAATTTTCGTCAGAGTTAATAAGCAATGAAATTTAGCAGACGTTTAAAGAATTATTTCAATGATGTATAATGATTTTATCATACCTTTATTATAGAAGTTTAATTTTGTTTTGTGTTTCGGGTTTCGTTCACAAAAAAAAATTTAAATGATTTTAACAATTTACCTGAATTATATGGCCACGTCAACTTTGTCTAGCGCTTAGTTATAATAAATAGAAAAAACAATTATCAAACAGGATATATATTAATTAACTGTAATCTTTAAATTACCTTAAGATATAATATAATATAATGAAAGCACTCCCAACTAATTTTTATAATAATAAAGTCTTATATTTAGTAGCAATATAATGATTTTGTGTCAATTCTTTTAACTGATGTTACTGTACTGTGTATAACCATATAATTGTTAATAATGTACGAATTTCTAAAATCAATACTGATGTTATTGACTTTAGTAATGCATTAAACACCAAAGAACCAAAAAGTTTATATCGAAGGTACGACAAAACCTTTCTAATTAATTATTATTTATATTTATGCCAGAAAAATAAGATTTACCTCTAAAATTGTTTATGTAGGTACTGGTAAGTGCGGACAGCGGCTCGACTGCCTCCAAATAGCACATATATATCGTTCATTACGGCTCGCGAGGTGAGAGATGTTGGCGCTGTAGACGCCGCGGGGGGCTGGGTTCAGGGCTGGCCAGACAACCAGTGTTAGGTTAAGAACCAAGTATTTAAGACTATTGTTGAAGGTATGGCTATTCTATTTAACTATTCTGCTTACAAGATCATTCTAAGGTTATTTATTCGAAAAATTGAATGAATGTACCTCAATCACAGTATAATGGAGTGATCTAAAACTAAGCGTCATTGAAGTTTTTACTCTGTTGCTATCCAAAATAGAAATTGCTATAAGAGTATTCAATAAAAATAAGATATATCAACCCTAGTAATTAATAGTCTCACGGTTCATTGACACTATTAATATCAAATAGACATCCCTATCGGCTAGTAAGACACCGGGGGTCCAGTGCGCACGTCGTACGCGTTGATTTGTGCGCGGACTCCCGCAGGCTGTATTTGTACATGAGCGCGCCCACGCCGCGACATCCCCAACTCAAGCTTGTCAATCTTGCAACCTAAATATCAAAATTTGCCTTATATTTTTTATAATATATCTATACTGAACCTATTCAGAGCCGAAGTTTAGTCACGCAATGGTTTGTTAAATCATACAATAAATGCACAGAACTCTATTTCATTATAAATATTAGTTTCAAATCTATTACGGACCATGACTATTACCAGATATAAATGATGAGAAACTTATTACGTCAAAGAAAATTTACGATGTCTATGTATTTAACTCTAAAAATTTAAAATTACTTTATACAAATATAGAATATTTTTTTATTAAATTAAAGTCCAGACGATATTTTTCGGAGCTGTTAGCAGGGATACAATTCTACTAGATAAATTTTATTTCTAGTTTTGTGGTATTTTAAAAGTACCTCAAATACTTAACGAACATTGTTACTATGAAATTTTTTAAACTTACAATACTTTATTACCTAAGCCACATTTGATTCATAAACTGTAAACAGTACCAAACATAACATATTAAATTTTTTTTAATACGAAAAAAAATGAAAGATAATAATTAATGTACAAAAGATAAAATTAAATTAAGACTATATTTCAAATTAATGAAATCGGTGAGAGTTCCGAATTTTAAAAAGACCTGCAATCCGCTGATTAGAGTCATTAATGAACGGCCAGTGAGATATGTTTATGGATGTAAAACCGAGTGAAACTAATCTCATCTTGCTTGATTTCTTGATATCTTTACGTATTTTCCAATCTAAACGAGCCGAATTAGAAGTCTAAGCCAACAAACCGGTCAACATAAAATTGGAAACCAACTGTGGTGTTGCGCAAGAGCGGACCTACCAGTTTGGCGCGGGCTCGATCGCGTGGGATCTATGGCTCTTGGAGCACCAAAACATTTTGAGCTCCTTAGGTGTACTCGAACACTTATCTTTTATTCAATTATATCATCTCATTAAAATCAATTGAGTTTTATTTGGAAATCAAAGCTACTGAATAAAGAAAAAGAACATTCTCTTAGTCAAGCCATTGTGGTTATTTAATCAGATTAACTACCAATTCCTATTTCTATAAAATGCTTTCCAAAATGATAACGACTATCGAGATTCATATATCGTGTAGCGGAACGTAATGAAATTTCGTCGATATATCAGAATACCAACATTCTATCGCCTCCTAAACTATTCGCTGGTCACTTAAATTAATCGTATGTTTTATTTCTCACATCGACGATATCTCCAAACGAATACTTGGTGATCTTCAAAATGGCTTCATAACTGTCCACTAACTCAGCGTTATTACCTGTTTTATATTTTTCACAACTTCTACATCAAGTGTTGCTTTTGGTTGTCCATTAAAATATACTATTAACCTCATAATCATTAGATACCATTAAAATTTATCTACACCACACGTCGCCTTAATGATATAGACGACATTATTTTTATTTTATAGGCTTGTTTTTGTGCAAAACCTATTACCACATTCTGTTATGTGTATGGACCTAAAATTAGGATTCACTAACTAAATACGGACTCATTTATTATTATCTTGATTAATTTCGCGTCTTAAATGATGATCACTATTTAATTTTGTTTACTTTTTTCTACATGATATATGGAAATGTTTTTTATGATTAATTTTTATTTTAAATCTATTAAAAATAATTACAACAAAAATAACTTCATAATTCATAACATTTGACAGATACGAATATCCTATACGTATTAAATATTCGCATATTTTTTTTAATTAGCTATATCTTCATTTTTCACTGTCGACATTCACATGAATATTCAAGGCATTTTTTTTTCATATTAAATACTTATATTATTGTGTAACTGTATTATTAAAAATTTGTTTGGAATTCGTGACCACAATTACGGTTAACATTAAAACTATGAAAGGGTGGCCGTTCCAATATTGATAGTGTATATTTATCATGGATTTAGGAACACCTGCTGTTACCATGGATGAGCGGTATCTGTCAAATTAATACCATCCTTACGCTGGCGTAGTTTAGACCCTAATGTCTAATGTTTTATTTGCTTTGCGGTCGTCTACGAGTCTTTTAAATATTCCCATTAAAGCTCGTGTGGACTCTGTGATTGAATTTGGAGTATCTAAGGTTCATTAACCTATTCTTTGTAGGTATAAGTTTACTTTTATTTAACAGAAGTTGTAACAACATTAAATATTAAATAAGATTTAAATATTTCAGTAACATGAAAATATTACTAGCTGAAGATATCTACTTACTATTGCTCAAGCGATTGGTGGTTAAAAATAGATGCGTGCGCCGCGACGTGTCTCGTGGGCTGCGCCTGCGCCGCTTCCACCCACAACCTTGGGGAGAGGGGGAACTCCTTGCTAAATACAGTAGCTATATTCCTTTGTAATTCATGTCAGGTTAAGTGCTAGAAAGTAAATGACTTAGGCTATTGACACTAGACTTCAGTTAGGTTTCTCGTTTGTGATGGCCTGCTCCTTTATCTGTTAGGTCTCTTGTTTGAAGCATTGACAATTTTAAATGAAAGAACATCGTGACGCCATACTTTCGACAAACGAAAACAACAAAATCATTTACTTATATCATTTTCTCAACCTGTATTTCATCGTGGGCATTGTTTTGAAGTGATTTCACCTTAAGGTCCTTTACAGGTGTTTAGGTCTAAAATTATTTTTGGCGCGTGTGTGTAAGTGCATGTAATTGGCTTCACGCACGTCGTTCCTATGTCTGAAGGATGGCAAATTACACTAATTGACACAGATCGCCTAAGGTACGAATTTTGACTGATCGCGTGCATGTTAGCAATGTTAGACATCTTCGAGATTTTATTAGTATTGTTTTATATTATTATATATTGTGTTTATCTGTATACCAAGCATCTTAGAGGTATTACATAAATTCCATGATATGAATGTTATTTATCATTCTTTAAATGATAAGCCATTTGAGTCATTATATGATAATAACTACAAAATTCGATAAATGCTGTTTACTATTATAGGTATAAAACCTCACTTCCGTCATTAAAACTTCAATACACACTTATCACATTTGCGTCGATGGAACATAAGACATTAACATAAAAAAATGTCCCCGGAAACGTCGCCTTAAAATATAATTCGAAGTCAGTTGCGTGTCCTTTTATTACAACCCGCGGGTAGCGACATCTGTGCGTAAAGCGCAATCAATATTTGTTATTGATCGCCGCAAGCGCACGCAGGACTATTTATTGGCTTTATTAATACCTCGGTGCACTGAAGCTTATCTGATAGCTATCTAAAAAAGGTTCAAATTACACCACTTTTAATTTGACTTTAGCGTTTACTGTTATTTGTATGCACAAATGAAAAGTCGTAATTTCTTTTAAAAGTTTTATTTCAATATAATTATAAGTATTATATGATAGAGTAAGTGTAAGTAGGTTCGTAATATAAATGGCTGCGTCGTTCGAAGGCTTTGTTCAGTAGATATCAGTGAGTCACGCCGTCTGTCATCTCATAGCTATTAACATGCGATATAATACTTACATCACACCCACACACCCACACATTCACTATTACCCGAGGAAACAATAAAACAACATTACAATAAACAAATATTTTAATAGTGTGCACTTATGACGATAAGTGAAGTATAAGTTGACGTTACTTTACAAATGACAAGTTTTCATCTTCAATGACGAAACTGTAATAAAATAGATCGTTTATTGAAACGATTCAAACGATCATTTATTAAAACGATAATAAATTATTGTTATCTGTTTTAAAACGTATTATATACAGTACTTTTAAATGATATCTTTTAAGTTCCAGCATCAATTAAAATATTCAATTTGTAAAATATACTGCGTACAAAAATGTATATAATGTATACTAACCCTACAATAAAGCATCGATTTCATTATATACTAGTGAAGGCTGTAATAAAATAAAGGTATATACAGAAAGGTGGACCGGAAACATAAGTCAGTGGTTACAAATACGGAGACAGGTCGCAGTGCACGCGCGACTCCGACCGTTGGATATTTATACGGTACAGTTGTCGAACGTCTGCACATGTCTATCTCATAGTAGTTAACTTAAGCTAAAGAATATAATATTATATTGGAGACAAAGGTTTTATCTTCATATCTATGTGGTTGAAATTCTTTTATATAAGTATTTTAAGTTATATTTAATTATAATTTCTTTAAACATACCCATGTTAGTAATTGTTCTCGCTTAAAGAGCATGTAATAAACAAAATTATCAAGGGAATGACACGTGTTTCTTAAATGACCGTGAAAGAAACACCTTATCGCTTTTATCAAGGACTACGACAACACTGTCGTTCTTCAATTTAATTACTTTACAATTCAATAATTACCTTTTGATAAATGTAACGCTTAAAGAAGGTTTCACATTTTAAACAAGAGACAACTTGTAGACGTCAAAATAAGAGAGGGAGGTCAGATAAATTAGTCAAATATTCATTTAGTTACCTCTTTTACGCATATATATGATTATTCATGATTTTATTACAATTTAGGTAATAAATAAGTATAGCCCGAATGCGTATATTAAGTACCAATTTATTTAATTATATATCCAAGCATAACATTACACAATTGGCTTCAGAAACAGAGTAAGGTCAGATTCTTTTGCCAAATATTAATTTTAGTATCTATTTTATACCCTCAATTTGGAGCCGTGAAGGAGAGCTTATCGTAACGATCGAGGCCTGCGGCGGCGATCACGGACGCAGTGTGCACCTGCCCTTACTTCACCCATGTATTATATCTATAAATATAACCCTTTATTCATAACCAATTATTATATGAACTGTAAGGATTGTTTCAGACTGTAACTAATCATTTTAGACTCTCTCTCTATCACCGACAGTAATAGTAAATGACATCTGTCGATGTAATTTCGGCAAATGTCAATTTGACAATCAGTTGACGATTATACGCCTCAAGATATAATTATAATTACGCGCTTGTGCCATGATTTTGATTACATATTTTACATTATAAAATGTCTGCCTTATAGTAATTATACTCACTTATAATAAAATAATAACAGGTTATTCTATTACTACCATGTATTGTGTAAAACATACATTACTATGCAATAGCTTGGTATATTTTATCAATTTAGGTTTCTAGGTTTGTTTATCCTCGAATCTGAAAAAGCCGATTGGACGGATTTTGACAAAAATTTAGTTTTTATACCTTTTTTTGAGTTAGCGTAAGGGACATTCTTTATTGACAGTTTAATTCTAAAAGTACATCGGAACTGAACTAGGCTTTTTACTACTTTATTAAATACATTATTAAAACAAAACTATTATTAAAACCGTATCTTAAACACCATATTACAAGTGTATAAAATAATTTCACTCTTAATAAAAATTTATATTCTCACAAAAGGAGTGTTTTAGCAAATTTTAATTCTTTGTAACTAATATTTGTGTATAAGTGACCTACATTTAGTAAACACCACCTAATTAAACGTACTAAAAACTAAACTAACTCCATTTGACGTTGCGTGTGAAAAAATCCTTTGGCATCACACGGTACACCATAAATCAGAAGTACCCGCGGTAGCAACTGCAAATTTACTATACCATACTTCACCACCACTAATAATTTAAATAAGCAATTTTCAACAAAGAAATTGTTAATATTTTTTTTTGCAATTTCAAAATACTTCTGTAGATTACATGTTTTCCAAATTATCAGATGAAAATATTGCATTGCTCGTACAGACATGTATTAAGAACCGTATACTTGTGGGCAGTGTTTTATAAATTTAAAATATAATAACAATTTAATTTAATTAACTTAAATAACTAAAACTTGTAATGTTCAATTAATTAAGATTCAAAAGTAAAATGCGAGACAGATATAAAACATTTTTTTTTTTATATTTGACAGATCATATTAATTGTTGTTTAATTGTTGTTGTTAAAAACTTTAGACATTACATGCTTTTTAATTATTAATATAAATTAACTATTAAAAAAGAACATGGTTTGATATCAACAATTGAAAACAAATAATATTACAACAAATCCCTCCCTATATTCAATATCAGTACTAAGTACATACAGTTTAATTAATATTACCACATAACATAACTGTACTCCTCACCTTATTTGCATTCGGCATAATTACCATTTCTTTATTAGAGCGTTTTATGCGAAGTAACTCCTATGACCTTAAAATATATAGCCTCTAATATATCAAAAGATTTACACTAACATATTCTGTATTATATTACACTGAACTTAATGAATGCCAAGTACGTAAGACTTTTTACAATTTTCGTACACTGTAACATATAGAGAAAGAAAGAGAGAGGGATAGAGAGAGAGAAAGAGACGGGTTTTTAAAAAAAAGTTACTTATATACTCACCATAGTTATATACTTACGCTGATATCGGGTGGTTGTTCCTCCCGCGCCGGGCTTCGCTTCGGAATAAAACACAGCATGTAATTAACTACGTCATTAAGACGCTAAAAACTAATTTACTTTCGCATGTAACCTGTTTCGTTTAGCAGATTTACCACTAACTTATCCTAATTAATACAGTTTTTACTTTTTAATTATTAAATTACTTTGTTATGTAAATTATTTCATACATTTTACTTGTTACATGTATGCCATATAAGAGTTATAAGGTCTTCCTTATATGTCTGAAATAATTTCACTACTATATTAAAAACAATCGAACATTTTATTTATTAATTATTAATATAAATCTATTTTAACAAAATAACTTTCATTAATTGTCTGTTAATTTGTCAAATCAGCAATCAATGATGGATAAAAAAAAATATACTTTGAAAGCATTAAGTAGGAGTCAATTAAGAACCGGTTGTCTTCCGCGTCCGTAATTAAACACGTCCAAATACCTAACACCTACACTAGATAACACACTCCATGCCATGCCTTTAATCTTCATATTATTTTCTATTCAAGGTCGTTACTAACTCACAAAAACCTTTTAAAAATTTAACCAATTTTTCCATATAATGATCTTAAATTATTTTTTCGCCAACCCTGATTTGTAATTCAATTGTTTTAATATATAATGTAGTAAGTTACCAAAACTAACGGTTGTCTTCGCTGTCTGAGAATCGAAACTAAAAACAAGTTTTAAATTTAAGCACCGAGCGTCATATCAAATAACCTCAACCATATAATGGAATGTGAATCTATCAACAACAATATAATAATTATATGTATTTACTCGTATGTATACATTTCAATATTACGCTCTTCACAGCTAAAGGGTTCTTCATCCATCTCCAACGCACGGACACTCTGTTATTAATAATATATTAAAAAGTACGGAACATTGTATTTTGTATTGGGTATTATTAAAATAGTAGGATTGTATTACATAAGTTTACAACACGTAGCAACTACACCTTGCATGGAAGGTGTAATCTGGGAGAAAAACTGTTCGACTCGCACCTGCGGCACTACTGGCCATTACACGCGGCTTTACGCCTTCTGTTATATTTAATTAAATTGTTTTAGTCCATAATCAGTTATTATAATAGTATTAAAACTTACAAACAAAAGTTAATTCATCTAAATATAATTTATAACAAAACGCCGCTTCATTATATCAAAACACAACTCCCAATAAATAATGCATAAGGGCTAAACAAAACTTGAACAATAGTCTCGAGAATCGATTTTGTCCAATTAGTATGTATCGAGTCCCGTTACTCGATACAATAAGCATAGAACCGTACAGCATAACTTGTTTATTTTGCATCAGTTAACAATATCATTATGTAAATTTCGATCGAGAGTGAATCGAGATGGACGTCTGATCGGTTAATTACTCGATTCTGTATTCGAATAATCGATTTCGTTGTGTGTATAATTAAATCGGTAGCGTTTCTTCTCGTCTTATGATTACTATATGTTTATTCAGTGTTGACGCGCGTCTGAACGCCGCCACCGCCGCCGGTTAACGTCTTCATAATTATAAAGATCGTATATTCTAATGTTTTGAATAAATGTATGAATTTCTCTGCGTCGTTCCACTATCACTTTCGTTTGTTTTCTATTTTTTGTATCTCCATTTTTATTAAATTTATTTCTTTTTGATTAGATTTTTTTGCTTTTATATTCAATAATAAAAGTGTTGTTTTTAATTTTTCATATTCAATTTAAATTGAATTAAGCTTAATATATTATATATTTTCTTATTTCTCTTAGCTACAACATTTTAAACTTTAAATATTTGTCTGTGATTTTAATATCTTAATTTTAACATAAACTGTCTGTGGTTTTAATATCTTAATTTTAACATAAACTTCTCTTAATTATAAAAATATTCAGATAACGTTTATACTCAACTGACTGACTGACTGACTGAGAACAATTAAATTGACATCGCTTTTGATATTAACAAAATTCTTTATCGAATTCCTCTTAATAGTTATGGATAGTATTTTAAATAATTAATACATTTTACAGTCATATAGATGTTCTAAAGTGGATTTATAATATCCCACTCACTTTAATGTACCTACATTTTGAAAACCGCGTGATGTTCATAACACTATATTCTAGGTTCTAATAAATATGTACGTAAATGTCATTAATATACAATTATATATATATATATATATATATATATAAATTCCACACTATAATATAAAAATACAATTAAAGGCAGGTAAAATTAAATTGTAATTGAACTTAAGGAATATAATTTCTATATATATATATATATATATATATATATATGTGGAACATTAAATTTGTCCAAGCGTATCGTACATAAGGGGTCAGGGAGGTACCATCAGTAATACCTTAATAGCATCGTCTAGACCAGACTAAATTGCAGGAAGCGAAGCCATCGTCTATCAATCATAATATGTAGACCCAATTTGAAGACAGGATGCATAGGAATCAAATATTTATAAGTCTATAACCAATAAAGGAACTCATTGAATGTGATTCAATTTAAAGGATATTTGCAAAGTATTATATACAATATTTTTAAATATATATTGCAAAATATAAGTAATATAACATTTAATTTTACATACATCACCACCAAAAGAGAGTATTGTTTTGTCAGCATGGTGACATCTAGCGGTGGAGGTGGGAAATGATTGAAATTGCACTACATAACTCGTTTTTAAATTAATTTACGGATTCCGTACCTTTTAATGGTTATATATATATATATATATATATATTTTTAATATACAAATATATCAATTAAATTGACATCCATCGCAGCGTACAACATCTATAAATTGACATTAAAAATAACGTTTAAATAAGTAACTAGAACATGTTAGAAGAAGTACCAGCATGCAACAGTGGAGACAAAGATAAAACCCATATCAATCTCTTGAAGTGAAACATCGCCCACGCAATCTGAAGCACTAATTAGTGACTTCGCTGACATCTCGTTTTTGAAACATGATCTCTTCTTTTTGTGGAGATGATTTATTTTCTTATAACAATTCCGTTTATTTATAAAAATGTACCGTTTCGGAGGCTCTATAAAAAACAATAATATTTATTACTCCCATGTGACATTTTGGAATGATCTAAGGTTAGAAGTGCTAGTTTTAAGACCATTCACACGTCTCTTTGATATATATCAATATATAATAATTGCAATGAAATTTGGTTAATCGAATTTGAATCGTGAATGAACGGACACACTGACACACTTGTAATTGGGTGTCAATTGACTTCACTTTACATTAATGATAAGAAGAGCACGAGCTCACATTTTATATGCACATAATTCAAGATTATATCTTATATTATGATAATAATGATGATTATAATCATTACATTAGAGGGATTTTGTGAATTATTTTGTCTTTAATGCTCATGCATGTACACTTTTTATTGTAATTTCATAATATCTCATAATAATATATACATAGTAACAGACACATTTACAATCAGATAATGATTCAACGGTGACGTCACTTCGCGTGTGTATTCAAGAGCAATAACTGTCACGCTGATGTATTAGCTTAGATTATATTATATACACGTTCGCTAATCACTGAAGGTATAGGGCACATTAAATATAATAAAATTATTATTTAAACATGTCTAAACTGCGGGTAATAGTGTGAGATTATAATGAATTTATTCAACATTAATTCAATTAATTTAACTGTTAACATGTTACATTTTAAAAGACATATAAAATAGTTATTACAACAAATGCTGTGAGATGTATTTATTTTTGTGATATATTTTTTAACTAAATGTTTCGGGCCAGTGTACCGTAAAGGTCTAATCAGGTAGGGTTCTATCAGCCCGTATCAAGGTATCCTTGAACCCGGGTTACCAAGTGGAACGAATACTTAAAAAGAATTAAGCTTCAAGTTGAATTACTTGGAATGTTTGTTCATATTAATGTTGAATGTATATTATTATATGTATATTAATCTCTAAGGAATGGAGACGATCAATTGCAATTACGATTGACGTAATTAGGTATTTCAATTGAACTCCATCGATGGTCAGTCAGTGCATCAATCACTTGTATATTTTAACATATTCATGGACTATAAGGTAATTATTGTATTGATAGTGTTAAATCTAGCAAAAATTTCAATCTTCCTTTGTTAATCCAGATTATTATATAAGGCTTATTTATAGCTTATTTGGATATGTAAAGTAAACAGAATAGAAGTTAGGTGTTTGTGAATGTAAGCATTTCAGGACAGTACCTATATGATGTTATTTAATTTTCCCTAATTTGCAACAAAATCTTACGATTATATAAATTTGGAATCGTATATAATCATGTATTCTCTATCTTAAACTGAGTTAAATATTAATTAAATATAAAATGAACAAATCATTATTAATATATTTATTAGATATAAAAGTTTAAGGACGCAGTGGAGATATTTAGGATCATAGTGAATTATTGTTATTATTATTATAAAATAAAGCCCGTGAAAAATACCATTGAATTTGTAACATTCAAATTGTAACATATAAATGTTATATATTTGAAGAAATGTATTGAAAATAACTTGTACTTTATCTAAATAATGTAATCATATAATTTCATGGAAACAACAATAACAAATTCTGTAAGTATGTTATAATTTCTTCACAGTATTTTTATTATAGATAGAATTAATGTTTTTTATAATAAAATATTTTTTCTGATTCAAAACCTCTACTGTGACCTCAAAAACTATTTAGGTAACACCTACAAGCTTATGAAAAAAACAACAAAGCGAACGCTAACAGCGCAGCGGGGCTCCGTGGATCATAAATTGCCCCTCGCGGGATCAAACCTGCAACCACCTGCCCTTACTGCGAAATCAAAAAACTACACTCAACATTTTTTGGTATTATTATTATTAAATTGAAATATTTTTTATTTTGGTATTCGGAATTCGATTACATATTGTATAATATATTTCAAAAAGATATAGAGGTAAAGAAGTATCTGATGTATCTCTACTATTAAATAGTTAGTTGCTGTTTAAGTACATCCTAAATTAATTATACATACAATATATGTTATGTCAAAATATTAAACGAATTAAAATAAATAACAATTAAAATGTTATAATAATTAAAAGTGATTAAATTGATTGGTATCAAAAGTTATGTTAATAATGTATGAAAAAATATTATAAATATTTCGGGCAAACAAACTTAAGTAACTAAAACACCTTATAAGAATATATTAATTAAATTTAAAATATATATATTTAAATACCAAAATTGTACCAATATATTGTTTTATTTTTGTTTGTTTATTTGTGAATATCTCAACTTGATTTAACTTTATAAAACACAACGGCCGAGTACAAATCAAACCCATTGCGATTATAACAAAGAAAATAGTTAATAATGAATCGCATTGATTTATAAAAAGCATTATTTATTGATTTTTTCCACGACCGTCGCGTCGCCGCGCCATTGGACGCAAGGAATGTCACACACGAAACATTACTTACTTTAGCTCCTAATTTTTTATGTGACAGTGAAAATTTGTACATAAATATGAAAATTATTTTCATTAAATGTTAGTTTTCTTTTATTACGGAATTTAAAAACATTATATTAATATTCCAAACGTTACCGTTGCAGCAATAAAGATTAATAATTTGTAAATAAAATACTATAATTGGTGATAAAGGTCATTTTTAAGGTCCATAAATTATTGTCAGGCTCCGCGGGTACCCGCGAGATTAATAGCAACCGAGCGATGTATACAATATTGTTTTAAAAATCAATTGAGTTCTTGTTATATTTGTTTTACATTTTAATGTTTGATTAAATGTTCTAAACTTATTAAAACAATAACATTAACATTTTTAATTCATACATTTCTAGATAATTTTGTTGATTTTACCTTATTTTGGTGATGAAAATATTTTTTTGTGAAATTTCTTTCGTGTGCATTAAAAAGAATTAAACGCGTTCCCACCTCACTAGTTATAGTAAGTTGAAAATTATTTTCCATCGTATAAGGTGTAATGTATATAGAGATATGTTCAGAAACAGTAGAAAACTGTAAGTAATAAAATAGGAAAGCTGTTTTCTGTAGTGATTTATTTAAGTGTAAATCGACTTATGTGTCTAAGGAGTTGGACGTCACATGGTTAAATCTAGATTACAGGTTGCTGTGCTGTCTCAAGTTGTCCGCTCGTAAGCTTAGCGATTTAAAAATGTTCATAAAAACAAATAAAAACAGCACGCTGTATAAGGTTGTTAAAATGGCCGCCGTTACCGGGAATGAATAATACTACCATATAAAATATTTACTCTGGTTTATTTAAATACTTAGATAATAATATAAAACATTTTAAGACTAATTATTCATTATTTACCTACTAGAGGCTTGCACTACCACTGCCATCTGTTTACCTAATATAATATACAGTTATATACATATCAACTTGTCAACTTCGTTGAGAATAACGAATTAATTACATTTACAATAGTTTGGTTCGAATCGGGCGAGCACCTCGCGATTTTCACTGTATTATGACACGGTACGGCGCGGTACAGCACCGCACGGCACGGTACAGCACGGTACAGCACGGTACAACACGGTACAACACGGTACGGACCGCGGCTTAGCACTCGCATCCTCACAACACAATGTCCAGCGAGATTGGCTCGTCAACTATAGCTATGTCTTAGTATGCCTCTAACGTACAAACATGCACCCAAAACCGGGACATTTTCAATAAAAGTCATAATCATATGTCAGTTTCTATAAAGAACCTTTTAATATATCATCATATACGTTGTAATAACATTAATTTATATATAAAAAAATACCTATTTATACAAAAAACTAAGTACCGAACTTGGCCACAATTACATATAAACGAAAAACAAAAAAATAATTGAAAACAGGAATAAAACCATTTTGGCATCGTATGTGCTTAATTTCCAATAAATTACGGGAGCTAGGGTCGAGCGGTGCGGCGGGACGGGGCCGAGACGGGACCGACACGACCGGTCGCCGTCCTCGGTCGCGTCGCACCTCCAGCACTTAAAACATAAATTGCACCTATTGACTCAATCGTATTCCCTCACTAAAGCTACGACCCGATTCGTTTCCTTCACTTCCGACATCACTAATCAATAATTTACAGTAGCAACGGTTTTAAATTTAATCCACACCACGACTCCCACTGACAGGTAGGCGTTTATGAACATCGTTAATTTATATAATATCTATAAATAAATTCGATGAAATCGTCTTTTAACATAGCGTAGCGTGCGGCGGTCCTCGCGATATCCTGTCGCACTCGTCACGTTCGCGTCTTACTTACCACCGACGGCGACGGCAAGGAGGCGTCCGTCTGAACTGTCGCGAACTGTCTTCATTTGTCACACACTACGATGTCACTGGGCCCGCGACCGAGCGCAAATAATAGAAACTGAATCTGCTTTCGCGAACTATTTACAGTGCAACGGTCGACGGCATACAGCTATGTACAGATCCCGCGGGCGGCTAGTGCGGCTCCGCGTAATAGGGCCGCGGCGGCGCCCACGGGGCGAACTGTTAGTGCGCCGCCAGGGTGTGCGCGCTCTGGAGGCCGTGCTGCGGGTGCTGCGCGTGCGGCGCATGCGGCGCGTGCTGCCCATGCTGCCCGTGCGGCGGCGACAGCGCGGGCGAGTGAGCATGCAGCGGCGGCGAGCCGTGCACGTCGTGCCCGTAATGCCCGTGTCCCATGCCGTCCAGCATCTCGCCGCCCAGGGTGTTCGGTGGAGTCATTCTCTTCTCTTTTTGCCGTCGATTGCAAAACCATACTCTAACTACCTCCTTCTCCAGCTGTAAGCTGTCCGCGAGACTCGTGATCTCTTGTGCCGATGGTTTTGGCTGTTTGTGAAAATGTTGCTCCAGTGCACCCTTCACTGACACTTCGATGGAAGTACGCTTCTTTCGTTTGCGACCCTGTGCTGCTATTTTATCGATGCTCGTCGGACTACCCGTCGTAGAGTCGGCCTCCTCTAGCCATTTTTGTAATAGCGGTTTCAATTTACACATATTTTTGAAACTGAGCTGCAGAGCCTCAAATCGGCATATCGTCGTTTGAGAGAACACATTGCCATAAAGGGTTCCTAATGCGAGACCGACGTCGGCCTGCGTGAAGCCGAGCTTAATACGGCGCTGCTTAAACTGTTTTGCAAAGGCTTCTAGGTCATCACTGGTGGGCGTATCCTCTTCTGGTTGATCGCGTTCCAGCGCGTGGTGATGATGCATAGGATGCGGTGAGGGCTGTACATCCCGCAACATGTGGTGCTGGTGCATGGGCACCGGATAAGGCGAAACGGCACCATAGTGAGCGGATACCACGGGCGCATGCCAACCGTGGCCCTGCAGGTGGCGGTGGTCGTGTGGCGCCGCCGGGGGCTTAACGTCGGGCTGGTGGACGTGCGTGTGGTGCTGGTGCATCGACCAGGGGTCGCCCGGCGGGAGCGACGCCCAAGGGTTGAGCCCAACGGGCGCGCCGGGCGACGGCGACCCGCTGGCGTGCAGGTGGTGCTGGTACTTCATATCAGCCGGCTCTGCGCTGCGCGGCGACGCAGCGTGGTACCCGCTGATGCTGCCGAGATCCAGCTCTCCCGGCATATACGTGGTCGCCGCCATGGCGCCGTACCTTAGATCCACGGTGGACGGCGTCTTGCCGGTTCGAAGGCTCTCGAGCCTTCACCTGGCGCACTCTTTCGCGAAACAAGCGCGTCGATCGCGCAACACTTAGGTAGCGGCGGGGGCCACCTCACATCACTTGATTCGAAAACGAGCGACATGCGCGTGCGTGCGCGGCGGCAGCACGGAGCGGACTGGGCTCGAGGCGGTGTCGGTCCGCCGCGCGCCGGCGCCGGAGAGGGGCGGCCCCGCCCAGCGCCGCCCGCTAATGACGCCGTAATTGCGCGCCGCCCCCCCTCCCCCTCCCGCCACCCGGCGACCCCGCTCGCGCTCCGCGCTAGTCGCTACACACTCCGAGCCGAGCCGTCGCTACTCTACATCGCTACAACGCTCTATCATTCGCACCTTATTATTTACAAACACAATCTCTCTATTTTTTTCAACGCCTGTAGAGTCGTCGGTGATGCTGAATGTCGACGGACGCGGCGCTTAAATTTAGGACTCCTTAAAGCGTCTTGCATTTTATTGATTTTATTTTATTTCAATATGAAAATACACAGGAACAAATACGTGGTTATTTGTGTTAGTATTATATAAAAATAAAATAATAATAATTTAGTTATTAGTTCAGTTTCTTCTATCTTTAATTACTATAATAGTGTGTGAATATTTAAAAAAGTGTTTTCGGTATCTATATGAATGTAAAAAAGAAATAAACTTACAAGATTACAAGATATAATGTGAAATGAAATATAAAATTAACAATTTGTTATTGTATGTATTTTATTTAAAAAAAATAATAATAATAGATTTTTTTTAAACATTCATTATATTATTTTATTACATATTTAGTTAAAAAAACATTTTATTTTTTTCATTTTTATGCAAATACCTTGACAATATCAATTAATATTTTTTCTATCGGTTCCTTTTTATACATAGCTAAATTAATTATCATTAAATAGATTTTTTCCATTAAATAATCCCAATTGCTTGTAGTAAAAATAAGGCATATTTTTATTATTTTAATACAAAAAAAATACTAACATAAATATAGTAAATTAAAATATTATTTTCAAAATAAATATTTTTAGGTGGTATAAAAAAACAGTCTGAAAAAAATATTAAAATAATGTTATTATATTTATGCTGTAAGAAAACCTATAATTATACTTTTTGTAAACAAAATACTGGTTTAATTTGATTTTTTTAATAGTTTTATGTATTATCTTTATGTAATTTGGATTTCTCGATTAATTTCATTATCATTTTTCATTCATAATTCATTAAAAATATATCATAAATAAATGTTATAACACGGTCCGTTGGTCTCTTATTTGACAGTTTATTTCTCAGAATTACTTTGAGGCACTGAAACGGTGTTACTAGCGACATCTCTTGGCGAGTAGAAACATTGATAACATGTTAAATATGTTTATTTTATTTATGGTTTTTACTTAATAAATGACAATTATTAATTTTAAAGTGAATTTTATAAAGGGTACTTCTTATCAATATGCGCGTATATAATTACGAATGCGTATTCCTTTAATTAAAAAGTCAAAATAACCTGGATACCCTAACAATGTTTTTGTAAACATTCTTAATTTGAACGAAAACTTTTTAAATTATAACCATTTAACAAGTTAATAAATAATTAATAATAATAATTTAATATTCAACCTAAAGTTAAAAAATGCATGTTACTTGAACGAAATGTGTGATTCCTGCCATCTAGCGTCGCGTAGCAAACCTACGCTCTATTCTAGTAACCATTAATATAAGTAAAGTAAGCCTTCAGTTTTTGTTTTTTAGCAAAATTGAAATATCCTTTATTGAATTATCCTTTATCCTTTGTTGTTTGGTCTTATATTTTGTTTGTTCCCATGTTTGTTATCTTATTTGACTGAATATTAGATAATTATTTCCTAACTAACCTATAGTAGGCAGTACAGAAAAAAAATGTATGCATCCTTTCTATTTAGACTGTTCCAATACATAAAAAATAACAATTATTTTAATAGAATTTAAAAACTATTTAATATGCAATTATGTTGTTTGAAACTTTTTATAGTATTAATTATTATAATAATTATGAACAAAATAGTTACACTTAAATTACTTCATAAGCTTATGTATTTGATTCTTATGAGATTTTTTATTTGAATGTCAACTTATACAGAACGGAGGGGTCTCATCGCAAGGGGATGAGAACAAACAGAAACCGAATAGATTAAACATTAAAATTATATTGAAAATGCACTTTTTAAACATGTAATAAATGTTATTTTAAATCAAACACTACCTTCTCAAATATCAAAAGAATACAAAATTTTGTAACAATATAATTTATTAATAAATTTATTTCTATTACAAACTTGAAGTAAGACAATTTCGTTTACATAAGAGATGACTTCACTTGTTAGAATAACATATATTAATATAATTATTTATCTATATGCTGAGATGTTTTTATAATGTTGCTTATACTTTTAACTTTGGATATTATACATCTAAAAAGCCTATATAATAATGATTATACATTTTGCATATATTTTAATTTTGAAGGCTATATTTTTAATGAATTCAATAAGAGTAAAATGACTATAATTATGTAAGAGAGTGTTTCAGTTCGTCGGTACTTTGCATTCAATTTTCTGCGTCCGATCGATTGGTCACGAGTGCCTCACGACACCGTACAATCAGTTACACTTACATTTATTATTAAAATATGATATTTTATTACTTTGTTTTGGGAAAATAAAAGGTTTATTAACGACTGGTATTCTCAATTATTTGTTGTTAAAAGATTTTATTTTAATTATCTATTTATATTTATTTATTTTTATTTAAGGTAGGTAAGACTAGTTAATTAAACTGTTGATATATTATTTCTATAATTTAAATGTATTTTTTTTACATTATCGTACAAAAAATACAAAAAGGTCTGGGCTTTTTGAATGTAACAGAATTTTTGGGTTATTACATGATTTTTTGTATAAATGTGTAACTTGTTGTATCAAATAAAACCTATATTATTATTACAACAATGATGTTGTTATCCGGACACCGGTATTATTTATTTGTAGTAAATTCTTTTACTGTTGCACGTTAATTAACAACGTTTCTCGTTAGTATTTTTTACAAAATTTCAAAAAAATATTCAGTTATTTGAAGAAATACATCAAATGTAAAGTGCCTACACAATAAAATGTAAAAGGAATTCTTTTTCTAAAATGTTAAAAGACTAAATGAACAAATACAGAAATATGTCATTTCTTATATACATTTATATTTTTTATTGATATTGATTTTTTATGAATACATTTCTACATATATGTTGCATCTGCTAACCATCTTTAAAAAATTTTATTATCAATGGTACGTATAAAACTAAAAAAACTGCGTTTTAAATATAGATGGAGCCAGCTGTAGGCTTTACTTATACATATTAATATGCATAAAAAATATTTATGAAATTTTAACAAAAACCGTTACACTGACTCTATAAATGCTAAAAGATAATGAATATCAAGATTTATTGATAATGTCTAGCCCAACCCAAAAATGTATACAATTAAATATAAAAATATAATGAAATAATTATTCTTTATTATTAAAGACAGTAGGTAATCTAACAGCTATAAACAACTATTACTAGCAACAAAAAAAACCATTTAAAAAATCTGAAATTTTGCCTCATCGAGCACGATAACGTTTATTTATAATTCCATGATATTTTCATTTCATCTATTACATTGATTAATAAATATATTAAAAGATATAAATAATTAAATTAAAAACATCACAAAATCCATTGGACGGGATCGTTCATATTTGCATACGAAATACGTAAAATTATATGACCTCAGAGATCTCATGGAAAAACTTAACAATTGACTTTCAAATGCGACCCGAAATGTTTTCGGTATTAATGCTTGAGCCAGACGGACAAAAACCCACGTGCAAGCACTCCTGAGCTCCGGACATTAATAAATATACATTTTTTTTAAGATTGACAATTTTGTGTCCGAAAACAGGACTAAAAATTCAATGCTAAAACGTATTTCGAACGTGAAAACAAATGTTATGTAATTTGATTTTATTTACGGTATACCATACATTACTGAGTATATTGTGGACACACTGCTAATACAATTTACTATTATGTTAAAAAAGATTACACAAATTACTCCCAGACACGAAATAACAACACAACAAATATACTTTTTGGAAATCGTATCTCCCTCTTTGGAGAACTGGACACTAACCTAGCTTTACAAGACATAAGCACTTTACCTACCTACTTTTTAATTATTTACCTAAAAGTTTTACAAAAATATCATCATGTATTAAGAATATTTTATTGAATTGAGAGATCAATTAAAAATTATATTCTGACATAACAATTCTACTTATAACGTAATAAATATATAAAAATTTACAATATTTCTGTCAAGCCATCAATACTACCATCAATACTACACTTTCAATCAACAATACATATGTAACAAGCAAGAATTTATGAATTATATTGCTCTATTATATATCAATTGACACTACTGATATTTTACATTTCAAATATTATTATAAATTATGTACATTTAATGAACTTGAAACGTGATCTGACTTTATAATAATATGTATAATGAATTACCCAATTACTATACTATCGTATTTTGCATTTTAAAGTACACATATTAAAAATCATTGAACGTAAAATAACATATGAATTATAGATATTGAAAATTGAAAGTGTATTATGGTCACGTTCTTTTTAAAACACGCCTATGATATATACGTCACATAATTAATTAATTAAATTATGTTTATCTATATTAAATTGCATTTTTAATTACTAATCATTTAAAAGAGACATAAATGTTCAAAACTTTATGTTGGTTTAAAAGCGAGCAGTCAATTTAACGATAATTTAAAAATGGATAGTAAACTTAATGTTAATTTAAAAGTGAACAGTAAACTGTAGATAAATTTAAAAGTGAACAGTAAACTTAAAATTAATTTATAAGCTTTAATGTTAACTTTATGTTAATTTAAAACTATAGGCTAATTTAAAAATGAATAGTAAACTTAATATTAATTTAAAAGTAAAGAGTTAATTGTAGGTTAATTTAAAAGTGAACAGCTAACTTTATGTTAATTCCTGGGTAAGAAGAAATAACATTATTACTGATTTGTAAACATATTGCAAGTATGGCATAAATTGAAAGTCAATTTATTAAATAGTATCTTTGATATTTTAATTCTATTAATATTATTTATGATATATTTATATGAATATATGTATATTATAATGATATACTAGGAATCTATGCATAGGAATAATAAAATAAATATTTTTTTAAATACCACAATTTTATTATAAAATTGTAAAAAGATACAGATTGTTAACATTTGAAGCTTTTCAAATTATCCGTTAGAGTAAAAAAAAATTTTGTGAAATAATTTTTAAAAATCATTAATCTGGAAAAAAAATAGTCGGCAGGGTATAAACCTGCCTGTCTTTATATATATATATATATATATATATATATATATATATATATATATATATATATATTGTATACCTACAAAAATAAAAAAACTTAACTTAACTATATTTTTATTCCAAGTCAAGTTTTATTTCAAATTTATCAATAGACATGTAACATGTTGAGTCGTTGAAGAGTTCGTGCGAGTGAATTTTCTTATTACACACGGACAGAGTCGCGGTCTACAGCTAGTATGTATAGTATAATAATTATTATTCCAATCATAGTGATTCAACTCCACACCACCAGTTGTAATGATACAATGTTTCATTAAGAAACAGCGAATTAAAATAATGATGTGCATGTCATTATCATTAGTTATCTCTCTTTGATACGGAATATATCAAATATAATTAATATTAATATGCCTTATATTTTTAGTTAAAGAATATCAAAAAGAATGTGCACTATTTGTTTCCTATTCATTTGTAATGTTTAATATTATTTTAGGTTTTTATTTGTCATTAATGTTGGAAAAATATTTCATTAATTATTTTAGTGTAAGATAATATCACTTTCATAATTCACTCTCCCGACGAAGGTTAGAAGCTGGAGCTGTATATAAAATATAGGGAGATTATATTATTCCCGGGGTTCGATCAGTAGCGAACGCAATGCCCGGCTGCAGACCACCTACCTGGACGGAGACGCGAAAAACAGCTAGTGTTAACATAATAATACATCTAACATTAGTAATATATTTTATTGCATACAATATATATATTTATCAATATTATGATCCATAAATAAAATAAACAATTAACAATTAATTTAATCTGAATATATATTTGTTTTGGAAATCTGACTAGTAATAATTAATAACTAACTAGTAATTCAAGGTAGTAGTGTAACTAGTAAAATTATATAGTAGTTAGTATAGATAACTGCTTAACCTTTTCTAATTATTAGAGAGGCCTCTGTATTTTCTTTGTGACAGTATAACTAACATATGTGTAATCTCTTGGACGTACTAAAAGTTCCGAAAATACAACTTTTTTAGTTTATATTTTTCAAATTTGTTCCTCGCATACCGTAAAAACATAACTGCTTTTTCGTTAAAATAAGATACAAGTGTAGAAATCTTGTGATGTAACATACTCGTATGATAGATAATTGGTACATCTCTATTGAGACAGGGATATATAATTTAGATTCAAATTTAATTTTAGAGATAGAACATATTTCTTAATTTTATTTTTAAAACACTATAACATATAAGTGTTTTTGTTAACAGCCTTTAATAAGAAAGCTTTCTTGTTTGTGAGACAAAGAACTTTTATAACCATTCTGTCTTTTTATCTGTAGTAGCCGTAGTAGTATCACATGTGTTGATGTAATTTGAAATGAAAAATAATTTATAAACGATTTACAGAAATATCACCCGGGATAGTTTCATGAATTACAAAATAATATATAAGAAAAAACTTGTAGATGTACCATGTTCATCAATAATATGGTGCTTATAGCTCAGTCACAGTTACGGGAATGGTAGTTCAAAGGTAGCGGGTTCGGGTTTTACTCATATTCATTTCAATATCTTAAATAAATTATTATAAATAAAATAGTAAAGATTATATTATTCGAATCTTTTTCTACAACAGAACAAATATTACTATTAGCTAATTTTACCGATGAACAACGAAACTCATTCAGAAAAGTATTTAACACAAGTTATTTATTATTTCACTTCAATCTACATCCTTGTCAATATTCCTACCGCTTTATGTATTACCATCAAAATGATTACAGCAAAACAATTAATTACCATTCGATAAAGTTAAACCGCTCTCAACATTTTGTTATACGGAATAATGTTTTATTGATCGCACGTAATAATCGAAGCCTTCATTATTATAATAATCAAAGAATCCCATTAATAAGTACACAAAACTTGTTCGACTCGATTATTTTAAAGAAACCTTACCCTCAGGCTTCCGTTTGTGAACTTTGTGCGATGTCAAATGTATTATAATGCGTTATTCAAAATTGAACTTTTTGTTAGTATGTAATAAGATTATATTTTGTGTATTAATTGTAACATGTAGATAGGTCTTTTTATTATGGTTGTGGAATGTTAAAAGAGTTTATATCATAATATAATTAGTGGGCGGGGTGGAGTGATTGTAGTAGTCGAGCTCCCGGCTCCCGGCTCCCGGCCACTTTCAATCTCGCTCCGGAACCCGAATTAAGATTGTATTTTCGTAATTAGTTGGTCGGGAAGATTATTATTAAAATATATAATACTAATTTGATAGTGAACTTTAATAACTTGCAAGCTTTCTTTCTCGTATCTAACGTCCTAAGGGAGTCTGGGTACAAATAGCTTATCCACATGTGCTTGATAAAAGATGTTTGAGGATTTTGCATTTTGGACCCATCAGCCAAAAATAGAACCGTAGAAAAATAGAATTCTTTGATAGTACATCAGAATTCCTTCTTCATCTTGGTTTTATAATAGGTAAGAAATGTACATGTCTCGTACGTATTTTTTTCTGATCATAATTAATACTCATGATTGATTAGTCTCCAATTACCTCATTCTATCAAAGATATTATAAAACTTAATTACTAAATAAGATTTTAAAATATCACATAATATCACCGACATCATACTTTCATGGCAGTTTTGTTTAAAGTATATGTGGAGACAATTTTTAACTAAATAATATATTTGGTATTTTGTGAATTTACTCTCAAAATATAAAATTAATCCGTAGATGAGAGTTGTTTGAGGATTGAAAATCGGTCTCAAGTGCATAGTGTTTAATAGAGGTATACTGAGACTCCAAGGTCGACTAGCTTCGGAGAGAGGGGGAGGGAGGGGGAGGAAGGGGGAGGGGGTCTAATAGTCGCTTGATTGCGAACATGTCACGCGAAATTGTGCTCCCGTCTTACCCACGATATGATTTACTGATATTAGAACTATAATTGTCTCACTGCATAGCATAATACATTTATAATGCAATTCAAACCGTATTCCCTTACGATAAGAATTAAATTTGAATGATTGAAACTATTAGAATCAAAGCCGGGTTTTACCATTTTCAGTCTTCGGAGTTTGGTTTAGAGATCGTTTTATTTAAACTGTAGTTTAAGGAAGCTAATTGAACAGCTTAACATTATCAAAGCGATTATCTGGTTGTAAATCGTCGATAATTGTATCTCTGATGTTTGATTGGCAGCTAAATGTTCTAAGACTTACAAGAATTCATATTTATATTTTAATTAAGTTTTAACTTATGTATGAAATTAAATCACAAATCACAGCCGATATTCAAATTGCATAATAATAAACGTAATATAACTAACACACACACACACACACACACACACACACAGACACACACATACACACACACACACACACACATACATACACATGCACGCAAACCTTAATATATGAGTAATATGTTTATATTTACATGAAAATTTAGAAAATGGAAGTCATAGGAAAATACATAACATACATAAACTTTTTTTATAATATATAAGAACTTAGTAACTTATGTTCTGTAAATAAAATATATAACGCGACAATTATTATTCCTGTATTAAAAAATTTAACTATTTATTCTCACGAAATACTACTAATGTTAAGATATGAAAGTTTGGATGACTGTTTGTGTGTGAAGAAAAAAATTATAGGAAAGGATTGCTAACGAATAGTAAAAAAAACTCGAGAGAATATTATTGTACCCCAAAAATTATACCCAAAGCGATGATTTTGCTTTTGATTTTATTAGTTTTATAATCCAACGCCGAACGGAACCACGCGCAGAAGCTAGTATACTAAAACAGCGACAAATACATAACCCTTTTTCTTCTCCACATCGCATATTATTGTTTAAAATCACGAAACAAATTACACATTACCAACTCGAAATTAATTATTCAAATATGAATATGACTTATTCATGCCGCTGCTTCATGTTACAACTAATTTTGTAGTTTTTTACATTAATTAAAAAGAATTAACTACTACTGAACTTCAGAGTTAACCATGTGTTTAATATTTGAAAATATACAAAAATATTTTGTACTAAGTACATACTATGTTTGGAAATCGTCGATTAGGTAATTGTCCTCTGATGTTATTTAATATTTTAATTCAAACAGCATTTTCGCCCGGACTCAATAGCTTATATAAAATATAAAAACAAGGACATACAAAAGGAATGAACGCATATATTACGTATAATATTCGATAACTGAGTAACCTTTATGTGTAGCACCTTGTATTATTGTGAAAAAAAATTACCACAGTTTGTACCTTTTATTTACGTATAAAAAAATATATATTTACAATATTTCATCGCATCTAGACATAATGACGACAGGTTCCGTGAGTTTATTAAAATAATTATGGCGTGTGTAGTTTTATTTTACAAAACTAACAAAACAGATGATGGCCGCCGGTAGTTTGCGCGGTGTGCTCGGGCCATCCCACTTCGCCATATAAAGGTACTCGGCTCAGTGGAATGTATATATAATAATATCACTCGAATTAACTGTAATATATTATTAAAGTTAACATTGTCGCTTTTATTCAGTATTAAGAAAATATTGATTATATTATCATTATAATATTTATCATATAATAACGTCGTGTCAAAGTTTTCATTATTTATTTATATATTTGATTTGTTTTATTAAATTAATATAGTTATATAGTATGGTTACCTGTATTTAATGGGAAATAGTTATGTATGTATGTATGTATATATATACATGTTTGTACGTATGTATGTAACCCAATATTTCGTAGAGGAGCAAGATATTCCGCAACGTTTACTTAATTACGTAACAGCCCAGGACCTAGAACTTGAAGGAAGATATTTCACTTTCATATTGAATGTGTATTTAATAATATAGTTTCGTAAAATTTACTGTATAACTTATTTTGACTACAGCGCCCTCTGTTTCATAAAAGAAAAACTAAATTGACAACATTAACTCAAAACAACTAATATTAGATCTATTTTATTTTTTTTAACTTACAGACGTATCTACAAAACCTCATACATCATATGGTGAATGAAACAATCATTCTATTAATAAGATTAGTTATAGAGGACCTCAAATTAATGTAATATAGTACTGAGAAATACCAACGAAACCCAAGACCTCAATCAATTAGATACATGTAAAGAATAAAAGTAATATATATAACAGTAAAAACAAACAGAAAGCTTGCACGTGGCGTAAACTCTGATTTGCATGTCAGTCTGAGGCGGCGCCAGCGGCGATGCTTCGGCGATAACAACGTGACCTGCGCGGGCGCATGACGACGCACATCCACTGTACTAAAACTTTAAATATCAAATATTTGATACACTTAGTATGAAAATTAAATTCTACATTTCCTTATAATGTTTTATTACATGTAAATTTTTTTCCACCTAAATGGAAATAACTAAAGATAAGTCTGTATAAGTCTCATTACATTTAGTATGCTTACAAAATATGTTCCAAGTACAAAATATGAGGTTATACAGTGATTTGTGGAAACGAGTCTATATTTAACAATTTCTACTTCGAACAATGTATTCCTGATAGGAAAGGAAATAATAGTCGAGATGGGCTTCACGTGATGATCATAGCAATGACGACAACCAGTTGCATACCGATTGACACACACATAAATACATATATATATATATATATATATATATATATATATATATATTGTTTTACAACATGAAGACGGAAATAACTAACGTTTAATAAATGCTAAAGTTGAATATAATCAAAATCTAATGCGTTCATGTGTTGAGTATATTAAGAAGTTTTTTTTAATATTACTTTTACGGATATGTTATATATGTTGTTGTTTATGTTAAGAACACTATAGATTTATGTTTTGTTGCAATATTCTTACGTAAACAAAAACATACTGACTTTAAAATGTTTGCATTATAACAATATATAAAGAAACAAAAAGTATATAACATCATTAGTTATTCAGAAAGAAACGTGTTTTATCTATGTGGTACATAAGATAGGGTAGTGGATGAACAGTTAAGACCTCATTTGGTTTTGATTATCTTAACACGCCATTGGTCAGCGCTGTTGCCAAGTAAAACGTATCACGTAGCGCGTTTTCTAACACGGCGTCCTGCTTGCGTATGCGCGGCGGCCAAGTGCGCCCGCGGAATCACAATCGACACTCTCGGTAATAACTCGTGGAATGCCCACGGCTCGGAATCACCAAGTAGTTGGGACTTGGCCATTCTTTTGTCGGAGAAATCCTTGGCCGCCAAGGTCGTAACTATTTCTGGTACCGCAAATATATTAACCTCTAATGCAATAAACATTTCATATGTATTATAGCTACCTCAATTTTTCTCCATAAAAAGATTCCTTTTTGGTTTAATTTTAGATGACGTTAACATACAAGTCATGTTAATATTTAATTGCAATATACGTATATAGAATATAAAACGTATTCATGATATTCAGTCCGTCCGCGCATTACACAAATGGGATGGGCGCGTCAATCAATGCTCACCTCGGGACCAAGATCTATCACCGGCCGTACCCACGTTTTAAATAAAAATAAACCCTAAATTATAAACAATAAAGTGTAATATCATTTAAATGGCGTTATTTCGGCGCGTATAGATCCATAATAATGAGGGCGACTGCCGAAGGAGACATCACGATGTATTTATTTAAATTTATTACAATCGCTAACAGATAAGCCACCGTTCACACTTCATAATGTCCAGGTTATAAATGATAATAAAATAAGAATAATTTATAATAAATTTTCGTTAAATACTACCTGGGACTCCTCGTCACCTGTACATAAATTATAATATATAAGCTTAAATCAAATTTAAAAGTATAAGTACACTCTCCATTTGTTCTTCGCTTACGCAATTACAGACCTTTTTATATATTTACAATACACATAACACAGAATACTTAATCCTTGGCAATACACAGGAAATATTCAAAACATAACAAGACACTTATATTGATCATTTATTACACTCATATATCTACATAAACACCTATTGTTACAGAAATGCTATTATAACTAAAACAATGATATAAAAGTTCATACGCTAAATAATTCATTAATTTGCCTTCAAAATAGTATCTTTTTTTCTGATGTCTGGTGGCCCGTGTCGCTTTCAATTCATTACAATACAATGCTAATAGTCCAGGTGTGGACAAACAGACTCACAGCTCGACTATACATATACCTTAAATGTCAAAATATCATGCTACTAACATAACGTTTAAAAATATATACAATAGTAATATATGCGTGTACATAATATTAATGGGAGCTTATTAATTAAGCAACAATTATCCGCTCATATTAATTAAATATGTGAATAAAAAGTACAATTTTCGATTAAGATAACAATTAACTGTGTAGTGCATGGACTATACTACTTTTGTTAAATGTCTTGATCATGTAAAGTTTGCCTTACATGATCTAGACATGTCGCAACTGAATTTAAAAACAGGTACTATATAACTTTTAGTTTTGAATAGATTAATTAATTTATACATCCGTTTAAAGCCTGTGAAGCCTGGAATTGGAACTGTTTAAAAATAACTTATTTTTATTTTTTTTATATCTTCGTTTTTTTTTAAGTTTTTATTTTTTACCAATATCTGTAGTCAACTTTTACATTAGATATATTCTTACAGTTTCAAAAAATATTTGATTGCTTTATTACTTACTCGAAAAATTCGACAACATTGGTATGATATTGTTATAAAAAAAATATATTCTGGAACTTTTCGTGCAATTTAAATAAAACCTGCAATTTATTTATTTGTTGTATTATTTAATTACGTTATTACATATATTTTGAGTAGGAGTCTTTTCTGAACCGTTGGATTTGGGTGGTAGAGAAATCATTTTGTCTTTTGGGTTCGACCATTGGAAAAAGTTTTCTTGTTTTCAGACTAGATAGCTCATTTCAAGCTCTATTATAATTATATATATGTAATCCTTGTGCTCGTGATGACTCCTCTCCCTGTATGTCGGTCTGTACCGATGACACGTCGCAGGAAGCTACGGCGACGTGCCCTCGTGCACTACGCTACTAATACATCTTGACAATTGTAGTATATTACGATTATTATCTTTTTATAAATACACCATACTTTTCTATACAGTTAAACACAAACCCGGAGTCGTAACAGTCACCATAGTTAGAATTTACTGCACACTGCCCACAAGTTATAGGTGGTAGTTGTTCGTAAATTGACTTTTGTGAAACAGTTAGTTATGTGGTTCTTCTCAGACCAGCGCCTTGGAACCTTCTAAGCCTTGATTTTAACTTGGAGAGTGTCACAACAGGGCTTATATTGATAAGTATGAAATCAAAATAGTTCCTCCTGACTTTTATTTGACGTACACAAAATTATTACTTTTACGAAAAAATTCTACAACATATTTGTTTTTATGGTACTTTGAATCATCAGTATCAATTTATTTAGAGAAGGTAATACTTATAAAAAAACAAGTTTTCTATAATAATAATAAAATAGAAAAGAAAAAGGAAACACAGCAGGTACGTTAAATTTTATTTAAAAAATCACACTAGGTAATGATCTATGTTGCTGGTATATATATATACATATATATATATATATATATATATATATATATATATATATATATATATAATAACCGATAACTTAAATATACAATTTAATGAGAATGGGACTTATTCTAGTATATAACAGTTAACGGCGACGAATGCGCGCGCGCAGGCGCAGGTGATGGAAGGAGTAGCCTTCATGAGCTATTTCCTAAAACAGTTCTATTATCACAAAACATTCATATATTGTACTGGCTGCTGTTAATTATAACAATAATTTAGCAAACTGCTCAAAACATTAAACTGTACTAAAATAAATGTATTTCTTATTATTTTGCATCAAAATAATGATTTCAGTTTAAAAGCAGTAATTATTTTTAAATTTAGGCTAATCGCCTATTATTTATTTTATAATTCAGAATTCAATTTCATTGAATGATGTATTCTGCCTTTATTAGATTTATCTTAAAAAATAGTGATATTGTTGACTTCATAATAATTTATATATATATATATATATATATATATATATATAACATACAGCCAGCAACATAGATCACTACCTAGTGTGTTTTTTTTAAATAAAATTTAACGTATTTGTTTCTTTTTTCTTTTATTTTCATTATAGGAAACTTTATTTTATATATTATATATATGCCTTTCATACGTTTTACTGTTTTATTGTTTTCAAAACTATTTTTACTTACAGGAACAAATAGTTGGTCTCTCATTTGCATCTTTACATGTTCTTGTTATAAACGCCGTTTAGGAATTGTAGAAGGACACGGAGACAGACGTAGAGAAGTAAAACTAAATTTAAAACATGGTCAGCATTATTTCAGTTAATAACATTTAACATAAATTTTTCTCCAAAAAATCGTAGAGACCGAACTTTAGATAACATAATAGTTTAAATGACATAAATATCCGTTTTAGACAGTTCATTGAGAGGAAGCAACAAAAACAAACAGTCACGAACATGTCCGCAGTCTGTGCACGTCTCGCGGACATGTCCCGGTGAAGGTATTGTACATTTCCGGTGATAAGGGTAGTTCTACTGCGTGACGCCTCTGGTACCATCGTTCCCACAAAACTATCCAAAATTCTAAAAGTTATTCCATTGGAAGCAGTGCTAATGATTCTAAATATCTTGGGATAAGTATGTCCCGTATGTGCAATTTTACAGTTGTTAGTTTTAAGTTATTCAAACTATTTTAGAAGGTTCTAGCTGGTAGCTGTTATGATACTAAGAATAGTCTATTAATGAACTTTTTTTCTTTAAATCAAAATATCCAATACATTAAAAATCCCTAAGGAACGTACACAAAACACTTTTTTTGTATTCCACAGACCTCACAGTAATTGGCAAAAAACTCAGAGACGTTATCTGATGTTATTTTTCAAAAATCATTCTAAAAGCCAAAGTTACTTTCATGCACACTGGCATAATGCTGTATACATTGGAAACATATTATATTATAGTATCTGTTATCAAACAAACGTTCATTAATAATCACATATTACATATTATATATATTTTGTATGTTATTAAGGACGGCTATATAAGCCTAGAAAAAAAGTTTAGTTCCTGGATGTGATGAGGACCATCAAGATACATCCAAATATATTTATAATGGTAAAATAATTACTTAACTTCTTTTTTCATACAGTTTTTGATTAATGAGAGAATGTGTTTCTATCATACTAAGATAGAAAAGGTAACCGCGAAAGTCTTCGTTGAAACAATAAAGCCAACTAACCATGTATTTTAATGGCCCCATTAGTTCATCGTAAACCACAATAATGTGTCCATGTCACCACAATGGCAATACACAGAAGCATTGTTGATTTGGCTACAAGATTCTCATATAAATTGCCTATTTCTCTAACATAACAAACATTTGCTTGGAATAGCTATTTGCATAGGCAGTTCTTATTAAAACATCACGCGGCCACTGTTGACCATCACTAATTAGACAATTTGCCTATATCTTGCAGATGCTTAATCCACTTCCTCGATACACTAAGGACCTATCTTCAAAACTGGACTGCCATCCAGAAATAAGCCGTAGACGTGTAGAAGAAGGTTTATTCTGACTTGCAGTGTTTATATTCTTGGTAGGTGAAGTAAGACGTCGGTGGTGTGGCTGATTTCCATTCTAATGTATGCTAAATAATGACCGCGACAATTAGGCTGGGATGTGCTGACCACGGCCTCGGTCGTGTCCAACACTGTCACGCTGAATTGCGATCGGCGTTAGTCTCAGAATTAATCCTAAGCTAATTTGATTATACGATCACGACTACATCTATAATGTTGAAGATGAGAAGCCTCTTGAATATTAAGTTATAAAAATGCTACAGTTAAGGTCTTATCGTATGTGGGTGTAAAGGAATAGCCGAAGATGAAGTTATAAAGGAGCGGAATATTCAAACCACGTTATTAATAAGGCGAGGTCGCCTCGTGATCGGCTTCCTCTCCTACGCCGCACCACGAACAAAATAGTCGAAAAAGGTAAGCGCTCGTGACGGGAATGTCGCTGACGTTATGTATTTCACTCTTTGTATTTTAAACCGCCATTGTTTCGTATTTCGCGCCTGGGCGGAATGCGTTTTCGACTTCCAAGTTATTATTTTTTCGTCCGTCAATTTGAAGATTGTAAATTTTTTGGCAATGATTAGAATGTTTCATATGCATATAATGAGGTCAGCCGATGCGTGAGCGCGTGAGGGGAGTTTGAAGGAGGGCGGGGAGGTGTCGCACGTGGCTTCTGCCTCTCCCACGGTCCGCGATTGATTAACGGTGCGTTTCGCGCTAACTCGACGTGAGAATGCCCTACGAGCTAATATGCGCGCGCGCTGACATTCGGACCGTGTCGTCCCCGCATGATAAATTTGCAAAAGCCGTATTTATCGAATAACATAGCGCCATCGAAGAAATATCTTTATATGATCAACTAAATGTTATTTTTAGAATCATGCAAACAGTTTTTATATAAATAAGTTTTGTTTAACGAAGTGACTACGGCGGGATGCGCGTGCGATGCCGAGATAGCATTCGCCTGGGAATACTCTCAGGAAATCCTCCGGCGGCTTCATTTATCCTTTGTTATATTTTTTATATAAACGTTACATTTAAAGTAAACACTTTATTCAAGAGTTATAATTATATCATCTTCTAACATGTACTTAGTGTAATTGATTAAACTACACTTACAACATTATGTAAATAGAAGTGAATGTAACTAATAATTATGTAAATGCAGTATAATAATTATAGTACAGCACATAAACCATCTAATTGAAAGTTACAGTTACCCATTCATTTAACGTGCCGACGACTTCAATTACAATCGTTCTACGAGATACATTATTCTACTCTAATCTTATAAACTTAACACTCGACCTGCGTATTGTACCAACCAGAATAAGGATCCGCGACACTCAAATGGTCGTACTCTAACCGGGGTCTCGGTAAACTGGCGGCTTGATCAAAACGATGCGTATCTGAAGAGAGATCTTGAATATGACGCTATGAATAATTTGCGCCGGCGCACGTACGTGAGTAAGACCAGTAAACGCTAATCAACTAAATGACTGGAACAGGGTTCCCTGTACACAAATATGGAACATCATAGAAAATATATAATATATTCTATAATTCTTTCCTTAGTAGTATCAATGCTTAATAATATTGGAAGCACTTATCTTACAAAACTTGGGAACTTCAAATTTGCGAGCTCCTAAAAGACAATAGAGTTGCTCAGTAATATTATACAGCTACAGTAGTATACTTAAGAAATAAAATTCCAAATATCCTAACGAAGTTATTCATGAGATGCCAGAAAACATATAGGCCTCCAGGACCGGGCCAAACGAGCACCTGGTTGAAATTTATTATCAAAATCCATATTATAAATATATAAACCATAAAGCTATTTCTTCTTCATTTGTTATAGGGTATATCTCCCTTAAGTTTGATAGAGAAAGGTTTCGAAAAGAAGTCATTTTTAGGTATATTAAAATTTTATTATTTATTTTTGTAGGTGTTTTGTTAGACAATTTGGTAATTGCTTAAATAATTCGATAAAATACTTTTTATACTATTCATAGAAATGATAAAGGTTACTCAATAACAGCTGATCATTATGCCTATTTTGTAGTTTTATATACTTCGATAGAACTAAAAAAAAATTCTAGGATCATCATAAAAGGATAGTTATGTCTTACAAGTTAGTTATCTCAAAATTCCTGGTTATTGTCTCAAAAGGTAACGGTGTATAACATGACTTGTATATAGCTAAAGTAGAAATTGAGATGAGCTTGTAATTCTGTTGTAACTATCTAAATGCGACTAGTTTGAACAAAGCACATTTTTAAATATACAGAAGTTCATAAGAAATAATAAATGTCTCATTCCGATTAAGAAGATTGTGGATGCTATCAATTTTTTTGCGACCGTAACATTAGCCGTTGGAGTCTGGATACATAGTTTACGAAACACAAACAATACCCGTATAAAATATCCGATAGCTTTCTTATTTTAATTTCGATACGGGATGGAATAAGTAAAAAATACACGGCATCAAATCCCTCAAAAACAGAATCCGATTATTTAAGGAGACGTCAGACGATTCGCATCGATACATTGATGGAACGTTTAGGACGTATAAAATACGAAGTCATTGTGTTTTTTGCGGGTTCAGTTGGAACGCTGTGACCTGAATCACAAGCACGGCGAACAGCGGAATGCGTAGACATCAGCGCCAATCACACGTAGCTGGCGCACCACTGCCTACACTCGTTGCACTACAACTACAATACTTACAATACTTACAATACTACTATACTTTTACGCTAATTAGGATAGATATACAACATTGGAAAAATTCAATACTCTATCCATGGTCATATTTAGACATAAGTTTAAAAAGTGGAAAAAAATTATTTCCCCCTTAAATAGAAGGTCGTCGCTTTATATATGAGTAATATTTAAATTCATATATATTTAAAGTGATGATATTAACAAGGGCCATATCATATCGTAACCGGTCGGCAGAATCTGGCCATAACAATCACGGTTTTGCGCCTGCGCAGGTCTTGAATAGTATAACATACCAATAATACCGACACCGACCGGGCCGAATTCAATAATTTTTTTTTTCCTACTTACATATCTGATTTCTTTTCAGATCTGATAATGATAACTGATAAGGTACCAATTCTACTTAACTCTAAAATTGGAATAATATTACAAAACACAACGTTTATAATGTTCGGAAGATACTTAAGTTCCTCTTTCATATATATTTTTTTCATTTAATTTCGCATTCTCTCAAACCTGCAACATTCATTACTGATAATTATAATTGGAAAGAATCCTTTTCGGGAACATTAGATATGCTGTTTTTTGTTATATTTAAAAATAATACAGTGGAAATATATAAATACATATTTCTGTGTAAACAAAGGGCATATAATATTAAATATTCTCTGTCCTAGGCAGCGAGCTCTCTGTAAAAAAAGATCTGGGACCTTTCCTCTCCCTATTTTTAAATCCAAAAATATACCCTAATAAGGAGGTACCTCTAAATTGCTTATTATAAAGGTAAAACGTCTTTTAACGTCGTAATACTCGTATACCTGTAATACCTACCTTTATTACCATTTAGACAATATATATTAAAATATATTGTTAAGGCATATTTTTAGTAAAGTTTACTTAATTACTATTTTGTTACATATATGCCAGTATTTTAGAGAGGCTTAACCACCAATTAAACCTTAATGAACATTAAAACTAATCAATATTATCTACAAAATATAATTAAAGTGGTTATAATTGTCAAAGTTATATTATTTGATATTAGAAACAACCTAAAGGTTTAAAACCGTAATAGAAGTGAGTTTGTACATGTGAGAGACGGGCGACTTGTGCGCGTGACTCGGCCTCAGAGACAAGGGTTTTCAAAGTTTAATTTAATTATTATTAATTATTACTTTATATAATATTACAAGATTACTTTTATTACCCCAGGATCACACCTCCTATTAGTTAATTTATACTATTAATTCTCACATGACCCCGCTCTTGTCTCCGGACCATAAGGGAAATATTATTATTAATTCTTACTTATCACAGGTATAATTTTATTTAACATATATATTATTATATTATAAGTTTTTCCAAACTGCAAATTATTTTGATTAAAATAACTAAAATATTTTTTAGTTATTTACGTTTATAACAAGATTTTTGTTAATTTAACATTTGTAATTGAATTTTGAGAACCGCTGTATCGACTACAAGAAATGCACGTTCTCATTACTGATTCCGCACTCGTCTATACAATATTTATGTCACTCGGAGTTTTTTAGACGCACTACTAGTACACATATGTGAGTATAATCACCTCTATTACCTGGACAATAAGGGCGTATACAGCATACCCAACGCTATCATACTCGGCTCGTACGTGACGTTACTTACTGATTTTGGAACTATTTGATGTAACAATGTCCAGTATACACTTGAACCGCCGAGTTTTAATACATAAAGGTTTGGTATGGAGGTCTGTGAATATTTATTTAATAGACTATAGAAAATATGTACCTTCGGTAGCCGTATCTTAAAAGTTAGTATACTTGGTGTAATAATTAGATAATATTATTCAATTTCAAATTCAAATTGAGGCATTATCTTCTTTTGCAATAAATAATTGGTGCGTAGTAATTACCTACATGACACAGTACTAAGTGACAATTTGAAATGATTCTCTCATCTATACATTTTGAATAAGCTATTGTCTAAGTCAACAACAAATGAGACTTGTAGGATAATTATTTTATTATTATTTTCTACGAAACAACACGACAACTGGTTTGGATTACAATGGCGGTAAATATAGAAACATACACACTTTTATGACGATGGCTTATTATGAGGAAAATGAGACAAAATAAGTCCCTGATATCAAGTGATTTTAATTATATCTGACAATAAAACATAAAAAAAATCATTTTGTTACACCGATGGATGTTATATTTCTGTCATCGGTATACTGCCATTTAGTCTTTAAATTAAAAAAAAAGACGTTTTTAATTGTGATATATTTTTTTATCGTCTGCTTAACCTGTAGCAATTTATTAAAGTAAAGTAACAACATGGCGTGTCTTGTAATCTATCTAATGGCAGATCGTAAAAGCTATCTCCTGGGAGTGGACACATACGATATTAAAATAAATTGTTATATCTATGAAACTTGAGTCATTTTCCCGCAGCGCTCAGGTGGTGCAACATTGTTGTTCTAAAGCACTTCTATACAATGTTGCGTATATCCTGTAAAATCCTACCCATCCAGTAATTTAATGCACACTGATACAAATCCTTTTTACTATGTTATATAAGAAATAGTGATCAAATTCAAAAATAACTAATATAATATATGGTTTATAGAAAACTACCGGCTGTTGTTATATAAATAAACACGTAAATATTACAAAGTTATTATTAACCGTCCTTCAGCGGCTATACCTACATCATATCAATAATTGTGCTTAGAATGTGAAAAATAGTAACAAAATAAAAATTTAAGTTGATTAAATTTTATCAGAGATGGGATCACATCACTTTTATTAAAATAGCTAAACAAAAAATACATCTACAGAAGATGAATTACTACATTGATCTTGTCAAAAAGATTGTCGCAGTATTTTAAAATTTGCTGCTACGAACCTCCTTTTAGACATATATATACATAATATGCAACAGACAACGACAATTAAAACTTAGTATTTGGTACGAAAATGTATTTGGGTAACATTTTGAGACTTACTCCATTTTTTATATATGTAAATAATTTAAATATTAACAAAATTAAAGTACGTGTACACCCTGACGACACAACCCTTATTTTTAGAGTTAAGAAAAACGTAAAAGTTATTTAAGTTTAAGTAAAAGCAGTTTAAGTGACGTATCAAGCTTAAAGTTTAAAGCTAAACAAAAATATGTATGCACCATTTTCGATCCGCAAAAACAAGATATGTGACACATGAAAGAATTCTTTTAACCACATACGACGATGTAATCGGTTGTCAGCAAGTTTTTTCCCTTTTGGGGTGGCAGCTAACACCCACCTGCTGAATACAGAAAGAGCTCAGAGACCACTGAATTATATAAACCGAAAAAACTTTTTACTAATCGTCGAATACATTTGTTGAATTATGTAATGATATGTCTGACTTTGTACACCACCGATAAAACAGACTTAGAAACACCACTATTTAGAATAAACTTATTGAACACATCACACTCACACACACACACACACACACACACACACACACACACACACACACACACACACACACACACACACGCACACACACACACAAACACACACACACACGCGCGCACACACATACAACGGTAACGGTACTTTTATTGAGTACCTATTGATATTTGTATATCTGAGTTTCTTCTATAGATATTTAAGTAAAATTGTTTTCAAATGTGTATGTATATGACTCGTGTGGTCACGCCGTGTTATCTGAAAGAGACTGTCTGTCTGTCACAATTAGGTTGTAAATTCAATGACCCTTGTAATTCTCAAGGTTCTACTTACAATGTGTGACAATAAACGACTATTATTTAATTTCCAAATAATAACCAGAAATTATTGCATCGAATTTATTAATAGTAAAAATATTTCATAAAATTTAGATTAACATTTTAATTTTATAGTTTATTAATAGACACAAAAAAATAGATATATTGTAAAAAAATATGTTTCCGATAAGGTTTTTAGTATCTTAAAGGAAAAAAAACAGCTCACAAATAGTATTATATATTTTATGTTGAAATTAGCACCGTTTATTAATTATATTCACAGAAATAGTATCCGACACGACTAATACGCAGGGTGATCATTTAAAATTATAATTTTTACTTCCACTTCAATTAAAATTCTGAAGCCGTCGTAAATTTTCCATCACTTTTAATTGTATTAGATTTATTGCTCCACCCCACCGGACCGCGTTGTCTCGGACAATTAAAACTATGTTCGAACGAGTCGCCACCTATCGCAAAGACAAAACACCAACAGCGAGGCACCCACACTACCATTGTGACTTACACAATATAAATAAAGGTGATATATCATTCAAGATATACCAGCACACCTCGACCTCTCTCGCCTCCCACGACACGGCAGGCTTCCATCGAATAGGGCGCGACGTGTGGACCCTCACGGCTCAGCCTTAACTGGACTCTGTACAATGAGCGGATTCAAGTACTGGCAGTGCAAGTGCCATTGTTTTTCATACACCGCGTTTTTTCGTGTCGTTTTGGCGGCAAGAGGCAACCAATCGCGTGCGTTCCGCTCCGCGATTGGCCGAGCGTGCGTGGGCGGGATCACTAAATCTTCGCGCCTTTTCGCAATCTATGCCACGCTATTTCAAATTGCAATTTAAGGACCGGACCTTTTAATGTTATGACATTTTTAACGTCGGCTTCCTTAATAATGATTGGCAAAACTAAATTAGATTATTTATTTTAATGTAGTACGTGTCGTACTGCACATTAAAATTATTTACTAATTGTCAGTAAGTTATTTCTCAATGAAGACGAAGCACGTTTTATTAAGGTTTGCGTTACAATAGTTACAAATGTCTAAGTGATTTACACCTGAAAATATTTAATACATACAAATCACATGGGTATACCTGCGCCTGGTCAAATACCAAGTATAATACCTGATAGATACATACTTTATACGTTTAAATAATAAGAAAAATATTGATGTAATATTAATAATGCCTTCACTATTATATCAAAGAAAAAATTAGGACAGTTTGCCATTTTCAGCCAGAATAAATGTCGCTAACTACAGTATAATAAATTATAATTAACCTGAGATTAAGTAATATAAATAAACTGCTATATTTTTGTGTGGAATTATCTAAAAAAAATTATTAAAACATATTGGATATAATTGTCCGAAAGTAATAAGCACCTCATCTCTTATCTTTTTATACAAAGTGTTTATAAGATAAGAGAAGTAAGGCTGATGATACATCACTATTCTTTTCTTACTTTTAATAATTAAAACTCAAAATCGAAATTTTATTAATGAAAATTTAAACGTGACTTTTGAACTTTAATATACTGAATAATAATACATGAAAATAAATTATTATATACTTTTACAAGCATTGAAAATTAATAGCAATATACTTTTTTTATTATTTCAACCGTAAAAAGAAGAAAAATAAACAAATATAAAAAAAAATCTGATTAAACTCAATGTAAATTTATATTTATACTGAGTTTAGCAAATAAATAATAACTTGTTACTTATCTTTATTGTTATTTTATTTACTTCATATCGGTTTTAATTAATTACATTATGACATTAATGGTGATATACGTCACTCGATCAAATCAGAGACAGAGACCCTTACACACACACATCATATTTTTATATATAATTTAATTTTAAGAACAGATAAAAATGATGTTCATGGTGATGGATTTTTTAATAATAAGGAAGCTAAAAATGAAACCTAATAATTTAACAAATTGGATACCACAATCAAAAAACATCTTAACTGTGGGAACCAACGTCGGAGAGATAACGGGTGTCGTCCAGTAGTCGTGACGGACGCGTCGCGCACGCATACCGCCTGGGTGTTCTAATACCTTGAGAACTTGGCACGAGAACGAGAAATGCCTCGAGAACTTTACTCGTCGAACTTACTTAACTTAAATAAATCAATTATTATATATATGTGTCCGCGATGGACTCCTAAACTTAAACTTAACCGATTTAAATAAAATTTACAAACCACGTGCAGTTTGATCCAATATTATTTTATTGCAAATTATTTGTTTATTATTTGGCAGCCAAAAATGTTGATGTTGACTAAATTACTGACCAGGCGATCTGATGTATTTTAATCAATCGATACTGTTGCTGAAGAAGATGAAAGTGTGAATTCTCAAATTAATTCGATACACCTGAAATGACCCCACATAATCTTCGATTAAAGATTGGTTCATCATTGGTTCATATTATTCTCCTCCTTAGTTTGAATCTTCCTCGATTATGCAACAGTTCGCGTTTGGTAATCAAAAAAATCACCCAAAATGTTCCCGAAGCAATCATTTTAACTGGAAAGTTTAAAGAAGAGGTCCCGTTGCCGCGTATTCCAATGATACCGTCGGATGCTACGATATCCTTCAGAAGACTACTGGCAACTAACTATATGTTGCGTGTTCACGTGTGGGAAAAACGTATTTAAAATTCATAATAATGATTATAATATTAGTGCTAAAAATTATATTTTATCTCCTTAACCTACCCCATTCGTAAGTTTAAGTGTTTAATGTTATTTAACAAACAGACTTGGATGAAAAAAAAAAAAAATTAAAATTATTATTTTGTTTTGATTTTTCTTAATGTCGACTGTAAGAAAACACGGTAGCTCTGATGACAAATTTTCTCTTACTGTTACCCCTTAAATAGTTTGCTACAATGTAATATAACATAAACCATAGTCACAGCAACGCGTGGAACGAAAAATTATTAAATATTGAATGTTAATTAAACATATTACAAGCCATAACAATTATTATCCAAAATTTATGAAAAACATTACAATATATGTTCGAACAATCAAAAATATTATTTAAAAACAAATTCCTTAAGTTATATAAATCAAATCGTAAAATTTTGAAACGTAGCTATATAAGAAGCAGCGGTTAAAAGTTTTAGAATTCATATAATTGCGTCCTTAAGTTCGACAACGCATCTTGCTTTTTCTTACGAAGTAATTTCGTCATGGACCAAACATTAAATAATATCAGTCAGTACTGATAAGATCTTTATCTCGGTCATTTACTTTTTACAAGACAAAGTTATCTTTCAACGTCTCTGGAATATTAACTGTTTGTATGTTTTAACCTGTATTTGGTTATACATTTTGATTGAAAGTATAATTTTGGAATACATAATTTTCACTTCCAAAACGCATTGAGATCCTAAGTGCCGTGAATTGGAGTTAAGTAAATAAAAATAAAAGCTTTCCGCGCTCCGGAACCCTCTGCCGGAGTGCAAGTTAAATGAGTCCAAGAGACAAAACAAACTTAATATAACGAGCCATCGACCCTCAACCCTCAACCCTCAACCCTCTCGACTGAGGTATTGGAAAGTTACTTGTCAAATCTGTTTACATGAAAATGTATATAAAGTTCTACAGTTTAAAAAATAAGGAAAGATTTTTTAGAAAATCTACAATCTAAAAATATATTTTATCCACGTTGAATCAATAGCAGTGACAATTGACAAATTGATAAAAAAACAGCAGTTTTCAAAAGTTGTATCTTAAGAAACTTGAATTTTTTACGTATTATAATTAGCAGCAATAAATTTGCGAGTAGATGACAAATATATGAATAATAAAAAAGAGATTTTAAAACACCTGAAACAACGTGACCAAGTGGTAACATGGAACTTGTTTGAGATGCAAAAATATAAGCCTCTTACAATTTTACACACACACACACACACACACACACACTCACACACACTCACACACACACACACACAAATATAAGAGCTTCTCAATTATATTTTCACATTTGTACCTTTCATTGAGAATTATATTATCACTATATATTTTTTATATTTTCATGAGGAAAAAAAAAAAGAAATATTAAAATTTCGCTTTTATTTATATTGTACTCTCGGAAATGCATTAACCGATTATGAAAAAACTTTTACAACCATGTAGAATATGATAGATAGACTTGGTTTATATAGATTGCTCAGATGCTCTATACAAATTCAATCCACGTCTGTTAGGTATATTAATAACATGAAATAGATTGTAATATCAAATTAAAAGGGATAATTGATCAGAACCGATTATTAATATCGGTGGTAAAAACACACAAAAAAAACTAATAAATAATTGTCAAACAACAGCTTAAAAACACTAACCCCTCAGAACTAACGTTTGCAAAAACAAACCCTTTAAAAAAACAATTTTGAATTCCAATAAATGAAACCGAAAAATCCCCGTCCACGCCCTAACGTCAATCAATCGGCTATTACGCAAAGGTCGCGTGTCAATAACGAGGACAAACAAACACACAAACAAACAGTCGTGGGATAATTAAAATCACCGCGGGTGGTATCGACAAGTACAAAGACGTCGATATCATTGTTCGATTAAATATAATACACACTTTGTTTATATTGAATTTAATCACGATTGAAATCAACACTAATGACGCGGAAATGTACCTAATATTAATATATTAGGCACATTTTATAATATAATTATTATAAGATTTATTTATCAATGAAGTTATTGGGAATACGTTACACGAATTAACCATAACTGACCTTTAGAATTTATTAAGTAGTACTTATTAAATTATTTAAGTTATATAATTTTGTCTCGGATTATATAGTAAATAAATAGCGTTCTAGAAAATTAATTGTGTTCTCAAGACACACCTCGAATCGTTTTAGAGATTTAACATAAAAATGGAAATAGAAAACAAAACTTTGAGAATAAAATCTAAATAATGCGCGTCAAAAACATTCGCGGAGAGGACAAAGCTGTAATGAGTTAACCCCCGGATGTCATGTTCGTTACGTGTGTAATTAAAACGCGGCGAGGCGGCAACAAGAGCCCTAGACTAACAAACACACGCGGCGTCTCTTAAGCCTACTCCAGCTACGCGCCGCCGCCTCCATTATGCAATTTACTCTACATTATCATGTCCCAGTTTCTTTTAGTTAGGAGATTTTTGGGGTATCATAGAGACGATAATGCTAACGAGAAAAAGAATCACTGCCGAGAGACCGATGTTAAAAATTAATATAATAAATCTTTATAATTACTTGCTACAAAGAATAAACATTTTTTTAAAAAAAAGCTCCGTAACATTTGTCAACATGTTGAAAAAAACTACCGAACAGGTAGATTCCTGACACGCGGATACCATATAAATCTTGAATTTAGTAGCGGGTACGAGAGACCAGAGCAAGACGGACGTGTTAATAGACGGCGAGTCGCAAAGATTCTATCTATTCTTTGGGAGCTGCACCTGTAGCGGTGCTGTTCCATTGTATCTTAAATCATATTTCTATTAAAGAACCCTTTGGACTAGTATTCACACATTTGCCTTTATAATGTCCTCCATTGATTTATGTGGGAGGGTGATCCTTATTGTCTACGAACTGTCTTTGAATATCTTTTATAAAAGATATAATATATTATATTTCATCTAATAAACATAGTTATATTAAAAACGAGTGTTGGTATTGATAGCAAAATATTTCATTTAAATCATGTTGCGTAACATTTCCTCTCGATCGAATTTAGAAAGAATGATAAAAAACAATCTCAAATGTATGCAGAGCATATTCAGTAACGGTTGCAGAGTTTTCGAGAACTCATCAATATTTGATCGCATTTGAGTTGTAGATACGAAACCTACCAAGAGACTTCGTATTTTTGATATATTGATTGATACTATAAATAAACTAATTATTTTGTCCGACCCTCACGTCCACGCAGCGACGCGTTGAACGGGATGAGATATGTGTGATATTAAACATAATGCGTGCGCGTAAGTCTGCCAAAAATTCGGGGAAACATTGACCTTTGGGATAGCAAAAAACTCTCCGTTACCTACTAGATTAATTGAGGATACATGTTTGATCTGATAACTTTTTAAGGGACCAAACGTTTTTAGGACAACAAATATTTGGTATTTGATTGAGAGACGATTGTTAAAAACATCTGTCAAGCTATTTAAACTAGTACTTACAATATATACAAATATAAATTAAATTGTCAACTACATAGAATTAATGAATACTAAGTATACTTAAGTGAATGTAAGTTATCGGCGTTCTTATGTACATAAAAACATAACACAATTATGTACCGATGTCTCGTAGGACGACTTCATTCGGCAGTTTTTTATCAGATGACCAAACAAATAGCGAATAATGGATATCATACAGTTAGAGTTACTTGAATATTTATGAAACTACATTTTATATGAAATTACTAAAGATCTTAGTAATAGCTTTAAATAAATTAAAACCACATTGCCTAAAAAGTAAAAACTTTTTTCACTCTATTTTAATTCGCCATTTTTGTTCGATATCGACATTTTCTTATAATAAGAATATGAAAATTTAAGATTTTGAGGTTTCTTCCAACAATTTTTATTTTTAAATCTTGTCAACGAATTCACCAAAAGCCCAATCTATATATATATATATATATATATATAAAGTTCTTATACATACGTACCGCAATAGACTTTTGTTAATAATATATATTATATTAAACTAGCAGTGCGCGCGACTTCGTTTGCGCGGAATATCTTATTTTTTTAAAGTAGCCTTAATTACTCCTTATAACTTCAGCAATTCACCAGTCCTGTTAAGATCGGTCCAACCGTTTTACAGATTAGCTGGATCAAACAGACAAACAAATAGAGAAAAATTGTAAAAATATTTTTTTAAATAAGTACCATATATACTTTCATATGCATTTACTGAAAAAGTATTAATTTAAATTACAAACGGACACTTCAATTTTCTTTGTGTATAAAAAGATCCATAAGACATGCGCGTCGTATTGAATCGATTCTTTCGTCGCTACAATAGAGCACTACGGAGGCTCTAAACAAATCAACAAAAACGCTACCTTGACAGCCGCAGTTCTGTACGTCCTTTATACAAAATGATATATTACCCGGACTTATTTATATTACAATGACCGTCCTGTTATTAATTTGTTGAGGAACAACATTCAACTTAACTACTTCATAAATTTAATGCTTTTTTATACCTATCGGTAATAATTATTAGAAAAAACTCGTGTTTGATATTCATTATATATACTAAATTAATATTTTAAGTTATAACTAGGTGTAGTGCAGATTGATTAACTGATATGATGAACGGCGACTCGGTAAATCAATGTTGTCTCGCTGCCTCCAATTTGTGATTGTGTCAACTCTGTATAATGGAAGAGCTGTTACAATAAATACTTTAATAAATATATATATTAGCACAATGTATGTAACTATTAATAGTGATAATATTATTATATTTAACAACAAATACGACTATAAATATGATATCTTTATTTATAATTTGAAATGTAATTTTACTTTAACTAGTATTTTTTATTAATATTTAATTTAAAATTTAAAGATATTCACAATATTAATATAAATATCAGCGCCATATAATTACAACGTCTCCTGTACATGTGTTGCGGTCGGTGCCTAACTAACTATAACTGATAACACAATTAAGATAACACTGACCTCACCAGACATGCCTGACCTTACATAATACTGTGACAACCATTGACTTACGAGCAAACATAAACTATGTACTGATATTACTTTAATATAATATTAAAAACAAAGTGAATAGTCGACGATATTAAACAAAACGTGGCGGCTTTCATTGTGCCAGGATCGAGCCATAAGTTACTCGCGGACGACGAACAAAAGGACGCCTCCGAAACAATAGCGCGGTCAATACGGTAGCTTGTATTTGCATATCGAGCATCGAGAAACACCCTTTAAATTCAACCCACAGTCAAACTAACACATACTATTATAATCTTTAAGTGTTATGGCACAGAGGTGCTAGTGGTGTATTAACATTTTCCTTTGATATCCTGTATGGAGGAATTTAAGAGGAGTATTGTCCTTTAAAAGAAATTTGCGGCGAGATTTGCCCGTGTAGAGCAAGAACTAATCTGAGATATCGATTATATTGTAGTGAGTTATACAATTCATATTTATTCGCATTGTTTCTTACGAATACTCGAGGCACTGATTTATATTAAGTATAACAATGTAGTGATATAGAAATATCTTATCACGTTTTTCCCGTCGCAGGAGATGTAAAAAACAAACAGTCGGTCACATGTCGCCACATGAGCTATTAGCATTTATTTGAATTGAGTGACAGTTGCGCAGGCGCAGGAGTCAAATCAGGGAATTTTCCAGAATAATCCATACATCTAATAGTCCTTCGACACCGTCCTATTTCTAGCTATAAATATTCCAATATTTTCCAAAATGAATAGAAAAGTTACATAAAAATATATTTTAAATGATTTAATTATTTATTTAAGTGATTTTATTTTAAATTGTTTTTCACATTAATTAAAATAATAAAGTAAAAAATAAAGAAAAATTCTGTAAAAAATAAAGAAAAATTTATGTACAAAATTCAAAATAAATTATAAATATTAAAATAAATCATGAAAATCAATAAGCAAAGCACATTGTACAACTTTTGTTTGTCTTTTCTGTTAATTTCACGATCACCAAAATAACTAGTAATAGCTAGTAAAATCAGACATCAAAAATATTTCAAATAATAAATAGAATAAAAGTAGGAATACTAGGATGTTTAATTTTTTTTAATGCTCTAAGATTTTTTAAATCCTCGTAATATCTAAACTAACTGTATTTAGATTTATGAAATAAAAAGATAAGATTATTCTTAAATGTATATACATTTATAAGTAAATGTAAAATACAATAGTATCAATTTTTAAATACTTCGACTCACATATGGTAAGCGAAGCTGGGGGTTTGTTAATGGGGATTCAACTGGGAACGACGAGAAGAGGAAAAAGCTGGTTTAAAATAGCTATAATATTTGATACCGATCTTTTGTGGGAGCGTGATATCTCGACCTTAGCGGTCGAGCCGGCCCGTATACGAGTTGCAGTCACATAAGACACTAAAAATAATATGTACGCTTTAAACGATTTTAATTTAGATCTTCAAATTGATTCTTAACCTTTACCCAAAAAAGAGATCAAACTCTTAATTAAGCATTGAGCAAAGTACATTGTTTATTAAAATATAATAATCATCATATAAAAAGATACTTTGTTACAAATATTATACATAACAATTAAAATTAAATATTATAATTACTAGATATAAAAAAAGTAGATTATAAAGATGTGGAATTTGAGAAATATCAAATGAATACACTTGACTTCTCAAAAATTTTACCTTGTTACATATCGACAGTTATCCTAAAAAAAACACCTACATTCTTGAATATAAAACAAAGAAACTTTTTACTTCATGCCTTATCATTTAATATGCAAGCGCTGAGCGGACATGGGCATTAAGAATGCGAAATGCAATTTGTATTTTGTATTTGTTGGAATGTCACTTTGTTTACGATGATATATATATATATATATATTTTATTAATTAAATTAAATTAATATTACACTACAAATACTAATTGCTGTAATTGAATAACCACCTGCTAGATACATAACTGGATACACATCGTCCATTTTGTTTATTATCTCCATTACTCCAGCGTATTGGAGTTGAGAAGAAAATGTTTCAGTGATGTGAAAAAGCCTTTGGCATTTACGATATTTTATCGATTAAAGATAAATCAATGAAATGAGCAATAAAATACAATACATCCCATTTTAATTGTCCTTTTTATTTAGTTTATAAGATCATTTAGTTTTGTATTTATGAAGTTTTATTTATATAGTAATGACTTGTTTACTTAATTATTTCAATTATTGAGATTTATACGGAACTAAAAAAATATTTTATTTTTAGTTTTTAATTCTTTTACTCACTTATCAATAATACTTATAGAGTAAGTCCTATCTTTAAGTAGATAAAGATTAAACGGTTTCAGATTCAAATAGTATCCAAAATAGTCTGATAATAATTTACTACAACACTACATTATAACAAACACATTGATAGAATTTTAATTTCATTTAATTTAATACTTTAGTATCTTAAAACTTTTTCAAAATGCCATATATTTTTTGAGTTGCACATTTCAACCTCATAAGGAATTGTTAAAAACCCTAAGCCCATTGTTCGAAGTGACATCTGATTTAATACTGTAATAAAATGCGAATAAACTGAATTATTACAGACGTTATCTTTATGTCTAATTAAGAATAAAAATATTTGATAATATCTATTTAGTAATTTGACTCATTTATTTGATTATAAACGTGTACACGATGGTTTGTGACGTCATGAAACTCAATTTTAATTCGGTAAACACGTGGGTGTATTGATAAAAATTCCAAAATATTAACAAATTTCCAACTGTAATTTATTGAGCCGGCTGTCCCCGTCATCGGTCCCGTAAAAGGTCCACTCTAATGTATAATTCAATTCATTTCATTAGCAAATAGTTTTTCAACGTCGGGCGGATCATGATACATATGTATGAATCTCTAATAAATTGGTTGGAGCCATGTTTTTGAAGGTAACGGAATCTCGCTTCACCTTATACGCTTCGGATCAGAAACAACAAAATTATACTTTAGTGCTACTCAACTTGGGTATAATTTTGATGGCAGCACAGACGCCATTGTATTCTTCATATAATATAAAGAAGCCAAGGATTACAGGAATGTATAATATGTCAATAAGACATTATTTATTTGATATACGAAGCTTTCATTACTAATTTTCTTTCGCGATTTTATACAAAAGGATCACGATTGAAATAGAATTACCGACATTGCTTAATTATAAACCGCCATAAAAGAAACCTGCATTATTATTTATCTCACTTCACTAATCACTTGTCGTTGATTCTGTAGAGACATACGAGTACCTCGCCGTACACTGCATGGGAAGGATTTTTATAATATTTACAGAAGATATACAATCACAGCATACACTTAACAGAATCTTGAGCTATCATTTTTTTGATGCAGCTTCTCTCCGCTTTTTCGTCTCAATAACCGATCTCAATTTTAAGTAATATAAAATAATCAAAAGTTACATATATTGTTATTATTTTTTGTTTTCTAAACATTTAGTGTCAATAATTATTATGATTATATTTTTGCATAATTGCTTAAAAATTTAAAATCGATAAAATAGGCAGCTGTTGTAAAAATAAAAAATGTTTTAAAAATAATTGTAATGTAATAAGTAAATTATATTATATATATATATATATATATATATATATATATATATATATATATATATATATAGTTCAATTATGACGGTGATTGGAAATACAATATTAAATAAAAATATTGCCATAGTTTCTTTCGGGTGTTCTCAATGGATTTTCGTTTTTTGAATAGTGATACTTTTATTAATAGTGTTCTGTTATTAGCTCGGTTGTATGTCTGTTTGTTTGGAAACTGAATATTATTTTGATTTTCAAGATGTCACATTTTTTTTTTCATTGACATTATTCTTAATATTTTTTTTATTTTGGTTTTAAATTACTTTAATACAAAGTAAGCTTAAAATATTCGCAGCTAAAGATCAAAGCCAACAGAATGCTAAATGTTAGGAACACGATGTCTCAGTAGCGATAACCGAAAGTCACAAGTTCGACCCTTAATTAATCATTACTTTATATAAATTTTTATATTATATAAAAAACTTATAAGTAAAACTAATAACCTTTATTATACATGTCGTCTATATACAATGTTAATATTTTATATACTCCTTTAGCACATAAATTACCCCTGCCATGCCTAATTTGTCTTAATTCCAATGGTTTTTAATGCCCGACTACATTATTGCACTAAGTAAACTAATTAACAATGCCGGGTGCAACTGAAATGCTACAATTGGTGTCGTCCATGTTAGGACGATAGATTAACATATCTCCGAATACATTTAATATGATAAACGTTTACTCATGGAAGAGAGAGAAAGAGAGATGAAAGAAAAATTAAAAAAATGACACTAAAAATACTCACAAATCGAATTTTTACTTCCACGAATAACATTTTTACTTTCAATAGCTGTATAAGGGATACAGCTACTTTTAAAAGTAATTATTAATCATTAATATAATGTAAAAGAATAAAATAAAAAATAATATACGTATTAAAAGTGTAACACAAACTGACAAACATATTTCTTGCAGATCTTATTAAGTAATCCGCAGCCGTCGATCAAGACGGCCACAGCCACGGACGGACGCACGTGGTATAATTACACATCATTAGTATAATTCAAATTATCTATAAATAATAATAAGCAATAAAAACTAAAAGACTAACCAACAATTATCGGATGCCAGTCATTTTTTAGTTGACAGTTATATTGTAAAATATATACAAAGTATTCCTTATATATTGTGATGTTAATTTTAACGATAAAATATCGTATACGGATATAACAATGTTCATAAGAAATATTCTATTTTAATTGTATCGATTGTATTTATATTTTGTGTAGGAGAATTCAACAACTGTAACTTTACAGTCCAGAGCCTATTTTTTGTATTATACGAGTATCTACGTAGACTGTCCTTTTTATATTAATGATTAAAAGACAAATGTGTGTCTAACACGTTTCTGTTGATACAATAACTTTAAATATTATTTATGTTATACGTATATTACTAGATATTATGAAATTTGTATTAGCACAAGCGACCACTAAAACAACCTATCATAGTTTAGGTTAAATCAAATCATTGTATTCACAGTATGAACACTGAATAAATAACTTAATTATTATTTCATCAGTTATTTCTAAGTAGACCGTGGAATATATAGAGTATAAGAAATTTGGAGTCTTAATAAAATATTATAATAAAAGAGATTGCCGCCTTGGTACTGACTCATCACGATATGTCGGGATAATTCCAATATTACAACCAAATTTCAAATAGTTGTTGTCAAATGGACTTTAAATTTGATAAGACTATTCTGTTCTCCGAATAGGGATCAGAAAAGAACGGATTTCACGAAATTTCACGGGATTTTGCAGGAGCATTAATAAAAAAATATACATATTTAAACTATAGCTCCTGTTTAAAAGACTTGTCCAGAATATTCTTTATGGGATGTTTAAATAAGAGTGCTATGTAATGCCACCCACCAAGGACCGTGTGGAGGGTTAATAATAAAAAAAAATAATCTATAGCTCTTACAAGTTTGAAAAAAGTCAAATTATTTTTTTTATTTAAATGACAGTTTTAAATAAGCGACAGTCATACGATCTTAATTAAACTGAAATTGAATCTTTCAGCAGAAGCTTAATAATTGGCTTATGTTAATTGCACTCATCTCGGATATGCAGTTCACCGAGTAAGTGTAATGAGAGATATAATTAGTTCAGTCGGTAGTCTTATTTTTTCATTATATAAGCCTATGTACCTTCGGGACGAAGATTTAGAAGAGTCCATATTAATAAATGTATGCGCTATACCTATATCGCTCGCTAAAACTTGATAACTTTCATTCTAAAGTGTGTTAACAACATATCATTTGTCACCGCAAATATTGAGGCCTGCTGAAATTTATACCTAGATATTGTCAGCGACTTTTTCTGCTCTACCGCTCCCGACTGAGATCGTCAGATGACTGACGATCTCAGTCTCATGACTATAATAAATTCATAGATTTTAGTTCCTTTATCAATATAGCCTTAATAATTTTAATTTAAATGAGTAAAAAGTATCCTATAATTTTTAAGATTATTTATAAGTACCTACATACAATTTCATCATCCCGTCCAAACATTTTTGCGTGATACGCGATAAAACAGACTGTAATTGTTATATATATATATATATATATATACATTACAGACTGTAATTGTTATATATATATATATATATGTTTTGATACCTTTTTCATCAAAATATGACTCAGTCACTCCTTTATAGCCAACAACATCACTGAAGTCGGTTAATCCCCGCCTTGTTTTCTGTTAAATACTTGGCAAGCTTCATTAGAGCTTTCAGCATAAATACGGTCATTTTTTAAATTAAAATATTGCTTAATTATAAAAAAAATCTCGTCCGTAAACAAAATTTTTCAATGACCTTCCTTTGCGTACAGCTAAGGAGTTGTTTTGATTTAACTACGCTATTCTTTTTTACACTATCAATTAAGACATGACTAAAGCGCTTCTTATAGGCTGCAAGTCCATACTCTTCTTTTAAAATACGCGACATATTTCTAGGTGCTATCTACATCTCCCGAGATAAAATCGTTTGCTTTCGGGGAATATTTCTTTGAATTCCTTTCCTTACTGCTTGGGTCGTCTTTTTCGTTCGAACACTACGTGGACGGCTTTTCAATCATAAATGTTTCGTTGTACCTATCAATAGTTACAAAAAAAAATTGAATATGGAGGGTTTTAAAAATTGTATTTGGCTCCATACTTATTTTATGTAATGCAATCACGGCAATTCGGTTCTGTTTTTCATCCCTCTCTATTTTAATATCACAAAATATTTTATAATACATTGGCGCCAAAATAAAAAAAACACGATGAACAGTCGTATAAAAATGACAGATTCCAAATTTAAAAGTAATATTTAGTGAATTTTTAATTGTGACAGTATTTATGGCCACACTAAGTATAGGTACGCTGGAAACGTTGCCTATAGATTGTTATATTTAATGTCCCGTTATTATTTTATTATAATAATAAGAATAAATATACTTTACTTTACACCACAGGGAGAATATAAAAAACATATTACAAATCGAAAATATCAACACAATAATTTGGTGATACAAAAAGGTGGCCTCACCGCTAACAAGCGATCTCTACCAACCTTTGGAATACAGATACGCTGTGGCACAAAATACTAATATTGAACTTACACTATATTATTATACATAGATATACATATAAATAAAATTATATTAAATTATAATCTTTATGTTTATATACATGAATTATTTAAGTTGTAATAGTCTTAAATCATAATCTTTAATAAAATTTAGACAACAGGGTGGGAAAGAAAGAAGATATTCTATATAAATAGTATGAACGCTCGCATTCTAAAGCGGATTTCTGTTATTTTCCTCATTGCATTAAAAATTTCTGTCTGGATCGTTAAGATGATGTCATTTTAATATCTGACCTCTCTTGGACCTCACTGATTAAGGACTTGAATATTAAAAAGACTAGAAATGTAACCTAAGTCCTGCTGACCTCGAATTTCTAGACAATAAAAATTCTTACTGACAGGTGTTTGTTGATTGAATTACACTAGACTTAGATAAGATAAGATTAGATTAGACCTAGATACCCAGTTAGATGTGAAGGCCATGCCGACCTCGTATTCCGGAGGTATACAACGGAACATCACTGATACGCTGAGTTATGGTAGAAATTGTAAAGTCGTTTAAATTGTAATGTTTGATATATTTATTAATTCACTAATCAAAAGGAAAAGTATAATTACTTATATTTATATTATTTATTTGAGTTTTTATCATAAAAGTTACAGTTGACAAAACCCGAGACCGATTAATTATTATAAATTATTAACTAGCGCTCCGACCCGGCTTCGCATAGGTTCATACTATAATGTTTGGGGGGCCATGCTGGAAACCTCCTCGTGTGCCCGTCCGCTACCAATGTTGTCCGGATTCGTCCGGCGGGATTGGAAGCGGTACGGGCCGGTGCTCCCTGGGGGACGGTTAATGCGCTCTTTCGGGATCGCGTTAGCCGTCTGCTAATGTCCAGCGCGGGGTTGTCAGCCATGAGGTGCCCGAGTCTGGCTCATGGTTGACAAGGGAGGGTTCACGCGGCGGTCTGCCCTTAGGGGTGGTCCGTCTGCGGCGGCGGGCTCGGGTCCCTTTCCTTCGGCCTCAGCCGTTGGAAAGTGGGCCTGGGCAATTCGGTGGGAGGGCACAGGCCCTCTTTTCCGGGGAACAGCCGCGGGGTCATTCCGGGTACTTCTCTGTTTGCAGAGTTGACCTTGGGGTGGCCTCGTGGCTGCGGGGTTTCAGGGGTGTTTAGGGCTTGGGGTTCTTCCTTTCGAGTCGCTCTCTAAGGAGCGGTTCGGACGGTTGTTTCCCCTTGCAAAAGATGGTGCCCGGATTAACCTTCGTGGAGCGAGACACCACGGTCTTGCTCGGCGATCGTTAGTCCCGGCTTGGTGGGTCCCCGACTTATGCCTCTTTCTTGCTGGACTCGGTTGACCACCGTGTTCGGCAGTAGAGGCCTGTCGGGTTCGAGGTCGGGCTCCCTTTTTGAGTGGTGGTCTTGCGCGGCGGCGGTCCGTTGGCAGTTTCGGCCCTGTCAGCCAGCCGGGTCGTGTTTGACTCTCCGCTCATGTGGAGTCCGAACGGTGGTCTTCCTTCGGGGAGATCACCGCCGAGGGAGCTGGGCCTGGACGAGGTCCCCGGGCGTCTTGGGGTTGAGCATAGACTCCCCCGGGCGTTTGGGTTCCGGACCGGGCCTGGCTAGAAGAGGGCTTCGGCCTTCTTCTTAAGGTGGGCTTGGGTGGGGGGGAGGGGACCCCCCCGCGATCTATCAAGCCTGCCGACTATGGAGGGGGCCTCTCGTTGCGGGGTGCCCTCTACGTGGTGTCCGTCGGGGCGCCGCAGTTGTATGCGCAAGCGTTCCCGCGGTGTCCCATCATGACGGCGACGGCAACCGTCTGGTTTAGTGAGTAGGAGTCTCACATACCTAACGCCTTCCTCCCCTGGAATGCGGTGGGACCCATGATGGGTTCCAGACGTTAAAAAAAAAAAGGTTCATACTATAATGTAGGATAAGTATTTACTAGTTACTCCTCATTGTCGAATTATTATTTAAAATCACTTTTGATACAGGCATTTCCATCAAACATATTTACTTTATATGAATGAGAAAACTTTGTACTTTTACAGCATTAGCACAATGTGTTTTGGTACAACTTAATACTGAGAAGAACACAGAACATAAATATAATATGTAATATATGATACGAATACATAAACTAAAACTTAAACTTCGTACATAATACATTCATCTTAATAACAAATATATATATATATATTCTGAGTCATGCATTTTCTAAAAGATTTATTAAAGTAATATTTGCTGTCAATATATCCAGTTACATTATTACGATGTCCGATCATTACATTACATAACAAATATATAAATACAATCCAACCTCCTAAAGATAAAAGTTATTTTAAGTGTATTTCATATAAACAGATATTTATGAACAAACAACACTTATATAATTGTATATAGATCCTTGTACCCCGCGCTCGTTAGCGGCTGATTGTCGACCTGTTGACGCCCAGTGGTAAATGTCTGAACTGTCATGCTTTTTATATTGTTTTAGTATTTTCTTGTGAATTTGATTTATATATATATATATATATATATATATATATATATATATATTATGCTTTGTAAGAACAATTCAGAGCTAAATATATGACATAGAATGAATTAATTTTGACCATACTTTAAATAATATAGAAAATATTTAGTTGCATTCTTTAATATTAAAATATTATATGTAATATAACGAATCTCAATATAACAATTTTCTCAATTTAACATTATTTTTTTTTTGTAAAATTCAAACAATTATAAAAGTTCATACAAAATTTACCTTTACATCGATTACATTGGTCATTTGTTTTTATAAATAATTTTTATTGCAAAATATTAGTAAAAAGTACCTATTATCTACCGACATTTAGTGAACATATAACCTTTAAATAATATATTTTATCAATAATTTTCGACCAGTTCAGACATATTTTGCGACAAACAAACATATTAATTAATTTGAAATAACAAAATCCATCATTTTATATTTATTATTTGATAAAAAGTTTGCTTAAACAGAGTGGGTAGATTGATAACTACACCCATACCTCGCTTTGCGTCGTTTCGTTTTGCGTTCTTTTTGAAGTTGTGTCGCTGCTTAATTAGCACTAATTGTTTTTAACTGCTCCATGAAATCAAAACTCGGGGATTCTCTTTCTAACTACAAAATCAAAGCAGTATTAATATAGTTTTATTACCACTTCAGTTCAGTTACAATTACGTAGTGTGTGCTTTTTCTAAAAGAGAATAATTAATTAAAATAAACTTTTACGTATTGTTTCCGGTTACAAAATAGGTAAATATTTTTTTAATTTATTTATTGGCAGATTCATATTATTATTTTTTTTTTAATGTTTACTTTGTTAAATTTAATTAGTTAGTAGATAGTAGTATTTTTGTAACCCCGGAACCTATCTTCGATCTTTACATGGTTTACTATAGAAAATTTTAATTCACTTTGCGTCGTTTCACTTTGCGTCGTGCTTTTTTGGAACGTAACCATGACGCAAAGTGAGGTATGGGTGTAATTTGGAAATTAATAAAATTATAATATTTTGTTACCTTAAAACGAATAAACCAAAACCGACCAAGCAAACCTCAGTATAACTAATTATTTGATATCACAAATATCTTTTTCTACTCACTATCATTACATCAAAGTTGCACCGTATTTTGTTAATACAAGAGTTTAACAACATAATAATATATTTTTTGTACCTCGTATTATTATTTAATATTTATACTTAGTATCAATATCCTGCCTTTAAATCATCAGACCCAGGTTCAAATACCGGTTGTGGCAAAACATATATCATCAATTAAACTTACAATTTTACATCGTTCAAATATTGTGTTGGATTTTTGTTACATAAGGAATTCATGACGAGTTTTGTATTTAAGAACACATTGTATTTGTATTTTTTTTAAATCTCGTTTTGGGGCTGTAATAAATAAATATGTTCCTGTCATAAAGACGGAAATAATATTTAATATTTTATTATATTTTATTTAAATAACCACTTGATTGGATTGATAAAAATAAATAAAGGAAGTAAATAGAAAAGTCTACGTTTAACATCTTATTTTATTAAAATTATTATTTATAAAACAATTAATACTACTTAGTGTGATATATATTTTATATTCAGAAGAAACCTTTAACAAACTCATTATGCAAGAATTTACGGAATTTTGAAATTTAAGACGAAGTTCAACTTTTAGTTTGTGTAGAGGGAACCGCGGAAACAATAAACTTTAATGTTTAATTATATATAATTAAACTTTGAGAAAATAGTTCATCTCATAGGAAACATATAAAAAGTATTTGCACCATTACACAGTTTCCAAATAAATCTCTACAATTTATATCATGTATGTCTGTCCGTTTTAGTGCCCTCTAATGATTCTCTAAAAAAGCATTAGAAAGAGATCTCTCAGTCCTGAAGCCACGCCGTGCACGCGACCTCGCGACGACTTTTTTACTACAAAAGATTACGGAAGTTATTTTTCAAGGACATTACGCACAGATCATTAAACCATCCTCTTAAATGAAAGCACAACTATATTTATTACTGTACGCTTTGACAACCCTGTCCGGTGGGGGACGCTGGTTGGAACGCCCTCGCGGATTTATCTTGCATTACAATTTGTACTTTACCACGCTATCATAAGGTAGGTTTTTCAATATTGCTTTAGTATCTTAATGGAGTATTTGTCGAGGGCTGTCACAAGAGAATTATCTTTTGGAAAGTTATATTGTCATTATTTTATGATGTCTCTATCGGGGCATTGGTCACGGCGCGGGAAGCAACGGTCGGGAAATGTGTAAATTCATAGTACATCAGCTTTGAAGAGGGCAGAGCTATTGCTTGTTATTTATGTGCTGTGATTTGTTATTATTAAAAAAATATTTGTTTTTTTTGTATACGGTACACCTAACGAGTTGAAGCTAAAAAAACTTTGTATAAATATCTCCAAGCTAAATACAATTATCATTTTCATCTTCATTCTATCAAAGTTGAAGCCAAACTAGACAAAGATTTTTGAATGACTTACAAGCAATAATTGTAATACCATTTCGCATAATTATTTTTAACTTTGATTCAACTTGACAAAAACATCGTTTTCCTTTTTTGAGCATTATATTTAATATCAAAACTTCAAAATCGAAAAGACATCAAATGTTTTAAGCAACCAACTCAATAAAGCTCTTAAAAACATTACAATACAAACTTAGCTACTGTTTTGTTTAATTTTCTTATCAACTTTGAATTCTTTGTTGACTCGATTATATGAATTTGGGCAAAAAAAAATGAAAAATGTAAATAAATATATATTTTAATTTCATATATTTTAATTTAATAAATATTTTAATTTCATATATCAGACAACATTGTTTTGATAATGCTGCCATCTAGCATCGTTGAAACTAACTAAATGATTTTACTACGTCCATAATTATGTTAACCGACCTAAATGTTTCTTGTTTTAAGAATATGCTAACAGATGTCTCTGTAGTGTTTGTTAAAAATATATTAAATCAGTGATTATCTAATTAGAATTTTGACTTGTTGATGTATGTATCATTTATAAGAAAAATAAAAACGAAAGACTTTAATTTCGAAAATAGTTAAGAAATCGTTTTGTAATAGCGCCACCTAGCGATATTATTTGGATTTAAGTTGTTTATTATGTTTGTCAAACTTGTACGAATCCATAGTCACTGTAGTATTCTTCATACCCGTAAGATGTCCCTTATTAAAAAACATTAAATGTAAAAATAAATAAATAAAGAGTGAAATTATTGACTAAATGGTTTTACATTTTGAATTACTAATATAATTTATATATAAATGTATAAATGAAGTGAACACGTCAATCATATGTATATAATATACGTATTGATACTTCTAATATACAATATCTTTTTCTATTTAAATCATTGAGTTATCAGAGTGGATGACCGGAAAAGCTTGTTTATCTGTAGTCATGGCGACCCTATTGGATTTATCGGGGAAACAAAATGAAAGTAATTTCCATAAACGGACAGTGACCGAGGATACATTTTATATTTCACATTTATTATGTAGTGTAATCTGAAAATGACGCATTCCATTTTCAAATGTGACTCGCGTCGTTTCATTTTATGACAATTTGACGTTTTGACAAATATTGGACATATGTGTTGTTTTTTATTAGCTGCTTGTGAAGAGTGTTACCTGCTGCTCGCGGGTGCTGCTCGAAGGCTGACTTCGGATGAGCGTGTCAGTTCGTTCGGTTTTAGTGGAGGGCCCCCAGGCTCAAAAAGCCAAGGGCCCATTCACATATGCTAGCACACCACGCGCCTTGTACAACAACACCAAACTCAAACGAGATCCATCATGGTGAGTTACCTGTTGCCTGCTAACTACTTGAAATTAATATTACATAACATACTTTTCATTTCTAGGTCAATATAAGTCATATATGTAATATATATAACTTTTTAATTTTTGGTTTATATCTTATTATCTAAAAGTAGAAACTGATCATAAAATCGGGTAAGCGTTTACATACAAATAAACTTATATATGATTATGTTAAGTACTTGTATGTAGTGTTGTTTGTTCGTCTGTATGTGATATTTACCGAGCGGTGTATAATGCATCATGGTGCAAATTGAACTTAAAGATAAGTTTCTAGCGGAGTGTCGTCATTATGAAGGTAGCTTATATAATAGTAATAATGTAATGGTAGTTAGGGTTATATTTTTGTATTTTATTCTCAATGAATTTTTATACGAAGTATACAAAAAATACAGGTAAATTAAATATAAGTTATAGTTTATTTATTTATTTATTTACCTTCACGCCATATCCCTTGCGGGGTAGCCAGAGACGACGGAGCGCCAAATGCTACGGTCTCTGCATACCTCTTTCGCGTCAGCCACAGTCATCAACCTCTTCATACATGCCCTCCGGGGGGTCCTCATGCTTTTTACGTGACCTTCCTCCAGTATCGTAGCTACTGTGTTTTCGAAGGTCACTCGAGGCCTCCCCCTGTCTCTCTTACCGCTCACTTTTCCCATATAAATCTTTTTTAACATTCTTTCATCACTCATTCGTTCAACGTGCCCAAACCACCTAAGCACGTTCTTCTTCATTCTCACCGTGACATCTTCGCTAGTACCTGCCATTCTGTGGATCTCTTCATTGCGGATTCGATCAGCTAGACTGACTCCGCATATTCTGGGAAAAGATCGCATCTCCACAGCATTCATCTTTCTTACATTCTTCTTCTGTGTTACCCACGTTTGGCTGCCGTATAACAGCGTCGGTAGCAAAACTGCATTGTGTACAGCCAAACGTGCAGCTATACTGACGTTTTGCCGTCTCAACAATGCAGTCAAAGCACCATTGACTCTGTTACCGACAGCATTTAATTTATAGTTTTAAAACTAAAACTAAACAAGGATCAAAATATTAGAAACTATTACTGCAATCTTATAAAACAATTAAATTAGATTCAATCTGATTCACGTGATTTTGAGGGAGGGAGGAGTAATTTGTGATCACGTATGACAAGGGGGGAGGGAGGGGTTAAATAGGTATTAAACACCACGTAATCAATGGACGACCAAATACAAAATGCTGTAACATTGTAACACACGCGAAGCCTTTATCAGGAACCAGCAGTTGTCATCAAATACCTGAAATTGCATTAATGTGACTCACTATTGTACATTGTTGTACCATGGACTCCTATATCTCATAATGTATGTCACAAATTTTAAGTAAAGTAATTCCATAATTGTATTGTTTGTGAATAATTCATATATGGAGAAGCTATGAATACAATTTTATTTCTGATTTTCGTGAAACTGCAGAAAGTTTTTTGTCTTACGCAACCGATTATGTTATTACAATACCATATCCTTAGATTGTTGCGGCGTGATACTTAAATGGACAGAAGGACGGACAGTTTTATTATTATATAAAAAAGTAGTACAATAGTAGTAGTAAAAAAGTAAGCTATTCAGTCTAACAACCAATTTCTGAATACAAAAAAAACACGAATTTCAGATCGATCTTAACTTAAACCTCCAAAGTACTCAAATGGTCAAAAAACAGTTTCATGGATGTCCTTGAGAAAGAAAAAAATAACTAAATATTATATGAAATCTGCGTATTAATCTTTATTAATATATAAACCAAATACAACATTGACTAATTAATAACACTGACAAAAGTGGTTTTAACCACGTGCGGTCGCGTGTCCAACGCAAGCGGTCGTAACATTTCGTTTAGCAGACGATATTATCACAAGGTTAAAGTTTATCTTTGATTATTATTTTAAAATTCTTAAACGTTATGCCATGTTATCGTCTAGGTATTACAGACACACACATATATATATATATATATACATATATAACGGCCACCCGAAGGTGTTATAGTTTGGTTAGAGACCAGTGAGAAGTGGATAACAGAACGGCGTCCAGTCCTAAACATTTTTTTTTAATCAACTTTTGCAATATTGTAGATGTATTACACCGACCCCAAGTTATATTAAGGGAGGGTGGGTGATGAAATAGTTATGAAACGATGAATATAAAGGAATTATTGCTTTAATTTTGGAAAAACCCTCTAATAGGATGTAATTAGATGTAGATATTATTTTTAGTTACTCACAGGTAGATCCGTGGACGCAGAGCTAGTATGTGATGAAAGAGGAATTTAAAGCAGTACATATTTCAAATAATAATACATCAATTTATAAATTTAATTAAACTAATCAGCTGAAGATTTCATAAAACATGAAACATTTTTTAATAAAATAGTATATAATTCGATGGAAAATAAAAAAACAAAACATCTTAAAATATATAAAAATCGGTCAGTCAGTAGTTTTATGAGAATTGAAATAAATATTCTTAAGGTAGATTTTGTCTGCGACTTCGCCCGCGCTTAATTCGATGTATTTTTTATGCAGACTACAAAAATACAAATTAATAGATTTTAAATTTATTTTTACAAAATACTATAGTTTACGTAAATTTTTTAGTATAAACAATTTAATATCAAGGTAGTTCAAATGGTTCTTAATTTATAGCAAAACATGCAGATAGGCAGACGGAAAAAAATAAAAAAGAAATCGTAACAATATATATTTTTTAAATTTATTTTTTCCACTTTGAATCAATACCAGATCACTTGTGTATCAAATGTCAGTGTCGGGATTATATTGATAGCTTACTTATCGAAATAAGCCAATAATAATATATTAAGACAAATTCTTCAAGTTGAGTTACGTAAGTGACTTCACACTTACAATGTTACATAAACAAGTGAAAATAGTGAAAGTGAAAAATGTTTTGCGTGATTATAATTATATGGATAACGTAGCGTTTTCTATTTATTCGAAGGAAAGAGAATTACAGAACACTTTCTCTACCTAAATCATTGCGTGCTGAGGATTAATTTTAGTGATTAGCATATTGCTGTTAATCGAGAGGATCATTGCCCTTAACCTTGGGTCAAAGCCCCCCCTCCCCCCTCTGCCTGGAGGGGAGAGCCGCGTGGTCACCGTCGCCTCTGGCAACCGCCGCCCATATCCGTTTTGCAACCCCGCAACCTTAATTGTGATATGTTATGTTTGATGTAATATCTAATTATTTGGTGTATATTTTTAAGGATTGTCATATTATATTACATTCAGATATTTAACATATATACATATAAACATAATTGAAGAGTCTATTTGCAGTCCAAATTAACAGTTTTTCAGTAAATGCATATGAAAGTAAATACGGTACTTGCATGAAAAATCTAATTTAAAAATTTCTGTCCATCTGTCTGTCTGTTTGGTCCGTCTAATCTCTGTAACGACTGGATCGATTTTAACAGGCTTAATCGACTTTAAGTGACGGATGGCGGGTGTTATAAGGAATAACTTATAAATAAAAAAATATATATTACATTCCATAATGACTTGTTAGTTTTTAATATGTCACTCGTATATATTATATAAAGTCTATATTTTAATTATTTCATGTTATAGTTATAAAAGCACACATTGACCTACTGGTAACATTTCATTTGATAAGTTCATAGTTCACTTGGAACTGATACCTCTTATATTATTTATCGAACCTCAAAACATGACAGTACTTTGAAATTTCCAGTGAAATCACTCATGGAGGGATATTAATTTAATACTAAACAAAGTTACCTATATTATTACAGTCCATAATATTTTTATCTATCTTTTTAATCTATAGATCGTAGCACGTAGCAGCGGCGCTACGCATAAATATGACGCATATAAAAATTATGACCTTCGAGTATATTTAAAGACTACCTCTGCCCACGACTTTGCGTGGAATGTTTTTAAAATAATAGCCTAAGTTAGTCCTTATAATATTTGCTATCCGTCACTTGAAGGTCTGCTAAAATAGGTTTAACCGTTTCCGAGATTACACAAAACAGAAAGACAGACGGAGAAAAAATTAACATTTATCTTTCAATGTAAAGCTGTTGATATGGATTTACAAAGAGATACTTTAATTTAATTTGTATGTATACACTAGAAAGGACATCATTAATTAATAAAAGTATTAAGAATGTTAATTTATTATATATATACAGATAAGAAAACTATTTACAGTCTATGTTATGGGATTTTCCATACATAGTCATAGTTTATTATAAGCAAAAGTAGTAATGGAGTCAATTATTAATATCATATCATTTAAAAATTTTTTTTAATGAATTATTTAAAAAAAGTATAATATAGTACATATTTTCGTATGATTACAGATATATGTTATTTTGTTACGTTATCCAGCTTTTTCCGTTAGTGTTGGCTGGTAAAGTGTTAATGTTATACATAATAGAAGAAAAGCAACAAATCTTAGACGAGTACATTACGCCAAGTATATAATATATGTTAATGCATATCATAATATATAATGTATATGCGCCACTAATCTAATATAAATGTTAATTTCCATACTTCGACCCGCATATTACCAATCAATAGTTATACTAGTAGCCCGTCAACGACTTTGCTCGTCATTATAAATATCTTATAATAGTGACGCCGTGACCGATATTTATATGTAATTCAATAATCTCTATATTAATTACTTTTATGAAATCAATATATTCGAAATAAAAAAAAGTATTATAAAATATATATTTTATGAAAAAAAAATAACATGTTTAAAAACAATAAAAACTTTCATTTTTGTAAAAGTGAAATTTAATAAACTTCACAAAGAATAATAAGACTCGTATTTATTATATCTTTTCTCTCATATAATTATATCTATATGTATATAGTATTTCAAAATGAAGACAATTTCTTTTCATTCTAATAAGATTTTGACAAGTTAATAAAACCTAGACATGATTTTTAAATGTTCGTTATTTAAGAAATCACCGAATCGGTTTGAACTTTCCAAATTTGATGGCAAGTATTTATACATATATGTATTTACTTTCATCTCAAAAATATTTGTGATGTAGCTCAAACACAGTCGTACGAAATCGATAGTATAGAATAAAGTTATTTATGCATTGATATAAAACGTAGTGGTATGAAGACTTGACGTTATCACTCTTATCTTTACTATGTTGGTACCATCGCTTACTCATTCGTAATTTATTGTTTTGCACACCGTACGTGTTAGAATTAATTACAGAACACACTAATATAACTGTTATTATCTTTTTGATTAAATCGATTAAAAATAACAATTAATCGGGTGATTCAAAATAGTGCTATTGGATTTGAGATCATTCATATTTTAGTGTGTTAAAACCAACGCTAATGGTCTAATCCCTTGTTATTGGATTAACCTAAAATATAAGAATGTGACTTATTTGTGTTAACTTAATCAGAGGCCCTCCTCGCGCTAGTCTCCCCCAATGTAAACCTTCAAGTCCACGTGGGCGCTTGCGCTATGTGTGCCGTATTTCAGCGCTCAACACCAAACGCCGTAAGTGACTCCAACGTAGTGGTGTATACGTCTTTTTACGTAAAATGGTGACCGACGTCCGGCAGTGTACCACCCGCCACCACCTCACAACACGCGCCTCACGCCGACCGCCGCCACGTCCTCGCTACAATAACGTGACTCGAGTAACAGAACAATGTAACGATGCCAGCGGTAGACATCAGCGACACGAACTCGTTTACCGTTATTAATAATGAGGAGAAGAGCAACCCGCCGTACAGAAACGTTAATATCGTGAAGCCGCTGCAGCGGGATGACGACTCACACAATACCAAGGAGCGGGTCGGGAGAATGGTCGCCGTCACCCAGACGATTATGGACCCGAAATTCTCGAGGGCACTCGACTTTAAGCTGCGTCGATTGAAGGAGAAAGAAATTTTGGAGGCCAATCTGAGACGACCGACCCGACAACGCCGCCGCGCCGGAGCACTGGCAGCGTCGAATCCGAACATAAGCTGGAAAGATTTCACGCCTCCAAAGAAAATGATGAGTCAATCTCAGCCACGTATTGATATTATTTCGTGCGACGGTGAAATAACAAAACATTCTAAGAATGATAAATCGCCCGTGAACAATAAGAGTCGTATCAGTGATGGAGAGAAACCAAGATTTATTACCACAGTGAAGACCGGTCAGTTCTTGCTGCCTCCACCAGATGTAGCATGTTTGCTCGGATTGCAGACGCTGTACCCGACTCAGGAGAGAGACAAGATCGTCTACACGTACTCGAGCAAACCGAAAGCTCTCACAACACGAGCGAAGCGCGATGTGCCCGTTAAAAAGAATGAAAAAATCGGTAATAGTATTCCGGATATTAATAATAGGAAGAATTTACACGCAGGTGAAGCGTTCAGAGGTGTCCGTGCCCTGATAGCGGGGATGGCGGGCGTCAAGGGTCTCCTGGAGCAATCGGACAATGTGTTAGTATGGATTGTATTATTTAACAATATAAAATAACATTAGTTTCAGTATTTGTCCTACAATTTGATGTCGTTACTGTGATATCGATTACAAGTTTATAAACCAGTGGTAGAAAACGTGCACTCATTATATTTCATTGACTAACAAGTATCAGTTAAATTTAAATTGTAATACATTTAATATAAAATATATTAATTACACTTTTCATATCGATGAAAAATAAATGAAAATGAAGTAGTAAAAAACGAATATTATTAAGTTTAAAATTTGCTTTTAAAGTGATATAGAATATACCAATAGTATTATTTATAGACAGGTCAAGCCTTAAGGCTAGCGCGGCCTACTTCCGAGGTCAACTACCCATAATCGCCCTTATCTTATCTGACCCGCAGCCAATTAATTGACATTAAACTAAATAATTAACCTCCAAATAAAGTCTGTAAATCAAATTATATACATACATACATACATATAAATTGTAATATTTATATAAAAATTCAAACAAATTTCAAAATATCAAAACACGTATTCATTTATTCTAGCTCGGTTCCGTATAAAATTATTATAATATTATAAAATATTAAAATGTTTGGACTATTTGATTTGAAATTTGCATGAATTTCCAGGCTCGTTATTAAATTCCATTGTTAGTTTTCACAGAAGTACCGCTATACAATTATTACTTTTTGGTAACTTCGTACTTCGTTTGAAGTTTATCGTATATGTTTTTTATAATTATAGTTTTTAATTAATACTAGGATCCGCCGCCTTGCGCTGCGGGAGTTAAGCTAAGTCCCCTTTTTGACCATCATTTCTGAACGGAAGGAGATATTTTAATTCTGTGTTTCTTAAATATACAAATTCCCAAGCTCTACAGCTCTGACAATTTTCATTCAAATCGGTTCAGTAGCTTTTTATTTGATGTTGCTTCAAAAAGAAGTTTCCCAAACGGTTAAGAGCTTCGCTCACGCTCAGCTCAATTATTCGGGGTAGTTTTATTTGTGAACATAAACAAACAGATACGATGTTTCATCTTACTCGTATTTATTTTTTACAAATATATTATGACTTTGACTTTCTGTGGTTAAGTTACATCTGATGGTTAAAAAATTACGTCTGACAGATAATATGCAAAGTAACGTGGAACTTTAACGTTCGCATCAGTCTTTATAATTATAAGGTACTGATCATAAAATTCCAGGTTTTACTGGTGAGATTACAAGTCCAAGGGTGTTCTGTGCAAAATAATTATACTGATAATATTAATTGTCTGATTGACAATCGATTAAGTAGCTTGTTTAACACGAGTAGAATTCTACTGTTTCTTCTAGATATTCATCATTATAATTATATTCTTGTAGTGGTAGCCTGGCGACTGGTGCTACTGGAGGCACAGGTTATTCGAACCTGATGCATGACAAACGAGTTGTTCGAGGAAGCACATTCTCTTCACACCCTCATGCCGCCGTGAGTATATTAATATAATTTTGGTAATTATATATTTTAGTAGTCAGTCTTAATTGATTTTTTATTAAAAATGAAAATAATAAACATATATTAAAATATTTTTGTAAATGTTCAAAAAATACAATTGCTTTTAAGAATGCTAATGTTTATTAAAGTGTTTTGAAAGTAATCTTTAGTTAGTTAGTTTTCATCTACAAGGTCTTTTGTGCCAGTTGCTATTTTTTGGCGCTCCGCCAATTTTCCAACTCATACCCTATACTTGCCTTACGTATATAAACCCTTATGTAATTACGGTCTAAATATATGTTGTAGTAATGAGACAAATTATGTACATTAAAAATTTATTGTTCAACTTCATGACACTGAGCTCAAAACAATTGTTTTTTTTGTTGTTTTCTCTACAAATCACGCGAAATCGCTCAAAATAATCTAAATCATTTTTGATATAATTTGTTACTTAGACCTTGAAAATATTTTTTTTTTCACTTTTGGAAAAAATATCTAATTTTAAAAGAGAAACGAGAAAACTATTTTAATTTATAATTACAATATAAAAAAGATACCAAACAGATTTTAATGAAACTTCTTGTTGGTTTAGTCTATCATATAAATCCAAATATATAATGCCTTTCAGTTAAACATATCCTAACAATTCTCAGAAAGAAATAAAAAGCTATCAGCTATGGTATCGGCTTTAAAAACAATAGAATCAATAATACATTTCAATAACATTAAAGTGAGGATAGATAGCTTATAATTTATAGCGGAATAGGGGGTAGGGGGCAGACGAAGTCACCGGGAAGAGCTAGTATAATTTGAACTATTAAATGTCAGTCTGAGTGTTATTTCAACCTGTAATTCATTTAAAAGTATGTCTGTCGTGTCGGTAACATCGTCATCAGGTAGCAGTTACAAATAGTAGTCGTGTCCTATTCATTGAACACAATGTATTCTTGAAGCGATTAACTTAATGGGAAACGAAGAAATAAACGTGGTTACAATTACTTGGACAGTCGAGTAATGTCTGTTTATTTTAATTTATAAATGGCACTAGAAAACAGAGTTTGCCTTCACATGTCATCATTACTAAGTAAGTTATTTTAAAATATATATGTACGTAGACACGTCACAAGGTATGCGTATTCGAAATAAGTCTTTCACTTTGTTATGACAGATCCCTTTTTGACTTTGACTTTGTTACGACAGGTTGCTTTTTGACTTTGACTTTATTATAACAGGTTGCTGTTATTCTAATGTTGAATTAATATTATATGTATTATAATATTATTTATGTTAATGTCTGAACGCATGCAGGTGATGCGAAAATAATTCGCCATGAATGCGGGGCGACACGGCGCGTTAGTGGCACGGTCACGGGTTCAATGCGGGTGTCGATCGATAATGTATCATATAATAATATATGTTTGTATTTTAGGTCACATGTTTGCAGAGATTTCTCCTAAATAATTATTTTTAATTAAATATCAATATATGATATTATTATATTTTGAATAAATGCCTTGAGCGCTAGTAACCTAACTGTATTAGTATTAAAAATATACGTTAGGAAATATTATAAAATAATTTACTAGGCACTTTCTAGAAACAAAAAATACACAAATAAAAAAATTTAATGTGATTGTTTTAAAATGAAACGAACGAAAGTACAGAAAAGGTACCTTAACGATTGAAGATAAAGGAAAAGAACACCTCAGTACTTAATTATTTTTTTTTCCGCAAATTCAAAATATGTAATTTCTACAACCCTTATCCTGCTTAAAAGTCTATTAACCTTTGTTGGAGTAAATATGGAATGTTGAAATTATGTTGGAAATGCCTATTAGGAATTGTTACATTTCGATTCGGTTCTTGACCTGTGAGGACTGATAAGGCTGGTCAAATTACTTTGATAATTAATAAAGTAACTTACAATTGTTATATAGTTGTAATATTATTAAGTATTTGTAAGTCTGCAGTATAAACAAATATTGCATGCAGTCAGACACTTCTCTAGTATTAATGAATGCAAGACCACACGGGGTTATTCTGAACTTAGTAAAGCTTTTTGATATCTTATTTCTTTATACTACAATGATTTTTAATGATATAATTGTATTGCGTTATGTATATTTAATAAGTAAAATCGGTTTATCCTTTTTATTTGAATGTCGCACTTTCCAAAAGATACTTAACGATGTTTTAAAATAGATTTTTTTTCTACATTTTTTGTCTTAGATTGATGAAAAGTATACCATAACCTAGGAAAATTGTAATTCTCATAACTAGAAATAATAGATTTCAATCAGTTCAGTAGTTTTTACGTAATGAGACAACATACGGATAGACAGACTGACAAGAAAAAAATATAAACATTCGAATCCTAAAACATTAAATCTCTTCCTTCAATTTATCAAAAATGTATATTTTTGTGTACAACTATCGGTAATATAAATAAAAAAAACACATGTATTATATTTTATTTAACTATATGTATATTTAAATAAGTCAAATAAAATCCTCATCTACATTATAATTGATCATTAAATAACCAAGACCATAACAACAGTAATGCAATAAAAGTGCAAGTTAATATTTATAATTTGCGGGTACTCTAACAAGTCGAGTCACGGGAAACGAACGGCTTTTAAAAGTGAAGTATTAATGAAGTCGAGTTGTTTGTTGTAAGTTGTTTGTTTCTATTAAGTGACTCGTAATACAATTACTATGTAGGACGGAGCGATGTAAAAGGTTTTCAATTTTAATAATTAAATGTACTATATTGTATTGTATTTGTACAAGTGTCGATCTCACGGATACGGTTGGATTATTATAAAATTTCTTTCGTATGATACTGACTGCCTGTCTTTTTTTGGTCGCGGTTTATTTTAGATTAACAAATCTTAATTTAATTTGTCAGTTCATTAAAACGATCATTCTTTAGTATAATTATTCAATAAAAGAATATAGAAATGTGAAAGAGTAATGCATAAAAATTATATAAAACTTTGTGGACCTCTACAATAACGCCACATACTGGGCGTTATTTGAAACTAAGCACCATCCCAACCCACCCAAATTGTTTTTAGCTATTAATGTATTTCATCCATACTTTCATATAATTCAACCCAGGGCGATGGCATGGAAACCAACGCGGCCCGCGCAGCCCGCACCCGCAGACGGGCGCTGGCGCGACGGGCGGCGCTCGCGAGGCTGCGTCCCGGGACTCCGCCCCCCGCTCCCGGGAGACGACACCATCCCATACAGACGGAATATTACCTTGAGGAGGTTATTTAGGCTTGTTTATTTATTTTTTGTCATGTAAATGAAAATAGGATTAATGATTTTTATTTATCAAATCAAGTAACGGTTTTAACTTATGTTTGTTTTTCCGTGAACACGATTGCTGAAAGCCAACAAAATGTCGAGTTAAAATAAAAATGTATTCTAAACGACTACTTCTACTTAAACTTTAATAATATTAAATCGTAACTGTTATAGTTTTTTATAAACATTTCGCGATGTTTAAGACGTAAGAATTGAAACTATAATATTATTCACAGCTGTTCGACAAAGGCGTGGAGATGGAGGTGGGTGTACAGACAGACCTATTCGCAGATCGTCCAGCAACACCTATTTACGTACCCGCTAAGACCGGAGCCGACGCTTTCACTCAGATATATCCTGGAGACGTACGTCATTATTATAAAACGGACAGGGATAAAAAACTTAATCAAAAGCTATAATGTGTAAAGAATAATTGTTTTAGTTGTTTGACTTCGACCTGGAAGTGCAACCGATACTCGAGGTCCTCGTGGGCAAGACAACGGAACAGTCCCTGGCGGAGGTGGCGCAGGAGGAGGAGCTGGCCACGCTGCGGGAACAGCAGAGGCGGTACCGCGAGTTGAGGGACGCCGAGCTGGCCGAGAGACAGAGACTGGCGGCGCAGGATGAGCGACTGCAGAAGGAGAAGGTAATAGAACTAATTTAACTAGAAGCGTTTGAGGTTTATGTTGTCTATGAAAACAATCAGTTTGTATTTTTGTTTAGCTTTTAGATAATAGCAGTTATTGTTTCAATACCAGCAAAGAGATTCCCTGTTAATCATTACTTGTTCCGGTAGGTACTCTGGTCATCATTCAATGGACATAACTGTACCAACTTTATCAGTAAAGTCTTTTGTATACTAGTCTAGCCTAAGTCCTAAACTCCATCCCTTTCTCTCACTGTGTCTAAGTTTCCTCTATCACTCCCAATTTTTCAAAAGTGACATAAATCCATCTACGTTTGCAGCTGTTGACACTGGCATTAATCAATGGTACCCAATTTGCAATACAAAAACCATATAAACTTAAAAATTCTTGTTCCTCTACAAACACGACACGAGTGAAGCTCAAAAGACTTTGTCATTCGAGTCTAAGACGTCATTCACCACCAAAACTTGTTACCACCAACAACAGCGAGCTGGTATAATCCAGTCATCCCACTCTGCCTCCAACGCATACAGAGCTGGTATAATTCAGTCATTCCACTCTGCCTCCAACGAACACGGAGCTGGTATAATCCAGTCATCACACTGTCTGTAACGAACACGGAGCTGGTATAATTCAGTCATACCACTCTGTTTCCAGGAGCGGCGCGTGTCGTCGGCCCGCGCGGCGGCTGCAGCGGGACGAGAGGCGCGGTCACGGGTGGCAGCGGCGGCACTCGTTCACGGTTACGTGTCGGAGCTGCTGCCCGCTGTGCTGGCTGGGCTCAGGGACGGAGGATATCTCGTGCGACGGATGCAGCAAGGTGGGTTGGATTACACACACACAGGGATCACTAGTACACATAACACACATTATTGGTCACCAACCCTAAACGGAAAACGGAAGCCAGTGTACATTGCCTTCCGTTATTTATCATACTTTAAAAAGATAGAACTGAAATACTAAAAACCTATAGATTTATATTTAAGAAAAAAAAAAGTGTAACATATAATCATTTTTTAAACTTAGAGAAAGATGGGAACTATCGTTTGGTTTTGGGAGAAAAAGTACCAAGTTACGATTACTTCCTATAAGAATCCTACAGGCAACTTTGCGATTATTTAACCTGACAAAGTACAAGACAATGTTTATACTTTATATTTTTTTGATAATATTAATTGTTAAAAATCTAATTAATTGAAATATATCTCTCATCAAGTGGAACATATTGCAGGTGTTGAAGACGAGTTCATGCCGTGGCTGATAGATGAAGTGGCTCAGGAGTTAGAGTCTATAATAACGAGCAGAGACGTTATCACGGGTAAAATACATTATAATATTATATTATTACTATTTTAACATTGTATTGACGTTTGTGAAACAGTGAGTTTGTTGTGTTGTTCTTCTCAGAGCAGGGCGCGTTTGAAACACTCGTGGACTAATTTTTAGTTTGGAGAGTGTCTTTACAGAAGGGCTTATTTTCATAAGTATAGTATCAAAATAGGCCCTCCTGTCATTCCCATTTGACGTACACAAGTTACCACTGGTAGTGATTAAAAGTGTAAAAGATATAAATAAGTAACATAAATATTAAATCTCAATGCAGAGATAGTCCGCGACGTAGTGGAAGCTCGAGCAGAGTTATACGCAGCGGCGGGAGAGGGAGACACGCAGAGAGTGACACCACCAGAATCAATAACTCCACCTTCGGAAGTTGGAGAGGAAGAGGGTAAGTACCAAATAAATACAAAATTATTTTAAACGTCATTATTATTTCTTGTAATACCATCTTAACACCTATTTATCTTACAATAATAATTAAAAATATGTAGCTTCAGCAACATTAGTTACAAAATACATTATAAGCACAACCATATCAATATAGCAACAAGTGCAACCTGTCAGTGCGGCGCGTGCGCCACGTGACGCGTGAATACACTCATTACAGCGCCATGCCATCCCTATTAGCCTCTACCAATATGTTGCCAATCATTACTTGAACTGTACCATTCATACAATTATCGTCTCTATCGTATTGATATACGGCTTCAATTTCCACTAACTCTTCAAATAGGGTAGAAATATTATAAATGTTTAATGTTCGAAGGAATTTATAACGTATTGCAATAATGATAAGTATGATAATTGCATATCAATATAATATAAAAGAAAGATTCGTTTATGCGATTTTGTGTCTTAATATTGATTATAAATAAGTGTGATTGTTGTACGATGGTGGTAGTTGGTTAGGTTGCGGTCACGAGGTATTAGAATTGATACGGTGTGATGTCATTATAATATCATTTGTACGTCACAGTCGCCCCGTCACCGCACGTGCGTATCGACTTTTGTGATCGTTTTAAACTAATTTACTTGAACGTTGACGACGCCATTGTTACACTATTAGTAGTAATATGTCTATTAGGTTTGGCGAATGTTTTGAATGACTTATATAACTTCGTTTTAGTCACCTCCATTTTAGTAATTAGTTTTTTTTTTTCGAAATAGTAAAAGATCTAACCGTTAACTTATCGTTTTGAAAAAATATTCAATTCAATACGTTGTTCGTTTATTTGACTCTTATCAATTTTCTTTTACGTTATTTTTATTACGTTGATAGAAAAAAATTGTTGGCACACAAATCAGATTATGTACAATACAATTAAATAAGAACCCACCCAGATCTAAGTGAGATAAAATTTAAATAATAAATATAAATTACTGATATTGGTCTGTCGGGTCAGTCGCTGCAACAGATTATCGCCAGCACGTGCGCAGGCGCATGGAGGGTTGCTGATTCGTGCAATATTTTATTTCTTTCATTGTACAAATAAATGTTTATATATATAATATATAAGCGTAAGTAATTTACATTCCCAAAAAAATATTTAATATTATTGTATTATTGTATTCTTGCAATTCAATAAATAAATTGATTTTGTGCATAATTATATATAAATGTAGTTAAAATATATTTATCTTTTTTACAGTTATAATTTTTTACAAAACCCACGGTTTTTGCCAAGAATATAACAGTTTAACATCAATAATTAATGTCTGAACCGAGAGCACTCCATCCCCAGCATCCAATGTGTAGAGATGGCTTATCTTAATGCTATCCGAGTGCGATAAAAGCGGTAATGCGTTAAACACATCCCAGCGGTCGAGTGTTCGGTGCACCTGACGACTTCACATCGTTTTATTTAATAATAAATCATTCAATCCCTACATTATTATTTAATCAAACATTCATTTACTTCCAATACATAGTGTTATTTCAAAAATACTACTTAAAACTAAAAATAATTAAATAAACAAGACTGGCATAACATTTCATATGAATAAAAATGTAATTATTGCAAAAAATTATCTATTACAATAAATTATATAATTTTTACAAAATAAGACAGAAATAAAAGTAGCAAAAAGTATTTTTGTAAAAATGAAATTAAAAAATACCATAGACAAACTTTATATAGATACTTTTTAGGAAGAACATAAACGTCAAATTTAATTGACAATTATGTGTAAATATCAAATTTCCGCCAACATTTGGCAATGTCAATATTTTCACAGCACTCTTCGGACATTAGCGGCGACTGCAGCAATTATGTCCCTCCCGCTTGCAACACTATCTACCGAACTCATCTATAAACAAAATATCGCTAAAATAATTGAAACTGACGACCGATGGACAAATTTATACAAAAATCTATCTTATTACATCTAATGAAGGTCGGTTATACAATAAATGATGGATATTTGTGCAGCTGCAACCCGCGCGCCAGTTTACGTCGCCTCTAACAATACAATAATAATGTAAAGAGCTTAAATGTTTCAATTTGGTGCACTTAATAAAAACACGAGATATCCACCGGACGATTCATTTAAGCCCTTTGATTTTAATATTTTTTTTTATTTAACCGACATTTAACAGTAAAAGATTGTTCTAGCGCGGTTTAAGGATAAAATAATATCGTATGGTATATCATAATAACTAAAATATTATTAATATCAACTATATGAGGGTTTTTCTTTTAATATAGAGAAACTGAACCCTTGCTTGTTATACAATATACATAGTTTTACGTTGAGAAAAAATGCCTTTTCAATGTTATTTAAAATTACAATTATGTGGATAAATTTACATATTATTTAATAAATATTTTCAAAACATATATATTTATTATTAATATAATAAAAAAAAATAAACCCCAACACTAAAACCACGTGCACGATAATTTTAACAATATAAAAATGTTATTATTGTGTTGTTGCAACACCCCGGGGACGGATTATGTCGAGTGTCATTTTAAATACTTCACTTCATTACTGACATTTAAACCTTACTATTTATTAATGATATTTAAAAGTGTATTAAACGAGTGTTCGTATATCTTGCTTCAGCGGAGGACGGTCAGAATAATATATATATATGAAAGAGAAAATAAAGAGTGGAATATTTCTTGTCAAGGCTTCATTTGAAAAAGATTTTTGAAATTAATTTAAATATACATTTTTTGTTATTATTATGTATCAAGATCGGTTAATTAGAAAATTAAAAAATATTTAATAACTAACACTTTATTATATGTTATATTTTGTATTTTCAGGTCCCGAGGAATAGCGACTGAAGCAGACTCGCAAGTGAAGTGATATAGTAAATTGTTTGTCAAGACAGTAGGTACTATCAGTTATCAGTTATATTTATTGTAATATTGTTTTTATAAATAATGTTTTGAATGTTTTGTAAATAAAAATAACAAGCGTTTATTGTACATTGAAACGACACACGTTGAATTATTTACGTATTTATTATATTTTCATACAAGTATTTAATTATTTAAACAATTGCATTAAAAACTCATTCGTGACTTAAATGCTCATTTCACCATATAAATGGCGAGCTTTATTTTAAATTTTACAAGTGTAATAGAAGTATGTTGACAGGTGTCAATCAAATTATATGATATATAGATGGCGCTGCTGGCTTTAAAGGATAGAATATTGAAGAAACAAGTATGCATTTATTACATATATACAGTTACATACATCTTACTACCAAAGTAATGAGGGTTACTATTGACATTTCTATTTTAGGCTTATGTTAAATATATTTTGGAAAAGGCTTTTTAGGCTTGAAGTCCCGTAATACGTATTCCTCTTTACTAATTAATAATTATACTTATTTTTATACATTGCAAAGTTTTAGATATTTCAGTGTGGTTTTCCATGTATTGTTTTATATATCATATTAAAGTTGTTTTCATCGTTCTCAGTATTGATTATATATTTTTAAAAAACTATATTATTTGAATTGAAATTTATTGTAATTGCCACCGAAATATACGAAGAAAACTAGTGTACTCTTTGAGACGTTTCCGTAAAAGTTAATGTTACATAATTAATTTTGTTATAGTTTTCGAATAAAATTGCTAAACTGTATTTGTGTTTTATTATGTACCGCCTGAATAGGTTATATAAAAAATGGTGGTTAATATTTTAAGGGTCGGATTAAAATGGTCCGCGTTTAGTCTCGGTATGTAACTGCTCCCCGCGATTTAATAACAATTGTTTAATCACAGACAGATTTGCGGAGGGTGTACACCCTCGCACCCTCGCACCCTCTGGGCTTGTATATATAGGATGGAGATTCGAACCTGTTACCACTTGCAGTCGTACCTGCGCACGCACATTATATCAATCAAATATTATTAATAGTGGTCAAATTGGTTTGTATGTGTGTGATGGAAGAAACGCGCGTCTTGTCGCGTCGTGGTCTGCGACGAGGCTGTCATTCTAGTGATTTTCCTCTCAGCCATCTGGCGGAAGCAGTTCAAAGCGGCGTGAAGGGAAATGTAAGAAAAAATTACTTTACTCTTTCTTTCAGTTATTTTTATTCCATTCTAAAAATCGCAATTTTTAATAACATAATATTCAAAATAAAAAACTTTTCAAATATAAAAAACGACACAAAAAATATAATTTTTCGTGAATCATTATTGAGGTATAATAAGAAAAGCAATTTCTTTGACATATGTGACCACAAAACATCAAATCCAGGTATACCTTGAGCTGGATACATCAAACCAGCTGTCAGCTCGTGGCGGTGTGTCCCTGGCGGTGTGTAGGTCAGGCCTAGCCCCGGCAGCACCCCATGCCACCGCTCTTCTGTGTCTGGAGCCGGCCGCCAGGCTGCGGCTGAGACTCGTCAACGACACGCCCCCGATGCACGAAATGCTGTTGTGGTTTGATGAGGGATTGCTGGCTCACCTGGATATGCCGTTTTTGACTTTGAGGAATATAACTGGTAAGTCTTTGTTTGTATCTTTAAAGAGTTAGTTCTACCTCTTGTACTAATCTGGTGCTGAATATAGAATATTCAATAATTCATGTATGTAAAGTCCGCGCTCGAGGTGAGAACCATGGATAGCCAGACACTTTAGCCGACTCTTTTTATCTGAGTAGTTGAAATCAAAGTATTTTTATAATTGTTAACATTCATACACACCAAATATTTATTATTTATTATATTATACTTTAATATTGACCGAATCGATAATAGGAATATTGTCCTGAAGTTCCGCTAAGTTTTTTTATTGTATTAAATATTATTATAAACCAATAAATAATGTTTTTTTTTATTGCTTCTATTATTTATATCGAGTAAAATCACTATCCTATTAGGTCAAAGCACCTAAAGGCTTCCATAAGCTCTTAGGAAAAGTAAACATTTTGCCTTGTAATGCTTTAACTATAAACTTCATTAAATATTTAAATAATCCTTTTCAGGTAAGAAAAACTACTCGTGCCACGAATGCGGAACTGAATTCGAACATCCAAACCCGTTAAAAGTACACCTGTTCCTATCGTGCCAACCTTATGATCCTCACGTGTTTTGGAGACGATGCATCATGAAACTTCAGACAGCTTTATCTACACCTGTATCACCTGTACCAACCTTGCCATTAACCTCTGACCCAGCTCAGCTGGAGGCGTTAGCCGCTGCGTGGGGACGGTCTAGAGATGGGCATGTCTGTCTGTACTGCGGGAAGCTGTATTCAAGGAAATACGGTCTCAAAATCCACATTCGTACCCACACAGGGTATAAACCGCTGAGGTGTAGGCACTGTTTACGTGCTTTTGGTGATCCGAGCAACCTTAACAAGCATGTACGATTACACGCGTCCAGTTCTGGTTCAGGAGATATACATGCGTGTATGTTGTGTCACAAACCACTAGCTCGGAAACGGGATCTATTACGACACCTGCGCGCTCATCATCCACACGCACTAACCAGCAAAAGCGAAACTTGATTTTACTTGAAGCCTTCACTCGCTTTAAAAGAGAACAAGCTAAATGTATTGCATACAGAATATAAAATTTAAAAGAAAATACTCAAACAAGGATTTAAATGAGATTTAAATTATATAATCATATATTATAAATAGTCAAAGACAAAAAGTGTACAAAATACAAACATTATATTTTTTAAAATTATTTAAATATTTATTAATCACATTAAGCATATTGATTACTAAAAGAGATGTTATTGATTACACTGTGTAATATATTGTAAATATGTTTATTAAATTAAATATAATATAATTATCACATAATTTTTTTAATTTGTCCGAATTTAATCTGATATGTGAGGAAGGCCAGCCTCAGCGTAGATACTATCCCACAGTTCTATTCTTCTCTTATCAGCATAATGACCAACAGAGAACGGTTCTTCAATATTGAAATACTCTTTTCCATGTATTGTATATGGTTTCCAGATCGCACCCAAAGTATTGTCAGGAGTTGGACGACTGAAATATTTTAAAATATTATAATTATACATAATTATTACAAACCAAGCAAACTTTGCAACCTCTCTAACTTAACTCTAAACAGACAACCAATGTCTAAAATAAAATAGATGTAAATTAAAAAAAATAGAATACTTAATAACATCGTCAAAATAAAAGTGATACTTTATACAACGAAATAAAGTCCTTAATTGTAAAAACAAAATTAATCTCAAATTATTTGATCAAGAAACTAAAGCTAGACATTTTATTCGAAGGACGTTGGGACGGCAGATATTACAATTTTACGTTTAGTCATTTATTTCTTGTATTGTCAGACACTCACCCAGTTTTGGCGAAATCTGTCCATAGCTTAGTCACTTTAAAGACGATATCGCGCAATATCTCTTGATTCTTATATTGTTTTTCGTTTAAGTAGTTATAGAACAAGTAAAACAAATCATCGGCATGACTTGCACCTTTCAAGGCAGTCAGTCCGAGTGCAATTTTTATAACATTCAATTCAGTAACGAAATTAAATTTATACATATATGTAGAATCACATAAAGGTGCATATAAATGAGCAAATCTATGATCCGGATAGGAGAAGTGCAAGTCGGTTATCAAATCAGCTATAGTATTAAGATCGTCCTTTGTAAAATTTCCGTTTCCAACATAGAATCTTTTAATCCTATCTCCCATGTTACGCAATTGATCCGGCGAAACCCTGTCCACCACTTCTCTAGGAATAAAGTAAGAAGGTTCTTTGTTATATATATCCAGTATTGTCGCTAGAAAATTAACAGAAATCAAACCTTCAGCTGAATTATATCCGATCATTAGAGGCACTTTATTTACTTTACCATCAGCTAGCATTTTTACTGGATGTTCATCAATAAAATTCTCTACACCTGGAAATTTCTTTTCAACAACCGGAATGAATTGTGCTGGCGGTCCTCTTATAGATTCATCAGGCGTGAGCGAAGCAGCTGTTAAATTTACAAGAGCTTTGTCATCCAAACTCCTAAAATAATCGAGCAACCTTTGCGTAGATTTCGTATTAATTCCCAAAAATTGTCCTGCTCTAAAAGCCCGCTGTTTTGCATCAACTGCAACATCATGGATAGCGACTCCACTTTGAGCTATTACTTTGTGAAAAAGACCTTTAGACATTTTGGAGAACATATGGTAAGTTGCAGCGGACGCGCCAGCACTTTCCCCAAATATTGTAACAGAATTCGGATCACCCCCAAACTTATCAATGTTGTTCTGAACCCAACGAAGTGCTGCGACTTGATCCTTCATCGCAGCATTTCCTGGTACTTCTTTTATATCTAAAGATAGAAACCCAAGTACCTCTAATCTATAATTAAAAGTCACCAAAATTACGTCATGTTGTAAAAGAAAATCACCCAAAAAGAAATCGCCAGATCCTTCCCAAAACGTACCACCATAAACGTATACCATGACTGCCATCTTGGCGTTTTTGTTCAGTGACTTGGTATAGACATTTAGAAATAGACAATCTTCTTCACCAATCCGATCGTTTACGGTTGTATTATATTGAGTACATACAGCACCGAAGTCTGCTGCCTCACGTATGCCTTCCCATGGCTGTGGCGGTAAGGGTGCCTGCAAAGAATGAAATCAGTACCATATTTTATCTAATACAACTCCCTACATGTTTTTTTATCCCTTTATTTTGTCCAGTTTAAAATAAAAATAGGTACGAAGAATATAAACTAGGGTTTTGCGATAATGATTCATTCGACCACAAGCTTATTTAATTCTTAACCTAGAAATGTCTTTACCTTAAAGCGTAAGTCACCTAACGGTGGAGTGGCGTAAGGTATGCCTTTAAACATATAATATCGGGAACCATCAACAAGACTGCCTCTTAATCCTCTCAATTTACCTTCCTTAACAGTTACGACAGGTTTACTCTGAAATTATAAAAGAAAGTACTCATAAAACAAAAACTAAAGTAATACTTACATATATTCAAAAATATTATATATACTAGATACGAATATAAATATGAATATAATGAAATTCCGTCATGAGAATACATAATGTATCATTTCAGTATTACTTATGTGGATACGTATCCGATAACGGCAATATTATATTGAATGTGACCTTTATTTGCAATAATCGTAAATAACACAATAAAATAAAAACAATCACTGACGCTTTAATAATAGTTTAAATAACATTAAACTCACATCTATATTTGAAGTCCATACTGTGTAGATTACTTGTAGTGTAATAAGTATAATATATTTTATTTTAAACATTATTGTGTGTTAACGAGTAGTTCTCAAGACATTTGATCCACGAATGTCCTGTTTACATGTATACCTTGTCTTGTACACATGTACATGTAAAATAATTTGGATCCGTTTTCGTTATTATTTTCCTCAATGAGTCAAGACAGTTGTGGTACTGGTCAAGATAAAAAATCAGATTTACATTTCAAATTTGTTTATTGACATGGCATAAATTATTGTAAACTATAAATATAACAAAATTGTTTTTTATTAGGCGTCAATTAGAAATCAATATATATAAAGGTGAAGTGTCGGTTTGTAATTCCAAATTAACAACTTTTCAATAAATGTATAAAAGTATTCAGGGTATTTACAAAAAAAATAAAAATATTAAATGTTTCTCTATCCATCTCTTCCACGCGAACGAAGTCAAGGACACTGCTAGTAATAAATTTAACAAAATGTGAATACTTTGCAAAACTTTATAATTATGTTATGCTTTTTTGTATTAGGTAAATTAATTAAGTGCTCATTACCGTGAGTGTGAGAATATATAGCAAAGTAGGCAATTGCTTAAATAGAAATAACCAATAATTAAGTGTTAATATAAACTTTGTGTCTATAAAAAACTGCTTGTAACATTTAAGAGATACAATATTTACTCTTTTAGTGAATTATCACAATTATTAATTGGGTATTGTATTAATTGGCATGCTTTTGCTATTTTACACCTGTTCGTTTTTCTACTTTAGGTAGGAATATCAAATAACATGAATCAATAATGATATCTTTATTATATATTGTAATTAGTAACATGTAGACAATGTAAAAAATATATCTTTGGAAAGTTCAATTCCGTTCGTTTTATTGTATATGCGGCAGTCCAGCCTCCGCGTACATTTTATCCCAGAACTCAATCCTCTCTCTATCGGCGTAGTATCCCGCCGAGAAGGAATCGTCAATATTGTAGTATTCCTTCCCGTGCACCGTGTATGGCTTCCAGTTTTCTCCAACCTCATTATCGGGGGTCGGATTACTAAAAACAATCAATGTTAACGTATTGTCGAAGATGTACAAATAAAATTATTAAGGTAAAAGGAAAACTAAAAACATGTCGCATTACATATTCTTTATCTATTAGATATGCTAGTTTTGTTGTAAATAGAAAGTGATCGTTTTCCTGTTACATAAAATGACTGCGTTTAAGATAATATCGTCTAGAAATATCGATTACTTCAGATAACCTCAAGGTCAGTTCAAAACATATCTAAATACAGATAGATTAACAAATCAATTTTAACTCGGTTGATGAATACTTGAGACATTATTATTTGTTAATAAAAGTGAGTGGACAAATGAATCACAAGAAAAACAGCACATCAAACCACAAACAGCAATGAGGAAAATAAAAATTGGAAATACCTGCTTCGTATAACACAATTTGTAACAGACAATTTATAATGTCAGATCAGGAGATTAAAGAAGTAGGCAATAACATGCACATTTTTTAAAGGTTTAATTGTTAACTCAGCATTACATGAACAGACTTCGTTCTGTATTAATGACGATGAAAAAATAATATGAAACTTAAAATAATCTTACCCAGTCTTCGCAAAATCCGTCCACAGTTTCGTAACTTTGTATATAATTTCTCTCAATTTCGGTTGATTCTCATATGAGTTTTTGTTCAAATAGTTGTAAAACAAATACCAGAGCTCATCAGCGTGACTCACTCCCTTTAAATTCTGTAATTCTAATGCAATTTTGATGATATTCAAATCGGTGACAAAGTTAAATCTGTACATATATACCGATTTTGTCAGAGCTGCATATAAATTTGCAAATCTGTGACTGTTGTATGAAAAGTGCATATCAGTTTGCATATTTACAATAATGTTCTGATCATTTTCCGTTATGTTGTTATTTCCTACATAGAATCTTTTAATTCTCTCTCCGAACTCCCTTAATTTATTCGGCGATATTTTATTCGCGACTTCTCTTTGGACGTAATAAGAAGGTTGGTTATTATAAACATCTAATTTTGTGACGTGATCTCTGACAATAACTAAACCTTCACCAGAATTATATCCGACCATCAAAGGAACCCTGTGTACTTTTCCCTCCACCAGCATTTTAACTGGATTTTCAGTAATGAATGCTTCCACATTGTGAAATTTCTTTTCAACAACGGGTATAAACTGTTCCGGTAAACCTCTGTATCTTTCATCATCGGTGAGAGTTGCAAACGTTAGATTAGTAAGTAGGTTTGGATTTAGACCCATAAAATAGTTATATAACTCACGGACATCATTTGTCTCTGCTCCAAGAAGGTTGCCAGCTCTAAAAGCCCTTGCTTTAGCACCGCGCGCAATCGCCCAATCATGAATACAGACACCGCTTTGAGCTATAACTTTATGGAAAAGGCCTCTAGACATAGGAGACAACATGTGATAGGTTACCGAAGAGGCGCCGGAACTTTCCCCGAAGATAGTAACACTGTTAGGATCCCCTCCAAACTTGTCTATATTATTTTTGACCCAACGTAAAGCAGCGACCTGATCCTTCATACCAGCGTTACCAGATGCTTCTGGAATATCGAGCGACAAATATCCAAGCATATCTAGTCTGTAATTGAGTGTAACTAAAATGACGTCATGCTGCATTAAGAAGTCACCCAAAAAGAAATCTCCCGAGCCTTCATAATAGGAACCTCCATGAATGTATACCATGACTGGAATCTTAGCATTTCTGTGCAAGGACTTTGTATAGACATTTAGAAACAGACAATCCTCGCTTCCTTGGTATGTTTGGTTGAACTGAGTGCAGATGGAACCGAACTCAGACGCATCGCGAATACCTTTCCATGATCTAGGAGGTAATGGTGGCTGTAATAAATAAAGATATATAAGATATGAATTATTAACATAGAAGAAGTCTCAAATTAGAATTTCTAGACACTAACAAAATACACACGGAAAACGGTATATTTATACTGTCTGTAACTAAAGCAAAAACGGTTTTAATGGGACTTATCGGTATAAATAGCGGTAAGATATCTATTATTACTACCTCCTCGGCACAGTGGACAGGCTCGAGATCGCTACTTCTTAGAGTGCGATATTATTATTATATATAAGAGCCGATGGCATTACCATAACAAACAGCGGTTCCTCGAGACAATAAAAGACACTCACGACGTTTGCTTATGAGTGTAAGTGAGGATCATCCGCCCAAAGGGGCTGCCATAAAGCACCATGATTTTGACTATGACGGTGTTCAAGTTAGCGGAAGGTGTCTGTCACCGGTATTGGGAAATGTCCAGCATAAAAAGACTACCGATAAATTTATGGATATCAGGTTACCGGACATTTTAAAAGAGACTACCTTATTTGTTTAGATATTACAACAAAAAAATTAATACGTCAAATTAAATAAATATCAATCATTATCAAAACCTTATTTACTTTAAGGCTTCATTGACAACAAACATGAAACGAATTAATTAAAACTAATTATATATAAAATAATTACGTATGTAGATATACATATATATAAAAAAACATTATCCCACCTTGAAACGCAAGTTTCCAACGGGTGGAGCAGCATACGGTATACCTCTGAAGATGTAGTACTTGGCCCCGTCCACTAAATTACCAACGACTCCTCTCAACTTGCCCTCTCTTACAGTCACTACGGGATCGTCCTGTAATTTTAAATAATAACGACACCCTACTCTAAAACGTCACATATTTAAAATATATACATAAAACAAATATTAAAAATATATGCTTCACTCACTTTCACCTTATGTGAAGATATTGTCTGCAATACTGTTAAAAATATAGCAATAATATAGCATGCGTGAACACTTATTATCTTCATTTTATTTATAAATAACGACTGTAATGCACAAGACCTGTAAGTACACTGCAGTCTGTCGCTTGGGAGTATATAATATAAACTCTCAATAACAAAGTATTGTTTACGTTTTGTTTTGAAGTATGTTTTCCTCAAGTTCGTTCAGAAATTATAAATTCAGAATGAAACAAACGTTCCTAAATTTTCAGAATTATTTTTAATATATATTATAATCTGAAAGTGATACTGAAATGCATCATGTCATATTAAGTACCACTACGCACTTAAACGTAAAATTTCGCTGAACGTCATTTTTTTTATTATTCTTCTCTCCTAAACGGCTTGACCTATTTTAATTTTTTTTTGTGCACTGGTCCACGTGGATTATTTTTCGATATTGTCCCATAGTTGGACTGTTTGGAAATTTCAGGTTTAATTTAATATTAAAGAATAGGAGTTATAACAGATTTTGAAATCCTTTTTTGTATTGTAGAAACAAGTGTTCTAATACCGAAAATTATTTTAGCAATCAATATATTGTAATTTAAATAAATGCTTTTTATTTTAGAATCACGTAGTACAACGCCCGCAGTTATCATGGCGGTAGTTTATGACGTCACACCTAAGTAAATGTTGCGTTGTATGTATGGTCAATGACAACAGTGTGTAGTTCTTTGGTGCAAAAACACATCAATAGCAACAAACACCTAACAAATTATATGTATTCTAAGCAAGAAAATAGTGAGAGATGAGTCTAGATGTGGAAATTTTAAAATGTTTTTTAAAAGTACTGAGTATTTTTAACAGTGTTACTTAGTTGGGTTAATACCCCTTTGCTAAAGTCATTTAAAAAAAACTTATTTTTTAATTGGCTTTAGCCAAGGGGGTAGTAAAATAGATATAGTTTTGTTCACTTGCCAATATTTAAGTTAAGTTAGTTAATAATTTAAGTTAGCTAATGTCAAAAATAAAAAGACTTATGTAACTTAGTTATACTGAACAGAAAAATATCAATGTTACGAAGAAATACTTTACTTGAGGCTAGAAACTCTCCCAACATCAATAAATTAATTACCCCTTGTGCCAACCACGATCGAAAGATTTCGCTATAATCATACTAACTGACAGACTCTCTCTTTCTTTGCTTTTGCTTACCACAGCTGCCCAATGGTGCGTAAGATGTAACAGAAGATCACCACGACGACAGCCATATTGCCGGTCATTGATCAACTGGTGATCTTCGAGGTATGTTAGGAGCTGTTGATTGATGATGCTCTCCATTACTTTGGAAAGAAAAGAGGTAATGTAGCTGTATTTAGCTGCATACGTGCTACCACCGTTCTTAGGGATCGGTTTGACATTGACACACTTCGATGAAACAGGGGACTACGCCTTTAAGGTAGGAGTACCGAAATAGACGCGTTGGCATTGGAGTCAACTCAGAAACAAATGTTCGCAGCACAATTGGAGAAATACCATCACGCCCACTCGACTTATGGACTTCCAAGGAAAAGAGAGATGGATTTCAGATGGTTTTTTGTCGAAAAACTACTTCCGGCATTGAACTCTGACTAGGCGGTGTCTTTTCCTGGTCGTTCAAAGTCTTGTTTGAGGCAAAAAGAGTGCCGAATAGATCAGCTTTCTCTTTGGCCGTGTGGGTCGAGAGAGTCGTTCGCAGTATGCAATGGCGGTAAGAATGGCTGACAAAAGCGTCCAGAACTTGCGCATGCCAGGCGGGTACCTTGCCAGCTAATCCCAAATTTCGACAACATGCTTGTACTTTCCTTAAGCAATTTGCTGTTTGAAGAATCTGGAGGCACGGTTATATTTCCTTTAATGAACTCTAAGGTTCGAATTCTTAGTAACTAACGCATTAGTCCAAGCTAAATAGGCCTCCAGTTTTCCAGATGCTGCAGCCCTGACAGACGCATCAAACCAAGGCCACGATATGCCAAGTGGTACCTGAGAGTTTGGTACAAATAATTCCATCCCCTATACTATCACCTTAGCTACAGGCGAAGCGCAGTAACTGGATCATTGGAAGGGAAACAAATCGGTCCCACATTTCGCTGACTTGTAGTGCCAAACGCGTCGAATCGCAGGAGTTGTCGGAGCCGAACGTTAAATGGGCACTACATTACATACCAAGCAAAGATCAAAGGACCCTAAAGGAATCTGGAAAGTTGCCTGGTAATTTCAGGAATGTGTAGTCAGCAGAAGATTCATTCACGTTCGGCAGACGGGCCGCACATGCTTGATCCACTGGAACAGACGATTTGCGAGAGCAAAGTTAAGTAGAGATCTCCCTGCATAGTCAGTGCCACGTGACCCTAGATAATCGCTACTGTGCGCGGTGAAACCCTCGAGGACTACGACTTCGACGGAAGAAATCTGTGACAGCAAATTGTCAATCTTCGCCTCGACATTGCCCAAGAGTTAATCCGTATCTGCATTACCACTATGCGACCTTTAGATAATCGCGTAGACTCTGAGATAGTCGTCCATGTCCACGGTCAACCTGAGTACAGATAGGTCCCGACCTTCAAAAACCTGAAGGCGACAATAGCAGATATCCTCTTTTACGAACATAGATAGCCTGGCGTGTGGTATAAAGTTATGTTCAAGCGTATACCCGGAATTGGGCCAACCCAATACGACATGCAGTCAAATGACTACAGCTAGGCTCTATCACCTACAACTAGTGTACTAAAAAACTGGGTTTAATATATTTGTCAAATATCAATAATGTTTTTATCTGACAGTGACACATAAAACATTGATAACTACTTTGAACTTTTAAATTTTTTAAGAACTTTTAGTGGGGTGTTATAATAATGCGCATGCTTTTGCTATTTTCCACCTATTCGTTTCTACTTTATGTATATCAAACAACATGAATCAATAATGATATCTTTATTACATATTGGAATTAATAACATGTAGATAATATAAAAACATATATTGACAAAGTTCAGTTGTTTTATTGAATATGCGGCAGTCCAGCCTCCGCGTACATTTTATCCCAGAACTCAATCCTCTCTCTATCGGCGTAGTATCCCGCCGAGAAGGAATCGTCAATATTGTAGTATTCCTTCCCGTGCACCGTGTATGGCTTCCAGTTTTCTCCGACCTCATTATCGGGGGTTGGATTACTAAAAACAACCAATGTTAATGTTTTGTCGAAGTTGTACAAATAAAATTGTTAAGGTAAAAGGAAAACTAAATACATGTCTCATTACATATTCTTTATCTATTAGATATGCTAGTTTTATTGTAAATAAAAAGTGATCGTTTTCCTGTTACATAAAATGACTGCGTTTATAATAATGTGGTTTAGAAATATCGATTACTTCAAGATAACCTCAAGGTCAGTTCAAAACATATCTAAATATAGATGGATTAATAATAAATGTTAACTCGGGTGTTGAGAGACTATTATTTGTTAATAAAAGTGAATGGACAAGTGAATCACAAGAAAGACAGCACATCCAACCACAGTCATCAATGAAGAAAAGAAAAATACCTGCTCATAAAGCAATGTCTGACAGATAATTTAAATTTATGCTACATGTCAGATCAGAAGATTAAGAAAGTAAGCAATAGCGTATCGGATTTTAAAAGATTTAATTAAAGTCCTTATTCTATGTTACTACGATTATGACAAAAAAAGAAACGAAATCTTACCCCGTCTTCGCAAAATCCGTCCACAGTTTCGTAACTTTGTATATAATTTCTCTCAATTTCGGTTGATTCTCATATGAGTTTTTGTTCAAATAGTTGTAAAACAAATACCAGAGCTCATCAGCGTGACTCACTCCCTTTAAATCCTGTAATCCTAATGCAATTTTGATGATATTCAAATCGGTGACAAAGTTAAATCTGTACATATATACCGATTTCGTCAGAGCTGCATATAAATTTGCAAATCTGTGACTGTTGTATGAAAAGTGCATATCAGTTTGCATATCTACAATAATGTTCTGATCATTCTCCGTTATGTTGTTATTTCCTACATAGAATCTTTTAATTCTCTCTCCGAACTCTCTTAATTTATCAGCTGATATTTTATTCGCGACTTCTCTTTGGACATAATAAGAAGGTTGGTTATTATAAACATCTAATTTTGCGATCTGATCTCTGACATAAACTAAACCTTCACCAGAATTATATCCGACCATCAAAGGAACCCTGTGTACTTTTCCCTCCACCAGCATTTTAACTGGATTTTCAGTAATAAACGCTTCAACATTATGGAATTTCTTTTCAACAACGGGTATAAACTGTTCCGGTAAACCTCTGTATCTTTCGTCATCGGTGAGAGTTGCAATCGTTAGATTAGTAAGAAGGTTTGGATTTAGACCCATAAAATAGTTATATAACTCACGGACATCATTTGTCTCTGCTCCAAGAAGTTTGCCAGCTCTAAAAGCCCTTGCTTTAGCACCGCGCGCAATCGCCCAATCATGACTACAGACACCGCTTTGAGCTATAACTTTATGGAAAAGGCCTCTAGACATAGGAGACAACATGTGATAGGTTACCGAAGAGGCGCCGGAACTTTCCCCGAAGATAGTAACACTGTTAGGATCCCCCCCAAACTTGTCTATATTATTTTTGACCCAAAGTAAAGCAGCGACCTGATCCTTCATACCAGCGTTACCAGATGCTTCTGGAATATCGAGCGACAAATATCCAAGCATATCTAGTCTGTAATTGAGTGTAACTAAAATGACGTCATGCTGCATTAAGAAGTCACCCAAAAAGAAATCTCCCGAGCCTTCATAATAGGAACCTCCGTGAATATATACCATGACTGGTATTTTAGCATTTCTGTGCAAAGACTTTGTATAGACATTTAGAAATAGACAATCCTCGCTTCCTTGGTATGTTTGGTTGAACTGAGTGCAGATGGAACCGAACTCAGACGCATCGCTAACACCTTTCCATGATCTAGGAGGTAATGGTGGCTGTAATAAACAAAGTTAAATAAGATAGGATTTATTTAGAATCAAAGCAGTGAACGGTTTTTGAAGGACTTGTCGGTATAAATAGCGTAAAGATATCCTCTAAGGCTACCTAAGACCGGTATAAAGGAAAGCCTCGAGATCGCTACGGCTTAGGCTGTAATACCCGATGGTATTACCATACCATACCAAAACATGCTTTCTCGAAACAACAAAATGCACTCACGACTGTTTGCTTATGAGTGGAAGTTATGATCATCCAAAGAGGAATGCCAAGAAGCACCATGATTTTGATTATGACAATGTCCAGGTACAATTACCGTAAGGAGTCTGTGTCCACCGATATTGGGAAAAAGCCACCATAACAAGACTACCGATAAATTTATAGTTATACTAATTACATATCACGTTACCGGACATTTTAAAAGATATTTTTTTATTTACTAATTGCAACAAAGAATGCACACGTTAAATTAAATAAATATCAATATTTATCATTCCAACCTCGTTTACCTTAAAACTGTATTGATAACCAACAACATAAACTGAATTAATTACAATTAATTACATATGTATATAACAAATTACAAAAAAACCTTATCTCACCTTGAAACGCAAGTTACCAACGGGTGGAGCAGCATACGGTATACCTCTGAAGATGTAGTACTTGGCCCCATCCACTAAATTACCAACGACTCCTCTCAACTTGCCCTCTCTTACAGTCACTACGGGATCGTCCTGTAATTTTAAATAATAACGACACCCTACTCTAAAACGTCACATATTTAAAATATATACATAAAACAAATATTAAAAATATGTACTTCACTTACTTTCACCTTATGTGAAGATATTGTCTGCAATACCATAAAAAATATAGCAACAACATAGTAAGTACGATAAGTTATTATCTTCATTTTATTTATAAATAACAACTGTTATGCACGCGACCTAAGCGTACACTGCAGTGTGTCGCTTGGGAGTACATAATATAAACTCTCTGTAATCAAATCTTGTCTTCGTTTTGTTTTTAAAAGTATGTTTTCCTCAAGTGCGTTCAGAAATTATAAATTGAAAATGTAGCAAGCATTTCAACAGTTTCAGAATTACTTTTAATATAATATATTGTGATAATATCCAGATTATACTGAATTGCATCATACCCTTAAATGGTACCACCACGCACTTAAATATAAAATTTATAATATATAAATTTCGCTGCTCGTCGTTTCGTTAATTATTCTTCTCTTAAGCGGGTAGACCGGTTTTGATGTTTTTTTTTGCACACTTATGGTGCTTCCTGGATAATTCTTAGTAATTGCTTAATCCCATAGATGGCGCTATTGTAAATAATTTGAATATTTTAATTTTATTTCGACAACTTTGAATTACGAAGGAATACGCTCGGAGTTTTCATGGCGTTCGTTATAACGTCACTCCTGAATGAATGTTGCGAAGAAAATTAGGAAAATATTTCATATATTCTAGTGGTGTGCAATGTTTTGTGCAAAAACAAATCGAAAGTAACACCAAAAAAATTTATGATTTATGTTCTAAGCTTGAAAATAGCGGGATATAAGTGTAGATGTGTCAATTTTAAAAGTACTAATTATTTATACACAACTAGGTATTTTTGAAGTGAAACTTCTTTAGGCGCATGAGGGTAAAATTTTTACAGATGAAACGTCACGCCGGTATGCAACGGAAGTGTCGGAAAAGAGAGAGAGAGTGATCGAGACCGATTGAGAGAGAGTAAGACAGGGCGAACGTAGCATGAGCAACTAGCCGTGGAGTGAAAGTAGGGAGCAAGCGAGTGAGAAAGATTGAGAGAAAAAGTGAGACAGAGCGAACGTCGTATCACGCATAGTGCTATGGAGTGTGAGGTGGGAGAGAGCTATAGTGAGAAAGATTGAACAAGAGAGAGAGAGAATACGGGATATCGAGAAAGAATACACGCCCTATTGGTTGTGTATTCGTTTACTAGTTAATTATTTATTTTAATGACAATTAAATTCCTAACCTATCTTCCTTTTTCCCTTCCTCTTAATGTTGGAAATTTAAAGTTTTAGATTTGTATAAATATAAACAAGATTTATAAATTAGTTCGCCAAAGAAGTTTCACTTCTGACATGTGTACTTTGTACGCACGCATGTTTTTTTTTAAATGGCTTTAGCTAAGGGGTAGTAAAAATGATATAAATGATATGACTTTTTTACTTGCCAATAATTTTAAGTTAGTTAACTTAAAAATAAAAAGGTTTATGTTTCCTAAATTATGCTGATCTTTTTACAATTAAATGTTACACGAAAAAAAAGTATTTATCTGAAGAAACAAGATACTTTCATCATCAATAAATACATTTTCAACAAAATAAAGTCTTATTAAAACCTATTTCCATCGTTGCCGATTATTGAATTTTATAATCTTATCTCAAAGTGCCAAATTAATTAATTACATTATGCAGAAATTAATAAAACCCTCGTAAGCTTATCACTAAATTAAAACGACATCATGGATGAATATAACTTTTCGCTGTTTACTAAGCCGTGACGTCATTCGCTCCGATTGGTGTTTTAGATAAAATGGCCGATTCCAGTATTTTATACTATTATTTTATTAAAGTCATAGTATATTCTTTACATTTCTTTTAATATATATTATTCAGTAAATTCAATATTTCTATGAATTTCTTAAGAGCATGCTAATTATATTTCGTATCTGCTATACTTTACGTATTTAAATTGTTAGCAAGTCATTGATTAAGGTTGACAAATAAATTACCGGCGGTGACAAGATCTCCAATGTGATGGACTAAAAAATCAAAATGACTGTTATGATAAAAATATTTAATTCTTATATTCAACTTTTATATAACTTAAAAAAGTCTTATGAAATAAAACTACAATGTATATGTAAATTATATTAAAAATTAAAAAGATTTGCTTCAATGGCCCGTTCGGATTCCCAAGCTTCAGCAGAGTCTGGTTCTAGTTTAGCTCGCTTTGACTTTTTAGATTTAGTTGTACTTGTGTCTTGAATTGATTCACTATGCTTCCTTTTTCTTTTATTTTTTTTAGGGTTTGGTGACTGTAACTCCTCAATATCACCTCCTTCCGGCTCTTTTTCAATATCTTTCTTTTCTTTTTTGTGCTTCTTTTTTTCTTTTTTACCAACAAATGTCTCTAATATAGTATCATTTTCAATGTTACCATTTAACCGCTCAGCAATTGTTCTCGGTATTTTAATGGCTTTCTTGTAATTGATCCCAAACAATGGATGCCGGGACTTAGTTTCTGGGAGTGGTATAAAGTTTGTTTGATTATTTATCATACATGATTCTTGTGGTATGTGAGCCTTAGGTATTCGTTTACGTAAACTGACCTCTCCCATTAATGGCATATTTATTATTTTACATTTATTTTGGTTATAACATAACAAAGGAATATTGGGTAAATGATTTTCAAGAACACCATCATAAGATTGTCCATTGATTTTAATTTTACATTTTGCATCTAAAATAAAATTTGTATGTTTCAAATCATTGATATCAATGTCTTTAGGTATTCTGAAAATCCACACCTCATCATCATCTGTGATAATGTTTTGTTTCTCAATCCTCGGCATACAAACTTTCAGTTTACTATTCATATTTACAAATTGCTGAAGGTGTTTTAAACTAGTACTGCTCATCTTTTCTGAATCGAGGCTTTCTTCATCTTCAAATGTAAGCCTATCAGTAATCTTTGTAGACTTTTTATTAGGCGATTCGTTATTTGGTTTCCTAGATTTTGTCAATGTGGTTGTAATTTCAGGTGCAGTTTTAATATGTGTTTTTCTAGGCTCAAAATCAGAATCACTTTCAACTGTCCCGTTGGTTATTGTGGGTTTTTCTATTTCTTTAACAATCTCACTTGAAATGTTTTCTGATAAATTAATTTGCAATGTTTCTCCTACATGGTTTGTATTGCTTTCGGGCTCTTGTCTTTTTTTCTTTTTTTTCTTTTGTACAATTGTTTCTTCAGCTTCAAATTTTTCTATTTCTACAATAGTTTTATCAAAATTATTTAATGAATTATGATCTATGTTGTTCATTTCTGATTCATTTTCTACTGTCAGTGTTTCTGTTGATTCTGAATCCTGTGTTTCAGATTCTGTTCCCTTCTCTTTTTTATGTTTTTTCTTCTTCTTTTTCACAGGCTCCGGCTCTGCAAATGACAACTGTTCCTGTTTTACTCTTAAGTTAAGGTAATCCTCAGCCATAAGGGTATCTTGGGATGGGTCCAACCTAACATCTGATTCTGTATTTTTCCGCTTCTTTTTCTTTCTTTGTGGTTCTGTATCGCTTTCAGGTTCAGTTTTTATACTTTTGTTGTTATTTATGGGACTGCTGTCTTGCATTTCTGAAGCTTTTCTTTTCTTTTTCTTGATTTTACCTGAAGTAGGCTCATCATCAAAAAGTTCCTTCTGTATCTTCCTCTTATAATCCACACCGGACTCGTCATGGTCCTCTTGTTCTATTTCAGGTGTCCTAGAATAAAATTACCACAAAATTTTACTTTCAAGGAAATATTGACAATAAAAAGCAGTTTGATATGGTGAATTAAATATAAAAATACATAATATATAAAATAAATAAAAGAGTTCTTTCTTCCTTCCTTCTAATATCAATTGTCATAAATGTTCCTAACCTAATCAAATGAAAATAAAATATCACATGTATTATGCGTTTATTTTATAAGATATATTTTATTCTTCGAAATGTATGTTTTATAAGTAAAAAATTTTTATAATTTTTTATGTAAACAAACACAATTACTGCCTTTTAACTAATGTTATTGAGTGTAAAATGTTATGCAGCTTCAAAGCGTTCTTGACATCAAACAAAAATTACACTTACATGATACTTGAATCACTTGAAGCATCTGTCCAAGCAAAACTATCATTAGAACTATCCATAAAACCTGAATAATATAACAACGCACAAATGTTTACACATCTTCAATCAAAGGTTATTTTATAACCTCAAAATAAATGTCATCTATCTCAAACCACAATATTTATTGTAAATAATTTGTAATCTATACATTCACAGTACTCTCTGTCTATGACTTTACTTAGCGTGCCTTTCACAGATTACAACAAAATATTACAAATATTGTAGATAAAGAGACGAACTAAAAGTACTTGTCTGTTTGTCCTTTGATTTCTGAATCTTTAGAACTTGTACTAATACGACTTGTAACTTAAATTGTATTTAAATAGAAGAATGCAATACTAAAGAAAATAATAGTATAAAAATAATAGGACAGAAAGAAAATAAGAAATAACAGTAAAATAAAATAAACAAGTGCTATGCTTTTCTGATAATCAATTATTTTTTTTTTTTTTTTTTTTTATGTAAGAGGAGGGCAAACGAGCTGGCGGGTCACGGATGGACGTGATCACCGCCGCCCATGAACTCTTGCAACATCCGAGGATTTACAAGAGTGTTGCCGGCCTTGTAGGTAGGAATAAACGCCTTTTTTGAAGGTACCCATGTCGTACCGATCTGGAAATACCGCCGAAGGGAGTTCGTTCCACATTCGAGTGGTTCGTGGAAAAAATGTCCTTGAGAACCGCACAGTGGAGGATCGCCACGCATCCAGGTGGTAAAGATGGCATCGGAGGCGATGGCGCGCTGTGCGGTGATGAAATTCGGCGGCAGGCATCAGATCGAATAGTTCTTCGGAACACTCCCCGTTGTAAATGCGGTAGAAGACGCACAAAGAAGCCACGTCTCTACGCAATGCCAAAGAGTCCAGCCGTTCGCAGAACACCGGGTCCCCGACAACTCGAACGGCTCTCCGTTGTACGCGGTCAAATGGTAGAAGCTGATATTGGGGTGATCCGGACCAGAGATGAGAACAGTACTCCATGTGTGGCCGGACCTGCGCCTTATAGAGCGCAAGTCTTTGGCCAGGTTTGAAGTACTGCCTCGCTCTATTGATCACTCCCAATTTCATCGAGGCCAACTTGGCCTTGCTCTCCAGATGACCACGAAACTGACAGTCGCTCGAAATGTCGAGACCCAGTATTCTGATACTTGGCGAGGCAATGAGGGGAGTGCTCTCTAAGAGCGGTGATACGACAAATGGGGTTTTCTTAGTGGTGAACGCGCAAACCTGTGTCTTTAGGGGATTGAACTGAACGTGGTTAAGTTCACCCCACTCAGAGACCATCCCCAGGGAGGTCTCTATTGAAGACACAAGTTTCATTCGGCACTCGTCGACGTTTTCCCGAGTGAGACCTGCACGGCCGGAATATACCGCATCCCCAGTACTGTCATCCGCATAACAATGTATGTTGGAGATATCCAACATATCATTGATATGCAGGAGGAACAGAGTTGGGGATAGCACGCAGCCTTGGGGTACACCAGCGTTCACGGGCTTGGGGTCCGAGCAAAAACCGTCGAGAACGACCTGTATGCTCCGCCCAGTGAGGAAGCTGGTGATCCACTTGCATAAACTCTCGGGAAGCCCATAGGAAGGTAGCTTCGAAAGAAGCCCCTTATGCCATACACGATCGAAGGCTTTCGCCATATCCAGACTAACTGCCAGACCCTCTCCCTTGCTTTCAATAACAGCTGCCCAACGGTGTGTAAGATACAACAGAAGATCACCAGCCGATCGACCATGGCGAAAGCCATATTGCCGGTCATTGACCAACTGGTGATCCTCGAGGTACGTTAGGAGCTGTTTATTGATTATGCTCTCCATTACTTTGGAGAGCAGAGAGGTAATGGCGATAGGTCTGTAGTTAGCTGGTTCCGAGCTATCACCTTTTTTAGGGATCGGATGGACAAGGGCACGCTTCCATGTGACCGGGACTACGCCTTTAAGGTAGGAGTACCGAAATAGACGCGTTAGCACTGGAGTCAACTCAGGGGCACACGTTCGTAGCACCAATGGAGAAATGCCATCCGGCCCACTCGACTTATGAACGTCCAAGGAAAATAGAGACTGCCTAATAGTTTTCTGCCGAAAAACTATTTCCGGCATTGAGCTCTGACACCGCGGGATGATAGGCGGTGTCTTCCCCTGGTCGTCCAAAGTCGAGTTGGAGGCGAAAAGAGTGCCCAAGAGATCGGCTTTCTCTTTTGCCGTGTGGGCCAGAGAGTCATTCCCCATGTGCAACGGCGGTAGGGACGGCTGGCTAAAGTTTCCCAGAGTGGCCTTTGAAAGCGCCCAGAATTTGCGCGTGCCAGGCGGGTACTTTGCCAGCTGATCCCCAATTTTGACGACATGCTTGAACTTTGCTCTAGCGATTTGCCGTTTGAAGAATCTGGAGGCACGATTATATTTCCTCTTCAGAACTCTAGAGTTCGGATCCTTAGTGACTAACGCATTGACCCAAGCTTGATAAGCCTGCCGTTTGCCAGCTGATGCAGCCCTGACAGACGCATCAAACCAAGGCCGCGATCTGCCACCAAGTGGTACCACAGAGCTTGGTACAAATAGTTCCATGCCCTGTAGTATCACATCAGCTACAGCCGCAGCGCAGTCACTAGGATCATCGGAAGGGAAACAAATCGGCCCCCATGGGTAGGATGCAAAAAAGGATTATAGTTAGCAGAATAGCTGAATTATTATATGTACTATGTTTGTATATTTACCTATTTGACATAAAATTTACAGATCAAGTATCCTTCAGACAAGTCAAACAACGAAAGGGTAAATTATTATTAATAATAATAAAGAAAGACTATTCCTAAAATATTTTTTCTTTAGCAAAGAAATAAGTAAAATTCTTTCATTGAAAAACTAGTTTAAGATACAGTGACTATAATATATAATATACTATAATATATTTGTAAAAGTTATAGTACAGATTTGTAAAAGATAACGAAGATTTAATAAAGTTTACAGAGAAAATAGTGAAGGGTACGGAAGTACACACACTCTATCTAAGCCTACTCCGAGTAAATAATATTGGAACTGCAGTCTCTGCATTCAATTCGGGTGTGAATAAATATAGATTATAATAAAATAATCTCGTCAAACGTTTTTGAGTTGCCTATAGTTGTTTTTTTTCTCATCGTCAGTTTCTGTGCTGTAAGTTCGAAGACGGAGAAGAAATAAAAATTACTGGACACATCTTATTTCATTAAACCGTTGTTTAGCAGAAGCATTTGATATATGATATATAACTGTGATAATAAAACTTTTCCTTTTAGCCATTCGATTTGGTTGAATCTATATCCAGCTTATGAAATATTATAAAACTAAAAAACAATGTAGGAGAATTTACAAAATAATACCGGCATTACCATAGGGCCAAGTAAATATGATATGATCCTAAAATAAATATATTGTATATCTCTTACAATTTCTTTATTGAATGATTATAAATATAATAATATTATCGATACAAAGAGTAGTTTTGTACGTTATGTTTTAATAGAAATAATATGTTACAGAAGTAATTTTGTTGTAATATTTTATATATATATTCTTGCTATTGTGTATTCATAACTGTATTTGACAAGGTAATTTTTCACAAAAGTGTATTATTGATTTTGAGTACATTTTTTAGATTGGTAAAAAAGTTTTGATTGGTTAAAAATTTTTAGTATTTTTTTTTTACGTAAGTCATTAGAAAAATAATATTTAAATACTTTGGCAGTATAGTTTTGACTTTCGCCGATTTATGAAACAAAAGTTGATATCAGCCTTCTTGACACTTGCCTGACGTTTACGTTCTTTCTTGTTAAACTTTGTGTCCAACATGGTGAGTTTAAGCTTAAAATATGGAAAATAATCCAACTGAATCTTACGTTTTGTAAATTGAAATACCCATTTTGTATTCCCTGTGAAGTGTCGATCACGATTTTGTACTTTTTGTCAATAGATTTTTAGGACTCCGAGATAATGTTATTAATTTATAGTAGTTTTCAAAAGTCAACATTAACTTTAAATTAACCAATTATTTTTGGTATATATCATGTCTTAAGTTTATGTGTATAAGTTATGTTAGGTAGTGAAAGGTATACTTAATGATTTCATAGCTTCTAATGGTTATAGTGAAGTGTTTTGTGTTTATAGGCTCGTGGACCCAAAAAGCATTTGAAGCGTTTAAACGCGCCCAAAGCATGGATGTTGGACAAACTGGGTGGTGTGTATGCACCACGACCCTCCACCGGTCCACACAAGTTGCGCGAGTGTCTCCCACTTGTTATTTTCCTACGTAACCGTTTGAAGTACGCGCTAACCGGCAATGAGGTTCTGAAGATTGTGAAGCAGCGCTTGATCAAAGTTGATGGCAAGGTGCGAACCGATCCTACCTACCCAGCTGGATTTATGGGTAAGTTTACTCTTTAATAACGAGTCTTTCCAAATAGGTTATGTTTAGAGAGAAATCAATTCATTGAAATGGTATATTTCGTTAAAACAGCATTGATATCGTGGTTTCTTAATATCCATAATGATTTTAATTTGTTCTCCGCCGTAAGAAACATGTTTATGTTTTATGGCAAAGAAAAATATTCTAAGATGCATTATAAATTTCCCTCTTATTATTTCAGATGTTGTATCAATTGAGAAAACCAATGAACTGTTCCGTCTGATCTATGATGTTAAGGGTAGATTCACCATTCACAGGATAACACCCGAAGAGGCCAAGGTTAGTATTTTAAAACAATATTCCCAGAAAAAGAATTAAGAGAAAGTTTACAACATAGATATTAGTTACAAAGTTAACTAATACTAAAAATATTAAATAAATGTGTTGTAATATTAAATGAGAAATGAACGAATTTTTTGTTAACAACACTTGTTAATCAATATAAAGTTTTTATTTATATCTTAACTAATATTTGTAATTGAATGTAGTGGAGAGCTACTTATAATATATTTTTCTTATTCATACTATATTCAGTCATGGAGTAATAGACTAGTTTCTCCCCAAGCTTGTAAAATCCTCAAATCTTATGTAAAATCTTAGATAATCAGCTATAGGATAAAATATTATATTATTTTTGTTATTACTAAATTACAATGACTTTCTTATAAACATAGTTATTTAGATAGACCATAATTTAGGAACTTGTTTATGTCATTATTCACTTTGATATGAAATGAGAATGCATGAATTAGAATTAATAACAGCATGTACTAAAGCATATATTATACATTATGAAATTATTATTCAGTTACATTGAATTGATTCTATCAACCAATAATGTTTATTTTAAATATATATGTCATTATTCAGTTAAACAATTTTCTTAAGATGGAACATTTTTTCCCTAAAACCATAATTAAATTTAATATTAGTATTATTTGTTAAAGATTTAGGAATCAACATTTAATAAAATGTTTTCTTCAGATTTAGGTTAATAAAAACCCTGGCTTTCTGATTTTGTTGCCAGTCACATCTAACAATTTAAAAGGCAAAGATATTTAATAAATGAAGTACATTGACATTATTTTAATATTACAGAAATTACTACTCTCATGAAATATTTCAAAGATACTTACAATGACTGACTTTTAACTAATTTAGTAATAAGCCATGGGATAAAAACATACTTTTCGTTGCATTTCTTCTATCTTTGTAACTAAGTTATTAACAATTAAAATTTTTCCAGTACAAGCTGTGCAAGGTTCGTGATGTGGGCACGGGTCCCAAGAATGTACCGTACCTGGTGACCCACGACGGGCGCACCATCCGTTACCCCGACCCTCTTATCAAGGTCAATGACTCCATCCAGCTGGACATCGCAACCACTAAGATCATGGACTTTATTAAGTTTGAATCTGGTATGTTTGTAATTTTTTAGTTCTAATAATTCATAGTGTAACTTATGACTTTAGTGAATCAGTATAATATATTATATATGAAATAAATATGGCACCAAATTTAATTATTAACATGTTAAATCTTATTAACATATGTCCTAAAAAGTATAATTATTATTTATTAAAAATTCTTTTGAGAGATATTTTTTAGTGATATTATTTCTTGGCTGTACATTGGTCACAATCCTTTGAATATTTGTAATTTCAGGTAACCTGTGCATGATCACGGGGGGTCGTAACTTGGGGCGAGTGGGCACCATCGTGTCCCGTGAGCGTCACCCCGGGTCCTTCGACATTGTACACATCAAGGACTCCATGGGACACACCTTCGCTACCAGGTATGTCTTCACTGATTTGTCATAAACGCCATAGCTTAAGGAAATTCACTTTGTTCATTTTTGTTAACAAATTAAAGTTTTTCTTAAAAATCAACAACAGTCAACAATTTTTACTCTTATTTTTGTATTTAGTTTTAGATTTTGTTCACATTAATTTTATTCTCGCACTCAATATTTCATTGAGTTACATATAAATCCTGACTTTGTTAACAAATTAAAGTTTCTACTAATAAGATTTTACTTTTTTATATACAAGATGTAATATACATGTGTCCGGTGTCTCCGCAGATTGAACAACGTGTTCATAATCGGCAAGGGCACGAAGGCGTACATCTCGCTGCCCCGCGGCAAGGGCATCCGCCTCACCATCGCGGAGGAGCGCGACAAGCGCATCGCCGCCAAGGTGGCCGCACACTAGCTCTAATAACAATAAAATATTAAACCGACTCAGACTTTTATTTTCATTAACATTTGTTCAGAGTGTGATTTTGAACATTATATTTTCAATTGCAATGTTATTGAGATCGGATTTTGAATTATGTATGAATTTACAATCTTTCAATATATTTTGACCGTGACCGCGTCATTTTTGTTTACAACTCAAACGTGTTTTATCCTATTTTCAGTTCTTAACATTTAAAATGTAATTTAAATCCCTCATAAACATAGGGAGTTTGACAAAAGAATTATAATAAATTAATTTATTACATAGAACAATTCATTTTAAATATTTGCAGATTTTGATTTTGAATTTTGGAGATGGATGTTTTTTATCAACAATTAAAGTTGGGTCATGTCCGTACATCTGTCCGCAGCGCAGCCCGGACACTAAGTACTAGAAAGTTATAACTGCATTACCATACATATTAACCACGTCAATAAAATGGTAGAATAAAATTGTGAAAATACTTTTTTAACAATAACGAAAAATAATCAAGAAACCTACAGTTGACTTTTAATTAGGATAAATTAGACTAGAGGATTAGATCCAACATTTTCATAACAATTCTGTATGATCTACTGGTAATGAAGTAAGATTTTTGTTTTACACAAAAAGACCTATCCGTGCAATTTAAAATACAGGCCCTGGGATTCCTTACGAGGTAAGCTTAAAAAGATAATTTACTCATACTACATCATAAATATGTGGAATAAATTAGCCTGCTGCCTGCTCAATGTATACTTTTTCAACAAACTGCCAGTAAACGTTCAGATTTTACCTTTATAATTAATAAATTTAAAAATCTTGTTAAGGAATATTTGTGTGCTAATGGATAGTTTATTATTTCCGATTATGTAGAACATGATACGAAACGCTCGCTGGATACCAAACGCTCGCTGGATACCAAACGCTCGCTGGATACCAAACGCTCGCTGGATACCAAACGCTCGCTGGATACCAAACGCTCGCTGGATACCAAACGCTCGCTGGATACCAAACGCTCGCTGGATACCAAACGCTCGCTGGATACCAAACGCTCGCTGGATACCAAACGCTCGCTGGATACCAAACGCTCGCTGGATACCAAACGCTCGCTGGATACCAAACGCTCGCTGGATACCAAACGCTCGCTGGATACCAAACGCTCGCTGGATACCAAACGCTCGCTGGATACCAAACGCTCGCTGGATACCAAACGCTCGCTGGATACCAAACGCTCGCTGGATACCAAACGCTCGCTGGATACCAAACGCTCGCTGGATACCAAACGCTCGCTGGATACCAAACGCTCGCTGGATACCAAACGCTCGCTGGATACCAAACGCTCGCTGGATACCAAACGCTCGCTGGATACCAAACGCTCGCTGGATACCAAACGCTCGCTGGATACCAAACGCTCGCTGGATACCAAACGCTCGCTGGATACCAAACGCTCGCTGGATACCAAACGCTCGCTGGATACCAAACGCTCGCTGGATACCAAACGCTCGCTGGATACCAAACGCTCGCTGGATACCAAACGCTCGCTGGATACCAAACGCTCGCTGGATACCAAACGCTCGCTGGATACCAAACGCTCGCTGGATACCAAACGCTCGCTGGATACCAAACGCTCGCTGGATACCAAACGCTCGCTGGATACCAAACGCTCGCTGGATACCAAACGCTCGCTGGATACCAAACGCTCGCTGGATACCAAACGCTCGCTGGATACCAAACGCTCGCTGGATACCAAACGCTCGCTGGATACCAAACGCTCGCTGGATAGCAAACGCTCGCTGGATACCAAACGCTCGCTGGATACCAAACGCTCGCTGGATACCAAACGCTCGCTGGATAGCAAACGCTCGCTGGATACCAAACGCTCGCTGGATACCAAACGCTTGCTGGATATGATACCTTATAATTTAAATTAATAAAACGAAATTAAATTAATAAAATATATCTTTAAAATATTATAGATAAATTATTTTGTGTAGTCATAAACAATTTGTTATTTAAAGTAAAACAATGTCAAGTAATTTTTAATTCTAACAACATCATTATAAGATTTCAGTAATTTCCATTTTAGGCCTATTTAAAATAAAAGATATATAGACAAGTCGGAAACTTCGTTCATCATCTTTCCCCAACATACTGCATCGAAGCATTTTTTTAAAATATATTTGAAGAAATTAAATTGGATAGCCATAATAATAAGTTTTCTGAAATATATATAAATTTTCCAAACAAAAACGACTTATACAGTGTTCAGGATTGACCTTCGTTTTGTCCATACCAATATTTTTGGAACAAATATAAATGATCAGTTCTGTAGGATGGATATTAAAAATATTAGTCGTAGTACCTCGATGGAAGGCATATCATGTCTGACCAAGACAAGATGTGATGATTCCAGGCTCAAATGGCGGACATTCATATCGGAATGACAATCTAATTGTTCAGTCATCTCTGGTTATAGTTTTATTATAAAGATATTTTTTATTATGAGTATTTTGCTTTGAATCTATCAACTCTATCTTAATATTAAGTTATTATACTAGATAATAAAATTAAACATGTTAAATTAAAAAACCTATCTGTTTTTGTTAAAAGACAGTAATTGCATATAATAACATTGACTCGTCAACAATCACTATACAATGGAGTAAATAAAACAGTTTATTACACAATCAACTGATTATAACTAATTATATTTTACGTGATTTGAAAGCAAGTCCATTATCACAAATTCTTAATTTAAATCATTTGTATTATCGGCGTTGAGCCCATAGTCTTCAACAGTCATCTTCTGGTAGAAATACTCTAAACGCATCGGGATTATTTTTAGATGAGATCCCGAATAAAAATTCAACTTATTAATGTTGTGGCATTTATAAGGTACCCAGGTCGTATCGATCCAGAAATACCGTGGTACGTAGAAAAATGTAATTGAAAACCGAGCAGTAGAAGATCGCTATACATCCAGGTTGTACGGATGGTATTGCAGGCGACGATGTGTTGTGCGGTGATGAAATTCGGCAAGCATCCAGATCAAATAGGTCTTCGGAGCACCGTTGTAAAAATAATAATAGAGGCACAAAGCGACCAAATTCCTACGCAATGCCAGAGTCCAGCCGTTCGCAGAGCACCGGGTTCCCAAATACCTGAACGCTCTCCGTTGTACGCGGTCAAATGGTAGAAGCTGATATTGGGGTGATCCGGACTAGTAATGAGAACAGAATTTCATGTGTGCCCGGAATTACGATTTAAAGAGCGCATGTCTTTGGCCAGGTTTGAAATACTGCCTCACTCTATTAAATACTCCCAATTTCATCGAGGCCAACTTGGCGTTGCTTTCAAGATGACCACGAAACAGATAATCGCTGGAAATGTGGAGAACCAGTATATTCATACTTGCTCTTAGAGCAGCGATACCACAAATGGAGTTTTCTTAGTGGTAAATTCTCAAAACTTGTGTCTTATGGGGATTCTGAGACTGTTACCAAGGAGGTCTTCTACAAAAGACACTATTCCCGAGAGAGCCCGGGACAGCTGGAGTATACAGCATCCCGAGTGCTATCACTCGCCTTACAATATTTGTTTAAAATATCCAACATATCATTGATGTCCAGGAGGAACAGGGTTGGGAATAGCACGCAGCCTTGGGGTACACCAGCGTTCACGGGCTATCGAAGAATGCACAGTGAAAAATCTGCATAAACTATTATTTTTTACGTACATTTATTTTATTAATTTTTGATTATGGATTATTTCTATTTCTGATAGAAGTGCATTATTTTGATAATTGAGCGAAGCGAACGAAGTGAGCAGAACGTTTTACTAGAGACTTTTTACATTCTTTGTCACGAATTGGGTTGAAAACTACTTGGCAAAAAATTATGAAATTTTGCAATCAAAAAGACACACATGCGGTGATAGATTTTTAAAAAAAAAAAAAAAAAAAAAAAAAAAACGTCCTCAAAAATTTTTTTTTTTTAATGTCGTGTCAAAAAATTGATATCCTATTAAAGTCAATGGGAAAGGATGAGTCAATACACTGGGCTCGCTTCGCTCAATATGCAAACGGCACCCGAAATTTCGCGAGGGCAGCGAGTCAAAATTGAGGGTTTGTTGGCGGCCCTAGTATATATTCTAGTATTATCAGTTATCGCAGTATTAACGTTCTGTTACTTAGTGTTGCTCTTGATAATCTCTTTATTAATCATGATAAACACTTTAATCTATTCATTTTAATATCTAAAGTAATTCAATCCCTTACCGTGATATGCCCTGCATCCTTTAACGATTAACACGCCATCTTTTATTCAGAATCCTGGTTAAAACCTTCTCAACCAACCATTCACTTCCAGTTGTTCATCTAATTGTTAAAGACCGTATCGACAATGAGGAGGATTTGCTATTTATCTTCGCTCCTACATTCAATGTTATAAGAGCATAAACTCAGCCACCTCCTGATTGATTAATTATAACAAGCGAGATAACATATTTTATCTCTGGTTGAAAGCTGTAATTTACATATTTTACCATTTTCTGCTACGCACAATTACCTAATTGCATTCCATCGCTTCTGAACCTTGCTATGGTTTCATTTACCGTATATACCTACGTATTTCCTAACGTGGTCAGAGTGCCATAGTTAGTTAGTTAGTTTTTCTTACCACGGTTAGAAATATCTTTCTTATATGCTATGCGTAACTTTTATCAGCGTGTTTCTGAAGGTATGGACCCATCCCGTCTTTGTGAAGAAGCAAGGCATATACTCGTAGACTTGAACAATGTTTATAATGCTGAAAATATAAAAGTTGTGATATTCAATTCACTTTTTCATCTCCATCGTAAAGGGCGGTTACCCTTAACGATGAAGGTTACTTTACGATGTTTACGAGCCCATAAAACGCACACCTATTATATCAAAGAAATGTATATCAATCAAACAAGAGAGAAAAGAAAATAAAAAATCACCGTATACCTTGCCTAAGAAAGCACAACGACGTCATATTCATTAATTTGTCGATAATGGTACAATATGATATTAACTTTAGTAACTTGTACGAGTATATACGTGTATGGAAGTTACTACGAATATAATAATTCGGAAAAACTTCAAAAAAACCTTACTCAACAAACATCGATATTGAAATCTTAATCTTTCATTCTCTACATCAATTTATACTTTAGATAATATTACAAATTGTGTATGGTTTGATGAATTCAAATCACAAGATCTCTTGGATTCTTTTAGGGCCGTGGCGAATAAAACTTGATGAATTTGGAAAACGTCTGTAGTCATACACTAGCGGTTCAAGAATTTTTTAACTAAAAATATCATATGCGCTCTCTAGAACAGTAAACTACAACCACACTAAACGTGATCAAGGCACATCCAGTACTGTTTATCCGAGACAAGAATAACAAAAAAAAATATATTGTTTTAATATCTGGGTAACGTAATAATTTTTGATTTTTATAAACACATATTTAACGTGTTCATTTGCTGTTTTTATGTTGCTTTTCATTATATATACATATATAGATAGGGAAGTAAGCGATATAACAATGTTTTCTACATTTTTTGATATACTATTTAATTTCGAAGAATAAGAAAAATGAAGAATTATGTCAAATATCACATTATGTATAATACTTATGGATTTATAAAATTTTTGCTGACGTGTTTCTTCAATATTTGTAAATTTTGTAAAAGCTGTAAAAATCAGACCATGTTATTTCAAATAATATGGAGACTTAATTCGCTTGTTATTTTCTAAAATGTGTTATTCCTATATACCTAAGTGATTCTTTCATTGCAGTCGTAATAATTTAGCTGAATTATATAATAAGATATACAATGTAACAAAATAATAGGTTTATTCATAGTATTCTTTCATTTAATACCCATGTAAAATAAATTGGGTCCCATTTTAATTCATCCGCCATATTGGATTTACATGTAATATACGGACTGAAACCTAAAATTATGTTGATAAATTCGTCCAGGACTACGTAGTACGTATAGGTATGCTTCATTTATTAAAGTATAATTATAAAAATAATAAATGTATTCACAAATACAGCGAGGAAATCATTATTTGTAAAAAAAGCCTGCGAGAAAATCATTATTTGTAAAGTGCGCAGGGTTATCAGCAGATGGCGGAGTCAAAATTTTGACGCAGATTTTCGCTCGACCTACGAAGTCTTAATGGGATGTAATGATGTGACATTTTAAGTTGCATGCACTAACTAATAAATAATAATAACATCTTGAGCGTTTCTTCACCAGCCAATCAATTGCAAAGTTCAAAGCAGCATTATCCCTCACTTAATATGTGAATATTATATTTATTATATAATAATTTGTAATTATATGCATTTATTTATTTACGCAATGCGTGTAAATAAGAACATTATGTAACAATATTTATGATTATATATTATTATGTAATTTTTCCTATGCTATTATTTGTAATTGTGCTGCTAATCTCTTTGTATAAATATGCACAAACGGTTTTTGCACATTATATTGATATAGTGTGTTTATCTTTCTATTGGCCGACAACACGCAAAACTTCAATGTCGGGTGTAGATAGAATTTGGATTTGTCGAAGGTTATTGCCCCTACACACATGTAACATACCTTTTAGTCAGAAATTAATTTAGACTATAATTACAATAGACATTCCTACTTGTATTTTTAGGAAATTGTGTATGGAGTACTATTTAATTAAACATATAGGATATGATGTTTTTCACTTCGGTATCTTTGTATAAAAATGGCATATTATTTGATTCGGGAGGCGAATACAGAAAATGTTGGAGCAACGCGACTGTCTACAAGAATATTTTATATCAAATTTCAATTGTTTATTTCATTATAATAATAATAATTAATAATTGGTATTAGATTACCGCAGTGTGTTGTATTTCTGTGTATATACTAGATTAGCGTTCAATTTTTAATGCTAATGACGTCAACAGGACATAGTCGTTTGTCGTAAATACCTTACATATATTTCCAATATTTATGTGTTTTCTTGTAAATTAAGTATTTTTATATAAATACTTAATTAGTCTGTTATGAATAAATCTTTGAGAAATGAGATCCTTTCATTGAATAAAAACAGCAACAGTTATAAACAATTATAATCTTCATCAATTAACTTTTAATAATAGGTTAGCAATTTCACTGTTATCTAAGAGAACTAATTTAGCCGACTGCTTCCACAATGTTTCTGAAAATTTATCAATATCACCCCAACTCGGAGTTGGTTTTAATTCACAATTCTTGAAGAGCTGTCCGCTCACTTTACCGGCCTGTGGATCGACTGCAAGGAAAATTGCTGTTTGTGCACCTTCCCAAGGCGTCTTGAAGATTACATTTATAATAGCTTGAAGTATTTTTCCAATAACAACGACGTAACTTTCATAAATCCGGGTCGATACGATACCGGGATCAGCGCAATTCACTATCACGTTTGTACCGATCAGCCTTTTTGATAACTCGTGAGAAAATAAGATTAAACTTAATTTACTGTTTGAATAGATTCTTATCCTATACCAATATCCAGTTTTATTGTAATTGTCGATGTCGAAAGAAGCACAATGACAAGTAACTGAAGTCGTGTTTATTATTCTGCTAGGTTCGGACTGCGTCCCTGATTTCTTTAATAGCGGCAACAGTAAAAGCGTTAATAAAAAGTGTCCATAATAATTCACTTGCATTATAAAATTCATCCCATCATTGGTCATAAAGTCTCCGATGAGTCCGATGCCAGCGTTATTCACTAAAATATCCAATCGATTTTCGCTCTTAATAATATCATCGGCAAAATTACGAACAGACTTTAAAGATGCCAAATCCAAAAATTTAAAAACTACATCTTCATTCCCAGATTTCCTTATAATTCTGTTTCTTGCTTTGATCCCTTCATCTTCAAAGGGGCATGCGATTATAACTCTTGCACCTCTTACTGCGAAATCCAGAGCAATATTTAACCCAATTCCAGACGTTCCTCCTGTCACGAGGGCTACTTTTCCAGTTAGCTTTTCATGTGATATGTAAATTGCGTTATGTTTTCTTAAAACCGCTCTAATTATTACTAGAATTACTACTATTATAATAAGTATAGCGAACAGACTCATGATTAGACGCGGACAGTAACGCGGCGGTACATTATGTTGTCTATATTAAACTGAATATTTAAATTGGAATTCCTCGGTATAAATAATGATAGTTGTCACGAACCACATGCACCGATGCGAGGGTAATTTGATATTTGTTAATCATTTTGTCATTATTAGTATTCAGTACCAATATTCAGACTGTTCATGACCCGTCGGTGTTAGTGTAGTGTGCCTTGGTGTTTTATTAATGACACACACAAAGGCGGTGACCGTGACAGGAGTTACGCACGGTATTCGATCCAAATCCGAGAAAAAATACTGTATATAAAACTTCTGTATTATAAGTTCGAAAACCCACAGGAAATAAGAACTACTATTTTATAAGATGATATTTACTAAGGTGATTGCATCTAACAAGGGCCGGTTTTTTTTATCCTTATAAATCAGTTATGTTTATAATTTATAAGGCATCATCATCAGATAAACTGTTTCTATATAAAGAGAAAATTTTGTAAACTGGTGTCTGTTATTGATCCCAATTACATATTTATTTTGAATATGTAAAAATTATTAAATTTTCATCTACAATGAAATAAAAGTGATTTGTACCTACCAGTACATTTTACAACATTATTTATTTATTATTTATTTTACCAACTCCACTTCACCTTTACCCCAGTGAGCACAAAGTTATTACATAACATAACCATGAACTCAATGAAGTACTCGATACATTAATTAACATAGCCTTATTCGGAGACTAGTCCTGAGAAACACAAAGCGAATCGAGATAATAAAACAATAATTTTGATTACTTGCCCGGTCAATGCACTATCTGAAAGTATTTTATCAATACTATATGGTATTATTAAATAATAAGGAATTATTTAATAAAAAGGTTTTACTATTTAAACCACGCTAAATTCTATCAGTATAATTTATAAATTGAAAGACGTCGACCGCTCTATAACTTACACTAAAAGCCTGACCGACATTGTTTAAACTCGCATCGGATTCAGGTCGAACATAGTGCTAAAGCGCTCCAATGACACAGATATTTCCCTTGAATGTGTGGGTTACATAAACAATGTTTAACAGTATAAAGCAACTCAAGGACAATAATTTATTTTTTTATACCGCATGAATATATCCTTAACTTTAAGATACCCTTCAATTTACGTATTTTCATTGGATGTCAAAGAACCACTCACCAGAGGTCTAAAGCTGTCTATCTGCGTCACAGGCTCACATTACATGTGCCTATTATAACCATTTAATTCTAATAAAACTATATAATATTAATGTGTTATTAAAGTTAGTTACTGTTAAACTTACACTTATAACAAAATGCCAGGAATTACAAATACTGTTAAATCGGTATAAATACAGGTTTTAGCAATCATTCGATAACTTCCGTATTGGAGATCTGATAAACTGAGTATTTTAGATACAAGTCTATCGTAACTAGTAATTGAGTAAAGAATTGTGGATTTTTATATTCTTACATTATGAGTATATTTTATACTTATTAAATATGTTATTTTTTTTTTTAAATAAGTCCCAAATAACAGTGTACTATCGTATGATTAAAAGACTATCTTAATTCTTTAGCCGTTATTTTTCTTAATCAATTTAAAATAATAACTGACTATTACAAAAATGAGTTTCGCTTAAAACATATAAAAACTATTATAAGCACTTATTATTTACGTTCGTTGCTATCAGTTTTATGTAACTAACACATTGCTTTTGAATTTAATAAAAATTATATTAAAGTAAATAGTTGTTAAATAAAAAACACTTTCCTTAAAACACAAATATTTTATTTTATTTACAATAATAAATATACATCTTTTTTAAATCTTAATTACAAGCATAATTGTGACTTAGTCTTATATGATTTTGTTTTATCACACTTATCATGACGATTGACAAATTTGTACCAACACTACAAATTACTGTAACATGTAATTCGCGCCACTAAGAATTTAGTGAAAGCTCTTTTGCATTGCAGGCCCAATTTGGCCAAACTTGGGCCAATTCTGACATATCTGATTATTTCTATATACTAGGTATTGTTGCATTTACATGTATTATTTTTTTATGCATTAAGTAAATTAAAAATGCATTTTTATAAGAAAAATTTTAATATATTTGATAAATTCTAAAACTCATGACTCAGTGTCTCAAAGTATTATAGTTACGTAATGTAATTTTATTTGTTTACTCTCAATGAATACTTACCTAATGAGTTTATAATTATTCTAAACCAAAGTTTTTTTGTTATTCTATTACAAAAAAGTATTTTTAGTTAGAAATGTTTTTAATAAAATATAACAAATAATAATATTTATACCAAGCGACCAAATTATTCATCAAATTATTCAAAATTTTCACATCGCCAAACCTAATTTAATACTACATATATATTTTTTTACATTTAACATCCTTCTTTGAAAGAAAAAAATAAAATTACTTAAATTACGATGTATATAATGTTATTAATAAAACGGTTATGTAATTTTTATTTACAACACATTAATTCCTTTAATGACATATAAATTACTATTGAAACATAAAAAACATATTACATTTGTAACTTATTGGTGTTTTATGGATTAATTCCTTCAATGGTTTTTCCATTTTTTTATTTAATATAATTTTATGACAATTACCTGTGGTTTACGTAACTAATAGTATGCAATTTGTACAATCTTATACACACATACATACATACATACATACATACATACTACTATAATAATATTGGCAAGTTATTAATACAATGTAAATTAATAATTCTTTAACAATCTGTCATCAATATAAAAGGAAAATTAAATGAATATCTTTAAACTCACTATATTAAGTAATAAGTAAGTTAGTATTAAGTCTAGTATATTATTCTAAATTGTCTGTTCTCAAATGCAGTCACTAGTATTGGGAAGGATAATTAATAAGTTCTAATTACATATAATATTCATTATGAGTATTATTTGCTAAAAAATAAGTGAAGATACTAATTGGTTAGATTCTTTGTTACATGTTAAGAAATAATTGACTCAAAAGGTGAAATTTCGTGCAAAAGTTAAGATTTATAAATTATTTAATTATGTTTCTCAATTTAAAATTGATATTAATTGTATCTCAAAACCTGTGACTGACAAATTGGTAAATGAGTATTTTTTTGAGAACTATTCGACGTCCGCAAAATAACACGTGAACTAAAACCCTTATATTAATAATAGTTAATATTAGATAATAACTCTTTAAGGACCACGACGATAAATTGAGTAAAAGATTTGTTTACATATTTTAAAATTCCTATAAAAAATGGATAAAGGATACTTTAAGAAATATTACTTATCACTTGTAATGGCAGGATGTGTGTGCACATATTATATTGTGTCTGTCAGTGTATGTGTGTCACGTAGAGTAGATTGGCTCAGTGTAGAGTCGTGGTGGTGCTTCTCTTGCTATTGCAGCCCGCATGCGACGTTTAGCTGGATAAAATACAGATATAAAATAAATAACTTAGATAAAAAAAGCGTAGAATATCAATACAATGAAGTACTAATATACTATATACAACAATTGTTTGTAGACCAACAAACCCAAGACGTCTAATCTTACAAGTCATATATACATATCAGTCATAAGTACATACCACTAGAATGCATGCAGCAGAGCACAACAGTGGCCACAAAGGCGGCGAATGGCAGGAGTGCGGCGAGTGCGAGCAGCGCGGTCTGCGCGGGCGCCGGCGCGGCCCGACCTGCACCGCACCAGGTGATGTTATGAACGCTGTACGTCTGCAGGATGTCCTGGAACTGCGCGCCCAGCGACCGTATGGTGGCTTTCATGGCATTCGGCGTCAACGCCTCACCAGTGTCCATTTTGCGGAATTGGAAGCATGGGCTGTTCGAAAAAATTGTAACAATTTATTTCATTTCTTTGTTTTCCTTTCATATTAACCTAATCGTTTCGCAAGTGAATAATTAAAAAAATAAGGGAAAGGTTTTTTCTATGCCTAAAAATTATTTTAGCACCAACTCACCCAAGGTTATCATAGATGTCGTGTCTGGGCGCATCGTGTAACTGTAGCTTGAGCCGCTGCGGCGTCAGCGCCGCGGACACCCGCTCTTTAAGACCCGCTATCCTTGTCCGAGCGCCCCTGGGATCACCCCCCAAAACTAGACGAAGGAGATCACGCTCGCGAACCACTACTACCTATAGAGAATTAATAAGTTCACAACTTCATGAATAAACTAACGAACACTTTCAAAGACCAAGTCTTTTATATCAAATATCCATCAAAGAATTATATTTACTGGTATATTAATAGATATAAGACATGAGAAAAGAAGTACTTACTTCTACTTCTAAATCACTGTAACGATCCATTTCATTTGAATTATTAGCACGTATAACGAACCTAAAAACAATATATTATTATTAAAAGAAAGCGTTTAGAAAATAGGTAAAATATTTTCCAATCCTTACCGAAATATTCCATCGGCGAAGTGTATCAAATTTTTCATAATTTTTAATTCTCCTGTGACATTATTCAAAACTATTACATCGGATATATTATTAGAAGTTTTCGATCTTATCGGAGAAACAAAGGACATGTTTAATATGTTGTATTTTATCGGTGAAGCCTCTGGATCCTTGTCGGATGCTTTCACTGTGGCTATGACTGTGTCTACGGCGACATTGAGTCGAACTCCGATAGTCATGTTCGAATTTTCGAAAACGGGAAGATGATCATCTATGTCGAGTATTTTGATCACCACTTGGATTTCTGATAAATCCTAAAAAAAAAAAATAATAAACGGCTTGCAGGACCAATTGAAAAAGCATCTATAGCATTCATAAACCTTACCAAACGATTATAATCCTTATGTATGCGGGGCTTAGTATCAAATTTAAAACATTTAATCGTGAGAAGTAATCTCGATACAGCTTCCCGATCTAACCTCGCTGCTGCTATTATGTTGGCTTTGCTGTCATTTGTTCGCTTTAGGTTTACCAGTTCTAACTCATTACCCGCTAAAAGTAGAAATATAATTTAAATACAGTGTAAAAGTCAAATATTTTTCTTTTTTGTATACATTTTATTTAGTACCTGTTATAATATAATCTATATAAGCATTTTCATCAATGTCTTCATCGATTGCTTCTAGTGTTCCTATAACTGTCCCAATAGGCACTTCTTCTTTAGTTGTTATTAGCAGTGGAGGATCATCCTTAAAAAGAAATATGGAACAACTATTGATAGAATTGTCAAACTAAATAATTAAAACATTTTTGAAGAATTTTTTTTTTTGTTAAATTTTTCATCGTGATGGCTTTAAATCACTTTTTTTGGTCAAATACTGTCCAAATACGAAAGAGCTACAATAAACAAAATTTTGATGTCTGTCATGGCATCACGTTCCAAACTAATAAAAACAGTTTAGTAGTCCCTAAATAAATATTTTAATCGACAGATTTATAAAATTCGTGGATTAAATCTTAATGCACGTACCAAGCCTCGTGCAAAATGTGGTTTATGGTCGTCGACATCCTCGACTTGCACGGTAACGATACGGCTGCTCTGCTGCGGAGGCGCTCCGCGATCCGTCACCACCAACACCAGCGTGTACGAAGATTTGCGCTCGCGATCTAGCGTCTGACGTGTCGACAGCATTCCTGTCTCGGGATCTGGGAAGATGAGTTCAATAAAAATGCTATGTTCATAATATAATCGTAAAAAACAGACTATACTTTAAATTCCTACAATTTGTGCCTACTCTTTATAGAACTAAAAGAGTTATAGACAAATAATGTGGCAAAAGCATACGTACAGATTAACTTACCAAGATTAAATATTTTAGCATCCGCATTGCTCTGCTGTATGGAATAGAAAAGTTGTCCCGAGGGTTGCGTAGGATCGTCTGGGTCGCTTGCCACTACTTGGAATATTGGAGTGCCGATTGTGGCATTCTATATTAAAATATGTTGAAAATTATAATTATATTTTGCTAAACGGATATATATTGTTTCTGCACTATATAACCAAAATAATTTTTAACTTTTTATAACTCACTTCGCTAACGCTAAGAGTCTCCCCGACCGCAGGTCTGATAAACCGAGGTACCCCATCATTAGCGCTGACATCCCCTATATACAGTGAGAGTGAGGCATCCCCCGTATGTCCGCCGCCGTCGACTGCCCCTACCAGCAGGCGATAGGGATCGGTGCGTCCTCTACCGGTTAGGGCGCTACGAGTGGTAACTTCGCCAGTAGCGACGTCAATTGCGAAGAGACCTAATTTTTTTTTCTCATGATAGTTTATATAATTCGATACATTAAAGAGATGAGATTTTAAAATAATAGAACTTTGCAGTTTAAACATGAACATATGTATATATATATATATATATATATATATATATATATATATATATGTTCATAATATATATATATATATATATGTATATATATATATATATATGTTCATAAAAATCATCTTACCGTGGGCCTCTCCTTCATCTAGAAACTCGTACTTAACTTCACCTCCAAGACCTTCATCAGGATCATTGGCAGTTAACTTGACGACGCTTATCCCTATTGGTACATTCTCCGGTACAACAGCTGTAAATATAAAATTTCTATATCGTAATAATTTTAACGATTAAATTGATTACCTATAATTAAAAAAATCATGCAATCCCATACCAGTATATACTTTTTTATCAAATTCGGGCGTATTATCATCAACGTCTAGTACATCTATCAGTACCGTCGTAACAGATTTCAGTCGATCTGCCCCTCCCGCTGGAGTATCAGAGGCTTCGACTTCCAATCGAAGGACGGATTGACGCTCACGGTCTAAGGTTTTATTTGGAGCTACCTGTGAAATAAGTTTAGTAATTAGTAATTTAGTTTTATTGTTAGTAATTAAGATACTTTTATATTTATATACTTTTTTACAAACGTAATAGATATACCTGTATAACTCCAGTAACGTTATCTATTATTAATAATTCAGCATTTTCACCCTTCAGTGAATATCTCACATCAGCAAATCCGTTTGCTTTATCTTCCTCAGTTAGGACTGCATCCGAATCATTTGCATGTACAGTTAGTATTTGCTCCGGATGCTTAATAGATTCTAAAATGCTTACTTTATAAAGCTGAAATAAGATGTTTTATTACTAACAAATGTTTATTAAAATTGCCAATTATATTTTTGGTATACGATTTCCCACTCATGTATTATCCATGCCCAGAAACCATCCAAAGTAAGCTTGAAAATTAGATGGTATCATAGATTACTATTTCTTCACAATTATAATTTAATAGTCTACGGGGACAATAATTGAAAATTACCTCTTTATCAAATACCGGTGCATTATCATTCAAATTTACGACTTCAACGATAACATTGGCTATACTGTGTTTGCTTCCATCATTACTTGTAGCTTGAACTGTTAGAGTCAAATTCGGATTACTCAACTGCTCATAATCTAAGTTATTTGTTAATACAACTTGCCCGCTCAATGGATTAATCTGTAAAAGACTAGTTTGCGAACTAATGACTTTAAAATTAGAAACAATGTGACCAGAAGTTGGATCTTCCGCCATCAGTACTAGTACCGTACTGCCGATCGGTTGCTCTTCTTTAATCTTATGGTGAATAATGGGGTTGGAGCTAGTCCATCCTGCATTGGTAAATTGTGGATTTTTGTCTGCATATGGCTGAATGTAAATTGTGTGTTCCAAGAGCGCAAATTGCTTGTCTTTGTTTATCTCAGCGTTTATATCAGTAACTTTCACAGTAAGAATGACTTTAGATGCTTGATTGTAATCTAAAGTGCCGTTTACAAGAATTTCTCCCGTATCTTCATTTATTTTAAACATATTTTTGTAGTCATATATATAGTTAGGTTTAATCTGTACTCCCGCTTTTGAAAAGGCCCTTAATGGTTCTACAAAACTGTATTTAAGTTTTCCACTTAAATCAGAGTCATAGGCTACTATTTTTGTTACAACATCATTAACATTAGCTCTCTCAGAAATATATGTAGTTGATTCAGTTTCATTGAATTTCGGTGGTTTGTCATTAACATCTTGTATCGTTACAAAAACAGTGGTGGTAGCAGTTTCCGGTATGGGAGTTCCACTGTCGACTGCTGAAACAATAATCTCATAGCGGTCGGGATTAACGTCGCGATCGAGATTTGCATCATTTGATACTGTTATTAAACCAGTCCTGAAATAAATAGTTTATAAATATATTTTTTGTAAGTCTTATAATTATACATTTTAAATATAATCTATTATCCAAAATCTTTCCATACCTTTCATTTATAACAAAATTGTCTTTCGAGCCAGATATTATATGATATGTCAACAATTCATCCATCCCATCTGGATCATGAGCTATAACAGTTGTAACATTTTGTCCCGGCTTTGCATCCTCCCGTATACTTGCTTTATAATTCATAGGATTTAGATCAAATGTATAGTCTTCGTTTAGCTCTAGTTGATTGACAGTATATTTATAATGGTGGTAATTGCCTTTAAAAGTTGGTCTCTGGTTACCGGGAACACCAACGCGTATAAATACTCGAGTTTCATTATGAAGAGGAGGATTTCCTATAAAAAATGAAATTTTATTAAGCAATTAGAAAGAAAAGATATATAAGAATTTTTATATGCCTACCATAATCGGTGGCACGCACTAGAAGTTCATATTGGCCCCTCGGTGTGTCCATGGTTTCAACTTTGTCATTAATACTGATCTCGCCGGTTTCTTCATCGATAGCAAACACTTCGCCCTTGTGTGCAATACTATTGTCTGATTCCAGCGAATAGCGAATGCGTCCACCTCCCTGAGTCGGTCCATCAGCATCCGTTGCCTATAAATTTATATATAAATAAAGACATAAATATTAATTACAATATACTATATTCTAATTAAATAATTTTTACTTACCCGTATTACAAGTTGCGGTTCAAAACTAGTAGCCCCATCTCGAATTGTACGACTATATTCAGAAGCTTCGAAAATAGGCGCATTATCATTGGTATCCAAAACCTCTATGAAAATGCTAACTGAGGTAGATTTACCGCCACCATCTTTGGCAATTATAGTCAAACTATAACTCTTCTGCATCTCATAGTCTAATGCATTAGCAACAAATAAACCTCCCATAATCTTATCAGTTTTAAATAAAAATGAACCAAAACCCGATAAAGAATATTCAATTTCACCAAATATGCCATAATCTTTATCAGTTGCTTGAACATCGCCAATTTTAAAACCCACGGGGGCATTTTCCAATACATTAAACTTATATTGCGATTCAAGGAATACTGGCGCATTATCATTCATATCCAACAACTTAATATTTACTCTAGCAGAACTAAGTTCTACATTATTAACTGATGTTACAATATCAAAACTAAACAGTCGTTTTTCTTCATCATCGACATCGTAATCTAGTTTAGATGAATCTTTAACCTTTATGCTTATCGGCGTTCTTCCTTCGCCATGTTCTGTACTTATAGAGAAAACGTTATCAGAATTGTGAACATTACGTATATGTAAATCGTATTTGCTGTTTTGTCCTAGATCATAATCTTCTACGTAAATTGATAATTCTGGTATAGGACTTCCATTTTCAATATTTTCTGGTATAGAAATATCAAAAACATCTTTGTTAAAGACTGGAATGTGATCGTCGACATCAGTTACAATAATTGTGATCGGAATTACTGTAAAGTCAGATGGCACTTCGTTGTTTATTAACTCTGTGGCCTGAAAGAAAAACAACGAACGCACATATTTATATTGTATGCAATGAGAATATAAAATATATTTAAAAAGGTTATGATGTTTTTGTATGATAATAAAATATTTGCACCTTAACAAAAAAGTTATAAACCCCTCCATTCTGCACTACGACATCACTCTCTCTGTCTACAGGAATTTCGGTAGTAACTAACGTAGCACGTCCGATAGATTTATCTGGTTGCAGACGAAAATACTGTTGAGTGTCACCTTCGAGGGTCAATAATACTGGTCGTGGGTTAGCTGTGTCGCCGTCCTTAGCTATTATTTCCATTATCTTTGTATTCTGGATAAAAAAAAAGTTTAATATTTAATTATTTATTATGATCAAAACCTTATTCATAACATATACTCAATAAAGAGTTACTATAAAAACTGATCAAACCAAACCATATATTGAACAAATAGGTGTTATTATTTAAATAGACGATAGTGTTGCGATTTGAAGGTTAGTCTTTTTTTTTCAAACATACAGGAGCAGTGTTTTCTGGCACGGTAGCAGAGTAAGGTGCGTTAACGAAGACAGGTGGTTGATCCTGAACATCTTGTATAGCAACTGACACACTTCCAAAAGCGTGCAAAGAGTTTTGAGAGGCGTCGGACGCGTCGAGCGTAATTACATATGCAGAGCGACTTTCGTAGTCCAAGGGCTTAGAAAGGAATATGCGGACTTGGTATTTATTTGGAGTTATCTGAAAGGGAAAGACGATTATTTAATATATTAAAATATCCATCTATGAAATTGTCTGTGAGAATAAAATATTTTTTTAGTCTTACCATATCAGTAACGATTCTGAAGGTAGAACAAGCTTCAACATCGCTTCCTCTCTCTTTAGTTGAGCAATGAACTTGTATCTTCGCATTGTCTCCTTCATCGCGGTCTGTTACTATAATATTTGGATTTACCTAAAATATACCGTAGAATAAGAATATATTCATTTTCATACACACTATGATGCAGATATATATGTCTACCTCAATCTCACTGTCGACGGCGCTGGCTTCACTAATATTTACAATATACGGTCTGTTATGAAACACTGGCGGGTTATCATTTACATCTCTCACGGGAATTACTCTTCTCAGCGATACTGTATTTGGTTCTGTGTCGTCTATTCCTTCATCTATAAATATAATAAACATTATAAGCCTTTCACAACCTTGCACATTAAATGTTAAATAAAAATATAATTGTATTTAAATGGCCATAAATTGTAATATTCCTTTTCATACCAGTTATGCTAATGATAACTTCCAAGGTTGCTTGCTCCTCTCTATCCAACGCCTTGGCGAGTGTCACCACACCAGTGAGGGAGTCCACACTGAAGTACTGCCCAGATATTGAATACCTTAATTTTCCATTATCTGGATCTATACCTGGAGTTGTAAATATGATATTAAGCCCTCAGTTATTTTTTTCTCAATATATAAATCGGGTTCCTTTCCGATGTAAAACTTAATAATTTTCAAAATTACCTTTCAAATGATATACTGGCGTCCCCACTTTCGTGTCTTCGGGTAAACTGAATTGCGACATGTCCCCAGTTTGTGGAATGAAGTGCGGTACCCTATTTATATGTTGGGCAGCGTTTTGTTGAATCAGACATATTATTAACAATATTATCAAAGGGTTGGTAACACTAACAACTGCTGCAGCCTTCCGCCTTTCTAAAATAATTTCTGCCATCTGAAATATTATTATTATCTAAGTAGGAGAGTCTGTAGTTACATTCCAAAAGTATAACAAGTCGCCATAGATAATGTCCCATTGCATTTCTTTTACTCATTTAAGTGCAATATTACAAGGACAGTGAGAACTTAATAATCTTTTAGTTAATGTACTAATAGATATAGTTATTTTATAATTACCATGTTTCATAAGATAGTTTAAAGTAAATGCATTATTAAGGATTGTATGGCAATTATAGATAAAGAAGTAAATAGATTAGATACTATGTAAGTGTTCTATGTATATTTATGAATTTATGTAAATAACAAAAAAAAAATAATTTAATAAATAAAATAAATTATTTAATCCTAATCCATCCGTATCGGATAGCAGTTTTTCCAATCTAGTATTTATATACAATTGAGAGCAGTTGGTCAATGAATGTCTTTCACAACAGCCGTAACAAGTTCAGTTGCGGCCGACGTTACTATTGTTACGTTATACCGTAGTTCTTTTGGTTAGTAGTACGATACTTTCAAATAGTGTACTAGTCTTTGACCGCGACTCCGTCCAAACTAATATAACTATAACAGCGGGTCTATCGAGATTTTATTCTCTTGTTTGATTTTCGTTTACTTAAGCTGTTTAGAGTTAATACTTTAATAAACTTAATGATATTACAATTACAATAATTAACCATAATGATATAAGCTGATTTGTAAACGAGAAACCTGAAGTTAAGAATTAATTAACAAGATTTCTAATTATTAATTAAGTTCTAATAGACTGGTAGTTTGTCATGCCCTAATTGTAATGTGATATTTATCGATCGGGTTGCATGTGGTGAGGGTTTCCGATAACCATACAATGTTCGTCCCATTTTTAATAAAATTTGTAATTTTGTAAATTTATAGTCAAAGTAAAAATCATTCAAATATAAATATTCATTTTATTTATCCATTTAACATTTCAATTTCCAGGGTTAAACAGGATGTTTTGATAATATTTGACCAAACTATCTTATAATATAAATAATATTTGATAAGTTGTCTGAGAAATAAATTAAAATGCATCAGCATTTTACAAATACGAGACAACAAAAGATAATTCTCAAAACTTTTGCATGATACGTGAACATAATGATACACGAATATAACACAGATTCGAATTCACAATGCTTTAATATGGCTATTATTTAATGATAATCCTTTAATTTACGATAATAAAGTATAATAACTTTTAATTCTAATATAATAATGTAGATAATCTAATTTCTGATCACTGACCACACATTTTTACAAATACTTATGTACTCGACAAAGACAAAATAAAATGCTTCTATTTTCTTATAATACACTTGGAAAATAGAATAAATATTAAAAGAATATTGACATGTTAGATGCGTTTAGTTGTCTCAGTATTTAGGACAAACTCGACACGCTCGAGCGCATTCCGCAGCGTTGCATTTTATGTCACGATTTATATTCACATGTGATATTTAATATTTAAGTTATTTTTAATGTTCTTTTTGTTATATCACCTTAATTGTATGGGTTTTTATGACTACATTATCCGCCTTTATATTGATATGTTACAATTAATATGGTAGATTTGAAGTTTATAAATCGATTGTTACAACTATATGTATAACAAACTTGTAGCACAATACTACAACAGCCTTCAAGTCACTGAACTAACACAATACAGTCGTGGGAAAGTAATAAATGGATGTTCCTTGTAGTTCTGTGAATGTGTTGTTATTTTACGAGTAACGGTTAACTGCGTACTTCAATTTAAGTATTGTAAAGTAAGTTTATATATAACGCCTCCTTTCAACTTATAAAGATGCACGCTACTCCAACGGGAGCTTTTGAGTAATAAATTATATAATTTATCTTCGACCAGGTAACAAATCCGGGACTTTTCAATACAATGTAATGTACAAATCTTGGTACCGCTAACTAAGACGATATTTGTATTGTATTTTGAGAAACTGCAAAACTCAAGAGTCCTGACCTCGCTGCATTTACTTATATATAATATGACATAATATATATAAAGATGATCCTTGCAGCAGTTAATACTATAATATGTATGTTGAGTTTATTAAATAATAATAATAATAATAAGTTACATACATTTTTTGACGAAACAAATACATACAAGTAATTTAAAAAAATTATTCAATTTATATCTTGATCTTTATATATGTTAAATTGTTTTAAAAAATATTTATTATTATTATTTGCATTATTTGTATTCTTATAATCTATGACAAAATAAAAATTAAAAAATCTGACATATATTACACAATGACCTTGATGACTAACAAAATATATATGCAAAGAAAGTTTGTCATGTAAACACGCCTTAACCTAACTGTCGTTTACAGTTACACCCGAAATATACGAGCATGCATACCTTATAAGTCGATTTTTAACCTCACAGACAATACACTATCACATTTTAAACACTTTTATCACAATCACAGAAGCAAATTATTTATACATTATAAGTCATCATTCTCACAGACTTCGAAGGCAACTCCGCTAAGTTTAAACTTTAAATTGTACTGTCAAAAACTTGCACCACCGGTATACAAGTTGTTTTACACCTCCCACTCTATTAATAAACATATTATGTAAGTTAGAAAGAGATGACGGAAGTTTGTTCTTTCGTTATAAAACCTTTGCAGATAGTGCCTTTTCGCACAAGAAAAGTAACGGGGCATTTCATGAGATGCGTGAGGTGAGACGGAGCATATTAGGTCAGATATAAAAGATAGAGATAGACATACTTGGGTCATGTTTATAGTGGAGAGCAACATAGTTGCATTAGTATTATAAGGTCACGAGAACTACTTGTAAAATATGTTTGTTAAAGCCTGGAAAGAAATTAATTTAAGTATTTAGAAGCCATCTTTAGTTATTACCAGTAATTATAAAAATTGTTTAAGTCATACTTTTAAAAGTTATAAGTTCACCGTGAATCATAACTTCTTATTAATTCCTGCTTTCACTTTATCAATGAAATAGTATTGTTAAGTATTACAGTATTTTTTTTATTACATAAACCCAAAATAAAACAGTATAATGGGAGGAATATATCTATAATTTACCATTAAAAAGAATTGTGTTGAAAAATCAGGAAAAAAATCAACATCTATATTGTGAAAAGGTTCTAACTTCCTTGATTTTTCCATGAATATATACTAGGATACACCAACCGTGCGCGGCGGGTGTTGAGCTGAGCTGACCTCTCTCTTTTCTTCTTTTCTTGATAACTTTTGAATGGCTAAACATTTTTTTCAATCTGTTTCCGTTATAACATCTGCGTTCAGCTCAAACATACATGAGAACATTTTTAGTTAATTAACTCGTCGCATTCTGGAGACAACTAAACACAAAAAAGGTCTCCCAAACGGTTAAGAGCTTTGCTTACGCTCAGCTCAATGACTATATACCAACAACTGATATGTAATAGGTAGTTACTGAAGTAAAATAAGGCAATTTATTAATAATTTTGAGGAGTCGTAGATTAGATGGTAGATCTTTGGTAGCGAAGTCGTAAATTTATAAACAAAAAAAAAAATAATTGTAGCTATTTTTAATTTTGTTATTCCTATTCATCAATGAGATACTTTATTTTATTTTTATTTAGAAATACCAGATATTTTTTAAAGCGGCTTGTCGGAGGTATTGTTGCAAACAAGAAATAATGATGTGCTTTGGAATTTGATTGGTCCTTTTTGGAATCACACCATTCTTTTATAATTGAGAGAAGTAAGTATTATATGCCTGGAAAAAAATACCGTTATCTTTTCAAGCTTACTTCTAAATATGTACTGGAACTCATGTGGCACGAAGTATTACGAAACACGTCTAGACGAGTGTCTAGTGAGTCACCAAAATGCAAAAGTCGTTTAAGGAAAAATACTATTCGATTACATTCTAATAAAGTATCAAGTAATACGAAATGGGTTCCATACTTACTTATTAGGAACAAAAACTGAATAACACAGTGTCATATTGTTAGATCTAGGAACTAGTCTTAGCCTTAGTAACTTGGAACAGTTAACGCGGTTAAAGTATCCAATCTGTGATGTAAGGTACTACAAATATAACATTTTTGTTTTCTTAAGATAGATTTCTTAAACACTTACTTTATTAGATATAATGTAAATTCTTTGTTATCAAGACTAATAAAGAGACTGGTTCAAATTAAGTTTTTCTCATCGAGATTATTATTTTTATTTACTAAAACTTACTTCGTAAAACTGACGTTTTTCTTACATGATATCTTTGATATTTCCGTTCTATATAAGTATAATCTATTGATGAAATTATACAAAATTATATTATAAACACTTATCTGATTGCAAAATTCCACAATATGGCTGGTTTAAATAAACAGCACATTCATGTGTCTGTATGTACATACGTACATGTAGCCAGGTAACCATTTGCGTCACTTCCAATTATTTATTAGTATAAGATATATTTATCCGTGGGAAAAGGTGTGTTGATCTTGATTAAGTTCAGGTATAAAGTTCACATCGACATTCATGTTTCGCGGTATATTTATTAAAACTCATGTGAAAAATATTAATTTTGGTAATAATGTCTTTGTATATTTTCTTTGCCTCTTATTTATTTTAATTAAACACCATTTTAATATAAAATAAATATATGATTTTTTTTATAATCCAGCGATAAAAATATCTAATAAATCGTTACCTACTCGTATAAGGTTATGGACTATTATCATTAGTACGTACATAATTATTCATTGAAGAATATGTGAAAGTTAAGCAATCTGAATAATTACCTCAGATTAAGTACGAGTATATTTCATTGTCATGACAGACAAACCAATGTCATTCATCACTCACCATCATTATAATTATAATCATACAATGTAATTTATAGTTACCTATTACAGAGAAATTGATATTTACAAAAAAGATATAAAAATGAAACTCCACGACAAAACCCTTTTTGAGAAAGGATTTGAAATTTAAAAAAAAAATACGCGATCAAATCAATTAATTATTTAAAATTTTATTAAATATAGTTTATAAACTTAGCGCATAATTTTAAAAATAAAAAGTATACAAAAAATGAAAGGCATATTTTAGTAATAATAGTTTAAAATAGATCGTATCACGCCACTCTTCATTAAAAACAGTGTAATTCAAAACGAGTCGGTGGGATCATGATAAATAAGTTATTAACTACTTTCATTATATATCAATAAATTAGTATAATTTTATTTATGCTTATTATAATTACACATTACTAGTATTATTTCTTGTTCTTCGTATGTCGTTCATTGGTACGTACGTAGGTTTAGGTGTTATCGACGAATTTTCAAGCCTCTTTTTGCGGTACCGCTCTGAACTTTCTTGTAATATACTTGTTAGAGTTTTATGTCTCATATTCCTGTAATGTCCGTTTATTTGCGGAACGTACGTCCCTGTTGCTACCTCCATTTCAACACCAGTAGTAGATTCTATATTAAACATACTATCTTCAGAACTGACTTCTTCTGTTGTGGTCTCGACCATGTTTCTCAACTTTATTAAAAGCTTTTTCCTGACAACTTCCTGGTTTTCTCTTTTCAAATACTCATCATAATTGCTTTCATTTTGCACGTCTTCTAATTTATATCTATCAGATTTTTCTATATTGCGATACTGATCAGGTATTTTCGCATCTTCAGGGTTGAATTTAAATATTTCAGGAGAATTTGTAAGTACCGTTTCTGTAGTATTCATCGTCGACGTCAAAGGGACTATAGGAGTGACTATTGGATATGAGGCCGGTGTCGGTCTTAATTCTATTGGTATGACTCCTGAACTTCCGATGTGATAATCTTCAACGCTCGAGAAGTTTGGAACTGGGTAAACTGTAGCATATTTAATCTCATCCACTGGATTTGTCGAGGTTGAAACTGTACTTGTAGAAACGATATCGAGATTACTCTGCTCATCTGGTTTTGGTACATTTGTTTCTCCACGTTTTGGGGTCGAAAGGACGTTGAAATTGAACAAAACTTTAGACGAGCTTTTGTATTTTTTTGTAAGAGTCTCGTAATCGTTTTCTTGCTTGTCCATTATAAATTTAGGTCTATTAGTACTTAAAAATGTCCGTCTTACAGGATAAGTCATTTTTCTTTTATAATGAAACAAAGGCTTGGATGTTGTTATATAAATTTTCTCTGGTTTATTGCCATCTTTAATAGAGTCTGTTGCTTGAAGAGGTAGTAAATTTAGCATTACATTCACAGTATTTGGCTTACTATTCTGAGTTGCTGTTGTACTTTTAATTATTACTGAATTAGGTATAAACAGGTTTTTTTCTATATTCCGTTCGTTGTTTTTGTCACATTCAATGTCTAAACATCTTGTTAATATTTCTGATGAAGATCTAAGCAGAGGTAGTGTATATTTTGGTTTCTTTCTGTTAATTGTTGAAAATATCGTTGGTGAAAATCTATACCCATCTGCCAACAAATTTACATCACCTGGATTATCGGGTCTGAATGTATATAAACGGTCTGACTGATGATTAACTTTTACTTCAACTTTTCTTGAGCCCTGCGGTATTTCTTCATTATGTTTTGGATAAGATGCAACGTCCTCAGTATTCATAGGTGAAACTAAAACACCGGAAAATGCGATTTGAGCTTTGTTTGGTAAATACATATCTCCAAACTTTGCGTGAAGGGTTTTTTCAAGATATTTAATAACTTCGTGTAAATTTTTTAACCTTTCAGCATTACGGTACCTTTCTACCCAATTTCTCGGGTTCCCATTGAATTTACTGAAAGGTTTCGGATATGGACTTTTATATTCAAAGAGAAATGGTCTGGGACTAGTTCTTCTTATAAACTTATGTATACTTGTCGGTGTTGCTGGTCGTATGTAAATAGTTTTACTTTTTTTGTTGGATTTTAAAGAAGATATTGATACATCTGCACTTGGATCTACATAATTTACTTCCTGGAGACCATTGACAAGAAGGGGCATTTTTTCATAATAATCTTGATCAAAACCAAAATGGCTTCTATCAAGTCTATCTGCGATAGGCAAGTCATTCTGTGTGTGATTAGAATTAAAACGACTCTTCTTTTGTACTAAGCTTGTTTCTACTGTAATCATATACTCATAGATTAGTAGAACTACCTGGAATCAAAAAGAAATATATTTATTGTGCAAGTAGCATTGTTGAAATAATATTTTAAACATTTGAATGAAAGACGTAAATTAAAGGTTAAAATATATGCAATAATATTTTTTTTAATTAAAAGTTATAGGGATATATCAAATGAAAGTCTGTAAGAAAGCTATTTTTAATAATTATTTGATAAAAAAATATTAATAATTATTATTATCATAGTCTTGATGTTCTTCATGATTCCAGTCATTACGTTGTATTTCTAAGTAGCTTGATCTACTCTTAGGAATATTATGTTTAGTTGTCTCCTCAGTTGAATTATTATCCTCGATAGTTACATTTTCCCATTGATATGGGGATGGGGGTGTCTTAATATCCATATTATTCTGGTCAATTTCAGAATTGTTCAATAGATTTATAATTTTTTCTAATTTTTTTACATTATTTGAAGTCATTGAATCTTCAAAAGACATTTTCTCTTCTTCCTCTTCTAGAGTTACATCTTCTAATTTGAACGTTGGATCTGCTTCGTTTTTAATTAAATCGTTTTTTCTTGTTGCATAAAGCGGTGTTGTAGTAAGATATTCTACTGTTTTAGAATAATCCGGGAATGAATTAATAGAATATAGGTAATTCTTATTTTGGGGTGAACTATTCGGTATCACATTGTCATTAGTTTCATCATCAATAAACTCTTCATTAATCTCTGAGTTCACTGATGTAGATTTTATCAATTGTCCCATTTTTCTCAATAAACCACTGATTAAAGAACTATTTTTAAACATTTTGATTTTATCATAATTTAATAATTCTGATTCCTCATTATTTCCTGGTCTTTCACCTTTAGTATTCATATTTATGTCGTTTGGAATTATTTTGCTTTTAACTAACTCTAAACTATGAATATCTAGAGAATTGTAACTGTTTATTATGTGAGATGTGGTATTTTCAACAAAATTAATATCATCTGTTTCCTCATTGAGCGTTGGTAAAGTTTTTAGTGTGCTAGTTGTTATATCTGAATCTGTTGTATTCAAGAAATCCTCACTAACAACTATGTGAATCCCCGTTTCTGTTACAGATTCAGACACATTACTATTTGTTTCTACTTTAGGTAATGATTTTGTAGTATCTTCTGGTGAGAAGTAATAATCTTCTGTGCTCTCCGGAGGTTGCTTTATATTTATAGATTTATGTACATTAAAATCTTTTATGGTATTTCCTTTAAATTTTTTGGGCCTTATTAATTTGATTATTGTTTGCAGACTATAATCAACTTTAGTTGGCAAAGACTTTAACAAATATGCAGCTTGTTTAAGCTTTCCTTTAGTGGCAGTCGGTAATATTATTTCCAAAAGCTTTTTCGATTCAGGTAATGCATTTGGATTTACAGTTTTTAAATTGATTTTAGGTTTGATGTGGTCTCCAGTAGTTGTTTGAGGACTTTTTGTTATAACATTTGCAATTTGCTTTTTACTATGATCACAAGCTTTAGGCATTGTCAATATGTCTCGTGTTTCATTTGGCAAAAGTTTTTGAAGTATTACTATCATTTTATTTAATAGGTCATTCATTTTCTTCGGGCAGCTGCATTTAGGTTTTTTATTATTAATTAATTCTTTTGGATTACTGTTTATAATATGTTTTATTTTATGGTTCACACTTGACATGGGTGTTGTATATGGAATTGGTAAATTTTTATCAAAAGCATAACTACTTTTCAACATTGGCATAGTTGAGCCTGTTATTCTTTCACTTATCATTTTGTCAACATAATTCATTATTCTTTGATAGTCTCTTATTCTTCGTATTTTTGTAAAATAATCCGTATTACGTGTAGGATTTTTGTAATATAATATTGGAGACGTTTTGTATTCTATAGCATAGATTCGTGAAGTCGGAATACGCATCCAATTTCTGCTATCTGAATAAATATTCTTAGTCAACAAATCGTCAGGATCTTTCTTCTCATAAAATGGATTAGGGCTTGAATCATCTTCCATTATGTTATCATAGTATCGATTTTTCTTTAATGCTTTTAAAACAAGCGGTAAGAGACGTATAGAGGACTCTAAATTTATCGAAGCTTTATTAAACTTTGCTTCAAAGGGCATGGCTTCGCTTGTATTCATGAGTCCAAGCCAGTTCGATCGCAAAGTTGATTTTGAAGAAAACTCTGAAATAATGCCATACTCGTAGATCAATATGACGCTCTGAAAAAGAAAAAAATAGTTTTGAAATATAATTTATTTACTCTTCAGAAGTACATTTCAAAATAATATTTAAAAAAACGTATATTTTTTATGCAGTTTGCAAAATAATTACAAAATTTATATACTTAAAAATTTATTAATTCAAAGTTATAAGTCGAAAGATACAAATATATAATATGTGAATATATTTAACTTACCATATGGGATTAGCACATTGCACACATATAACATACAACCAGATATCTGTGATTAACAAAAGATAACTTTCAATGTATCCATAACTTGCCTCCTAAATATACTGTAAAAGTTTTCTAATCCTTCCTAATGAAACACAAAAATGTGTTTATAGATACATTGTGTTACAGTAATGCTAAATCTTAGATGAATAATAGATTGGAAACACGTTATCAGTAATGTTAATAAATAAATATTAATGTACGAAGAGTTTATGAACCGCGACGCACGCACGCCTCTGATTTTATAATAGCACGGAGACAGATAGCACATTCCGATCCAATAAATTAGTCACTAGGAACTGTCAATATATAAAAGTAATAATTCTTTCAATAAAGTCATGAATCCAGAAGTGTTTGAGAATGCGATCATAAAATATGCTGAAAAATTAACTTTCTTTTTCCCTCGTGCATGTGCGATGTTAAATTGATTTTCATGACAAAAGATCATAATAGTTGGTATTATTTAATTGCCATTGATTTATAAAGCTGCCTACATTGTAGACGTCTAATATTAAAAATTGAAATATAAATATCTTCTCAGTTGTCTGGCGGTCAATAAACTAACCAAAGAATATACATTAAGCATATCTTTAGATGTTATAAAAACAACTTTGAATAAACAGACAATTATATTGTGAATAAAGAAACTGTCTTTGTTTTTGTTACATAAAATTGTTCTCCACATTTGCAGCATAATTATAATAATTACTGACGAAATGCCATTTAAAACGCAATATGTATTATCAGGAATGATTTATGATAGGTTGGGTTCAAATTATGTTTTTATAATTTGTGAATATTTTTTAATTTCTAACAATTTGATAACACTCTGAGATAACGACACAAAATTAATCACATATAAAAAAATGTTTGTGATCTTTACAAATGTTATTTTAATGTATATGTTTAGATTATACGTAAAATACGTTATTAAAAAAATATATATTTTATACTGTCTGTAAGTTACAATTTAAAGGATTATAAATTAAACTTTTGAGTCATAATATTTTCTTGAAGAACATCAAGCTCAGCGGTTAATAGTGTAATATACGTCAAGACAGAAATGAACAAAAAACATTAAGATTTTAGATAACACCACTTACGACTAGATCATAGTAACGATAGTATTAATGACTGGAGAATATGTTAATAGCACACTTTTACTAATTAAAGCGTTACTCACAACTACAATGGTAACGGTGATAGCCGTGGAGACGGCGGCGCAGGCGCAGCCCTGTCTTAATTGCCGTTTCCTCGAGAGCCTCAAGAACTCCTCGGTCCTCGCATCGATGGTTCTGTATAATCCGAACTGCTTTATCCGAGAACTCGTCGTACTCACAGATGCCTCCGACATCTTGTCATGGAAGCCACATCACTAATAATAAAAGAATGCCCCTTTGTTTAGTGTTTTGTTAAACAACTTCGCTACTTGCGTCCGCACTGAAAAATGCACCGGATTGTTTGTGAGCGTCAACGATACACAATGTGTTTTTCTTTTAAATCGTTTGTACGTAATTTTAGTGTTGTACCGCTTGCTGTTATAGACACTATATTTTTTTTATTATTAATTATTATATCTGTAATTGTATAAGTGTTATAGTAATATACAGTTTTCAATGACCTTTCGTAACTGTTAACTGTACATTACATCATAAGGTAACTATTATTTTTATTTCTACTAAAATATGTAATAGTTACTAAAGAGACAATGCTGATTTTTTGTAAGTTATTTTTTTTATTATTTTTAATATATCTTAATTTAACTTACCTCATCCAATGACGAACATCACTACACTCAGTCCAGCGGAGCGTGCCAGCAACGGACAGAGTACGTTCCTAATCCCATTTGACTTAAAGTGAAAACGTTTTATGTGCTTTATTATTCTAGAATACGTTAATTTAATCACAAGGGCCAGGTGTCAATGACCTCTGTTTATTTTAAACACCTAAAATGATGTTGATCTTTTGACGGTTTGTTGCTAAATGAAATCTTATAATAAAAAATATTAATGGATGGATTCGAACAAGTTATTCAAAGTATAACTTTCGCTCATCAATATCACTACATTTAAATATCATCGAGATATGGTTGAATGATGTAATACTGTAATAACATTTACTACAATTTCTAAAAACATCGAACACACAAATATAAGAGAGAATCAGGAAACATATAGATAGCAATTGGAGTTGTAACCGGATTTAGGGTTAAAATAAAAAAGATATGTGTCATATATAAAATCATCAAATTATAATTTTAATAATGATATGTATATTTCTTATATTATCAATAATTATTCAACTCTTCTAAAATGTTTGTATGACTCAAGGATTCAGACCATCATATTAATATCCTCGGTTATATAAACACTTATATAAAACCATTTATTATGAATAAATCCTAAGATTATATAATATACGTAAATGTTTATTTTAATATTTTTCTCTTATCAGTTCTTTAAAATGTCTATACTATAATGTACAAACAGAAAGAAAAACCCTTTCTTTATAACTAGATCTTAGTTATGTTTTCTTTCCCAAATGTTAATCTTACCTCGGTCATTCTAATTCGTCTTTTCACTCCAGAAACTCAGCTCTCCTCACTGCAAGTTTACTGTTGCATCGACAGTGTTAATAATAGAAACAATGACCTTTTTCCTTGGGCACCATTCATCAGAGCATTCGATATATTGTTAGCCGAATCGAATCAAAACGTGTGATCAGAAATAGTGTATTTTTGTAACTGAGGTACTCTATCGTAACTCACTTGGATAATTTAGCATCACGTGTAGAATCGTCTTTTAGTAGGTCTTATTTAAATTTTATACACTTGAGCAAAAATAGTACTCACTAAATATAAAAATCAATACAGCTTTCAATGTGTTTGTCAGTTCTAAGAAGAAAATAACTACTTCTTGGAAGAACGGTCCGCATACCGATACTAAGGAATATCTTTCAATAACGGAATTGAAACCTAATATGCAATAACGTCCAAATCTAAGTTTAATATATTTAGAAGATGCAAGAGGTTTGCATGCGAAGTATTGGTGCTGCTTTAGTTTTGCGGTCTGGGTCTTGCAAGGCAAGAAAATACAAAAGTAGACCCCTTTTTAGGCAACACTAATTCGATGCTTTACCTTATAACATTTTTTTTTCTAATTTTCTTCTAATGGAAATTTATATATTTTGATCAACTTAGATGAGAATGAGGAGGGAGGTCTTTCATAAATAAAATAAAAAATAAATTATTTTTATTTTTATTTAAAAAATATATTTATAATCTTAAAATAGAATTAGTTAAGGCAGTGTCGATTTCACATTCGAGATTTTTGAGTATTAAGTATAATTTATTATTATTATATTAAAGTATACATATTACATATTTATCAATATTGTTATCAGCAGTATCACATACATGGTAACATTTAGGTTTTATACTCACAACTTCCAAGACCACCATCTCAATAAAAGTAGATTTTGCGTTACACGTTGTTTAATAGTTGGTATAAAATTTTATTTTAAAAAATTTATACAACGTTTATAAATATATATTTATACTTCTAAATAAATATACACACCTAAACAAACAATACGTGAGTCTCGAGACGCTCAGTTTGGTATCACAATTATAATAATTATGGCATCTTAGTAACATTTATAAGCTAGATTAGAACACAAAAGGTACTAAAGGTTTATCATAGAAGTATCCTTGGTCAGGTACGAATGGTGGTCGCGTGGGCCTACGGGTTGTGGGAGGGGTTATATAAACACCAGTCGTTGAACTAGACACATAAACGGGAGGAGCTCTAGTCGTTGAAGGGGGCACGTATACTGGCGGGGCTCTTGTCGTTGACGGAGGTAAGTAAACAGGAGGAGCTCTCGTTGTCGAAGGTGGAACGTATACTGGCGGAGCTCTAGTCGTTGAAGGTGGAACGTATACCGGTGGAGCTCTAGTCGTGGAAGGAGGCAAGTATACTGGCGGGGCTCTTGTTGTTGACGGAGGTAAGTAAACAGGAGGAGCTCTCGTTGTCGAAGGTGGAACGTATACTGGCGGAGCTCTAGTCGTTGAAGGTGGAACGTATACCGGTGGAGCTCTAGTCGTTGAAGGAGGCAAGTATACTGGCGGGGCTCTTGTCGTTGACGGGGGTAAGTAAACAGGAGGAGCTCTCGTTGTCGAAGGTGGAACGTATACCGGTGGGGCTCTTGTCGTTGAAGGAGGCACGTATACTGGCGGAGCTCTAGTTGTTGAAGGTGGAAGATAGACTGGAGGAGCTCGTGTAGTTGGTGGCAGAGTTGGCCTTGATGGTGATATATATGTTGATGCTCGTGTCGGAGGAGGAGTGGGTCTTGAGGTGGTTGGTATCGTAAAAGGTAATTTGGGTTTAGGATAATCATACCCCGTAGTTCTATATGATGGGATTAGAGTAGAGTAAGTAGGTGGCGGAGGTGGTCTTGTAGTTGATGGTGGAGTCGGTCTTGTTGTTGGTGGCGGAGGCCTGGTTGTTGGAGGCAATGTTGGCCGTGTTGTTGGGCTCGTGGTAGGCGGTAAGTAAGTTGAGAAGGTTACCGGTGGCGTAGGTCTTGTAGGTGGGATTCTAGTTGTAGGTGGAGGACGGTATGTAGACGGTGGTCTATAAGTGGGTGAAGTAGGCCTAGTGGGGGGTGGTGGAGGACGAGTTGGTGGCCTTCTTGTTGTTGAAGGTGGAAGGTAAGTGGAAGGTGGAGGTCTAGTTGGAGGTTGTCGAGTGGTTGGGGGCAAGTATGTCGTTGGTGGTCTTGTTGGAAACGTAAATGGAACCTTAGGTGTTGGATAATCGTAGCCAGTAGTTCTTGTAATATCTAATATTGTGCTGTAGGTAGGTTGTCTTGTCGTAGGTGGTGGAGCTGGCCGTCTTGTAGTGGGTGGTGGAGGCCTTGTAGGTGGTGGCGGTGGAGGCCTTGTAGGTGGTGGCGGTGGAGGCCTTGTAGGTGGTGGCGGTGGAGACCTGGTAGGTGGTGGCGGTGGAGGCCTTGTAGGTGGTGGCGGTGGAGGCCTTGTAGGTGGTGGTGGTGGAGGCCTTGTAGGTGGTGGCGGTGGAGGCCTCGTAGGTGGTGGCGGTGGAGGTGGTGGTGGCCTTCTTGTTGTCGAAGGCGGTAAGTATGTAGATGGCGGTCTTATAGGAGGAGGTGTTTTTCTAGTAGGGGGACTTGTCTGCGGAAAAAATGGTACTTTGGGAGTAGTATAGTAGTATCCTGTGGTAGGTGGGGGATTAGTCCTTGGTGGTGGTGGGGGATTAGTTGGAGGAGGCCTAGTTACTGGAGGTGGTGGAGGAGTAGGGGAAGGAGGTGGCGGTGGTGAAGGAGTTCTTGGTGGTGGAGGTGGGAAAGGTATGCGAGGTTTCTCATAAAAGTAACCTTCATCGGGTGTAGATTGCTGTGGTGGAATTGTTGGAAATGTGGGTGGGGGTGGAGGAGGCCTTGTTACTGGAGGTGGCGGTGGCCGAGTTACTGGTGGTGGCGGTGGCCGAGTTATTGGCGGTGGCGGTGGCCGAGTTACTGGCGGTGGCGGTGGCCGGGTTATTGGTGGAGGTGGTGGCCGAGTAACTGGTGGAGGCGGAGGCCGAGTAACTGGTGGTGGTGGGGGTGGTGGGAATGGTATTTTCGGTTTCGGGTAGAAGTAGCCATCTTCATTCAAATCAGCATTAATAGGTGAGCCGAGAACGGCATAACTCTGGCTCGGATTTGGTATCGCTGCCTTGCAGGTGTGATACACTGACAGCAGCACCACCGCGATGTGCAATGACAGCCTCTGAAATATTTTTGTTTAAGTCAAAAAAGTAACTTTGTTTTCATATCCACTCATTTATGTTAAATTTACAGTAAATATTTTATATAATGCTCTACAATGTTTGTTCTTCATATTACAAATATTTAAAATCAATATGAAATAAACTGCTACTGTCTTGTATTGTATATTTAAGAGATAAAAACATCTATTACTTTCCATGGTACGGTTTAACTGTTAAAATTAATTGCACGTGTAAACGATTTACCTTAAAATTATATAATTTAAAGTCTCTCAAATGGTTGAAATTCAAGATGAAATTTTATAAGGATTTTTATACATTTTTGTGTACCTAATTTTCGTTTACACAAAAATATAAGTCTTGTGATATTGCTATTTAAATTATCCAGGCGTACAGAAATATACACTTCAAACTCGTATTTATATTAATGGAACACTTTTATGGTAAAACTTAATTGTTACTCGATTTTAATTTTCTCCATCTTTGCTATTTTTCTACTTGATTTACAACTGATTTAACTTCGAATAATTGTTTAACATTATTATTTATGTCAACTTAGATCAAGAAATGTTTAATTATTTCATTATAGAATAATATTATTAATAATTAAAATAATATACTCGTAGTAATTTTTATTAGAAAAATATTATTTTATGATAACAATCAAAAGAAAATGAAATTTAAATTATGTCTATAGCTAATATATATTTTATTTGCAAGACGTCTTTAACTCCAAGTAACTTGTGTCCCATCATGAATACTTGGTGATTAATGCGATGTACTGGTAATAATGAAGTCAGAAGTGACAAACAAGGAGATAAATAAAATGTTGTTTATAATAGTGCGGAGGAAACGTAAGATGGAAATAAAACTAATTAAAATGCAAATGACGACCGTCAGGCATCGTAACATATGTGGAGCTTATAAATCTTAGAATTATTGCAAATATTCAATATAATTACCGATTTATTTATGTATTACAAGTATTTTAATTTTGACTGAAATTATGTTTAGTTCTTGAAAATTAAGTAATAAAGGTACAATTTATACTCATAAAATTATTTATTCTTAGTGATTATCAGTGACTCAGGCAAAAATACTGAATGTATACAGTATTGGATGTATGACTTCAGTATGGTTTATTTTTTAATGTAAATTGTCGATAAGAAGTATTTTTGGAAACTTTAAACCTTCCCAAAAAGAGAGAAAACGGCGTAATAAAGTTTTTATTATCATGAGTATAGAAAGGAAAAAAATTACAAGTTCTATTATAGATTCCTAATATTGTAAGAGCTGAATCTTTGAAGTTCAAGTTCAATTTCGCAGTTGCAGCAATAAATGTATTTGTTGAGCAACAAGTTGCAAAGTGTGTATAAATACTTATTGAGTTCACAGTTGTTCATTATTTAAATAATTCAGTAAATAGAGAAGCCGTTGCGATATTATATGCCGAGGTCATTGTATTATTTTAAATCTAATGTAAAGTTTAAATAGTTAAGACGGTTTACACAAAATATTGTAGTGTAAGTGAACCTGACATCATTGTTATGACTTACGCAAAAATGTGTGTAAAGATGGCCTAAATAACAGATTATATAATTCCATAGAGAAATGGATTGACACGGTGTAACAACTGTCAGAATAAGTGACACTACTTTTGTATTTTACAGTTTCTCTCGAAATATTTGTTAAAATGAAAGTAAAATATATATTTTGTCTTAAAAAGTTAATATGTTAAAAATGTTGTTATGTTATTTGTGTGCATGTTTAAAATAACAGATATTAATTGTATTATAGTATAATTGATATGTGAAAAATTTATTAATCTTAAAATTTATGACAGAACGATTATTTTGACACATCTCTTGAAAAATACTAACATTAATGTTGGATGTACGACACTCATTATACCACATGACGTCACTTTACGCAAGGGTCACAAAATTTATATAATTGGTAATGAAATAATGAATTCACTATACTTAAATATTAGTAAAACAAATGCTTTTTTTACAAATAATAGTGAAGATTTCTTTCCTTAATTATAAATAAATAATAATTTTATTCTCCTGATTTTATTTATTTTTATTTAAAACAATCAATTAATATAAGAGTTCAATATGAAAGTGTCAAATATTTTCATAACAAATATTTGTTTTTGTTCAAATATACACTGAATGTTAATTATTAATTCGATACATATTTATCCACCAGTACCAATAACTGGCGGACTGTCCTCGTTAACTGCAGAGGTCTATTAATTAAACTTGATATTTGTTTTTCAAAACACACAATTATATAATCCATTATATATTACACTAAGGCCGAAAAATTATTTAAAATTTATAGTCAAATGATGTACAAATATGTTAAATGAGAATTAAAAATACGAAATATTTTATTCACACAATCACTGTTATTTTAAGAAGTAGTATTATTGAATTAATGATTAACCAAAATTAAACTAATTTTGAATACTAAAAAACTAAAATATTATATTTATCTCGTTAATTTAACAGAATAAGGATATTATACATAATTAAAATAATTGAGTTATAACGATAACATTTAATTGTGACTCTTAATTGTTCCTTATGAGATCTATAAAAAAACTATAAACGTAAATAGACATCTATATATGACATAGTGATTTAAATATTATACTAAAATCATTGTTTAGTTTAAACCTGACGTAATCATACAACAGTTAAAATTTAACAATAGCTTATTTATCAACAGGTTATCTTGAAACTAACTTATGGACTTCACTTGACCCACTGACTGACTAATTTATAGCTGAAACTAAAACATGTCATTGCATTGATTTGACAATGAAACTTAGACTGGATTGATGTTTATACATAAGAATATGAAGCCTTGGTTTTTTTATATTTACAGCTAAAAATATATATATATACATACTAATTATGAATCTGTCTTTTGATCCATTATTTCACTTATATTTTTTACTTTAAAGACATGCTTAGTTTTAGTTTAGTTTTAGTTTAGTAGACATGTCAGTTAGTATTTGTTAATTATTATCTTAGTTAATACTCAATGAACCATACTTTTAGTTCACAAATCCTTGACATTTGTCCAAGCCGCATGACCACCGCCCAGCGGGAAAGCTCTTTAAAATGTAACTTGTGTAGGGTTTTTCGATATCACTTTGAATGGTTTTAACTTACGAAACTGTCGCTTAATCTATTAAATATTATAATTAGATGTTTTCATATGGTCCTAAGGCATTATAATTTCCTTTTGAGCAAAAACTCGATCAAGATCGATTATTGATTTCGGTCGCCGGATACAATGGACAAATATATTGCTAGATTGAGACATTAATGTGTTAATAAATACCAAGGTGAATTAGATTTTATAACAAAATTTATATTTTATGTTCACTGCTGTGTTTAAAAAAACAATACCTCTGTTACCTTGCAAAAATTAGCAATAGATATGTTACTGACAAGACAACTACTAATTGGTGATATTTTTAATATAACTTTTAAAATTATTGTGCAATCTCACTCGCAGGTTAAGCAATTCACCGATGAATGTTTTTATTTCGAAAGTATTGAGTCTGGAGAAATAAGAACAATACCGGTGATATTCATACCACGAACAAATGAAATATAAATATTTCATTTATTATATTAATATTTATCGTGGTATCAGATGTAGCGATTCAATATTATATTTGAGGTATCTTCTTCTTAATTAATATTCAAACTTATTAGTTCTTTAATCGTTTCCAATTAAATAATTCAATACATATACTGATGTTTATGAGATTCTAATTGTAATAGCTTAAGTTGTTTTTGTCTTTAAGCTGTATTCAAGATATCCTAGATATTATTACTTTACTTTTAATTAAAACATTATAGGACACTGAATGTTATTTTATTATTTGTTATAAAATGATCAAAATACGACCATATTTAATGAGATCAATCTGATAATGTTTTGTTTTTTTGTAAAATAAGATATTGAAATTATAAAAAAGCAGACAGGTTTGACTTCTTGATACAGATGGATAAAATGATAATAAGACAAAATCTGTATATGAATTAAAAATTTTCAAGTAACGTAGTAGTTGCCACAGGACATGAGACTGAACTAAAAACAATAGTTTTGTATTTTTGTTTATTTCTATGTTTGTTAATTTATTATTTAATTTTAACGCATTTTAATTTAATAATGTTAATTGTTTGATTTTAATGAAATATATCTTATTATCCGAATCAACGTAAACGAAAAACACTGAAAGTCAGACGAAGTCAGATATCGATAATATATAGTAAAAAATTATAAGACCCACACAGTACTTACTGTTTCATGAACCTACCCTTGGAGCAGTGTTTCAATGTATATACAAGTCCCGTATCACATTTACCTAATGAATTAGATTACATCTATACTACTACTACCACTACCACTACTGTAGTAGTAGAAGAATTTGTATCTATTTTAAGTACCTTTGTTGTTGTAATAATTTTTTTTTTATATTAAACTTTTTTTATAGTATATAGTATAATGGTATACAAGAAAACAGGAGTATTATATAATGATATATTTAATATACTTTTATAATTCATAAAAGTTATATAGTTTAGATATTTAATTAATGTCATAATATGGAAATAATAGTTAACAGGTTTTGTAAATCAGTGACCTTGGACGGATGTTATCGTTGCAAGCGCTTCGGAATATAAAAATATATGTAAAATCTATTTGTACCGGAATGTCAATTTACCATATTAGGAAATATTTGTATAAAATAATTAATTACAGATAAAATGTATCTTTTATTACGACAGAAAGATAAACACTCTTCATCGTGGAAAGATAAACTAATTGAAATAAGAAACACTTGTGTCAGAACCTCTTCAGAAATATTGCCACTAAGCCAGTATTCTGTTCTCAGATCCGTATTCCTCCAAACATTTTAACCTTTGGCATATTGATAAAACAATGTGTATGTCAACTGCCATTCTCCTCATAGGATTATCGATGTTATTCCTATGGACTAAAAGCGAAAGTTGCATGAAATATTTTACATGATCAGACCGCGGCAATGAATGGGCGTTGACATTGAAATCTGAATTTATGCATTTTAATAAGTTACCTTTGAATGTGTTTATAACTCAAGTGTGTGTGTGTGTGTGTGTGTGTGTGTGTTATCTTTAATTACACATGTTAAGTGGTTAAACAGTTCTCGTGCGGAAATCCTGGTCTGTGCGAAAAGTAATTTTTGACTGGAGATTAATATTTGAACACGTTTGATAAATTGTTAATACAAAGGAAAACTTTGTCTCTTTTCTCTTTCTCTCTCTATTCGTATAACAATTAGTAAGAGGAATAATTTTAATTAAAATTTAAAAAATCATTAAAGTGTAATAATGTAATAATGTTGTAAGATGCGCTGGTCCGCTGGTCCAAGGTCCACTGGTCCAGGGATTGGGAAACTGCACTCAAAGATGATACTAATTGTACACCTTGATTAAACACCGCACTTTATCATTCACTGTATTGGTCAAGAGTAATTGTACGACTTGAAGTTATTGAAGGCTTTGGATTTTAATAATTAATTGGGGTTTGGAACATTCGTAGCCTTATTTTAAGTTATCACAGTCCTGACACTCCCACTGGATACACAAGTGATCAGTGTTGATACAAAGTGGAAAAGATATAAATAAATAAATATTATAAAACATTTTTTTGTGCCGAAAAATTTATTTTGATAAAAATAATGAGAATCCATTTAACAGTTTATCAAAATTAATTTGATATAATTAAGAGATAACAAGTTGATGATTAGGTGACATTTCTGTTCAGTCTAAGAGTCAAGGCTGTGTGTGGTCAGTGGCGCAATGTTAACGTAGGGCCTTGCGTAAGCTTGGAGGCTTGACCTCTAATTATTATGCTACCTCATATATGGTAGGGTTCAAGTAATACTGGAATTTACATGGAATTTACAGAAGTAACAAGCAAAAACTTATGCATACAGTTTTGGTAAACTAGGTTGCGATATCTATCAAACACTGTTTTATATAAAAAAATAAAAAACAATGTAAACTATTGTAAAATGTATTTACAAATACAAATTTGTGTGTTAAAATGATGCTTCATACAAAAGACATCAACGAGTGCTACGTATATTTTACTGCTTCATACTATAATAATTGTTATAGAAAATTTTAATTAATTGTTTGGCTTTTCAATGATAGGTAGGAATTAATTATTCAATAATATAAATCGTACTCACAAATATATTAAAACAGTTTAAATTCAATTGACATTAATTTATTGTCGAAGAAAATAAAACGTATTTCTGTTTGTTTATGAATCAAACAAAACAAAACAAGATTTATTTCTGTTTGTTTATAAACCAAACAATGTTATTTTAGTTATAACTACGTAATAACTATTCGAAGGATATAATTATTTTTGTTGAAACAATGGAGTTCATTTATCTAAGAATACACGTTACTTTAACATTACAAATTATTACAACAAATATAATATACATATATATATATATATATATATAAAGCATAAAAAATCTTATATATGTAAGTTTTAAAAATGATATTTTTAATGAAATTTAGTACTCAATAAAAAATTCTTCTCATTCACGTAACGTACCTTAAATAATATTAAATTTTGCTCATTATATTTCAATATATTAATATAATTAAGTATATAATATGTTTAATCGAACATCAAACCTGGGACTCGATAAAGAGGTCACCGCTCGTAATAGACTTACCATCTCATAATATGTGACACAAAGTAGCCATTAATTATACTTTATATTAACATCTTCATGTAATCTTTGGATATTTAACAAAGTTATTTAATATCAATCACTTGTCACGTCCAAGGCGCGTAACTTTGACTACTTTGTATACATGAAGTGGTAATGAGGTATAATATATACTTTTAATGAGAAAAAACTAATTGGCAAGTATATAATACATGACCCAAAACTCAAAATATATGTATACATACATACATACATACATACATACATACATACATACATTGAACTTTGCACGGAAAGAAACTGGACAGATTTTAGTAAAATTTTGGTATGTAATAGATTATTATTAGGATACTTTTATCTACGGAAAATAAAGATTTTCATTTTAATAACAATACAATACACACAACTTTAGTTTGGTGTTGGTTTATAAAAGATTTTTCTATAAATATCCAAATCGCATTATCGATGATTTAAAATAAAAGCGTTATAATATATTTACATTCAGAGAAACATTATTTATAGAATCTTGAATAAATAAATAATATCAAATGATCTATCTCAGCACTGAATGGATCATTCAGCGTAGAGATCTATAAATCATAAAGAAACAATCAAAACGGTGTGTTGTAATGCCATTGTCCCAAAATGAGTAAAGCGTGATCGTCTGATCCCTTCATAATGTAGAATTGTTATTGTTATGTATTGTTTGTTTCTTAATGTTATAGTTATTCAGTATTTAGTATTTGAAAATGGATAGAGATTACCAAAACCAATATTCATTATTGTTATTGTCTGTTAACCATTACAAGTGGAACTCCAACGGTCGAGTTGATTTGAAATATATTGAATACCAGAATTTCGTTTTGACTACGCGATTTAATTCCAATAACATATTGTAAGTATTATTATTATACTGCATCCTATTCAAATATACATTATTTTTCAATTTAACGGCATGTCTTAATAATCTTAACATTGACCCAACATCGATATTGAAACATGTTTTAGAAGATTAGTTTTTAATGAAGCAATTGACATAGAATTTACGTAAACCAATATGTTATTTTGTGTTCATTATTTTTATGTCATTAAATATTGATTTTTTATTGTAATTAAAGATACATCTTATTTACTTATCGTTATATAGAATCACAGTTTATTTTATACAAGTAAAAAATAAATGTCGGTGGGCAAATCACGTCAGAAGCTATTGATAACTGAATCTCACACCGAATTCCTCCCTAGGAATTATTAAAGAAATCCATAAGACTATCTCCATTTCTTTCTAAAAATGTACTCTCAGAATTTTATTATATAGTATTGGATGTAAACACCTTTTTCGTTCTAGTCTTTATCGTAATTGACCACGAAGCCGCTATCATTCGATAATCAAGAATCAACAGGCTTTGATGTAACTGAGGTAAGATGCAACAATGTTTGCCAACAAACAGTGTCAGTGGTCAGTAAAGGTCACATACATTTGATGTACATTTACAGTTCTCCAATATATATCGAAAGTGCTCGTTTTTACTCAAAATGTAATTCGACGCGACCAAGAAAATATTTTCGGTATCAGAACGTCATTTCATATAAACATTTTAGTTTTATTGTATACAATCAATTGTATTCACAAAGGTCACTAAACCCAAATTAATGACAGCAATAAACTAATTAAATGTAATTAATTGATCAAAATAATTGACTCCTTTATTTAATTTACGATATTGGATCTCAAACATAATTGGGACGATTATTTCCTTTAACCTTTCCTTGATCGTCTCTAATTAATATATTATCAAGATATTTATTAAATACTTGTTTTATTAATTTTATTTAGTATTAATCATAACTGACTGCCGTGACTTTATAGATTTGTTTTATTTTAGATATAGACAGATATTACTTACTCATTCGACTCTGATGAAATATGTTACGATAAAGTCCCTTTCTTTTTTGGGTATTGAATATATTTTTGTGATAATGTAAAGATTACCATTTAACTGTCACTGACAGTTATTTTTAAACAATTTCAATAACCTCGTCGATGTTATTGAGCCATTGTTGTTATGTAACTGTAGATGTCACTCGCGTTGAAACAACATACCATTCGCGAAAACAACTACATCTCGCTGGGATGTCCATAAAATCGTTGAAATATAATCATATTTTTTATTGTTCTTTACAATGTATTGATTTTAAATGTTGTAATTTAGTTTATAACAATAATTAGGATACAGCCTGTTATTACGCCATTCCGAGATGAAGAAGCATTGTTGAAGTGACTCAACGCGTATTTGCATTTGAATTATAAACAGCGAGTCCGTTAAGAAAATAAACCTAACTTGTTGCTCAAATAAAGTACTGAAGTAAATATTAAGGTTTTTATTCCTTAACTAGCTTCAACTATATGTTGGCTAAAGTCTTCCTAGAGATAATTTTTTTCAATAGTTACGTATTGCATGTAAATTTTAAAACCCTTTAAATTTTTATGTTTTCTTTTTAAAGTGAATAAACATTATATTCTATACATTTCCAGTATTAAATAATATTAATTAATGCTTCATTGGTTATCATTTATTACATCGAAGTAGTTTGTTTGTGTTATATTTTTGCATAATACATAAAATACCTAATGTTGGTATATATTAATAAAATACCCGTTTTTATGTTTCAATATTTATTCAGCCATCTTTGTATTCTCTGTATTTATATATAATTAAAATTCTTAGATTTTTATAAGATTTTTCCTCGTTTAGCATTTTTGAATCTCTTAATAATCAGTAAAGTAAACTAATTCATAACTCAAAATTTTACAACATCAACTCGTTTCATAACAGATAGGAATCCTCCAGTTTCTTAAGTGTAAACAATCTCAATAGACAAAAGTATTTCTGCCTTAGTGACATCCATTACGTCAAGTCAAAGTAAAACGAATCAACAATGCTGTGCACATGATATAACAAGTTTCTTATACCTATAGGGCCGTGGAAGAACCCTGCAAATGTCGTTACATAAGAACCAAGAGTCTAAATTTCCATGTCCTCAAAACCAAATTAAAAGACACACAATGATTCCGTTTATCTTAATAAATAAAAAAATATATATATTCTAATATATAATAGTGTAATAATAATGAGGTAATATAAAATAAATAAAAAACTAATAAAAATTTATATTAACCTGGCAGCCGGATTTACATTTTAAATGTAGGCGAAGTACCAAAGATAGAAATATCGAATACTAACAAGTAACATTTGTTGAGTTTCTCAGTGCGGTGAGACAAACCACCATTGGTTGACCCAAGTTCGAGTACGTGGTTGTAACCGGGTTGAAGTCATTAAAGTACACGGTAAATCTTATTGCATGATTTTAATAATTACCTAATAAGCTTCACCCAAGAACGTGTTCATTATATTAAGAATTGCATTAAGTAGACAAAATATATTACTATTTGAATGTTATTTATATAAAGATAATCTATGACTTGGCATTTGTAAATAATATGATTTAAAACTATAAATATTAAATATCGTTTAGAAAAAACATAAATCTATAATAGTATGAATCTACAAATTAAAAATGGATCAATATTAGATTTTATTTTACTCATATTTTAATCTATAGCCTATATTCCATCACAAAACCGTGTTTAACATACATAATCAGTCACTTATCACTAAAAGCACAATAAAATAAGCTCACCATGTCCGGAGCTGTCCACACTCACTGCATAACACACACAAAGTACGCCAAACGCGTGCGTCGACTGTATGACCTGCGCGCTCATCTCCACTATCATATATAGCTTTGCTCACCAAAATCATCTGTGAAACATTAAGCCGAAAATTACCTTTTGTTCATACTTTCAAGTCCTTGCGCGATGTATATGTAATAGTATGTTATTCTTCAGAGTCTTAATGAATTAATGATAATGACCTTTAGTGACGAAGAGCTCCTAAAATCGATTTATTCGATTGGATGTATTATGATTAAGGAAAATCTTTACTTAAAAATATCAGTTTCTGTGTTCTCTCTATATCCGTCCCTATAGTATTAATCGTAACGATTGTATGATAATACTTGTAACATTTAATATAAAATAATTTATAATTGTTTAAAATGATTTCTATGTACTTTAAGCTTAATAAGACCAGCAACCCTGATATAAATTTAATAATGAAAGGAATCACAATTTTTCTTTGCCATATTTATCTTTTATCTTTTAAGGAATATTGAATTCCAACGTCTTAGCCGTCTTACTAAACACTAAAGTAATGTTATGTATATATAGTGACTTAATTAACATCACATAAATTTCTTTGACATCAATAACATTATAAAAAATATAAGAACAATAAATAACATAATTTAATATATCTAATGTATTATGCATTATGTTAATTGGTTATAAATGTACGCACTGCAGTGACAGGTGTTCTTATATATCAAAGCTAAAATGTATGATAATTTTCATTTGATTTAAATTTTATTTGATCTAAACCTAGGATAAGATTTGGTTGAATTCGGTATTTGCGCCGGCAATCCAGATTCTTCCATGTTGAGGGTGTGCGATAAAATGTTCCAAAGAGCCTAAGAAGAACTGCGCATTTTTGTAGGCTCTTTGATTTTTATTTATGCACCATAAAAATCACAAAAAAGAAAATTAAAAAAGACATACACAGGATGAACTTATCTCTACAAAGAGATCTCTTCCAGCTACCTTTAGAGTGTTGGACAGAAGATTTAAGAGTTTCCGACTTGGTTGATCATCAAGGCCGGCGGTAGCGCCTATTTGGTTTTTTGTGAGTCGTCTTGCTTAGCAGCTGGGGGGACCGCAAACTCTTTACCCGATACCTGGTTTCGTCGTGTTCGACCTTTTATCCTTAAAGGGTATGCGCGGGTTCCTCTATAGCAGATCTTCAATGGCAATAGCAGTCCCAGGTACAGATTGCGGAGCTCCAATAGTCAGACCTGGGTAGCTGAGTGATCCCATGTTAGCAAGGCTAGACTAGACTGAGTTATTATGGAAGTCTTCAGGAATTCTTTTAACAGGTTTAGTTATAGCACAAGGTGAGCTCTCCCCATTATACCAAGCTTATAAATCAACGAAGGGTGTCTCTTATTGCGGAGTGCCCTTCCCAATTGGTAGTCGCATTAGACTGCGTAAGCGATCCTCGACAACCGGCTAAAAGTGGAGGTCCCAAATAATTACATCTGCATTCAACAAAAAAGCGCATTGTAATCTATATATTAATCCTTAACAATTAATAATGGTGATGTCGCTAAAAGAATAGTAAATAGCTTAAAAAATATGAATGTATTGATTAATAAAAATATATAAAACGCCGTGAAATCTTTTAAATAAAAATGTATATATTATTATTTATAGCAGATGTGTCAAGTTCAAACGGCTGTAGTCATTAATTTGTATAACTTAATATAGCTTAATATGTGCACTTTGCGCGAAGGTTGCCTTATGTAACACAGGCTTTTGTTGCTTCGGAAATTAAAGTCACTTCAAAACTTTGACAGCTCATTTTAATATATTAATGTTAAGAACCTTATAATGATTTCACTACCATTTCTGGACTTTATATATAATTATCTAAGTGGATGTCGTGTCGCAAAACGCCTAACAGAAATATTAATTATTTTTTCCGTAAAAATATACCTGAAAATAATTTAATAAATTTATAATTAAAATAATAATATGCCGTTATTATAAATGGCATATTAGTTCGTTGAATATTTATCGTCAATGTTAAATAACAATACACATTTTATTAAAATTAGTTAGATTCTAATTAACCTTGAAGCCCGTGGGTTCCGTCTGATTAATTAAAATATATCCAAGCTTTTAAATGTCTCATTAAGCTTACCATCCATCGTGAAATATTATAAATATAATTTACATTTGACAATATCTATCCATAATTAGGACTGATTTTCCAATAAAGTATACTCAATTTACCACAAGTAAAAATACCCTTAAAATGATCACTTTGTTTCATCCAGTCCTATTTACAGTGTCATCAAAATTCATATTTCTGCCCATTCATTAAATTTCTCTGATCTAAATCTGATTATTTTAAACCAACTTGTATTAACTTTTTCAAATGCATCAAGTAGAAAAATATTTTCATATTTTGGAAAACGAAGTTCCTCCGTTTCCTTGTTCTAATAACACACAGATACAAGAAACATCTGTGAAATTCCAGGTATGAGACGGGACGATACGAGAAACAGTACTAGGAACCAAAAGTTTTCTAGAAATAAGGTCAGGGTCAATGCATATTATCATTTTTATTATTTTCTATTTTAGCCATATTTTAATTTTTACGTATAATTATTATGAAAATTAATCGGAAGTATTTAAATATAGAGAATAGTAATTTTTTTTATATATTGAAAAGACAAGCTTTTGCGAACAGATTTTCTCGCACTTCATAGAGGAAAGATAGGCTTTCTTTTTATGTCGATATATTTTACTATCGTTTTTCAGGATGAAAGTTGAGACAGCTTAAAATATAACCTGCTATGAGGTTCGATTGAAATAAGGTAGTTTCACGAAAGCTGTTGTATCGGTACATATCAGCAGTCAGAAAAGAACCACTTTGTTTAAATAGATTAATTAAATAATAGAGTTTTGGCTACACACAAATTATTGACGAAACAAGTGACGAGCATTGACATAGATGGTTGTAAAACCTTAAGTAATATTGACAAGAAAAAACATTTTATTACCGAATATACCCATTAGTCCCCAAACTGCTTTGAGTTAGGAAATGATATTGCGATACGTTTTTAATGACTTAGTCATGAATAATTAAAAGTTGGTTAAACTTACTATGTTGTTAACCTTTGACACTTAAAAGTTTAAAAACAGGACAGTTCATAAAAGTTTTTGTTATAAGTAATACTTAAACAGACTATACTTTGGATGATAGAACATAATGTAGGCTCCTTTATATTTAACCAAACCATACACTATTGAAACAAAAACAACATTTCTTCGATAATCAATTTCTTTCTACTATTAGGGGATGATGTATTGAACATCTCATCAAATAAGATGATAACACAGTGTAAACGTAAATAAATTTGACTACCTGGCTTATTACCACAAGAAGCATGGACGTGATGTCAACAAACAAATAAATTATAGGAGATAATGAAATAGCAATTAAGCAATGTTTTTGAATCTATTACTAATAACATAGCAAATATGTACGCCTTAGCGAGTACCAATTGCTAAATTAAGGTGTAATGTCGGCGAACAACTTTTATAACTAATGTAATCGAAACCATTGTAAAAACGGTAAATTGTAAACGTAGCTTGGCTCTATCAGATCCGTAAGTAACTATCGGATCCGTAAATTCAAGAATGGTGTGATAATTGACAAATATTAATGTTCCTGAGCTCATATCAACTCAAATAACCTTAAGGCATGTTATTTATACACCAGCTTCATTAAATACGAATACAATAGAATTCATGAATATATTCTATTATTAAACAAACCACAAACATAGCGCCGCATTATTTGTGACATCGTGAAGACATTCCTTTATAGGACCGCAATGATTGTCGAAGATTTCAGTGAAAGGTAATTTAAATTTATAAACTCTGTGCATATAAGATTAAAGTTCAAAATACAATATCTTAGAATCTTTAACATCTGACCTAAGATTTGTAGAAAAACAATTTATTTTTCTCAAGGAAACCTTGTTTACCGAAAGGATTCTTCAATTGGTTCTAATGATCGTCTGTTTTTATAAGACTTAAAGTTCAGATATAAACATCTATTTTGTATGGAATTCTACAAATATGTTTGACGATTCTTTTAATAAGTTATAGTATTTTCTTTTGTGGCTGGGTTAGGTTAAAAAATTTTCTTTGAATCTCTTATAAGAATAAGATCATGGTAATACCACTGCCTCACAGAAGACCAGTGTGAAATAAGTTATAGCTATTAGCTTTATGTAAGCTGGAAGCATGGCTTACGTCCCATTGTTCAAGGATTATGGATTAGTGGTTCATTACATGATGACTAACGTCCTTTCAAAGAAAACATCCTTAACAATACCAATTGGAATTAATTTATTAAGTTAATTTAATAGTATCAAATTAAACATTCTTTAACACGAGCAAGGCTTAAGTCTGATAAGATCTGTCGCTCCGTCAACTAAGCTGATGTTTACCTTAATAAATTTTGCAATTTTTACTTAATCGAAATTATTACCCAATGTTTCTAACTAACTAATTCCATTACAGAACAACATTAAAAAGAAGTCACTACCGTAAACGGAGCTAAGATTTGTTCAAATTTCAATATTAACTAGGATTTTTGAAAGAAAAGAATACTTATTGAAATATAAAAATTAAACACTGTTAATGAAAATATATATTTTCATGGTCTATTTAAATCAAGAAGAAGAAAAGTCAAGAAGCCATTGATTATAAAAAACACCGTGGATTATTTTTTAAACGTATAAAGTTCTGTTTTGGGATTTATAAATTGGTTCAGAAGTCATCAATTCTTTCAACATCACAATATATCGACAGGTTCTCTAAATGACATTTGAAGTTCAGTAACTTCGAAAAGTTGAACAACGATGCAACTTACAGTTACCATACCGGGCCTTTATAGCTTTAATAGGATGTTATGAAATATAATAAGTTACTTACAATTATATAATTAAGAATAAACTACTTGGATCCAACTCTTTCATTATAACTTTAATTATAATTCAAATTTCAAATTCTTCAAAATTAATTCACACTAAAAATGTTTCATGTTAGGACACGTCTTTAAGTATTTTTTTAGATTTACATTTAGATTTTAAAGACTTCAATAAACAAAACACTTCTTGCTTATCAACATTGTCTCGACTATAAATGTAATATACGGATCTAACAATATATGTCATATGATGTGAAATCATTATCACCTGTCCTTATCCCGAATATTTCAAGTCAGTGCAAGAGTCAATTAAAAAATATAACAAGGGATTGGACAAAAGGTTTAGAACCCTCCTGAAGTTAAGCCTTCTTTGTAGGATTTCCACCACCTGTCCGTTATGATGAAAATATGGAATTCTATAAAATCTAAGTAATGAAAAAAAATATGTCGTAACAAAAATCCTTTAATATTAAAGAAATAAATTACCATAATAAGTTAAAATAAATGAATATTTGTAATTAAATTTAATTGTTTAATTAGTTATGACCTATCGAATGCCAAATAGTAATTCCCTTGATATCTTTAGTAATAAAACATACTTGTGTTTAATCGAAATAATAGGTATTTGATGGCTTCGATTATTGATTTGATTTTCATCAATTTTATTCTGTACTAGCAATTACAGATATTTTGTCTGTCCGAAGCAGTTTTGTGTTTCTCGTAAAAATATTTTTTCTTTCTAGAGGAAAAGGTATCAAATATGTTGTTTACATCATCAAAAATTGTAAGCAGATTTGATAGATACATAAAAAAAACATCCTATTTCTTTAACCTTTTATATTTAATGTACATGAATAATATTTTTTTTACATTTTTATTACTTTATATTATTTATTTAAATAAAAACATTTTAAATGATTTTTTGATAATGTTACAGTTTCTGGTCTAGTCAATTTACAATCAGCGATCTATCGTATGCTTATTTTTAAAGTTTCAACGATATTTTATTAATTTCTAAATTTATGACAAATGCAGAAGAAGAAACTTACTTATTCAAAAAGTAAATTTTACATTATTTTTAAACTAGTTCTTGTAACATAACTTAGTTGATCTGATTATAGAATTGGAGGATATAATGTTTGGAACTATTTAGTTAGTTATTTTATATTTTAATAAAATACAATCTGGAAACGTTTGTCCATGTGTTATAATTAGAAAACAACTGATTTACACGATTCTATTTATGTATAGTCAGACGGATTAGTAAGATCATTTTAGTAAGTAGTGAGTAAATAGCGATTACAGCACCAGCGATTTAAATCATTTATTCCCACAGATGAAGCCACGTACAAAGCCTAGTATTATAAAATCGTCTCCTCTAAAATCTTTTTCAAGAGTATCATTTAAATTCAGGGCCACCTGGTTCACAAGCGTTAGAATTATAAATGGAATTGGATATATCGAGCGCATCGTTTCATTATTTTGATTATATATTAATAGTATTTATCTCCGAAGCGATATTTAATAGATATATGTATAATTTATTTTATTTATTTTATACAAAGAACGCTTCCTACATAAAATAAATTTAAAGATAAATTTGAACTTATAAATATTTCGATTCAATTTCCGTATAGGGACAAAAAATGTAGATGTTTATATGTGCCCATATAAGGAATACATACATATTCTCAAGTATACAGATAAGCTCGATATATCACTATTTTATTATTTAAAAGATATTATAATTTTTGGTAACTTGAAAAAAATGTAAATTCGCTATGTCGATCATATTACTATAGCGTGACTCATTAATTGTTATTTCTGTTGATTTGAAAGCTTATCTTCTTTTTTTTTCTTACTCTTTCCATGTTCGTAATTATCGTATCATAGAAGTTCTACTATCCGCAGCTTCACTACTACTCGTTTCATTTTCTAATAATGATAAGTTTTTTTTCCAGAGAGGTTTTCCTTATCCTAACATTTAGATCTGTGTTTACAGATTTTTATAAATTAGGAATGTTTATTGACTTTTTTTTAGATAATAATTCTGTCCAATTACAAATAGTTTGGCAAAAAGATAGTCACAAAGTTTGTAAATGCAATGAATATCCCAAGTCAAGTCACCACAAGGCCACGACGATAGCATCTGCAATTCGAAGCGGATATCAGAATATTTTTGATTACATAACTTTGATTATTCATCACGTCACCGTATAATTCAAAAAATCATTAAATGTATACATTTACATTTTTTTTATTTATTCAGTATTTGTATAATTGTAAGCCATGTTTGGTTAACACATTTTTTGTAACATCGACTTGATGATTTGTTATTTCATTTAATGTTTCAATTAAAAAAATATCTATATTCAGAGAATTTATTATGAAAACAGTTCCAGGATTTCTTTGGGCCGGAATGAGAGAGTTCTCCAAAATCTTGTTGCGACCGAAGTTGAAGTGAATAGATTAAGAAGACTAGAATTTATCTTGCCTTCACAGCTGCAGCGGCATACAAGTTTTGGTGCCTTTAAAGTAAAGATAATGCCTCAGTTACAAACATACGTCAACTATTTGATCTTCAAGCTGAGTGTACTAACGGTGCGGAGGCCGGGATTTTTACCGATGACATAAACAGAATACGGATGTTATTTTATGTAATTGTATTTTCATTACTGCTGTCATATTTCTTCAAAGTATATTATAAATAATACACAATAATATAATACACTTGTCCAGTTATGTTTTATTTGTAACCATTGCACTTCTAATGATTCACATGGTCACATGAGAGGACATTAAAAATATTTTATTAAAACAATTACAGTAGTGATTCATGATAATTGATAAAAAATTACGCATTATCGGGAAGCTCAATGTTATTGAAGTTAAAAAGCAATATAATAGTTGAAAAGTCGAACTTTAATTGCACGTTTTCAACAAATAGATCAATGATGAAAAATCGATAACTTCATAGATAAATATCTCTGTATTAATAAGAGACTATGGATGGACATATGCCTTCTTATTTAAATATATTAAATATTAAATAACGATTATAGACACCCACGTGTCTACTTAATGGACTAGTAAAGATATAATAAAAACGTAATTGATTTGTATTTATAAAGTTATGTAATACATTTGAAGCTTAGAATATATCTAGGTCTGTTTTATATTCCTTACTAAAAATATAAAAAAAAACAGATTTTAAAACCACAGATAAATTTAGTATTAAAATTTTAAAAAATAGTGCATCAATCTCAGCGGAGTCTATTTTATAAACTGACATTTATTTAAGATGCTCTATACTTAACGCTTTCAGACATTGAAAATCAAATGGTTAAATATTTTTGTGATACGTACAAACAACGAAAGATTTGAAAGTTATATTTTTATAAGATTAATTCTAATATTATAGGTTTTTATAATTTAAGATGTAAAGGAAAATATATTTATACGTATAAAATACTACTTTTTAAATTTACAAATGGAAAAAAATAGACGAGAAAAAAACTACCTCCAAACCATCGTTTTATTAATTTATTGTTTTTTTTTTATTTCTGTCTTGTCTGTGTTTAGAATCATGATTGAGTGTCTTCTGACCCCACGCGCAGCGTTCGGTAATTTGGTAAATCAAATTTATACATCATCGACCCAGTCCGGGAAGACAAATCAAAGCGTCCCAGCTTCTCACCTTTTCAGACAACGAAGAAGAACTGACTGAATAACCTTATACCAAATAATATTACTTATTTATTTATTTATTTATTTAGCTTCACGCCATATCCCTTGCGGGGTAGCCAGAGACGACGGAGCGCCAAACACTACGGTCCCTGCATACCTCTTTCGCCTCGGCCACAGACATCAACCTCTTCATACATGCCCTCCGGGGGGTCCTCATGCTTTTTACTTGACCTTCCTCCAGTATCATAGATACTGTGTTTTCGAAGGTCACTCGAGGCCTCCCCCTTTCTCTCTTACCGCTCACTTTTCCTGTATAAATCTTTTTTACCATTCTTTCATCACTCATTCGTTCGACGTGCCAAAACCACCTGAGCATGCTTTTCTTCATTTTCGCCGTGACATCTTCGCTAGTACCTGCAATTGTGTACTGTGGATCTCTTCATTGCGGATTCGGTCAGCTAGACTGACACCGCATATTCTGCGAAGAGATCGCATCTCTACAGCATTCATCTTTCTTACATTCTTCTTCTGTATTAGCCACGTTTGACTGCCGTATAACAAAGTCGGTAGCAAAACCGCATTGTGTACAGCCAAACGTGCAGCTATGCTGACGTTTCGGCGTCTCAACAATGCAGCCAAAGCAGCGTTGACTCTGTTACCGGCAACAATACGCCTTTCGACATCCATTTCATATCTTCCGTCTCTGCTAAACATACTTCCCAAATATACCACTTCATTCACTTGTTCTATTATCTTACCATTAACGTTGATCTTAAATTCTGTTATTTCTTCATTTCTTTCAAATATCAGAACCTTCGTCTTATAATATTACTTAAATTCTTTAAAATAGACTCAGATTCACAATACTGATATTTTTAAATAAAGTTACATAGCCATTTCTGTTCACTAGTTAAGTAATGTTTGTTCAAAAGACTCTAAAGGATCATCATTATACTTTGTAAATTTCTTGTTTTATATATGGTTACCTGAGACCACACCGTTTTATATGTACTTATAACTAAATATAAAATAAAAATATATATAATATATAAAACTTAACTAAATAAAATCTGTCAACTAACAAAGAAGAAAAAGATATAAATAGTTATTTTGTAAATTTATATCAAGGTAAAATATAGGAAGATATTATTTTAGACATTTAATTTAAAAAGTGGTTATGTAAAACAAGCCGTAGAATGTAATTAGTATAATTAAGGCTTCGATGCTAATGATCATTGTTATTATAATTTATAAACGAAGGTCGTCACTGCGATGTGTTTGTCGAATGAACCCCTCAAGGTTTAAAAAATTATGACCCGGGTCATATGACATTGCATTCTTTGAATTAATAAATACAAATATTATCGTTTCGTAGATGTAACCTCTCTCATAATAATACGTAAACGTCTTGATACTATTACTAATATCTTTGAAATTATATCACTATAATATTATTCAATACTAAGACAATAAAAATGTATATAGAAAACTAAAAGGTTTCTTAACCCAGAGACTGTATAATCTATTAGAAGAAACAATAATGTCAAAATTTTAAAAGATTAACATTATATTTTGAAACCGCTCTAAATTACGGGAACGTGAATACTGCTTGTCAAAGTATTAAACCAAAAATGTTTTCATTTTAAGAACAAGGCAAGTCAAAAAGCCCTGTCAGAAAGTTAGCCGATCTCATGTGGAGCCAACCTTCTTTTTCTACAATCCATAACTTCACAGATACTACTTCTTAATTCAAATTATTTTGTCTTGGTCGTTCTCTACCTTCAGATGGGTGCAAGGACAATAATGTATGCACTGTTCATTACTATTCTTATAATAACAAAAACTTCTGTGTGTAAGTTGTTTATAACAATATTTGTTTATTTTATGTACTTTGTTATTAAACAACACAACATGGAGTCCCTATATAATTGTACTTCTTGTGTCAAAATCGTTAACAAAATTTCATTTCCTAGTTTAAGTTATTTGGAGATAATAATTCTAAATTTTAGATTTTTTAGATAATCTAAAACTGACCCTTTGAAACTAAAGGATAAGAAGTATGAATATGTAATTATTATTTTCTACAACTACATAAAATGCCTATAATTATTGCCGCCGTCAGTGCGACTTCTCTTCCGACATGGACTAAAATTATTATAATTTTATTCCAGCCTTAAGCTTACAGAAAGCTTACAGAGAATAATATAAATAAATAAACAAATGGACAGATAGACAGAGGTTGGATTTTATGAGGAAAAAATATAATGCTATATATTCTTTTAAATAGTAATATAATGTACCAATAATAGTTAATAATTGACATTCTTATCATAGTCGCATACCAACATTCCAGAATTGATTTGTACCATCCTGTTGGAGCTCAACCTTTATAAAACTAGGCATTATTTATCAAAGTTGCGTAAATTTTCTACATGTTTATTGTAAATAGCTCATATCAGTTGGTGTTTCCTTGTTTAGTGTGTCTGGAAAGTTTTTCCCAGTAAAAGAATCCTAAATGTTACCACAGATAATCAAAAAGTAATGTTGAGTTACATTACAACAAAATCTTTCAGTTAGTTGGAACAAACAGGCGGAAACAAAAAAATCTAAATAATATAAAATATTGTTCAAAAATATTTGATGTACAGATTTGGTATAACTTTTTTTACAATTGTAATATTTTATTATATTAAGCTGAGTCATTGAAAATTTAAAAACTGGCCCAGTGCATATCGGGCTAAGCGCTATGTAGGATACGTAGGTGGCCATGATGGGTGCATAAATAAATAGATTGCCTGTTCTTTTTAGGATATACAATTTTATAATACATTATTTTGAGCTATTTCCTGAGGTTTAGAAAGCGTTGGCAATAAAAACAACATAAAAAGATGTAATTTACACTAATAAAAATTACTAATAAATTATCGGACGGACCGACATGACGAAACTACACAGGTTCTAAGGAATCCCAAAAATTACGTTTAGACTTTACACTATTTTATTAAAAGGCCTCACCTGCCTCGCCTGGTAATAATAACAAGGGTCAATAAAACAAACAATTTTGACCTTGACTTCTTCAAGGGTAAACATCCGGAAGCTGCATATCTCATCGTCCATCGTGCAGCATGACGCGTGTTCTTCTCTTTGATGTGCGCCGTCTTACGCGTTACATCATACTATTACTAATTACGGCTTAGGAATGTTCACTTTTATGTATTCTGGTCTTGTGTTAGATGGTTCTTATAACAAATAAAAATAACTGAAATGAAATTTAGTTATTTAATAAAAGAAACCAGTTATGGATTATTTTTACCCACCTTATACTATTATAAAGTGGGTAGAGTCTGGTTGTAGCAAATTACCCTCGTTGTCACAACCGGGGCAGTATTACCCTCTCACAGAAGATCAGCCTGAAATACGTATTAAGGCTGTGTCTAATACGATATACAGTTCTCAGCGGTCACGACACTTCATCAGTATATTCGACTCCTTTCTATAAAGTTATTGTACTTTTTAACTAGGATACAGTTTAAACAAGAAAGATTAATTTACAAAATGTTTTCAAATAATAAAAAACATATTTTCTTATTTTATTTACATTTGTATAGATAAATTAAATGTACCTCCGTGATATGTGTTAAGTGCGTGAAGCAATTGATTAATATAAAGGCTATAAATTACTCAAGATCACTGCGACGTGGTTGCTTAAACGTAAGCCAATACATCTTTATTATGTAACTTATAATTGAATACCTTATAAATTATAACGTCATTTACATAGTAATTTAAATCAATTAATACGTGAGGATAATAAGGCTTGTATTCTTTCTCTATTTAGTGTGGTATGCAAATGTCTAATACAACGCTGGCAGCTACAAGTTAGAAATAAATTAATGGAATTACATTATACTTTTATATTACCGCATTGAGCCAAGAATGTTGGATGTATCTCATCTGATATCTAGATTCACATGCCTAGAAGTGATAAAGAACGATCCTCGTTACAAGGTCGTTTTATATTTCCCTTTCACCCTAATTAAAGTAACTTCTCCCTAAAATTAATCATTAAAACTTATGATCTTATTATGTTTGATTTGATAAGTCCATAAAAGTAAATATGAAATTAATGTAGAAATGAAATAAAAATGTACGAACACATCTTCCTGTAGACTGTCGACATCTAAAAGGCCCTTCTACTTTTAATTATAGCATCAATTCTATTAATTTACAAAACTAAGGTACCCTTGACAAAAATACGTTTAACATAAACATCTGAATTATTCATGTTATTGGGATGAGTTGCGTCAGAGATGGAACATAGTTAATAGGAGGGCATTATTCTGACAACTGTACGTTAAAATCATATTTAAACTTTATTTAACTGATTTGAAGAAAAAATGTTAGCCGAATGATCATGTTAAATTTATATTTGGTTGCTACTAACGTGACAGAAGAATTATATAAATGCTCTGAAATGTAAAAAATCTTATCACCTGCTTGCAGCGGCACCTCCCGGGTTCAATTGAAAATTTAACCATCCAAGGAGCGATTAGAATAAATATTTTTTTACCAAAATCGATTAATTGTCATATTTACTTGTAAAGGATATCGAATAGTTGGAGAATAAACAACCATTTTGAAGTAGGTGTCATCTCTGGGATTTAAGAGCACACAAACATTCGAAGAAGACGAGAATAAATTTGTTACCAGCAAAAGGTCAGTATCTGACCTTTACAGAAGCAAGGTCGCAGTATGGTGCTTGTGATTCCTCGTTAAATTCTCCGGATTTCTTATTCATTATATATTTTTTTCTCGAAATTATTATTATTTTAAAATATTTAGTTAAATATGATATTATGAAACGATTTCAACAAGTTAACAGAACTTAAGTAAACTATGTCACTAGAGCAAGGTACCATTGGTTATATGTTTATTAAGTGTTTACTTTGTGATGTGGTCGGTATTTTGTATGTTTATTTGTATATTATATAGTAGGGTATAAACTATAAATACATATATCATATCATGTCCTACGTTAATATTAATAACCATTTCAAATCGATAAACCCCGACAATATTGTCTGCTGCCATTAGTTAAAATAAGATCTGATTATTTTGTAGACAACTGCATATTTCCAGCAAGCATAGCTCAAAATCATATCGACAGACAGGTTTTAAACAAAAATAAAATTTTGTGTTCCATGTTAAAAAAATAAGAAGGCAGCAATATTAGCCAACTTAAGTATACATTGTTTGTTTTAATCGATCTGCAATCCAAGATTGTAACATTAGATTCCTTGTACCATTTTAAATTTAAATGCTAAGCACAAATCGGTTCAGGATGTAATAAATAATTTTATACGCCGTAACAAATAACTATTATCAGTACAAAATATGGAACAGCTTAAAGTGGTTTAATCTACACATGCAATATGTAAATAAAGAGTGTAAAAATGTCAATTAATTAATATTAAATTAAAAATAATGATGCAGTATGCTGCAAATTAAATTGTGTAGGTAAATCTTTATAAATTATATATATAGGTTATAACATATCTATAATGTTATAACCTATATATACACTATATTATTTCACTGTCATTAGTGTCTCAAATCATTAGTTTATTTCATATTAACATAGTATTGGAACATCTCAATCCATATTAACCTTGTTCGTTGAGACCAAAGTTGTTTGCAATATTGAATCGGTAGCTTAATGAATCAAGTGTTGAAAGGCCATAGCGATATATCATCATTTTTAAGTTACATTTAATTGATTTTATTTCATATTAAGAAAACATTTGGTTTAAAACGTAGTTGAAAAATAATTTGTAATATCCGCCATTATTATTCTTCAATCAATTAATGTTTGGACATGGCGGTCTTTATTATTAATCGTTTTACAAACACTTAGTAATATTTCTGTAATTAATAATAATTCACATATTTAATTATCAATTTAAGAAATGGTTTGTTTTTACTCTACAACAGCATTAAAATAATGTAAACATTTTGTAATCTTAAGAAGCACAGAAGTGATAACTCCGAGCAAAACCTCAAATACAAAAAAGGCTTATACTTTATGTTCAGGAGTTAACTTTTAATACATATATATATATATATATATATATATATATATATATATATATATATATATATATATATATATATGTATGTATGTATGTATGTATGTATGTATATATATGTATACATATGTATTACGTTCTTGTTCTGTTGCCATAACAAATTTAAATATGACTAATTATGTGATTATAAAAATAAGGAAAAAATTATGAATTAATATTATTAAACGGGTCTTCGGTATAATGAGCTTCTTCACAAATACTTTCCATTTCTATTTAACAAGCTAATTATATTTAAAATTGTATATTCTACAAAATGGACACGATTTTTATACACCACCGTTGCAATTGAATCACAAGAATGAACTAAAAGACTGGAAAAATACAATAAACAACAGAAAATAGTGAAAGCATTTTATTTAGTTATAAAATAATACCTACAAATATGTCTAAAACCTTTAATAGATACTAGGGGCGCGAACAGACCATCAATTTCGACTCGCTGTACTCGCGAAATCTCGGGTGCCGTTTGCATATTGAGCGAAGCGAGCCCAGTGTAACGACTAATCGTTGTGGACAATGTCAGTAATGTAGGAAATTTCATTGCAAAGCAAATTTTTATGTGTGTCTTTTTGATTGCAAAATTTCATTATTTCATTATTTTAAGTGACAAAGAATGTGAAAAAGTCTCCCGTAAAATGCTCCTCCCGCTTCGCTCAATTAACAGCATTTTAAAAATATCTGTTTTGAGTAAAAGTGATGACGCCAAGTTAATTCAGTTATTTTAGTCAAATTTTTTTTTTGAAAATTTTTTCAAATATCTTTCCTGTGGATTTTTAAGTATTTGTGTGTATTGTTAATATTATAAGGGATTACATTGCCTACACCTTTTTTTTCATAAATTTTTATACTTTAAATCTTTTTCGAAATAGAGGGCAGAGCGCGGGCGGTTAATGCATCATTTAAGGTCAACCGGCAGACAGACCATATAAACTATACATACACTATACATAATATTTATTCAATATTTAATAATTATTTACTTACGTATCATCATTAAGTATGAATTTATTTAAACACTTACCTGCCCGTACAATTCGAATTTAATGTATATTAATAATTACGAAATGAAATTTTGAATTAATATATTAATTAAAAAATATTACATTTATGATTGTAGCTCGTCTCAATGTTTTGCCAGAACAGAGCGATGTCAATGAAGACTTTTGACCCCGAAATCATGGAAGACCTGGAGACAATTGTCTTTGAAGACGATAAAGAAGATGACTTTGAAATAAAGCGGTCGGAATACGACGATGATGAAGAAGAAATAGTTCTTGTATCTTTTTGTTACTTCGACAATCATTCAAAATAGGGTTTCGAGGAAGCTGCATCAGAGAACATATACTGTAAATCTTCCTGGTAATAATTTATAATAACATTAATTCTGATTATTTTTATGTTATTATTTTTAAACAAAAAATTTTGCTGGTTGATGTTATTAATTAATTATTCGTATATTTAAAAAAAATCAAAAAGGTATAATTTTCACATTAAAAATGCGTTTGATTTTAGTTAATTGCTATTTCTCGTATATAGACTTTGATCTACAACAATTATCAATGTAACTTTATTAGTTACCTTTTCACTTTTAACTCATACCATTCTTCATAATCCTTGATATGAGGTAGAGTTGATAGAGGTTATAGAGGGGCCTGACTCTATTTTATTTATTTTTTATGTACCAGATTTAGTAATAACATAATTTAACATTGGATGAGCTTATATCTAACAAGAGATCCACCAGCTACTCATGAGAGTGATAAAGTTTGATTAAATTTTACCACCTTTAATTTATTTTACGTTAACTACAAATGAACTACCTAACGTTGTATTAGTTAGTTAGTTTTGCGATTTTAGTAATATTGGTAGAAAAATAAACATCTATCCACAAGTTATCAAAGGCAATTAAATAGTTAAAAAGATAGAACTTATAAATCAATAATACTAAGTACATTATTGTCACCGACTACGTGCAGACCCGCTTACAGAGGGGGAGGGGGGGAGGGTAGTGGACGTCTGATTACGTGACTAATAATCCAATGGTAAATATAATGTATGTCCACTCCAAGATGGCTATAAAATATGTTTTTGTGTAAATGTATAACCGTTATAACCTTACCAACGGACAACTTATAATATAAATTATAAATAAATAAATTATTATTCTCCATACGTTTATTCTTCCATAACTACGCAAAAAAAACAATCACAACAGAGACAGATATAGAAGGAAATGTATTAGGTTTTTAAATTTAGTTTTACAATAAAAATATACATAAAATATGTACATCAGAAGAGAATTCGGTGTTCAAGAAGCCTTACAGTACATTAAATAAACAGATCACAAAAGATAAGTATCTGTATAATTATTAAAATTAAATAAATCTTAAAAAATAAACAAAAGATAATTGCATACAACCGGGCAAGTACGTGTTTAAAGAAAAACAGTGATTCATATTGCATTATTTACAAATTAATCTTAGAAGAAGAAATACAATACCATATAGAATATACAAGTAAATCTCACATGTAAATAACTCATTTAAAATGTGTCCATAACTTAAATATTAAATGGTAATTAGATACACCCTCTCTGAAATCAAACATTCTTTTAGAGAAGCCTCATAAGCATCCTAAAATCTATGGTATTTTTGTCATTATTCCTTTGAGATGAGACCAGCGGTCTGTTATAGTTATTTACCACCAATATCCATGTCCGTAGCCACCATACGGCCACCCGCCATATAGACCGCCATAGCCATAGCCAGGGTATCCATAATAACCATAATAAGGATAGCCAAAATGACCATATCCATATCCCCCCCACCCGTAACCTCCAAAATGGCCGTAGTGGGAGGCAGCGGTTTGTAGATCTTCTTTATCGGAGGGTTCCAAGTCTTCCGCCTTTTCAGCGGGGGCTGAAAAGGCTAACGCTAACGTGCAGGCTATGATGAATAAAATAATCTGAAACAATTCAGTAAGTTAATAAAAATAGGTAAAACACCGTTAGTTTGGCCACACGTACTTATATTTCATATTAATACACTCGAAATATATTTAAGATATGTGTGATAAATAGAATAATAAGATAAAACAATAATAAGATACAAAAAAATATATAAAACAAAAGAATAAATATCAAAATTATCAAATCAATGTAAACACAACACATATCGTATATATTTTCAGATACAAAAAATATTCCTTAAAGAACAGCTCACCTTGGCCATCTCGTAGGCTGCAGCAGACACACTGTTCCCAGTCGCCGAAGACATCGTTTTATATGACACTCGCGTCCTAGAGCCACGCATCACTGGACTCCATGGTGCCATTGACCTCACGGTGTTTGGGATTAGCGGCACGCTATGGTGGATTCAAGCCTTATACGACAATCAGCGAAAATTATAGACAGGTGTTGTGTCTTACCGTTTATTGAAGGCTTAGATGGATGGGCTTCTCATAATCCACTAAAACAAATAACTTCTCTGTGGATCAATATGAACTATAGTTTTATATATTTTATAATAAAAATAGCTATTATAATATAAATTTGAAATAGTTAACGATTTCGAAACAACCATCAGTTCATTTTTTTTACCTCATGTACTAAATTTATAATTAAATGTTTTAGTTACGATAATCATAAAATGATTAATAATGACAAATCCAAGATTGCTTTTAAATTCGGATTGTTGATCGAATATTAAATTACACAATAAAACCGAAAAAAGACTGTTGCAAGTACATCGTAATAAAATTAAATTATTCAGTTTCTCGGTATGAAATATTTTTCATTTATTCATTACAAATTAATTATTAAATTAAAACCTCAAAACATTCAATGATCATCGCATTTTGGATAACCGCTTGTCATTGTCAAGTAACACGGCATTAGCGGCGGTAATGAGAGAGGAAGGAACATAATTAGTATAAGTAGGGTCGATAAAATACAATGGACGACGTTTTCACGAGGAGTGTGGGCTCTTACAATACTAAATTATATAGCGATTTGTATTAAATTAAGATATAACTATGAAATATATTAGGTTTGAAAACATTTAATAAGTAATGTGATAACGTGGTGATAACTTTCATATACACATTTTATGTAATATTATGACATATTAAAGCCTGATCTTAAGTCACTATATATGAGTCACTTCTTAGTCACATGTCACAATTAATAATGTTTAATAGTTACTAACTTAACATATACAGAAAAAATGTCGAAAACACCTTACTTTATTTCAAAACAAGGTTAATTTAGTGAAATGAGATTTAATTTGTTATAATCATTGTAATTATACAATCGCTCCTCTTATCACTAAGACCTGCAGTGTATAGACGACAGTAGCACCTCATGTCCTTCATGGACCCCTCAGTTTTTACCTTTAAATTGTTTAACGATTAAATTATGTAATTAAATATTTTATTACATTGTAACTATGATTGTCAACCATTATTCTGTTGATCTATTAACGCTTAAAAACAACGACATAAAATAATCACCCAAATCCCATGGCCCTAATAAAAGTATAACTAAATATTTATTTATGAAATAATAAGAAGAACGAATTTCTAAAAGAATTCCGAGTAATAACCAATAACCATTAGAGATTTTTTTATTTACTTTGTCTTTCCATACATTGCTTTCTTCGAAATTAATTCGGTTATAATGTAATTCTAATGCGAAATATATAACAATGACCCCTCAAAAATACCGCGGATATTCGTGTCTTGAATTACAATGAAGTAATGCTCTCCTGCTTCTAAACTCATGTACAATATTATATATCTTATATCTATATAGCTAAAGTCTAAATTTGTGTGAGATTAATAAAGTTTTCAAGTTATCGAAGTCCTTACAAAACACGTCATTGCAGCCGGTCGCTCCTCAATGAATGTTATACAGAAGTTATTATAATTTTCTTACAATATCCGTGATTTGAATTATATCAATAAAATAAAATAAGTATAAGAAAACGTGTTATTAGTATGGTTTCATTTGTAATTAAATACCTCATAAATTAAAATATAGTTTTATAAACAAAGACAAAAGCGAGTGTCTCCTTTGTATTAAGATAAATTTATATTCAACTGATATTTGATATGGAAAAAATATATATTTGACAATTTTAATCATAATGATGAATGATGATTGTATTTTATAGTATGGATAGTGCTGGATAATGCAGTCGATTACACCAGCTTCTATTTTTCTTTCTCAGTGAGTGACTGATAGGGATACCTAATATAATCTGCCTCTCCTTGTGTATGTCTAGCGATCCTCCGAAATCCATAAGAGCGACCCCTTGCAAGTTTAAATTTGCAAATTCCCATAACCAACGCTATAAGCTCGATTTCCACCAAATATTAAAAAGAAATTCTAAAACTACTACCGAGCCCTTAAAACGACATCTATGACCAACATTAGGGATCTCAAGTTAACAATAATACGTATAATGAATTATTATTATTTTGAAAATCATTCAAATATTATTAAAATATGGCTAACATCATTTCAATGTCATTTAACATAAGTGATGGTTTAGTAAGATAATGTAACTCGGCGGTCCGGTGCGTGACGGTGGACCTACTAACTTAATTCGTTACAACATGTCAATTACATGTTATCAGTTATGATAACCTCTTCAATCACACAACCTGCTGTTTAGTTTAGGTATAACCACTTTAATTTTACACAGTCTAGGTCATAACTATGACAGGACACATTCATTAGCCGTTTTCCTTAATTATATGTATAACTGTATAACATAGAATAGATTTTTTATAGATTTGCATAAGGTGTAGAATATCTTTTCGGATGTCAATATATCATATTTCTCATCGTGAAGTCGCAGTCAAGGTGTCAATGCTCGCAAATTATCGCACCAACTGAAGATTCTATGTAAAAATCTGTGTATGTCAACGAAATACCCAAATTTACTTATCATATATAAAAATTATTAGCAGTTATTAAATCAATAGAATACAATTATAAAAAAAATATTTGTACTCTTTATAATCATTTAACCAACTTTGTATTTTTCTAACAATAACTTCGTGGGAAATTTTCACATACAATAAGGCACAGAGACATCACACTATACTGAGTAGTTGGAGATTTACATATTCTTAACTGCCATTATAATGTTATCCGTTTTATATTATATTATAATCTTATTGAAAATTAAAAATCTTTTAAGATGCTTTTTATAAGGAAATATTAGTATTCTACAGATGAATGTCTTTGATTCGGTGACGGAAAAGGTTAATTTTACGCTCTTCAATTAGTTAATTACTTATAGCCCATGGACGTTACGATGTACAAGGCTGACTTGAAGAGTATGGACATTAAGATGTACAAGGCTGTACTTAGAGTGTATTGAATATTATGTCAGTTATATTGAAGTTTAATACTTTATTGTCTTACTTTACTATATATAAATAAATTTTGTTGATCCCTGTTCCCTCCCAGACATTTAAAAATTAATCGTAAAATTTGTAGAGTAAAACCAACTAGAAAACATTACATTTTTATTATAAATTGTAACATTATATTATTCATAGAATAAATAATCGATACTATAAACTATTAACTACAAATATTTCATAATAAACTGTACAGCTAGCGCCATCTCTTATAAGTATTGTTCAATTCGCTGATATTCGTCGGTGGCGTGTAAGTTCCCGCCTCGTCCGAAAGATGGCCCATTCCTGAAATATTCTGCCACATTCCCACTTACACTGCCATAGGGGATGCCACCTGGAAACAATATGTAATTTTATTAATAAACTAACTGTGCCTACAACAGTGTTTACTACGTATAAGTCTTGTTAAAACGGTCCAGCCGTTTCAGAGATCAGTCGGACCAAACAGACAGACAGACAAACATTTTTTTATAATTTGCTTTTTTAATATAACTACCGTATACACTTGCATATGCATTTAGTGAAAGGCTATTAATTTGGAATTACAAACGGACACTTCAATTTTATTAATATTAATAAATATTACTTTAAAATTTAAAAGCGCAAACTTAAATAGAATTAAATGGTATATTTAATATTTCATACCATACGACAGTCCTGGTCCAGGTAGTGGGACGTGTCCTCCGCTGTCAGGCCTGGCCTCCGCGAAGGTCACCAGCAACACGGCGCACAACAGATACACGACCTGAAAATTACAGTTTATATATGGCATTATTTATATTAAAATATCATATTCAAATACAACTTAATTTAGATTAGCAGTTGGAACTTGCATTATTTGCAGAAAAAAAACATTTAACGAATACCAAAAGAAGTATCCCAAGCACGCAGAATGCCTATAAGTATTATTATTTTCTTGCCTTCTAAAGAAGAAAAAGGTTATACAATTGAAATAAGCGGATGGAATTTATAAATATAATTTATACAAATAAATTACACCATTTATTAATGATAAAGACCTTGATACGAGATGTAATGAGATAAGTCACCTCATTAATATTCACACAGATGTCGGTTGACGTGACTTCATCTCAGATGGTATGTTATCCAGCATTGAGCTAATTTATCATTAATCAAAGATACATTATACTATTTATTGGTAAAAAAAAATTCTACGTAATTAGTGTTGTCAGTAATTTTATTTGCACTCCTTACTCCCCTTCCACACGAACGATACATTCTATTTATTAATAACATTATTGTAAATATAAAATTAGTTTTTATGATTTTACGTAAAAAAACACCCTCTCTATGTCAACTCAGAAAACAATGTAAAATAAAATGAAAATGAAAAGATTTTTCTGAGGAAAAATATCCTATTGTACGTTGAGCGGGAAAATAACTTAGTCTTGCAACATTTTATGAAAATCCGTCTAGTATATTGCCGTTTATAAGTTACTAAAAATATTTATTTATACATATTACAAAAGCTGTAACTAAAATTGTCTATTTTATATTAAAAGGAACTTTTGTGTTCAATGGTGCCGGTCACCGGTAAAGGAAAAAATTTGTTATTTTGCTGTACCATCTGACATCTCTTAAATAAACTCTGTCCGCTACAAAATATAATATATGTAATGTAATCCAAAACAAAAAATATGTAAACTAAAACTAAGGTTGTAAAATAAATATATAAAGTTTAATATTATCATTTAAAATAACTTGACATTAAGTAGAAGTATTTATGAGATTACTGACCAGATTTTATTTTTTATGTCAAAATATTGATTTTCTTTATATACTATAGTTATATATATAATTAAACAATAAATAGTAAACATTTAGTCCGTGTCCTAGAAAACTTTCCTTGAACTTAAGGCTCGAGCTAATAACTCGCAATCAATGTCGGCCGCGACATGCAAATAAATTACATCGTATTATTTTAACAACAAAACAAAATTAAAATATTTGTTATATATAAATTCAAATAGTTTATATAATGGCAGTCGTCCTAGAGTAGTATATGAGATGTATGTAAGGATAACGAGAAATTTAACAAAGTTACAACTAAAATTCTAGTCTAATGACTTTGCACTGTTAAGGTAACACTTGACTGTAATGGCAACCTCCTCGGATATGGAATTGTACTACATGTGTTAAACCACTCGGTTTGAAGACTTCTGAGAATATATTACAGATTCAATAACATATATGGGGAATTTTTGTATTTTATTAATCTAAATTTTGGGTTTGAACACGTTTATTTGAAGAAAAATAACTAGTTATTCACTTATATAGAATCTGAAATAGACTATCAAGGTACTTAATAATACCTAACTTAATATATTAATTAATATAATACACTTAATATGACTTGTAAATCTTAATATAAATGTTATACCTAAGTTTTGTTAAAACCAAAAAAATTAAACAATATTAGATAAAAATAACTAAACATAACATACATATTCAAACCACACAACATATCCACAAAATAATGTTCTATATCTTAACACAAGTCACAACATATAAATAAATAATACAAATATAAATATTAACAGACCTCTCTGAAAGCCGACATGATGGTAGTCACTAGCGCCGCGCGCGCTAGCGCTGTATTTATACCGCGAAATATGACCGTCAACCGATTACTTTAACTTACTTATAAGTTTAAGAAGTTATGAACGTACAAACAGACCTTAATATCTGAATATTTATTATATATGTTTTCATTATCGGAATATGTTTTAATATTTTTTATCGTTTCTTAATAATTGACAATCAATTTTTTTTTATCAAAAGAGCAACTATATTAAGTACAATACTTTAAGGTTATTTTAAATATTAATACAATGCAATATGATATTTTTTGTTGTTATTTATTTAAACAATATTCATAATGTATGAACTGCTAAAAAAAACTTGTTTAATCCTTGTTTCCGTGTTCAGTTTAAGGTCGATAATAATTACTGTAGTAACAGAAATCAGTATATGTATTATTTATTATATTACCGACCGTCCAAAAATTGTTGCGTAATTGTCGTCTAATTACTCTAAAAATATATTAATATGATAATAATTTTGTAGGCATTAAATTATGCATAATAAATTTGTTATTTTCATTTCAATGACATTGAATTTAAAACCTATATTTTAGCAGTCATTGTAACCTTAGCAAAAAATCTTGACCGTATGCAAATAATATTTGCCTCTCTTCCTGCTTCAATCACAATATTAAAAATATAATTTAAAATATTTTATTTAGAATTTCCGATTTTATATCTTCAACAAATTACATTTATTTTGAGAAAATATACATATATGTATGTATTATATGAACTATTTTATAATATATACATATATATATCTTTTTAATAAATGTATAATATTTTAATATGTAGAAGCTTTTCCAATGGTAACTAAATGTAATGTAGAGGTAATTAAAATCCGTGTGAATTATGTTAAAATATAATTAATTCGACTGTGTATCACCATGTGAAAGCCGATGTATTGAAGAATTCAAACTAAAAGTTGTTTTCATAAACAATTAGACACCTTGTAACTTCCTAAAGCAATTAAGGTCGGTTTGTTAGTTACCAATACCTCTATCCACTGAGTACGGTCGAACTCGCATTAAGAGAACTTCTCTTCCTACATTTTATAAATAACCTATACTTTTTTTAACCTTTTTTATTTTGCATTTCTTTTGACATTATAGAAATTATGTTTTATTTGGTTTCATGTACAAAATTTTAATGTACAGAAGGGAAAGTTTATTAAATAAGAAAGTCGGTGTCGTTAGTTACGGTAAACTGTATTTAGGTATTTTGTTTTCTTAGCTTCCCAGCCCCGGAACTTCTAAAATATTTTTTCTGCAGATGCAAGGATAGAAGTATGGGCACTGGACGTGTGTGGTTGCTGAAAAGCAGGCCTCAATTGCAATAGCTGAAAACAACTTTTTAAAAATATAATTATACTCAATATTGCCCAGAAATTCCCAGTGGATTAGGCCTAAATACCTAACACTGCGTAAAAAAAAACGCGCCTTCAGTTTCTACCTCATAAAAGATGGGGAAAAGCGTCGATAATAATTTAATAATAATAGGAATGCTCATAAAATTATAAGAATAAAAAAATATATAATTGAAAAATAAGCTTATTATTTGTTTTTATCATATTTTTACAAGTTTTCAAGAACCCGGTCGACTTCGGCTCGCTGTAAAACACAGACTAATTAATGAAATAAAACAAATTTCTAGAGGTAATTATTCGTTGAAAATTTATTTATTTTATTGTTAAATAATCAGAAAAAAGTTATAAGGCTTGTGCTTTCAATTTTTATTGTTCAAATTTTTAGTTATTTTTGTTTTAAACTTTTTTATTTTCCTTTTTACGATAAAAATAATAGGAACAAAGTTGTAGACAGATTAATTTCCTACAAATATTGTTTGACAATATTTTCTGTAGAGTTATTACTTTACGAGGTATACGAACGCGAATACTCTTTGCACCCTTTTTTCCTAGGTGGAGGCCGAGAGACAAGGGCAGTGACCCCACAAATGTACTTAAGCTTATATTACCTCCCTCCCCCTAAACATAACAAAAAATAATTTGCGTCCTCTGAGGAACACAACCCTAAATGTATCTTTAAATGGACTATAATAAAAAGTGAATTAAAATAATAATTTTTATTTCTTAATAAAATATAACATTGAAACAAAAATATAATTTGTCATGTAGAGATATCTTTTCATTTTTACAAAACAAGTAATAAAAAATCTCTAGAATATCATGAATATCAAAAATAATTTCTTTTACAATAATTAACTTTATTACCATTGACAACATAATATATATATATATATATATATATATATAATTTTCCACTCGGCATATCTTTTTTTTTATTATATAGTAATATACAATAATCATGATGATTAATTATAATATTTTTTTACAGGAAGGAGTAAAAGTTATAAACATGTCGTGCTCCAGATAAATAAAACAAACCACAAACCATACAACATTAGCTGCTACATGCCCACATAAAATTCTCTAATAATCTCACGAGGAGATTCTGGGAGCCTTTATTAACTATAATATATGGCACATTAAAAATACAGATTATCATCATTAGGGGAGGCTGAGGAAGTAAAAGGCGAGAAACGACACCGCATAGAAGGCACCGCTGACGACCAACAGGGTCTGCACAATACGACGCTGAGCGCGGGTGCTCGGGTCGCGGGAGGGACGGTACGAGGACGGCTGAGAGCGCTCCACGTTCAGTACCTTGCGGTGCAGCACCCCGCCCGCGAGCACCGACGACCCCACGGACCCCAACGATCCAACCGCCTCGTAGGTCACGGAGGGGCCGATCGTGCCGTAGTGTAGCGAGGCCGGCAGCGTGCGCTCGGAGGTGGACGTGGCGCTGGGGGGCCGCGAGGGGGGCGCGGGACCGTCCGGACGAGCGAACTCGGGACGCGGGGCTGACTCCGTTTCGGATATTGGGCGGGGTGAGGGTGATTCGCATCGCATGCGTCGCTCGGTTAACAGGGGACCCGCGGGGGGTGAGGCGCTATCCGCCGGCTGTCGATAGTTGAGAGGGAGATTTCTCGCTGCGTAGAGGGCCGTCGCTTCAAGCGGGGCCGCGAACACTCGAGGGAGATCCTTGCGAACGCGGCGGATGGAGCCGTATCTGGCCGCAGGACGCGCTATCGGGCGGTCCAGGCCCGCCAGAACGCCACCTCCGGGTGCCAGCGGAGCTCCAACGACGGGCAGCGGCGTGTAGTGAGCGGGCGTGTCGGAGGAGGTCGACGGGCAGGTCCGGAGGGGTAGACCGTAAAGGAAGTAGCGGTCGCTATAGATGACGGTGGAAAGAGTGCCGGCTCGCGCGGCCGGTAACAAATTGTAGACGACCCGTGACAGACGCAAAGACTGGGCGGAGTGAGCGGAGCACGGGCGGCGGCGGCGTGGCAGCAGGCGGCGCAGGGCGGTGGCGCGACGGGATGTGGCGGGGGCGGGGAGCGGAGCGGGAGAGGGGGAAGGCGGCCGCTCGTATGGCTCCGCGTACAGGCGTCGCGGCGAGGGAGCGCGCTGCGCGTGGCGCAGTCGACGCGGGCGGCCGCGGAGGGTGCGTCAGTCGACGGGAAGCGGCCGCGCGCGCCTCGCTCGCTCCAGGTCGTGCAGCACCTCCAGCGCGCAGCCCGAGCTCCAAGCTTGAGTTCGACACGAGTCCTTGCAATAGGCACCGCTCGCGTTTGTCAGCTCAGGAAGTCCATGCCAGGATGTCGCTCGGAGCTCTGACACGAGGGGTCCGAAAGCCGCGTACACAGCCGCTACGGTTTTAGCGTGGCATCCGTTCTCGTGGGCGAAGGCGAGTCGTGCTCTGAGATAGAAGCTCAGCGGCCACGCCCATTCCGGCCCTTGATGGTAGTTAAAGCCGTGTGCGACGCTAGGATCGTCGCCGTTGTTGGAGTTGTCATAGTCTGGACGATAGGCCCAGTCGCCGGGGTCGAGGGTCTTCAGGCCGAGGGGACCGAGCAGGAGCCTCTCGACGGTGTCGAGCGCGAGCCAGGCGTGCCGCGGGTCGAAGAGGTCCGGAGCGACCGCCATGGCGACAACGTAGTTGCATCGCAACTGGTAGTCGGCCCAGGGCTGTGAGGCGCCGTGCGAGTCTTTGTAGATGGCGCGGCGATGCACGAGGTCGGGGCGCGCGTCGGCCGCGGAGGGCGCAGGGGGCACCCAGAAGTGCCTCTCGAAGGAGCGGCGGATGCGCTCGGCCCACTGCGCGTATGTCCAGGCAGTAAGTGAACCGTCCCGATGGCGGCGCGCTACGCCGGGGTAGGGGTAGCGGCCGGCGCGGTGTTGCCCCGCGAGCCAGGCCGCCACATCGTACGCGAGCGCCACGAGTTCCACCGCGCTGCCGTCGCGCGGCGTGGCGGGCTTTCCCCGCGTGCCGGCCGCCTCGGACGAGCCCATCTTGTCCATCCACGTGCCGCAGTTGGCCTCGTTGCCGCCGAACGGAAACCCGGTCTCGGGGTCGACGCCGATCTGTATGTTGAAGCCCTTGTCGGACATGTGGGCGTCGATCTGCCGCCCGGCGTTCCGCTCGCGGAAGACGAGACCCTTTCATCAAATCGAACAATTAATAATATAGCAATGTAAGAAATATAATTCACCGATATTAGCGGTAATACCTGGAAGTGCACGTCCAGGGCCTCCTGCATGACGTCGTGTAGCGGCTGGTCGGCGAGGCCGGGCGGAACGGGCTCGCTGTCGTCCTTGGGGAATATACGAGAGACTGCATCCGTCAGAATCGAGTACCCTTGAGGCGCCTCCGTGCAGTACTTAGGGAAGAAATAGCACAATACAATACAGTACACTAGCCGATTATAATTTTATAGGTGCGTTAAGAAACATCTACATGTATGTATTGAACGACATATTATTTAAATAAGCCGTTTATGTTTCGAAGCTCAATTACGATTACCTGTTTTATACTCTGCAGCCACCACCATACCGCATCGCGGCAGTTAAATCTGGCATTACGTCCTCCGTCTAATAAGTTAGGTATCAGACCATGTCTCAGACAAGCCCCGAACCCGAGAATATGATAACGGGCATCCTGAAAACTTAATATTTGTAATCGATATTTAATCACTACAAATTAATTTATTTGACGCGAACGCGAAAGATATTTTAATAAGTATCGGCGTGAGGACCTGGTAGCGGCCCGTGAGCAAGAACATTCCGCGGAGCGCGATGAAGGTATCTCGACCCCAGCAGCGCATGTACCCCACGGCGAAGTGCGGCAGACCGGCCGACAGCGACAGCGCGGGCGCCGCCACGGGCAGACGCGCCGACCGCACGGCGCCCGCCAGCTGCACGCACGTCAGCGACAGCGCACGAGCCGTGGCCGAGCCCCGCGCCGACGGGGACAGCCGCGCCAGCGCAGCGCGCGTCACCGTCGCGTGCATACGACGGATCGTGGCCTCGAAGTACGTGGGCACCAAGAAGCGCGGCAGCTCACTAACCGGCCGCAGCGCCTCGCGATAGCGCGCCGCTACGCCGGCCAGGCGCGGGTCGGCCTCCAGACGTCGCCACTGGTAGTCCAGCAGCCAGTCTCCGGCACGCAGGTTGTCGCATAGCGCATGGCCGAGGTCGTCGCGCGGGGCCAGCTCCTCCAGCAACGAGACGACGCCCTGCAGGCCGGCGTAGACGAGCGGGCCGTGGCCGGGCACGTCGTAGGCACCGCCGCCGCCGCGCTCCCGCTCCTCGGCGTCGCAGCAGTACAGCAGTGCATTGAAGTCGCCGAGATCAAGGTCAGCCAGCGCGGGCGCCAGGTCCGATGGGTCGGCCCCGGCGCGGCTCAGGGCCCGCAGCGCGGCAGCGGGACGCGCGTGCGGTGTCACCCGCACGGCCACCACGCTACCGGGTGGCAGCACGCCGAACTCCAGCACGGTGAGCGGTCCGTCACGCCGCTCACTCACGAACACGCTCGACTGCGCCAGCGACACGCCGCGCCGCACGCTGGTCTCGTAGTCGCTCAGGCCGGTGATGTACTGCGGGTGACGCACGAACTCACCCGCCGCCTGGAACGGCCTCCCCGTGCTCCTGGACACATAGGAAATTCGTATATTTATTATTTATTTTTTTTGCAATCAATCTTTTCCTCAAAAAGTCTATATATATATATATATATATATGTATATATACTACACCTGTGATCCTTGTGTCTGAGCACCGCTTCGAGTATTATCTCCTCGAGCTGCCCTTCGAAACGCAAAGGTTTCACGTAGCGGCCGGTGAATGAGCCGTCGGGGGCGCTGAATGCCGTGAACGCCACCAAAATTACCGACTGAAAATGAAAACACTTTTAAACATTACATTCTTTATTTACCTCCTAAAAAAAGAAACTAATTCAAACCTTTCTCGACACGGGGTCGTGCCTGGTGACGGCCACCACGTCGGAGTCCATTTGATCGACGTACACCTAAAAAGACATCCAATTTTAGATTGATTAGAATTCCGAAGCCCTGTAACTATTATTACTCTTTCATACCTCAGTATACCCCGAAACGGCTAATTGTAAGTGTAGATCATTAAGTGCCCTCCGCGCCGCCATGATGCCGGTGGACGCACACACCCCTACCCCCGCTCCCTCCCCCTCCTCCCACTCTGGGTACAGGCGGGACTCGTCGACTACGTGGATCTGAGTATCATTAGAAATATAAATTATCAGAATATTGTAATAAATTCAAGCAGATCTGTTGTGTTTTTATGCTAGTTAAATGTTGGATTGGTGTTTCAGTCTTACGTGGTGCGGCACGAGCTCGTCGTACCCCCTGGTGGAGCCGGTAGCGCAGCTCGCCATGGAGACCAGCGCAGCCGACGGCAGCAGGTCGAACACGCTCCTACCGCGTAGACCAATTGGAATTACATAATATTGAACAGTTAATCAAACATCTTGACGAGTTTAAATGCAGTTTACACTAAGTGACCTCTTATCGATGGGCGAGGGGTTGTCGTGTGTGAGGTCGAGGAAGAGAGCGTGCGCCACGCGGGGGGTCGCCGCCCCGCTCTCCTCGAACGACCCCACGGCGCGACCCCCGAAGCGATGCACCAGGCGACCCTGCTCGTGGGAGTCCCACGCCGTCAAAGCCTCTGGAACAGGTATACATCTTGTTTTTCGTGTTTGTTCAGTGTACTGAATTAGTGTCACCGCGTAGAAGCGGTATTATGATACAACGAGTGGTATTCGAACGTATTCGAAGCGTATTCGTGTTTGTTCAGTGTATCGAATTAGTGTCACCTCGTATAAGAGGTATTACGACATATCCGCGGTATTCGAACGTATTCGAAGTGTATCCGTGTTTGGTCAGTGTGTCACCTCGTATAAGCGAGGTGATCCCGAGTCTGTTGACAAAGATGTTGTCGACGTGGTCCGAGTTTGTGAAGAGTTCCGCCGCTATGAAGAGCTCGGGCTTCACTGCGCGGGCGCAGTCCAACATGTACTCGGCTACCTGGAGGAAATATTAACAAACAAACAAAATATTAGTTCGGAACTACTTGTTGAACTTGGTTTCAGAATTAATGGTTGAATCAAATTAATATTTATGTAAAATAACAAGTTTTTACTGTCACAAAATAAACGTACATGTAAAGGGGTGGAGTGGCAGTTATCAAGTCTAAGTCCATCGAATACTTCTGCGGTCAGCTCCACGTACTGCCGCATGTGCGACCACAGGAACGGACTGTCCTCCGGCTTCTCACCATATCTGGATTATGGCATGAGCATTCAGATTTAACAATCAGTATCAACCATTTAAGGTAAAAAAATATCAATCGGGAATAAATTAAGCTTATAGGCTTAATTGCTGCATATCAAGACGAAAAACAGAAAGAATATATACTTTTAATATTATTAAAAGTAAAATCCACCTTAGTTTAACACTATCCCCCCACGCAATGAGCTCTCGTCGTAGATAAACCCGTCCGTCGTGCTCCTTATCCGCGAAGTCCTTCAGGGGGTCGGCCGCCATCACCCACCCGTTGTGCGCCATCACCCCCCTCCCTCCCGCACCGAACACCACCGCCTCCACTCCCCCTAGGGAAGTCACCGAGCACGGGAACGTGAAGTATCTGGAATACAAATTAACATTGAAGATCCGTCCTGACTCCCGTCTTGTTCTGGAGGATTGTTGGGAATTCTACCCTTAAAAGGATTGAACAGAGGATCAAAGTTTATATAGGAATTTAGATGTCAAGTTAAATGAAATAATTGATCCATTGGGGGAATTCAGATTTACGAATAGAGTTATTAGAGATAAAGATGTGATCATATCTCCGTAATGGACGATAAGAGCTGATGGTCAATCCCTGTCCCTCCCTGAAGAGTGGTCACAACATATACCAATAGATTGTCTGTTTGTTTGTTTTCTATGTTGCTGGGTAAAGAACGAAGAATATGTGTACGTAAAACAATAGTGATCATATTTTTTTATTACCTCGGTACTAGTGGATTCTTTTCGCTCACTTCTTCTATCTTAGGTCCGTCCGATTGAAGGCGGAAATATCTGAAAGCAAATAATAACCACATGAGTAAACCATTGTAAGTAAAACTAGAGTAAATTCCAAGTATTGCACCTCACCGACACAAAAAAGAAGCATCCGTTGATAATAAAACAAAATTACTTAAATAAAAAAGTAATGATAGAAAAAGTTTTAATTACTATAAATCTTATATAATCTTATTTTATCCTTGTTTGTCAGACCGTTTCAGTTATTATTTTTAGTAAAACAAAAACATCTTAACTAGCAGTCAACTTTATAAAATCAATTGACTAGAATATATATATATATATATATATATATATATATACTAACTACCACATGTATAACCCCCTTACGTTGCTGCTGTCTAGACATAGGTATATTACCGCATGCCGGCCACGCAGTTGTCGACGGCGGCCTTCAGGTGGTCGTGCACTGCAGCCGCCGCAGACTCGTTGAGGAGCTGCAGACTGGCTCGGAACTCGCTGCAGCACCTCGACACGCGGGACTCCTCGTCCGGACACTCCGACCTGCACACGAGACTAACTTACACACACGTTAGGGGACATTTCATTCATACCTTGGTTTACACAACGTTCTTTAACCTTAGCAACGTCCGATGAGTTCGCTTAAACTTACTGCAAACACCACATCTCTATTGATTGAATAAAAAAGAGCTAGTGACTTTATAAGCGCCTTTAAAAGAATGAGGGTAGAAGGAGTGTGTGTGTGTGTGTGTGTGTGTACCTGTGTACGTTATATAGTTGTAGCGCGTGGTGGAGGTCCACAGTGGCGGCGTGGCGACGTCGCTGTGGGTCAGTCACGAGGCGGAGCACCGACGCTTCCGTGGGAGGCTTCACCGGGGGCACCCTGGGTGACACGGGGACTAATCATATTGATTTTAAATATTTTGATGAACACCTAATGTTATGCATAATAATGTGATGTTTTTGACATTTAGCTGATGGAAATCTGTTTTTAAACCGACCAACTTATCACAAAGGACGACTCACTTGTTCTTGATCATGTTGTAGAACTGTTTGACGAGGTCGTCCACGTCGCAGGTGTACATCTCGTGCAGACGGGCCTCCGGGATGCGCTCCGACACCAGGATGTCACGGATAGTCTACACGACACATTATGTACGTTATAATGTTATATCAATATTACATAGTAGCGAGAGAGCATGTTATTCTTTCTCCCTCTCTTCTCAGTGTCCCTCATTTCTTAATCCACTTGTCCATTTACAAGAAAAGCATAGAACATCTCGTCATGTCCTCTTTGTCTCTCTCTCTCTCTCTTTCTCTCTTTCTCTCCCATCTACAGTACGCGTGTCCCTAACCTCTAATTGCTGGTGCGTGTTGACCCGCGACCCCACACGTGGTTCTCGCCCCCCCGCGATATCCTCCCCGAGACGCGCCAGCACGGCGTCCAACATGGCAGCCGGCCGCAAGTGTGGACAAGACAGACAGTTGTAGCTGGCCTCGGGGTGATCCGACAGCCAGGGACTCTCGTTGGCCGTGTGGTTCAGCACTACGTCGCAGATTGACAGCATCTGTTGTGGAGAGTAAGCTAAGATACACTTCTATTACTTAGAACTCTTTGGTATATAAGATTGAAGTTTTGTAGAAGTAATTGTTGTGTAAACAGATGATTAAGGGTTAACCTTCCAATCGTTACGAATTTTCGCAATGACGTTCTCTACGTCCGCGAAGGTCACCTCCCTTCCGGAGTTGACGTCATTGAAGCGAGGGTTTAGCTTCAACTGGTCGGCCAGGCTGTAGCTCGAATTCGACGCGCCGAGTGCCTACAAAGAAATATCTTTATAATCAAGCCAAGAGCCCTTATGTTCATCATTGTCGGATCATCGACCTGCACGGGAGTGAAGTGGATCATGTTGTATCCGGCCTCGTGCGCCACTCTCAGGACGCGGGTCCAACGTGGCAGGGGTCCCAAACACTTGGCCAGCACCGTCTGACACATGATGCCGTCGAGCGGCAGCGGAGCCCCACCCGCAGACAGCGTTGGTGCCACGTGGAACCACCCGGAGCCCTGCGGACCTACGCGCGACTCGCTACGTAACGGTACATATCAATATAGTTTCTGTACTAATGTATAGGTATGTACTATTGTATGTATATATCCACATAAATGTTAGGGTTTGTAACTCACGGACTGTCATAGACAAAGTAGTAATGGAAGGAACCCGCGCGGGTCAGTTTGACCTCGCAATAGAAGTCAGTGTCTGTGACCAGCAGGCCGGTGCCGAGCGACTCGCTGTCTTTACGCCACTCCAGACCGTAGTACTGGTTGCGGACGAACTCCGGTTCAGTCTTCTCTTCAGCTAGTATCAAATGAGGTTCAAGATCTAGTAATCATTTACTTGAAAAAGAAATAATTATTTGATTATATCGAAATTTATTTTAAAAGTAGGTACAATATTCCGATATGGCACGTTCAACTACCGAAATATTGTCAATAGAAAAAATAACCATAAATAAAATAGAGTGATGTAGTTTAAATAGTAGTTTAAAATCACAAATATACTTACTGTTGTCAGATACAACATAATTTGTATAGAGAAACACCTTCCGACCGAGCAGGTTGGGGCCAGGGCTGAATTGTAAGTGGCACCCTTTATCAAACCTAAAACATTTTTTTTGTATTCATGCTAGCACTATATATTAGACGTCTCTGAATGTCCTGATTATCATCTAATGACCTTCTTAATGTCATTTGTTAAACTATATACTAAATTATAAATATTAAATCTGATTACCGATAAAGCGTAGCATCTTGATGCTCTCCGTGGTTGAGGGTGAGCACGCGCACGGCGGATCCCTCCCCCTCCCTCTCCCGCGAATCCCCCTCCGCTCCCTGTGCCGCTTCTTGACGCTCCACTGCCATCTGCCTCTGAGACAAAATAAACTATCGTTCGCTTTGTTGACTACTTATTCCGTATTTTCCGGTCTCTAAAATCTTCGCATCACTATTCTTCTCATTACAAGTTGAAACAATTACAAAATAACATTAATCCCATGTTTAATACGCACAACGAAAACAGTCGTGACGACGTGCGTAAAAAAACGATAAATTCTGTCCAGTACATATTCAATAAAAGTTAATAGTGGCTCCATTTGTCGACCGTAACCTTTTCGATGACGGCCTTTTCCTGCACCTTGCGCACATAGTCACTTTTCTCTCTGGCGAGCATCTTCTGCATGTTGAGAGGAAGAGCGTCGTCGCGCCGCTGCAGTCGCAGCCGCTGTGCCCTCACTACTTATATAACCGCACTATACACTACTTGAAGCCGTATACAGTTACTATCCTTTGTTAATCCCGGCATAAGAATATCAGACAAAGGACATACATATGTTCAAACAAAGCAATAACTCAACCGTACCCTCATTGTTCACTCTACTATGTTTTACTGGTTGTGTCGTTAGGCGCTTTCTATTAGACGCATTAGAAAACTAAACACTTAATTAGCTGAATACCTTCCAATTACTTACCTGTATCAAATGGACATTTAATATGTATCACACAACCAATATGAACAATAGTTGAGTAATGTTCTAAATTGGCAACAGCACTGAAATATTATAAGTGAGTAATTAATTGTTATTTTCCCTTCTCTTATTAGTTCAGACTTCAAACTACACAAAAAAAAAAAAACGAGAACTACATAACTATTAAGTCAATTATTTTTATGTAAATGCAATACTATTACCTAGGAGTAATTTTTTTAAATCTCAACATAGGATAAAATAAATTGTCAGAAGAATTTTTGAGTTTCGTCTTGTCGTTTCCTCAACAATAATATATTATAACATTATTATAAAGAAAAAATATAGAACAGTAAAATGCTTTTTATTTAAGAGATTAAATTGTAACCTAATAATAAAATAGATAAATAAGAATTAATATTAAAAATACCTTTGCACATGTTAGATTAGATATCTTACGAGATAAACAACAGAATATCATAACTATTATAAAATAAATTTAAATATTTGATGCAGTCCGCCTCGTCTTCGTTTGAAATCCAACTGTAATAATTGTGAATTGTCGCTGTAACAGTTCAATGAAAATTCAATTCTATTGAAATGTTTTATCTCTGATTATGTAAAGTGAAGTATAGGTAGCTGATTTTAATTAAACTATTAGTTTCGTTATTCAACTCATACTATCGGTAAAAACTTATTATATAATAAAAAACTTATTATAAGAAAAGCATTTGTTTAAATTTCTTCTCAAATTCACAGGATGGAACTCAATAAATAAATTATAATGTCAATCTCAATTAACTAATTAGTCACGGGATTAATCATTAATTTAAATTTTATAACTAATTAACCTCAAAAGTAAATTAGGGACAGTGATACTCGTCATATATAAATATAGATTAACCTAATGATAATACAAAGATCAGAAATATAAAGGTATGCTTTGATATTATTTATACCAAATTTAAGAAACAGGTTACATTTATAATATGAGTTGTTCAAAAGATGTAAATGATATATATGAGGCTGTATTGGTTTAATATAAAAATAAATATAACAAGAATTATCTCCTATTACTATTAACATCATTTGTATCCGCTACAATTAATCTAGATCAGAATGGGTTATAGGAAGTTTGAGGTTTGTAAAATCATGTTATTTTAAAAACAAATTTGAATAAAAAAAATAATATGGTATATATAATAAAATCCATTTAACAAATTTTAAGTGTAAATCTCCAGTGAAAATTTTATAAAAACTAAAAAAACTTTAAATTTTAAAATCAATAACTAATGGTTTTTTACCAGACTTACTTTTAAAAAAGCATTCTTAAAAAAATAAATTGTTTGAATAAAAAAATATATATATACTTACATTTTACTTTTATGCTATATTTAAGACATAAACGCAGAAGCGTAGCTGGCTATGTAATGCCCAATATATTTTTTGTTATCAAAAATTCCATTCAATTTAATTATTACATTGATTTTATGGAGTACAAATCTTATGGTATTAAAAAAAGGGAAGTTTTAATCATTGCCGCTTTAATCTTTATTATCAAACTCTTTGACAGTTAAAAGTCGTATCCTCAATCTTCAAGGTGACCTTTAAAACTTATCAATGTCAAATTTGACAGTTGTGCTAACAAAACACTGTGTTGACGTTTCAGTAATTGCAAAATCATTAATAATTCGGTAATTATTATTAAAATATATTAAATATATAAATTAAAATAAAATACATAAATTGCATGAAAATAAAATACAATTTTACGATACAACAATGCAATAATCACAGGACTGAAATATTTTTAGAAATTCATTCATGAATTTATATTAAGGGTAGAAATAAGTTTCCATATAATATGTACCTACATTATAAGGCGAAGAAAACACTTTATTATCTTTATCATACTTAATAAAAAGGTAATGAAAAATAATAAAATAGCAAATTTTGTAATCGTTTTAACAACAATAGTTATTCTTCCCTGAAACTTTATCCCCTCTTTCTGTAAATATTTGACAATCCTGTGAAGATATATTCGAAATACGCCTAAAAAAACTCAGAAAGCGAAAACATAAAAATTTAAGAAAGTGACGTATTTTTTCGAGATTCAGTAAAAGAAATTAAGAGATTCAGTAAAAGATTCAGTAAAAGAAATTAAGTTTCGATTTCATATGATATGTTTTTGATATACATAATATTGGTAGGTATAAATGTTTAGCGGCATTTTATCTTTTAAAAATATAATGTATCTCTATAGTGTTATAATGAAGGAAAAAATAACATCATAACATCATGTTATCGCTTTGTTATATATTATATTGTTCACCTTTGACTTACATATATATATAATTGTAAGTGGCATTATATTAACATATATATTTTGTTCAAGTACAATTATTGTAAGACCTCAATCAAACGTATAATCTAGTGTTTTGTGATAAAATATTAAAAAGAGTTAAGAATGAATATAGTTATAACAGGAGCATCGGGCTTTTTGGGCACTCGGGTAGCAAACGCACTACTCGCGGAAGATTCAAAACTTCCTGTGGCCAAGCTATTGCTAATAGATATAGTCCGTCCACAACCACATGACGACCCTCGAGTTTCAACACTGGCCATTGATCTAAGTGAACCTTCCGCAGCAAATCTCATCATTAAACCTGATGTCGATGTGTTGTTCCATCTAGCAGCATTAGTCAGCGGTCACGCAGAAGCAGACTTTGATCTCGGGCTTCGCATCAATTTCGATGCAACGCGAGCGCTCGCGGAAGCCGCAAGATACCAAGCTCCTTTTCTACGATTTATATTTACAAGCACAGTTGGCGTTTTCGGAGGCAATTTACCTTCCATAATCGACGATCTAACAGCAACGACACCCCAAAATTCATATGGTAGTGCAAAAGCAATGTGTGAGCTACTACTTAATGATTACGGGCGCCGTGGTTACGCTGATACTCGTATCGTCCGTCTCCCCACCGTCAGCGTCCGAGCGGGGATGGCAAATAAAGCTGTGACCTCATTCGCCAGTGGAATTATACGGGAGCCATTAAACGGAGAGGAGAGCATTTGTCCAGTGGATGTCGACCTGAAATTGTGGCTAACCAGTCCCTATACTGCGGTACAAAACATAATACACGCGGCGACTCTTCCGCGGGATGTGTTTTCAACGTGGCGCGTTATTAATTTGCCGGGTATAAGTGTGTCTGTGTGTGAAATGATACAAGCACTCCGAGAAGTGGCCGGTGACGAGGCCACGTCGCTGATTCGCTTTGAGCGCAACGAGCTGGTCGCTCGTATTGTTGGCAGTTTTCCGGACATCTTCGATAACACACGCGCACTTGGCATTGGTTTCGTAGCTGATAAAAGCTTTAAAGAAATGGTTCTTATGTACATAAGAGACGAACTACAACGATGAATGTATTATTTTCATTTAAACCTTTTTTTTTTTTAATAAAAATAAATCTGAATACGAAGTAGCTTATAATTAGAACATTTTATATTATTACCAATTTAACATTTCTGTGCAAAAGTTTATTTTTATTTTAATATAAAATGTACGTTTGTTTGTGGGTGTTTAATAAAATTCCAGTTTGTGTAATTGTTTATTCAAAATGATATGAACGATTTGTTTTATGTGTCTAGTGTAAAGGGTTTGAAATAAATAAATAGAGACTGAAAATTCAAACATCTGTATTTCAAATGACAGTTCAAATCAATGATTAAGTCGAAAACAAATTTAACAAAGAACTGCGAAAGTTTCGTATTGATTGGATAAAGCCACCGGAAAATAAGAATAAATTAGATTTGTAATTTATATGAATTAAAAAATATAAAATTTGTGAAACAAATAAACATAACGACCAATCGCGGCTGGCGCTGCGTACCTTTTTCCAATCAACGCACACGCAGTGTTAAAGGCTAGCAAGTCTACACTTAACATTATTATAACACTTCATTCTTCAGCAATATAAAAGTATTCAAACTGATCACAATTTTATGGCAGCTCCATGGAACCCCATGCAACACTTAACCAATAGTTCCGGTCAAAATATATGACATTTCGAACGACCAGTTCACGAGTGCCTTCCGACACGAGGCAATACAAAGCGAATTTGATTCTTCATTTGTAATTATGCGCGAACACATACCTACACTGGAACCCCTCAGTGAAAATGTCACATACGTATCCCTTCACTCTCGCATTAATCTTAGCTCTTCGTTTCAATTAAAATTCATTCTTAATTAATGAGATGCGGTTTTTTCCTTTGTTCGTGCAAAAAATGCAAAAAAAAAACAATCACATAAACAGACTAGTATCCGAAAACGTCATCGAAAGTAACAACATCTTTATTGCAAAGGATAGGCCACGAACGAAATGCAATCACACAGACCAGCTCGATTTCAAAGAACGGATTTCATAAATCCAAAAATAATATTGTTCATCCGCAGTCGTAATAAAGTATGTAGATCGGCACAACTATCTCAATATAATACGATTTTATCGACCGGCGTCGGTCCCGGCGGCGGCCGCCTCGACATTAACTCACAAATACTCTACATATCGATAAAAACTATTCAGTCGTTTTTATTTATTCATAAAAATATATATATTTAAAAGGCTCAAATAAAACTGTTACAGCTATAAGTACCGTTCACAGTAAAATTGCGATCGGATCTATCACTGGAGGAATAACCGTCGGCGACCACGATCACCGGCGGCGCGAATCACACACGCGGGAGGGCGGGGCGGGGTTTGGGGGGTGCGGCGCTAATGCACGGGCAGCGGCTCGGCCGAGGCGAGGCGGCGGCGCAGCAGCTGCGAGTCGGTGGGCGGGGATAGGCCGAGCGGGGCGCAGCAGGACGCGGCGCAGGGTAGCCCGCAGCCCGGGGCCGGCTCGTCCTCCAGGATGGCCACCGGGTCGGGGCTGGGGTGGCACGATTTACTGCCGCGGAGCGCCACCGGCCGCTCCATATACGAGTAGTTCATAGAGAAGTGCTGCTGAATCACCCGGTTTACCGCCATGGCGGACTCCGCGAAGTTTGAGAGGTTGCGGGCGGACATATTCCTGCGGGGGAATTACTAAATCATTTGGTGTTCGCAATGTATTTGGGTGTCAAACGAATTGATGTTCACGAGCTTAACCAACCGCTTGATGTTGTGGGGGGTGCGCAGCGGCGGGAAGCTGCGTCTGGGAGGCGCCCCGGCGGCGGCGTCGGCGCGGCGCAGCCAGGCGTGCTGCAGGACGCGCTCGGCGCTCAGGCGGTGGGACGCCTCGCGGACCAGCAGCTGAGCGATCAGGTTCTTGGCCTCGCTCGAGATGTGCGCCCACTCCTCCTCCGGGAAGGAGTAGCGGCCCTCCTACGGAAAGAATATCTTATCTTGAGTATAAATTCTCTTCCTCTCTATTTACGGTAGCAAAGTATAAACAGGCGACAAGAACACTCATCCCAGATCTGAAGGTCGAGTTACCTGTATAGAAGTGAATAGCAGGTCCTGGCAGGCGCGGCAGTTGTCCCCGCGTTCCCAGCCACAGTCCGCGCCGCAGTCTGCGCGGAAGGGTGGGTAGCCACACAGCAGGATATAGGCGATGACGCCAAGCGACCACAGGTCGCAGCGCTTGTCGTAGTGCGTGGCGGCCGACCCCGCGAACAGCGACACCACCTCCGGCGCCATGAACTCCGCGCTGCCCACCTGACAAATAACGTAATGAATAAGTACATTTCGTTTTAGGAACCTCTCCTTTAAACGTAAGTGCGAAGCTCAAGTAGTGAATCCTCACTGGCGTCATCAGTTGCGGGGTGGCCAGCGGGCTGGCGAGGCTGGAGGTAAAACTGATGCCGCTGCCAAGGTCGAAGTCGCAGATCTTGACGGGGCAGAGCGAGTCCCTGTTGACGCACAGAATGTTCTCGGGCTTGAGGTCGCGGTGTGCGACGCCCTTCCCGTGCAGGAAGTGCAGGGCGTTGGCGATCTCGCGCACGATCTCGGCGGCCTGTGGCTCCGAGAAGTAGTGGTGCTCCTGGATCCGTGACAGGAGCTGGCCGCCGTTGATCTGGACGATTAAATAAATTTAATTAATTAATTAATTATAATTTATATCGCTAGTATAGTAGGACTGGATCGTCGTAACGGCCTTTGAAAAATCTCGAACTAATAAACCTTGTTTGTACACATCACGTTATTTGCCTATCGCCCACTTGGCCTTGCGCGGGACTTAACGACAATACTCTATAAGTCTCTACAAACTGGCTTCTCTAACAAGTCTTAACCTGATTGAACAACATTTATTATACAGACACAGCAATCGATTCCTGCAACTGTATAAAGTAGATCTCCCAGAAAATTGTTTGTTAGCTTTGATGGATAAATCGTTTATTACCTATTTCAAAAAACTATCCCCAAACTATATATCAAAACTTGGGAATCACAAAGTTCAGTATATACCTCAAGTAAAATAGAATCAAGTATTAATTCACCAGACGCGAGCGGTTCAACTAATAATGGCCCCTGACTCCTGAGAGATAACATTTAATCTCGCAATGAATATGTTTTGAAATATTTATTTTTCTATTCGTATCGCATATCTTTAGTTTCATCCACAAGGCAGCGATCTACGGCGTTTAAATCATTAATTCATATTTATTCAAGTGTTGCTTCATTCAAAGGTTATTATTTTAGAGGCGATTAAATCATATTTATACAAAAAGTACTCAATGAATAATATAATACATTTTTTGTATGAATCAAATCGTTTTCAAACGTGACTCATTGTTCCGAAGTGACGACGGACGAGATTATAATTTTAATTCTATAAATAGTTTTATTAACAATAAAATGTTATTAAAAGTTTTCTTAAAAGGGAATAAGGAATATTTTTGTTAAATCTCACCTTCTCGAAGACAAGATAGAACTTGTCCGTGTCCTCAAAGAATTCTATGAGCTGGATTATGTTGGGGTGTCCCTGGCAGTAGTGGAAGGTTTCCACCTCCCGGAACACCCTGGCGCGGGCGTGCCCCGGCACCTTGTCGATTATCTTCACCGCGAACTCCTGCCCCGTGTAGATGTTCACGCACGTCTGTACCGACGCGTACGCGCCCTCGCCTAGTACTTCCCCTGTTAGCTTGTAAAGATCTGGGGACAATACCACATTTTTTTAGCTGTGAAACTGCAATAGACGAGGGATTTCTTTGCTTCTGGTGTTATATGATCAGTTCTTTATGTAAACTTAAGTTGTCTCATTATGATGTATACAGCTAACATTGTCAAATTTATTTTAAAAAGAGCAACTGTTGTGTTTCAGGCTCTTCACAGCATAGCAGCAATTCGAGCTGGTAGCTTATTCAGGAACTGACTACACTGACTCTTTTTTTGTAACAATTACCTACCGTGTAAATGCCTACTTGAATATAGATATTTTGAATGTGAAAACTTCTTGATGTATGTAATACAATCAAGAACATATTTCCCTTAACCTAAAAATCCTTTTACGTCTATGGAAGTGAATACATTATATAATCTAATATAGTAAAGTGGTTGTCAGCTGAGATCCTAAGTATATGGAAATTATTAAGTTCTCGACATCTCTCGTACGTCACGCATATGAGGGATTTTGCTGTATTTTTAGTTAGCACATGTCGCGGAAGCCTTATTCACGTGGAAAGGCTTTCGAATACATCAAGAACTGTAATTGAATCATGCAACTTTCACAATAGGTTACTTAAGTGACACTTTCGTTTAATAACAAGTATCGATTAGAATATCAAGGTTGACTTTCTAGCATTGTCTTCAAACAATACCTACATTTGGAAGGACTCGTTTGTAATCTAAAATACATTCTAAGGGTTAACCAACCTTGGAAACATGACGTGACGACCGAGCTGCCGGAGCGCTTCTTCCTGCGGCGTTTCCTGCGCGCCTCCTCCTTGCGGCGCTGCAGGTCCTCGCTGTCGGGGATGGCCACGGGCGAGGACTCCGCCCCGCGAGAGACCTCGTCGGACTCCCGCTCGCTCCCCGACTGACTGCTGCCGCGACCGACGCCTGCAGATTTGTATTAAAAAGATTATAATACCTCTATCGACGTCCGTATTTTCGGTACGTTTGTGTTAGATGCTATTCGATTACCACTAAATATAAGTTTCGTACCCAGCCAATTAATAACAATTTGGCACGCCGATTTTGTTAGCGTGTTTTCGAGAGAAAATATTTGATCAATAGATAATTCCATAGGTTATGTTGATTATTGGTTTCGGGTATCACATTTTATTATTTTCGATTTACATTAAATATAATATTGACAGGAAATCAGAAGTTTTATCTGTCAATAATAATTTGGATGTAGATAAAAATACAGATATATAATCTATATACTTCAAATTAATCCCAAAGGCCGAAATAATAAAGTGTAAATGGTACAAGGCCGTCCAGAGCAGCTCGGGAATTATGACAACGCCATCGGCTTCTTATCAAAATATCGACATTTTAGTATGAAGACACAAAGTATTAATTTTCTCGAAGATATTAAACATTTGTTAAGTTGTTCTATTGTTCTATAGGTATTAAAACTACTAATCATCTATAATCGAGCGTGACCTAATGTTATCTTATCGGCAAATTAGTTTTCTTGTATGTTTTATGTAAATTGAAATACAGCACCAGTTTCTACCGGGACAAGATAACAATATATTTACATACAATCAGATAGCACGGTAGCAATTCGACGGAACATAACTCAAACAACTTTTACTTCCGCACGAGGTACTCGTACATACATAACCTACCAGCAAAATAACATAATAATCAAGACCGATTAACCCTCCAAAATATCAAAAGCAATGTTACCCTAACGTTTATTGCATTCAAATGGTACATAACAATACACAGTGGAAACAATAACTGACCCGACGAGGCTTAGCTCTCACTCCGCTTTCCGTTTATATTGTTATAACGTTTTCACCCGAGTCAGAACATTTGAACAAAAAAGTAGCAGTCGGTAGCAAAGATACGCTAACGACTAGGCCCTTTGTGTATCTATTGGGGACGAGCGATGTCATCGACAATATTATTCTGACGTGCGACGTGACTGAGTGCAGCTGAGTTGGCAAACAAAGCGGGATCAACGACCCGCGCGCCCGACAGCGGCCGCACCCAGCGCTGCGTGTGCGCATACGTTTGTATGTGCGCCCACGTTACGCGATCGTTCTACTCGCTTTAATCGTTACTGATTGAGAATTATTTTGTTTACTTTGAGATTCGTAACTTTACAACTTCTTTTGTTTTTATATACGTATAACTGAATGACTTTTTATCCAAGCTGACAATGAAGCCACAAACGAACTAAGTTTAGTACAATGCGATATCAGAACAGAAATAATAATATAATTTAGTTTTAAAAAATATTGAATGAAATATATATAACGTCTCAATTTTATTGTACATGAGTGGTGCTTCATGGGTATACAAGTACAATTATTTTCAATAGTAACAGTAAAGTATTTAAATGATGCCGGGACCGCCGATGTAAAACACTTGGTAGTTCGTAGTTAACTGTGTACATAAGGTGTTACGTGCATACGTGTTCTGTAATGGATTATATAGTATCTTCCTCATTGACATTACTCTAAGACAATTTAATCAAAATTAACAAAACCCTTATATGCTAAAAGTACTGCTATAGTCTCTTACAAATCCTTACATCCCGTGGACAAATATCAGATATAATGTTGTTTTCTTCAAAAATGATGTGTGTTCAAGTCCTATACAAACCTTTTTAAGGTAATTTAAAATTAGATCAAACTTCAATCGAAATTTTATTAATCTAACGGATTATAGTGCCTTGATAGTCAAGATAGTCAACAACTAGTGAGACGACTCTCCTAAAGTACATAAAAGATAAGTATCATACAGCAAACAAGGCTTTACATATCAGCTGATACAATTTTGGTAACGGCCTCCAACTACTCCTTATCAATATAGTACATTGCTAGGAAAAAAATTATAAACTTATTTTGTATATACATATAAAATATTTAATGGCTCATTTCAAACAAACTTTTTATACATCTTGGGTGTTAAAGCTAAAAGATATCAATTACCAACAATGACCTCCCACTGGATTCAATAATAGAAGTGACAGGTAAAGAAATTACAGCTTTAAAACCAGGACACATAGAGCATATATTGGTCTGCTGCCATAGTTAGAGAGTGACCATTCATATACAAACACAGGATACATAGCAAAGCGCAATAAAATAGCAATTGTTACAATCGGAATAGAGACACGCCCACTCGGAGCAACGTCTGGGCGCTTCCTGTTTACAAATATATCTCATTTATTGTCAGCATTAAACCTCAATAATAGAAGCAATTTGGACTCGTATATGTTACATTGTCTCGCTTATGTATAGACATGATTTTTAACGCAATGGCCGAAGGTGACTATTAAAACTATTTTTATAACTCGGGACCTATTTAACCATCTGCTCGCGGTCGTAGCGCTAGTTAGTAGTAAGCAGTATATTTGATATTCTGGAAGACGGTACATTTGACCAGTGGTATATAAGTTATATGTCGCGTTGTATCTAAACGATATCAATAGGCTTATCTAGTCAAACGTTACTCGTGTCACTCCACGTGGCAGGTTACATAAACGAATTCATGTTGCGTTGGCCATTTTTTCGTGTCTGAGCGGCAACAACGCTGAACGGGAGCAAACGTATAAAAAATGAATGAAAATAGAACGAGTTCGCGCTGTGGCTGTAGGTATGATCTACTAAGAATCTGTGTCATTATAAATTCACCGAACGTTACTCTATCTCCTATCTCATTCATAATATAACTCATCAAAATTAAAGGTATATAGATGAAGTAATGTTTGAAGAAAAACATTATTATTTGACGTTTAAAACGCCATATATAAAAGATATTTGCTTATCAAATCGATTACATTTTAATTACGGTTTCTCAGGCAGTCTTTAATTGTTTGATTTCATGGCGATTATTTTAATACATAATCAAACCAACATTTGGCCCTTCGTGTACTTTCTGCTTTCTAAAATCTATTTACTTTCGTCTATGTTGACCAAGTTTGAATTGTAAAGCCCAATAGGTACTCATGAATAGCAATCCTCCGACAAAACGAACTGCTTTCTAAATGTATGTATGTAGCCCTAAGGGCATAAGGGTCTCGTATAGATGAAACGATAGTTATCAATCTATCAAGATTGGTTAAATAATTTATGATATTAGTATTTTAAATCTAAGTGACACGTACCTATATAGATGCACTAGATTATTAGATTAGATCAAAGTCGACAGGGTAACATTAGTGTATGTAAATTGCCAACCCGCCCCGGCGGTGTCAATTAACTAAACCAGATGGTAATCTCGGTGAAATCTCGATGAGGCCTTTCAAACTATATCTGCAGTTCACCGAACAGCTTTCACTGTCCAGTGACTTGAACACGTCTTAATACGCTTTATATAATTTCGTTCCCCGTGGTATTTAGCCATATAAGTCACTAAACTAGATATTATACAACGATTGCCAACTCAGCATTTATCCTACTACATTGCGAAAACAACTTTACAGCTAATCAAACAGATATTTCATTCAAGAGGTAGAAAGGAGCAAACATTAAAAAGCTACGTACAAATACACCGTATCATTTATAATAGAATAATAATATAGTATATAACAGATTTGATTGAAGTATGAGAGTATTTTTAATGAATGGCCGGGTACGCAGCAAGCGTGTATGGAAGAAATCGATTTGCAAATGGTGAAGTGCGGAGGGAGCGGAGGGAGCGGAGGCTGGAAAAACAATAGCAAAGGCAAGAGCCGTGAAATAATCATGGCCAAGGTTACAATTTGCTTTTGATATACATGAATTACAAAATCTAATCAAAGCAAAATGGAACGAATTCGTGGATGTGGAAATAACTTAGATATGACATAACTATTTTGCCGAGTGCTAGCTGTGCCCACGACTTTACGCGGAATATGTTTTTAAATAAAAGTAACCAAATTACTTCTTATAACATCAGCTAACCGCCATAGAAAGTCCTGGAAAAATTGGTGCAACCGTTTCAGAATTTAGCCAGACCAAGCAGAGACAGAAAAAAATTTTAAAAATTGTTTTTTTTATGTTAGTAAAAGATTTAATTTCATATGCCTTTAGTAAAATGCTATTAATTTGGCATTACAAACAGACACTTCAATTTTTTATATGTATATAAAGTTGTTCCCTAGAAATATCGATATGATATACCTCAAAAAGAAATGATTCGCTATTCCTTGGCGGTTTTATGTTCAAAAATATATTTGCATCTAAAATGATAATGCTATCAGTATGATAGGTGCCATTAGTATTACATAACATAGGCTGTATAGTGTATATGCCAGTGTACGAAGTGTGTTCAATGCGCAGTTTGATATTAGGATGACCTTGGCAATGAACGCTGTGGGGCGTCGCGCTTCAGCGGCCATGTTTATACACAAGCGTGGATAATGAAATTGCATTTAATTATTAACGCATTCTTTAACATTCATATTAAGTTTACATCAACTGATAAAAGTAAAAGTATCCGAGTGTACGAAAATCTAACTATAATATATATATTCTTTGATAATATTGAAATATAAACTTAACCTACAACATTCTAGGACATATTAATTACGAGCCAGCATTCGACAATGGAAATGTGTTGAATAATTGTATTTGAAGGTTAGATTTATTGTAAATTTCAGAAAAGATCAAATCAATAACGATCACCACTTCATTAAATTGATTGGTAAAAAATTATCCTAAACTAAACTTTAATCGAACTTAAAATTTCAGTTATAAATATATACAATTTAAATATACTTCAGTCATGACCCTTAACTTGATTTTGTGTATTATTTTCGAAGAGGAGTTTTATGAATTAAGTAATTAATTATGGGTATATTACCAATATTTTCCAATTGCCTGATGCAAGCATTATTTTCTTATAAGAGATAAATAGAAAAATTGTGATAGCTAAAAAATAAAGAAAAATATATATTTTTTGTTTTGATTTAATTAAAATTCAAAACTTATTATTTATTACGTCATTATTTCCAAAATATATTGCTGGTTAAAATGAAAGTTACAAATTTAAGAGTTAAGGGTTAAGGAATTTATGGATTTCTTAGAATGCATTTAAAAACAAATGCATCACACGATATTCAAACAACTATAATGTTTATGTTAGGATTGGTCAGTGACATGATGCAAGTGATATGCAAAGGAACATTCTAGATACAGGACTACGCGAGTAGAACAGATATATTAGAAACTTATTAGAATATATAATATTAGAGTCATTGACGAAAACGTTACTAAGGATATCGAAATACATTGCAAATAATATTAACATAATTGGAGACGGGTTTGTTGTTAATAAAGTAAAAAAGGTGTTGGTTTTATTATTTAAGTTATCCAAACTTGCAAAATAAAATTACATGGGTCATAAAAAGTTATTACTTATTAAATGTAAACAAATACTGAAATGCAATGACAAACAAAATTTAAGAGAGCGTCAGCACAACTGGTGTTTAAATATAGGTAGGTACATATTAATATAAATGACTTTTGAAAAATCGACTCAAATCTACCCACAGAATAAGAAACAAAGCAATATTTGGAATAAAGCTTTAAAAATAAACAACTCAATAAATATTAAGATATTCTACTGAAGTACTTGGTAACGGATTATTAAAAAAGCCGGTAAAACGTAATTCTACATTTAAATTACTTCTAATAAGCTCAACCTTGAAGACAATAATCTCAGATGAAAACAAACAAATGTGTCAACATCTGACGTATATTTAAACAATAAGAGCAGTTTCAGTTGCAACTTCGATTAAGCATAACATTGTACTTACCGCTATCTACGCTTTCTTCTGATATTTTCTTCACCATTTTGATTGTTGCCTGATGCGTTTTTACAACGATAACAAAATTATGAGTAGGTGGTACTACTCTCAAAAAGCCGCTTTCAAACTTGTGCGGCTGCCTTCTCGACGTGAAATCGAAACGGCGCTTTGAGACAAGATAAAAATTGGAAAACAAAAAAAATAAGCACCACCGTCGAGAAGGATTTACGGAAAATGTGCCAGAAGGTAATAACCAAACACTGTTAGAAGGCGGAATAAAAAACTACTGATGTTGTTAGCGATCCATTCTACACACGCCCGCCCGTTCGATGTTCTAAAATCCAACTGAGGAGTTGCCAGCCGGCTGTGTTCCGCGCGGCGCACATCGCTCCCTCCCCCCGCGCCTCCCGCCCCGCGACCGAGTGCGTCGTTGTGGCCTCCGGTCTGCGCATGCGTACTCGCTCACACCGCTGACGTGTTTACATTTTTTTCGTTTATTTTCAACCACCATGTACCGAGCATTCATAGCATCTCAGTACGCATATAGAATCCAGATGTTCCTGTTTAGCCTTACGACCAAAAAGAAAGAACTAATACAGTTCTCGGTAATAAGATTGAAAGATATCGTATCGCATATTTTATATCATTGTTTACCAGTTCGAGTCATTGCATCATTCTTTATACCTACGCCCAATCATAACATACATAGTACAGCTGACTGACTACACTCTTTATTTAAGTACATAATACCTATTGTTATCATATTAAAATGTTACGACTTAAAACAATAAGTATTAATTTTATTAGTTTCTCATCTAACACTACTAAGTTGATAGTAATAATACTACTAACTTTAAATATGTAAGACTAGGTACAGTTTGTATTTATGGACATTAAAATTGCAAGTTTGTATTAAAATGCCATCTAACACTTACTTAACACTTAAAATGTAAATCTCTTTAGTGTTTAAACAAAAATAAATTAAGGAACAAAGACTTAAGCCAACTTTTCATAAAATAGGACAATAACAAGCACATTATTAACCCAGCTACTACAGAAATATGTATTAAAAAAAAATTACAAATAGTTCCGTTTTGTTTAAACTCCTTTTGTTATTAGCATTATGCAATAGGGACTCCTTTGTTTTCTCAACCCTTCATCGTGTGACCTTCACAGGGCGTTTGTTGACAAACATTGTACGTTCGGGTACGACGCAGTAAGCACGTGGTACGGTCCAACCGGTTCGACCGGCAACCGGCGCCGCCATGTTTGTTGTCACGCCATATCTCCTTCCCTCTCTAACATTCATTGCGCTACTGGATCTGTTCCGATCTCCTCACTCAAACATCGGTCCTCTCGCTCTAAGGCCTACGTGACCGGCAATAACATAACCTAAAATCCGAACAACGGCAATATATATGTATAAAAAAGACTTGTTTAATATAATGTAAATACATTTTATTCAATGCTGTCATGGAATGTCAAGCGACATTCCATTATGCGGCGGAGAATTTAATTGAATATGACAAATTGGGTATTTCACGATTATAATGGCCTAATTTTAGGGACAGCTGACAAGTAAAATAAACAAACATCAGGTGATATTGTTATTTTCTAAACAAGATTAGCTTTAACGAAAACATCTCATATAAATCTATGCTTGCATGCGTCATCAGTCTCATAGAGCCAGACTAACATCGTAGTTACAATGTGCCGTGTAAGGCAAACATTAACATAATTTATATGCTAAAATATAGAGAATGTAACACCCAGACTGAAATTAGATACAGAGATAGGTCTCCTACCTTATTTATCGGGCAATGTTTCGATTTATTAAGATAGACGCGTAGAAAGTTCTTATTTAGTTCTCCTAAAATATCTAGAGGTGACTTTAGGAATATTCAATATGATTAAGACATTTTCTGATTGAAAGACATTTTTGTCTTTCAAAATTCTTTACTTTATCCGTATTATCAAATGAATTAATAGTCTTAAAACTTGACAATACTTTTTGGTAGTTGGTATTAATGCTGTTATCAGTATTTACAGTGTATTCTAAATTAAGTATTGTTTGATTATTATTATAAAAAAGTATGTATGTACGGCGAAATATCAATATTAAGTATTTAGTTAGATATGACATTTTTTCCCTTAAATAAACTCTTTTATAATAATTATTGGATAGTATTAGTCACAGTTATCATTTTAATGAATTCTCTCAATCAATTACATATATTTAATTAATCCCCGCTCATTGTTAACGTGACATATATAATTTTGTCAATTCGAATAAGCGTATAAAATAATCCAGCAAATCTTAGACAAAAAAAAATTATACTTATTTTGCCTTCAATCAAGTGTAAAAAATAAATTATAACAAATAGTTTTTTTGTTTCTAATGTTAATCGAATAATTCAATGTATTACTAAATTTGGTTTTTATATTTTGACGTGGGTGCATGGTCTTCAATGGGTCTCTTTTAGGAAGTGGGATCTCTTCTTAGTGTATCCTTAGACATGAAAGACGGCACCTCCAGGGAGGTGTTCCAGTATGATAATAGGATCAGGATCTATCGCGTCTATCATGACTCGGCATTAAATCGGCTTTAAGACCTGCCACATAATAAACATAAATATAAATAATCCTTGTGGATATTGTTATGTATCCACCATAACACCCCCGAGGTAATTCGCTTAAACCACCTAAAGGGTCTTCAGATTGTCGTAGATGAAGAAGCCAACCGCAGGGGTCACGAACTCGAACATTTGTCCAAGATTTCGAGTTATGAACAAATAAATTTAAATATTCTCGGTAAGTAATCGATTATGCAAGCGATACCAAACAAGATTAAAAGATCTACAGGAAATCAGTTTTCAAAAGTAATACAAAAAGATCTCATCTAAAAACTAAATCTAATGTTTAATACAATTTATCTTTAATTGTGCACTTTTGACTATATTAAAGGTCAAAAGAACGAGTTATAAATAATCGTTATATGATATTCTTAAATAGTATTAGTCTTGGCAAATAAAGAATTCTGTATAAGATGTCCAAACAGCTTACACACATCACTTTCATACGTCACATTACACCGTCTCCATGAAAATTAACAAATTAACAAGAATCCGTATCAAGTTGTTTCAAAGAAATAAAATGCAAGTGATGTTTTCAGTGTCAATTCAAATGTATTAACATTTAGGGCGCGCAGAAACCTTACTGGACGTCTGATGACTAATATTTATTTGTATTTACGTAATCAATCAATAAACTTGTTCATTTTATTATTAAATTAACTAATTATGATGTAACAAGATTAAGTCCGTGCTAGGTATTATGGGTATTTATGAAAATTAATTAGTTTTCCGAGGAAGTCAGGAAGATAATCCTCTGTTGCGTTCAGTATTTTGAGTTTACACTTCAAGACAACAGACAAGTATACAATACTAACAATTTATCTATTGAATATAGTTTTATATTACCAGTAAACCAAGAAATTTAAACGGCTCCATATACATAATAAATTATCATTTTCGTCCTCGGCAGAGACATGGAAGTTTCTTGAGACTCTAGGTGCAGTGCCATCTAAAAGTTCCACTGGTCTAAACTCATTTTCATCTGATGAATTAAATCGTCATTTTTCTAAAGTTTCTACTCTTAACAATAATATTAAATTCAAAACCATTTCATATATATCTTCCCTGCCTAATCTTACTAATGTCCCATTTTCTTTTTCTTTAGTCTCCGAGGAAGAAATTAAAAGAGTTTTGCTGTCAATTAAATCAAATGCTGTTGGCGAGGACGATATCAGCCGGCGTATGACTGTCACATTACTTGAATTTATCCTACCCACTCTGACCCATATCATTAATACTTCCTTATCCAATGGGTACTTTCCTAAAGTTTGGCGGAGCGCCCGTGTCCTTCCTCTTCCAAAAGTTTCTAATCCCACTGCTGGCAATGATTTTCGTCCCATATCTATATTACCCTACCTATCCAAAATCCTTGAAGCAATCGTTCACAAACAATTTTCTGACTACATTTTAAAGAACAATCTTCTAAGTAGTTTTCAGTCTGGCTTTCGTCCTGGTCACAGCACTTCCACAGCTCTTCTCAAAGTTACTGAAGATGTCCGAGAAGCGATGGAGCAGTCTCAATTAACTGTTTTAGTTTTAATTGATTTCTCTAACGCTTTTAATGCAGTTAATCATGACATACTTCTGGCTCTTTTAAGGCATCTTAATATTTCTTCCAAGGAACTAAACTGGTTCTCCTCTTACCTCCGGGACCGCCAGCAGGCCGTCTGCATTGACAAAATTTTGTCAGAGTGGTGCATCTTGGTATCTGGTGTTCCGCAAGGTGGTATACTCTCCCCGCTTCTTTTTTCTGTGTTCATAAATTTTATTACTTTTAACCTCTCTTCCTCTTACCATTTGTATGCCGATGATCTACAAATTTATGCTCATGCCACACCTGACTCTATTAACTCCGCTATCGATCGTGTTAACATGGACTTGATTCGAATCGATGATTGGTGTAAGAGCTTTGAATTTCTGTTAACCCACAAAAGTGTCAAGCGATAATCATCGGCAGTAAGCACGGTCTTAACAAGATAGACTACAGCACCCTAACACCAGTGACTTATAATACTGTTAGGATACCACTCTCGCAGTCCGTAAAAAATCTCGGCCTTCATATAGATAATACGCTTAGTTGGAGTGTGCATATAACTGAGTTATGTCGAAAAGTTACGTACTCGTTACGTTCACTTTATCGGCACAAAAACATTTTACCCATTCGAACCAAAACTCTGTTGGTGCAGTCTCTTATTCTTCCACTTATTGACTATGCTGATGTATGTTACTCTAATATCTCTGAAGCCAATCTAAATAAATTGGACCGTCTCGTCAATAATTGCATTCGCTTTATTTTTAACTTACGTAAATATGATCATATCTCTGAATACCGTTCTAAGCTGGACTGGCTTCCCATCCGTAAACGAAGAATTTCAAGAACTCTCTGTCAGTTATTTTCTATTTTAAACAATTCATCTTCCCCTCTCTACTTGAAGTCCAAATTTCAACTACTGAGTACAACTCATGACTTTCATCTCCGTTCATCATCGAACTTAAGTTTATGTATCCCTTCGCACCATACTGGTTTTATGTCAAATTCCTTCACGGTACACGCCATTAAACTGTGGAATAGCCTTCCTGATACACTTCGTCGTGCTCCCAACCGAAAAATATTTAAGAAGCGCATTTGTGAACTTCTTCATGAGAGAACGCAGTGAATATTTATTCTTCTTTGTACGTATTTACACTTTCGTATTTAGTTTATTTTATAGCAATAAGATAATTATCTTGTATTTATTATTCTTTCTTTTAGTTTAGTGTAGTATGTTATTATTTTAGTGTAGTATAGTTTATTTCATGTATATGTGATTTTCTTTTATTAATTTTTTCATGTTTACTTGTTACCCTCATTGTTTTTATTTTTTCTGCTAACATTGTTGGTTGACTGGTAGATAATGCCTAGATTGCATTAAGTCCGCCAATTGTACCATTTTTTTGTGCAATGAAGTTTTAATAAATAAATAAATAATAAAATTTAATACATCAGTATAATTATTATCACTACACCCCTTCATGGCTTATAATGGTTTATAACAATAATTTCGTTTGTTTGGTGGATATTTTCACACACTCAAAACGGATTTATATAGAATTATTGTAGAAAAGTGAGACCTTATAGTTATAACCAAGTCACTTATAGTTTAGAACCAAGTCCTAACTTATATTTTATAACCAAGTCAGTCAAGTCACTAACCAAATCTGACTACATTTCCAAATACATATATATATGTCAGTAAAACATCTGACATATTAAAAAGTAATGTATACCTAAACTATACCTATCTTGTTTGTATTTTGAAATCATAATTCTTTTTAACTTACACTTTTAGACATTTTTTTCCACGCACACACATTGCGTTCACGCATACATTATTTGCATCACTACACAATTACGCAATGTAATAATCGATTCACTCTCCCTCAGTCACAATAACCCAGCGTGGATACCAGATATTTAGGGGACCCTTCGTAACTTCAATTACAGTAAAATGATCTAAATTTATATGTAATAGGGGTGAAAGTGGAATCAAAGACCTAATGCGCAGAAATACGACGGGGTAATCCCATGGTACAATTTTCGTCCCTATTCAGGAGACGCACGTCGACGCACCTGATACTATAAAAAGTATTTTTTATGTATATGTCGTTACGATTTTATAACTCTTGGCTATTGTTAGCTTTTATTGGAATAGTCGCTTCGGTTCTCGGTTCGGTTTTTTGTGACTATACTATAATCGTAATATCTTAAATAAATGAAAAAAATATATAAGTTAAATCTCAAAGGGGATTGGTTTGTAATAAATTAAGGATATGAAATGGAATAAGATATTGCTTGATTAAGAAATATTGATTATTTTTATTAAGCGAATAATTAGACGCAACATTTTTGTCTTCGGAACTTTTCCGTTAATTCAAATCGGTCTATATCTCCTAAACCTTATTTTGTTAGTTTTAATGGTATTGTAAGGTGAATACATACAACTGCCCGATCTATCAGTGTCCTAAACTTTTAGATTAGTGTCTAGACAAGTGTCATTGAGGCTCGTGGGATAGAGATAACGTATGGATATGTTTGGAGGTAACGGTATGTTATCGCTAACATTTATAAATTTAAATAAAGTCAATAATAAACACTAACAATTTATGACTTGGACCGGCACTTATTAAGATATTTTACAAATTATATCTCTAAGATATTGAAAAGGATTATGAAACTTTATTATCTATTGAGTTATCCATAATCTTAGTTCTTAATAAAAAAATAAGATAGTTTAATTATAGAAATATATTTATATGATCTACAAAGGTATATCTTATATAAATTATTAGTATAGGAAACTAGATACATTTCTGTATTTATTTATATATTTAACTTCACGCCATATCCCTTACGGGGCAGCCAGAGACGTACATTTCTGTAGATTATACGTAATAGATATTTCAAAACACTTTCTAGTTTATCGATTTACGAAAATATCCAATTTTACAGTTATTTTGACCTGCGATTATTTGTCAATACTATACGGTCAGGCTTCAAGGTTAAGAAAATATATTAGCAATTGTGATTTTTTTGCTCTGCTTCTACCATGTTTTATACATAGGAGTACTCCGACCTCTCTTGTACCTCAGTGTGTTAAAGCTATCACTCCACTACCAGCGAGGCGGATCCTATTGTATTAATATACTTTAATAATAAAAAAATAAAAATAATATTTTTTCAATTTCACAACATAAATGACAAAAACTAAATGAATTTCTAAATTAAAATAAAAAGTATAGTAATCAACGAAGAAGACACCACTCTAAACTACCATATAGAGAACAAATTTATGTTTTATCTGAACTAATAAAAAAAAACTAAACGTTTATAAACTTCGTTTTTTATGTCACAAATAAAACTTTAAAAAACCATTACAAATCTTACAAATACATTTATATTTGTTAAGATATTGTAGATGGTTTGAAGCATTCGAAATCTTTCTCGCAAATGTGTTTAATATTTAAAAATAATCAGATATTAAACTTGTAAACCTCTCGATATTTATGTTCCCGTCTCTAAACTTTACGTAAGAGGGATAAAAAACCATTCTATATACCTATCCATATAATGGCGTTTAATACAATGGCGATTACTCAACACAACACTAGTTAACGTTGTTATTCTTCAAATAGACGTGATGATATACAGTGAACTTTGAAAAATATTTGTCAAATAAGAAAAAAATACAACGCAAAACAGATAGCGGCCGTCAAACTGTCACCTCGGTGACTTTGAAATCAATCCTAATACATTAAATTATAGTTTTACACCAAAAATATAACAAGTTAAATGAAGTGTATGTTATTAATCATCAAGAGATTAATAAAACAAACATTGTTATTAAAGTGGGTCGCGTTGCGGTTAATTATAACTACCTGATCGGTGTAAATAAACTACATTACATGGTTAAGTTAGCATGTGTTGTTTTGAAGAACTTAAATTATTTAATTTAAAGTCACCTCTATTCGTAGCCATTAAAATATATGGATAAGTGTCTTCACGTTCATCGTAATCAAATATTTAATCAAAAGAACCATTTAATAGTTCCCATGTTCAATATTTGTTTCACAAACGTTAAACGTTCGTAAAATATAAAATCATAAAATAATAAACATTTACATAATAATATGTGATGTTATCTTGTTTCTTTTACGATAAAAGACGTAAAATTGTTATATACGTATCAGTTACAGTAATGATCCTTGACAGAGAAATATATACCTTTATATATGCTTATATATTGATGCGTTATGTATATATTGTATTTGGTATGGATGGTGAGTCAAGGACATCGAAATTGACAATTCAGATATTTCCATATAAAAACGACGGTTCAACGCTCCCGAATAAAACGATCTGTATTTGTTGTTATGAATCTGTAATATCTCTTTATTTAGATAACTACTTCAAGTGATAATTATCTCGCATGACATCATCCTTAGTGTATATAAGAAACGGAAGCATAGCGATGCCGTACAATAAACCATCAACTCTATTATATGATATCCTTTTAAAGAATAAACATCTTTATTACTATTAATATAGTGTTCATTTTCGTGCTTACATATTCAGTATATACATATTAGAATATACGTACACAGAATATGAATCGAATACCAGTGTCATGATGTTGCTCATTTAAACTTCAGTTAATTTTAAATAACTATAAAAGTTATAATGAACATGTTCGGACATGATGTAAATTATTATAATATTTGTGTTTCTATAAAACCAATTAATAAACTATAAATCAAGTAATAAATGACAGAAACAATTACGAATAAAAAGTTATCAGCCGACAGCTGCGTTTATATTTCATAACCTCAAAAATATGACTAAACCATAATCTAATCTTTATGAGGCTACTAATATATATATTATTTACATAATGTATTTTATGATAATTCATACTTTCTTAAAGTTATAAAAGTCAAACCCCTCTGCCACGCAATGATTACTTGCTGGCTAGCTCCCGACTGCAAACCTTTTTTTTGGACATAAAATAAATCTGTAATTTCACATGAATTGCTTTAAGGAAATAAAATATTCTTATTTATTAGGTCCTTCGTTTGATTTACAAAAATCCTTTAAATAAATAACCATTATTAATTAAACTTAAAGGATAAGTTTAAGATCGTCGTACCTCGGAACAGGAAACAAAATGGACGTAAAAAATATTGAGAAGGTTAAAAAAACAAATTTTATAGAAACCGTGATAATGTACACAACACACAACAAACAGCTGATAAGGTAATATTATAATGTTGAGGTGATATCAATTATTTTAATTCAAGTGTGAGTTAAGATTATTTGAAATAACACCATCAGTAATATTATAGTTAAAGCGGTAATCAGTTAAAATATTATTTGGTTATTGTAGAGAGTTTTTATTTTAAAGAAACTATTAATAATGATTTCGAATAATATTTGGTAAACTACAATATTTAATAAGAAAATAGTGATTCTGTATTATTTTCCTAACTTCAGGAAAAACTAACGTTATACCTACTAATAAACTGTGAAGCGAACACAAAAACAAAGTTATTTTAAAAGCCTTAGTGGAATTTTCCAGATATTGTGAGATATATTTTAAAATTCAAATAAGTTACTACAATCGACAGTCACCTTACTATCAATGAACAAATAAGTCGTATCCAGTAAATTCAGCATTACAGGTAGTGATGTAAACAACTTTTTATCGATATCGATAGTAAACGGACTTAATTCGATATTCACGACGCGATCTCGGCCAAGGTTACAGATAACAATATTCTTTTTTATTACGGATGAGATTTTGTCTTGTTGTATTACACCGTGGTTACCTGTTTCATTAATTTAAAGTTAATATTTAACTGCAATTAAAGAAAAAAAAAGGGTGTGCTAAAAGAACTCCTTAAAAATAGGTTTTCATAACATTTTATTATAAATGTCATATATTAAATATAATTTATTTTGGACAGGTTGAAATCAACATTATAAAACCAATGAGAATATCAACTTAGTGCCAACGAAACAAATCAACTAACTAATGTTCACTGTGTCATGGAAACAGGTTGTTTCGCTTGATTTTTTGTAATAATTTATGAACGAAACCGTTTCACTGCTGTTACTTAACAAAATTAATAAATTAATTCCAATATAGAAAAATAGATAGAGAAAATAGACTCAATATGTATTCATTAAATTCTAACACAATATATATTCAAGATTTAACAATATATGAACATTACGAAATGTTATTTAATTAGAAGCAGAGATGAAAGAATATGTAAGAATTGCAAACTGTCAAAATCTTACAATGGCCGCTTTCTCGCTCTCTCTCTCACTCTCTGTCTGTCTCACTCTTTCTTTCCGATTAAGTTAGTTTGTCAACCAAAAACAACATGACGATCACAGCGTGTCTAATAATAATATCTAGAACCGACTCGCGCTAGAACAAAGTTTTCTTTAAAACATCGATTTACTAGAAAGGTCACGTAAAGTCAATAAACTTAAGATTAAAAAACACATTGACCCACATTACTAATTGAAAATGTATTTAGATCTAAATATTTAATTAGTTTTTAGTGCCACCAAACTTACTTATTAGTGATAAAATTAAAATAATTATACTTTAATTATTAAATGTTCGGAATACCCTTATAGGATATACGGTGAGCAAGGTTACCATCACTTTAAGTTAAGGGATACAAATACGAAATATTGTATTTAATAATATTTACAATATAATAATACAATATCTTTAACTAAATTATGTTATCAGCATGAAAAGTGTATTAAGTATACATTCAGAACTGATAAAACGTAACCATGAGATGTGTTATTGGTTCTCATTGAATTTCAGTTCGTTACATAATACGTTTGGTACAGAATTATGTAATAATTATTAAAAATATAACAATATACAAATCGATTATGATTAAAACAAATAGTTAATTACCATGGCATTACATTATTTCACAAAAAATAAATGAATACATAATAAAATGAAGAATAGGATGTTCTGGTTTTTTTAGGCCTATTTTTTTTTATTTAAAACATTGATATGTACGTCCAAACGTTGGTACGTTGAAATACGTCTGTGGTATTAGCAATAACAAAGAGGTGTCGTAATGTTGTATGTTTGTAAACTCTTTGCTTCTATAACTGAACTGTTATTACTGTATTGCTGTTCGTTTTCCTATGTTTGAATGGTATTGGTGTGATGCACCTTGCATAATATACATGTATCAACTTTTTTAACTTTAATTGCGTGTCCACACACACGCATCGTTGTTAACTTACATTCGTACACACACTCTCGTATCTGTGTGTGTACACAGCTTCTGAGTGTGTGTACAAAGTCGATGTAAATAAAATATTGACTCTCTACTTTAAACATGAAATTTAAAATAATTTTCATTATCATTTCAAACAACAATTTCAGGAATTAAAGCAAGGAATTTATTTTATATATAATTATTGGTCATGGACTAAGTAATAAACTACACATGATATAAGAACTCTCCTGTCCAGGGAAAGAACTCTTTAATGAATGAATGTTGAGTGAGAAATTCTGATCTCTTATCCATTATCTACTCTCTCCTCCACGTCTACATAAAACTGCAAAATGTCTTGACTCTTTTTTTACAGCACATTCTCATAACAACACACAGGAACACAACAACATTATTATATATATTGATATATAATGCAGGCTGTAGTAGCTGTAGATAGCATTATCTACTCTCTCCTCCACGTCTACATAAAACTGCAAAATGTCTTGACTCTTTTTTTACAGCACGTTCTCATAACAACACACAGGGACATAACAACATTATTATATATATTGATATATTATGCAGGTAGCTGTAGATAGTGCGATGCAGTTTCGATAACCGTGACCCGCATACCCAAGGAACGTTGTTGATCTGTAACTCCATGTTTGTATAACACAAACAGACAAATCAATCAATAATATATTATATTAAAATCCAGTTATCAAACTGGTTATTTTATATAATTATTAGTAATGAAACGAAATTACTCCGGGAGAAAAATGTTCACACTTGTAATCTATAGATATGCAAACTAAGGATAGTTGTAGACGGTTAATAACCAAACCAATCTAAACCACAACCCAAGCTAAACCACTTTAACTTATTAGCTGGTTCAAGCTACACGAACAAGCTTAGCTACGTAAGCTTTGTGTACCTACACTAGAACTTAAAGGAACTGTAGTACGTGATTGGTTTTCAGCCAAATTATCTTCGGATTCAATAATTACATTAGGTTCTTGCCGGTTCTTCTCTGTAAACTTACCCTTTGGACCAACTAGAATCTGACATTTCTTAAATGCAATGTATGCCTAATTATAATATAAATTTTGATTTTGCTCATTGAATTTAACTGGACTTACGCTTATAAGTATGTAAAGATGCTCAAATTATATTAGGTAAGGGTTTCAATATAGTTAAGGTAACCGTGTCGATGTGCTATCAATGAAATACCTACAACTAGATTGTATTGTATTCGACTGCTGACTGCTGAAGAAACATGAAAAAAATGCGCACTTTACACTTCCAAGCAACACAGTCAAAATAATTAAAAGGATAAAGAAATAATGTAAAACTTTATACAGAGGATATAATATTATTGATTAAGTACTTTAATCCAAGGTATTAGGGTCTAACATTGAATGAAACGACTCATGCGAACGCCAATGACGTCATATGACCCGACCGACGAACTCTTAGTCTTAATCGAGATATCTTAATTAATGTTTCAGTTTAATATTATTTAAAAATAAAAGTAATATTGATAATGAGCGTATAATAACAATTATTTAGTTCTAATCTCACATGTTTTTATTTACACTGAGAGTACACTCCATATAATCAAAGATCAGAAGGTTATTACAATTTTGACGTCAACAGTGCATATTTAATATTATATAAGTTACATATTACTGTTACTATTAGTGAATGTTGAGTTGTCTGTGACGAGAATGAATGAAGGAATTAGTGATTAAGAGGAAATTTGAAAGTACTCCAATAATAGAGGTAAAAAAAAATTACTAGTCAAAACTTACAACTTTTTTCTTCCAAACATTGTTTTTTTTGCATTTTTAGTAAGAATACTACCCCAAAGAATAATATTGTTATTCCTGAGAGTCCTGATTGGATGTTTCCATTTAGCTCACGAAGCTCCATTGGCTAACGTCCTAATTTAGTTTCTAATAAATTGTTTTAACTTAATTCTTTGATGAAATTTTATTTGCTGACAACTTTTTTTTATGATTTGACAGGAAAAAAAACTTTTGTTTAGAAAATAATTAATAATTAGGAGTTTACACGTCTTCGTTGTCCCGGGACCTCCAGATTTCCAAATCCCTGGTGGTGGTAGAAAAAATGAGAAGGAATCGTTTGAGGTATGGTCATGTAATGAGAGAAAACATGTAACATGTCTTAAGTATGAATGTGGATAGTTATAAGCGAAGAAGACAACCGAAGGTGGTTGGAGATGGAGAGATGGATGGATGGAGAGCGTTACAACTTGAGGTGGCCAAGAAGTAATTCTCTGAGATGATGTATAACAGAATCGCGGAAGAAATTGCGCCGACTACAAATGATTGGTTAATTTGAAGAGATAATGTTTCCCTTTATTATTTATTTATTTATTAAAATTAATCTTTAAGATTACACAAATCTGACTATGATACATGTTAAAATTCAACTCTGGTAACAGCTATACACAGCATGCGATAAAAAATATACGAGTATATAACAATAGTGCTCAAGGTGCGCAAATGCAAGCAAATGCATATTGCAGAAATAAAAACATTAACAACTTACTAAATAATGTACAATTATGCGAGAAGAAAATACATTTTAGAGTTAAATAAAATAATACATGTTTTTAGGGTTCCGTGGCTCACAAGGTACCTTTATAGTTTCGTCACGTCCGTCCGCCCGCAGCCTAGCTCAGTCTTAATTCGTAAGCTGTAAGTCGTTATGAACATACACATTAACTACGCCGACAAAGTGATATTCGAGTACCTCACGGGGGGGTATCGTTAGATAGGTCTTTATAATTATATGGGGGGCTTCCAAAAAGTACAAATATTTATTAAAATCAAGTGACCCTCAATTTTGTTAGGTAATGGTTGATTTTAGATGTGAAAGAATTCACAATAGTAGTACATATAACGAATTTAAATGGAAAACTATCACTACTAAGTAGGCTTCACAGGTTTACGAGTAATAGTCGGTTAATTTAGATATATATATTTGTTCGCTTACATTGCAAACGTTGGTTAACTCTTATAAGATAGATTAAAATAATGTTCTATAGAATTAAATATTTTAAAAAGATCTACAAAATGTTCGCAAGTCTGTATAGCTATATAAATAGACATACCTACACACGGAGATTTTTTTTATATGTATGTATATATATATAAATATAAATATTTATCTATGGGCAACTACGGAACACTTGCCTGTGACCCTTCTCACACTTGGTCGGTTTTTGTAATATTATCCTCATATCAATGACAAAATTATATTAGTACTGTTTTGTTTTCGACTATTTTTTTGTATAACTTGAATAAGTATTAGGATTATAATTAACATTTGTATGTAAATGAAATGTAAAGAGCAGGTCTAATGGGTTTTTATCTACGACGGAACGCAAAAACATTGTTATAATAATTATTTAGAAGTTCGTAACATCCTGTTTGACATAAATTATGTTCTTTTTTATACTACGATGATAAAATTTATTAAAAAAACATGTGCTAATTAGTGTATTTTCCTTTATAATAATAATAGGTAAAAAATATTAATTGTGTTACTCTGTTAACGTTAAAAGACATAAAACTTATCTTTAAATGAAATTTGATAAGTGTAGCCGTTAATGAAATAAATAAATTAATGAAAAAAACAAATCAATTATTCCTGCAGCTTGGATTAAAATTCCATCATTATTATATATATTGACAATTTATCTTACAGTGAGACAAATAATATTAGCTCCTTAAAATCATTTAAATTATAATTATCTAATATAGAAATACTTTGAGAACCTCTGTATCCAAATTAATTATACTATACCTGTACTATATTGACCGACAAAAATTTCTCTGAAGTCAGTTAAGCGGGTATTCTGGTCTAGAAAATTGAAAAAATCAATTAATTTTTTTTGGCATATTTTCAAACCTTAGACTTTCAAAAATATGCTCTTAAAAGGATTTTTCAAAATTCGAATTATTTTGAGAGATACAGTGGATTTTGTGACGCGGCACTTAAACCGGCCGAGCGGAGTGATCACACAATGAATGGCAGATGTTTTCCAGGAATTTTTTTGTATCCGACTTGAGCTCGTTATATACCCTTTTCCTAAGTGACTAAGGTCCAATGTATGGATATGGGATCGCCGATTAATCCAAAGTGAGTATTAAACATAATTTAATTTATCTGAGTTATTTAACTGGAAATCTTTCTCAAACTTCAAACGCGTTTTTCTCAAAACTCCTTTTGTTGAGGTGGTTGACACGATATCTGAAGTTCTATCTGACCGATTCCTTTGAAATTTTGTGAGAATCTTTTTCATACATCTCTTTATCACTGGAGCTAAGGATTTTGAAAAATTTTAATTTGAAGTACTTTTAAAAAATTCGTAAAGATCGAAAAACAGGGGTAAATATAATTTTTTTTTTCAAGTAGACGCCATTTTGTGAATTTTTTATTTTTTTTTCGGCCGCAGGTCTTGACCTGCTGATGTTGCTACATCTTGATGTAGCAACATCTTTACTAATTAAGATTTTTTTTTGTTTGTTCGATTTAGATCACTACAAGGGTTGGAATCATGTCAACCAGGGAGCACTGTTTGACTAGCAACGCCTACTTCACCGACCTGTCACTGGATGAATTTTTGACTTTTTATTTTTTTTTATTTTTGTTATATACTTTAAAAATCAATAAATATTATATAAAAAAATTTATTATAAAAATGTTTTTAATTTTTTTTTATCCTAATTTGAAAAATACCCAAAAAGTAGGGCTCTAGACCAGAATACTGAAAATACTAAACGAATTCTTATAATTGATATTTTTTATGATAATCTGGCCCGGTCTCAGTCTTAAATATCAAAAACAATCAAAACTACAAAAGTTACTAAATATTTCCGTAAATCTGTTAATAATGTGCTTATGTATTATTTACGTGAAATTACGTGAAATGAAATGTATTTTTAAATATATTTTTACGTTGTCTATTATATAAAGTAACAGCTCGCCGACATCAACATCAAGTTAATTTCGTTTGAGATAAGATAAATGTGTAATACGCAGTAAGTCCTATTTTTGGTATATGAGCACTAGAGATAATGAGGGGCTCGGGTGAGCACACACACACACACACACACATAGTAAACACACACTGTAGACTAGACGGCGACTAGAGTGAGCCAATTAACGAGTGACATTCGTTACGAGTGGGTGATTTTTTTTAGTCTCCTAGTTATGTGCATTACATATCCAAAAGATTTTATCTCAAAGTAATTTATGGTTGAATTTTAGTATTTTCAAGTAATATCTAATACGCATTTGCATTTAATAATCAATGATTAATAATTTATCTCTCTATAAGTAGGTATTATATTTTTATCATGTTTGTGAAACATTTGAGCGTCATCTTTAGTATCTTAGAGAGGCCTTTAAAATAAGAATTAAAATAGATCATAAATATACTGTGATAAAATCATAGATTAAACCAGGTAATCACACTACTTAACGAGTGTCACCCATTAAAATTATATACAAACAATTAGATTAAGCAGACAAACAGACGGCGAGGTGTCACATGTTTTGGTATCATCTTCATTTTTATATTTCCACATAATCAAGATAAATCTTTTAACAAATTCTTTGTTATCGTAACAATACACGACAAAAAATTACATGATTCTCATTTATTATAACTCACAAATTATAATCAATAATAAATTAATCCACTCGAATAGTTAGTATTGATTGTAATCGATTATATGGATGGCGGATATTTTTTCTTATGTTGGTTTAAGGAGTTACATAATTAAAATTTAATAAGAGTACTCTTATAAAGCTGCTACAGACGTGTTTTATTAACGATAGTACTCTCACAGACAATTCGGCAACACCTCGTACTTCAACAGTACGATGAACAGACACACTTAACTTCAAAACAGTTTTCTCATGAGACAAAATTACAATTGAAAATATTTAATACTTGACGAAGTGTGAATTTGAAAAAACTTGTCGTATCAAAATATCTATATTGTTACTATTATTTTATCACAGAATAATATGTAAGCAAAATATATATATATATATATATAATGTATGTTTAATAGTTTAGAACCCATTTGTTATTTACTTATGTTTCTAATTCTTCTTTATGTGTATTATATACTAGTTGTACCCGCGACTTCGATCACGTGGAATATTTTTAAAATAAAAGTAACCTATAAAAAAAACTATGTAGTGAAAGTTCTGTTAAAATCTGTTTAGCCGTTTCAGAGATTACCCGAACAAAACAGAGACAAATTGTAAAAAATATATATTTTTTTAATATATTTTCATGTGCATCTAGAGAAAAGCTGTTAATTTGGAATTACAAACAGACAATTTTATTAATATGTATAGATATATTTTTGTTGTGCCAAAGTAAAATATTGCTAAATATATCTTAGCATTTAGAATACAATAATTATTATATAAAAATTATTTTAAAAGTGACCCAAACATATTTCCATATATAAATACTTGTACGACTGGTCTCCAATTAAAGGCGGCGGACAAACATACAAACATTTTTATAATAGATAATTCCGAAAGAAACATCAGTAGGAGCTATCTCATAATACATACGTATGCATGTTATTGAAATATTTTAAAATTGTTATCAAAAGATAAAACAATGAAAATAAATCGATCATATTCAAATAAATAGGTTATCGAATAAAATAATCAGATTATTTATCTTTATTTTGTATTAAAATGGTGTTTTGAAATATATTATATAAATTCTGAAAGAATGCACGCTCTTGAATTATGGTTTATAATATAAATGTTTTACATAATAAAATATAATTATTATTTATCTTAAATAAATAAATTCCCATTCCATAATTATACCGTCAATAATTATGAGATGGCTATTTTTGATAATGTTATAAAATTGTTACATTTCTTTATGTCAAATGTTATATTTCTTTTTTTTTAATGTTATATTTCCGTATTTCTTGTGATGACGCAACATTAGCAATGAATGTCATCCAAAAATCTAATTTCTACATTAACATATACGAAACTTAAAAGAGTTTTAAAACAGTTGTCTGTCAGTTTGTCTGTTTATTTGTTAACGTAATCTACGACACGAATTTGGTTTGATGTTAGATCAAAAGATACTTTTTACTTCAGTTTTTTTTTTCCGGACAAAACTGATTTGGTTTATTATTACCATACAATAAAACTTAATTACGGATTTTATAAAGTTTTTAATTTTGGCTAAAATCCTAACTGTATCATACATTTTACTTCGACAAATTTTTTTCATAAAATGGGTGTATTTTAAGTGACACATTTTAAAGGCAGACAAGGGTAGGGCAGGCCTTTATTTAAATTTAAATGGCAGACAAAACCACTGGGAATTGTTAGTATATATATTATATTATAATATAAGCTTCGCCTAACCAACTATGTGACCTTCTTACCATAATATATGTTGTTTACAACAATCATCAGTAACTGAATAAGGTAAATACTTAATGACCTACAAAGCATATATATAACTAATAAAATAATTATAACTACGATTAAGTTAACATATATACATATATAACTTTAATTATTTTTTAATATCTCAAATAGTGTTTAAGGCGGAGTACACGTGACATGTTAAAGACTAATGAGTGGAAGATTTATGTAATACTGATGATTTAAAAGCAATGCATTCTAGCCCTTATGGAGTGGTGATAAGGTTCTATGGACTGTGCAAAGTAGGTCACGTATAACAGCTGATGGCCAGAGGACAACGGCCCCGAGGCCACCGAGGTCGTTGAACCCTTCAACGAAAGAGAAAATACCAATACTCTATTCACGTGCAAATTTTGTCCTTTTAAAGGGAAATTTAGAATTTTAAGAAAGGAATATCATGTTCTATATTCGGCAAATAAATTTGAAAAAGGAATTCTACCGTTATGTAAAACGGTAAATATCGATTTTGATATTGTATATATAGTTTTTGAGGATATTTATAAATATTCAAATTAGGAACATTCATTTTGAAAAAAGTAAATTTAATGTTTCATTTAATAGAAGTTAAATGTAATATATGTTTTTATTGAGTTTCAAAACATAAATGTTTTCAGTAACGCTGTTTACATGTTCAAGGAAACTGGCGCCCGATAACTTATCACGCAGGAAAATATAAAAATAGTTGAAAACATACGAGTAACTTATGCGCAATTACCTAATCAATGTTTACATTTGTCAAATAATATTGATTTATCGATTTACGTTAAGTATTCAATACATTTCTAAAACTAATACTTATTTCACCCGACTTGTAATGAGAGGGTTATGTTTTTTGTTTTATTTATCACTATTATACGCTGGGGAGTTTTTTATTAATGTATATTATTTATAATAATAGTTAAATTGTAGTTAATAGTTTAAGAGGTGATTAGGTGAGTGTGCGTTGTCGGGAGCACGTAGACCCGACCTCGTTTCATCTCAACTGAAGGCTAACAACATCAGATATTTTTAAATTGTTATTTTTTACTTGTAGGTATTAATTATGTTTAAAGTAATTATAAACCAGTAAATGTCACACTCTGATTGGAAATATGTTTTAATATTATTTTATGTTTAAATTTCTGCTTATTTTGGATATGGATTTTGTTGAAAATTTTGTCTCATTTTCACAGAACATAAAAGATTATTTGATATAATTACAAGTGGTACCTACTGATCACTATTGGAGAGATTCTTAAACATTTTGTGTTCTTAAATGGCTACATATGATGTTATTGACTACAGTAAATATTAGTCTTTTCATTGTAAAATAAAAAACTTGGTTCGCTTCAAATCTAAGACTGTATGTAATTTTCCCCATAAATTTAAGTGACCATAACACGGCTAACATGTTTATACATTATATGAAGTGTTTACTTCATATTGTACTACTAGTTGTGCCCACGTCTTCGTCCGGGCGAGTTTTTTTTAATTTAAAGTAGTTACTCCTTAACACTAAACCTAGCACCAATTCTTGTGTACCTGTTCCTACCGCACGCGGTCAAATTGACCGGTAATTAAAAGGTATTTTATTATTAAACGCAGGTTATAATGGAAATAACTAAAAGTAAAGAGTGTGGAAAATATTATATGCATATTCTAAGAATTGTCATGTAGTTTGATAACGATATTATAGCGTTTAAAAATGTGTAAGTTTTACAAAAGCTTAAGAACGGTCAATTTGACCGGTACTTGGTAGGTTTAGTGTTAATAACATGCTTTCGTCCTGTTAAAATCGATCCAGTCGTTTCAGAGATTATCCGGAACAAACAAATAAAAAAATATTATTTTGATGTAAATACGGTATACTCTCATATGTATTTAGTGAAAAGCTGTTAATTTTGAACAAACCGACAAAATTTTTTAATTATATGTATAGATTGAGCAATGTTGAAATGCGTGATCATTTAAAATTTTTTGCCGGTTCGATTACACTGTCGATACGTACGTTAATGGAAGGAAGTAGTTTTAATGTGGATAATGAATTCAAGCAGGTGGTGACTGGTAATTTCACTAGTCAAGGACTGGAGGTTATTATCATTTATTGGGTTTCTAAAATGTAAACCTTCATTTGATTATAAGCAAATATGAGTTGACTTTTAACAATTTTTTTGACTCTGTTTTCTGCTGTTAAGTCTCTCTCTACTCGCTCTCTTTTCACTCTTTCACAGGCATTCATATTTATTCCTTGCATTAAGTGAAAAATTCAAAAGAAGTCCACAACGAGATCCTTAACTTGTTTTTTTCTCCCTGTTATCCCTTTCCGCTTCGACACAAACATACATACAAACAGAATAAATAATAAACACTGAAATGGAAACCATTATTGAAATTATTTAATCAATTATTACTGATTACATCGAACGTGTTTACAAGCTGTACTGGAACAAGAATAACATGAACATACAAACACTTGGTATATACTAATAAGATATATGATGATTATACGGACGGAAAAACAGTTTATTTAACACATACTTACATTTCTATTTACTTTCCATTAGAACATTTAGAGTTAGTGTACGAAATTTGGCAGACGCTGAAATTTAATTTGTTATGAGCCTTTCCATTGTCCAATCTAGGCGCTAAATCGACTAGCACACTACATTAGTCCGGTGTTCACGATTTTTTTATTAGACTTGTAACTATTTTTGGGGTCAAATAGTGAACTTAAAATTGGATAATGTTATAGAAAAAACGTACATGGAAAGAAGGCGTTAAAAGTTTAAAATAATTAATAAAAACTTAAACAGAATATATAAATCTGAAAACAAACAAAATTAATATAATTAATAAAGAAAATTATCCTCGGAAAATAACCATTACGATAATTAATTTAAGTAGGTCATACCGCAAGGATATCATCTATTGATAGAAAAATAACTAATCACTAAATAGTACCTGTAATACTTCACACTTATTCCCTTCGAAGGTCAGTCTTCAAACCTTTGGAAGTACCTATTCGTATTGCGTGATTCAACTCGCCTCACTTCCTCCGTACGTGACGGCACTTTGTTTTACATTTACATTTGAATATATATAAACAGTTTAAAGTAAATAAATCTTTGTACAGTACATTAATATTTATATTCGTTATTAAAACGTGAATTTGTTTTTTTTTTTCGATAATACCATTTGTATGTCACGTGTTCGTAAACAATGGCGGCGCCATCATTGAATTGTTTATTTAATAATTTATATTAATTTGAATTTTATTTATTATCAGATCTATGATAACAAATATTGTTAAAGACAAACAAAAATAATTATTTATTCAATTCAATTCAATTATTATTATAAAATTGATAAAATAAGAATCACAATTGCATTGTTTAATTTAGTTTAAATAAAATTATTCTTATTTAAAATGTCTACGTTTATTTTATACAATTTTAATGGTTTTAATGGTTTTATAACATAATGCGAGTTACTTATTATATATAAGTATTATTTATTACACTATTACTATTACTTCGTATGTTTGAAATTGAGAATTACATATTAAAAGGAATTTTAGTATTAAGAACTTCACTGAAACATAATATTAATTATATTTACACGAGGTGTCAGCGCCTTCGTCCGTGTATCTTATTTTACACTAATAAAAATCATAAAATACTTACAATATCTAAAATAAATTACAATTAAATATATATTATTTATTTATATGAAATAAGTAGGATGCACCTGTTACGACTGTGCCCGTTTTGAACAAACGCAATTAATTAAATGAGACCACATTATAATATGACTAACCATATTTTTGTCCTTTAATTATACACAGTGAAGTACCTACGCTGCGGTCTTTAAATATTATATAAATAATACGTTTCATTTCATTATTACTTTTGTGGATTTTGGCATCTCTTCACAACGAGATGTAATCACTCGACTGCAAAATATATTATAGTTATATGTACTGTATCTAGTAAATAAACAAGTTTAGCATAATGTAGGATAATATATTATTAAAATAGCACAACACTGAGTCTGTGACTTTACTCCCAGGATTATTTTAAATCACTTATATCTACTACAGACTATTTTTTAATCTCAAGCAATATCGGACGGATTTTCAATGCATAGAAGTTGTAACGCCTGAATGTATTTTATTATTTCAAATTATTTATATACAAACAAGCCATGTACTGTTGAATGTATATAAAAGCTCAATAGCATAAATAGGAAGCGAAGTGACGTCTGTGAACACTCCTACTGCTCTATCTACTGAAATATGTCCGCACAAGTCATGGCTTAGCATTTGGTCTTTAGCATAAAAGGTCTAAAACTCACTCTACACCATACATTATAAATGAATAACCCCTTTCCTTGCTCCCGTTGAACCTCAAGGCAGCTGTGCAAACGAAACAAATGAAGTCATCCAAAACAAAGTGTACTTCTGCATACTTCATAAACAATATGATATATATTTACCCACAAATATCATTACCGTGACTCATTCGACAATGCTAGTAATTGTTATTCTTACATTTTGGTTTAAAGCCAATTTTTAATTATAAATGAAGGTTTACAAAATATTTTTTAAACTCTATTTAACCACAGCACTGGCGAGACAACTGTAATACGAGTCGAATAGGTTGAAATAAAATTATTATTTAGATAAATGCTGTGTGTCGCGAGATTATTAGTGATGACGAAATGTTATTTAGATTCTTAAATGCTCTGCATAAAGTTTCAGACAGTTCCTAAAGGTGTCAACACACAACGTACCTACAACACAACGTAATTGAAGTAAAACTTTTTTACCCTAGCACACATGAGAAAAGCGTTACGAAAAGTGTGATCGGGCGAGGCGAACGGAAGTTGAAAGGGAGATATAAGTTAGTGAAGATACTAATCATTCCAGCTCCTTGTAAGCAATAGTAAAATTATTGCCTAATAGTCCATATTGGAACTGTTAAAACTCAGATAACTTTCAATCCAAGCCAGCTAGTATCCAGCACCTGACTTTCTATACGACCTACAGCTATCTCCATTCTCGTTAATAAGGTACCATTGGCTGGCAGGTCTCGGAGTGTCATAGTAGTTGCCGGGCCTGAATAGGTCGACTAACTCTGAAATAAGGTTGATTATTTTTGTCATAACTCCTTTTAATACGTTACGTTACGTTACGTATACGTAAATAAGATAAAAATAATAAATATTAAACATAGTGCACCATTTATTAAGGATGTAATATAATTAGGTACACTCACGTAACAATAAATTGCTGAATAAAAAACCTATATTTCTTTAATTTTAATTAATTGTGGTAGTTTTTTGTATGGAGAAATAAATAATTTTGTTCAATTTTGCTACCGTTATCGCTGTCTCTGACCACGTCAGCGCGGATTATTATATTGGCACATGTTTCTCCTTTAATAAAACTCACTAATACTTACTTTATTAAGGTAATTAATTGAAATGGTTACTTTTAATTAAATAAGCCGGACTTTGATAGTAAAAAGTGTAAAATTTGTACACTTAATACGACATAATATAACATTGAATAAATTTAAAAGCTTAAATCCCATGTTCTGTCAAAAACAGTCGAGTAAAAGACATAATATATATTATATGTATTAAATAATTTTATATCTTTGTTTTTTTTTTTAATTAAAGCTAGTTAGGTTCGGACTCCACTTCCATCAATAATCAGTTTAAGAGTATAAGTGCACATGGGTCTAACCAGGAGACACCATGAACATCAACAATCCAGTTTTAAAAAAAATAATAAATTACTGTAATAATTAATATAAAAATAACATTTTAAGCACTATAATAGTAAATCAATCCACGATAATATAATCAAATTAAGCTTAATTAACACCATTTATTCATATATATTTAAAATCACAAAAATATATGTATCTAAATCTTAAAACTAAATTCCTATTATAATAAATTGAATCAATTTACAATAATTTTTATTACATACGAAAAAAAACCTCAGATGTACCTACCACTTATTTTAAAACTTGTTTAAGATTTTATGCAAATTAATTATATTTTAGAGAAATCTAGATATATTATTAGATGTAGGTAGGTATTATTAGTATTAGAAATAAACAACCAATTAAAAGGTTATATCAATAATAGAATCACACACGTGACGGTTCATAATTGACTCGAAGTGATCACGTTTTTAATAAGTGCTTTGAAATAATACTTTGTATTCATTTATTATATAATACTTATATCTATGCTATTATATAATATTTATTTAACAAACAAGTTATTTACTTTGCTTTAAAAAGACTATTTTCTTAAAAAGGCAGTTTTTTATTTCCATTAGGCATACATTGCACTCTGACTGCTATTCCAAAAGCTTGCTTTTGATCACTTTAAAAACATTAACTAACATAAGAGAAAAAGATTATTCTTTTAGTACCTTCATTAAGACGATAGTACTATTGCGTAAAGTGTAGCGAATTAACAATACTTGTCCTTTCATGCTTCAAATGTGACATATTATTATAATATATCCAGAGTTTTGTAAAAGGTAGTTTTAGGTATTAAGATATACCTATAATAAATTAAATATTGCGGTAATTGTATAATTGTAAACAGTAAATATATTTCATTATTATCTTATCAGTTCTTATAATAAAAAATATGCGATTTCGACTAGACTTTATTATCAAAACAACTTTTGTAAGCGTCTCTGGTCGTGTGAAAGTCGTAAAGGAAGCAATGAAATACTTGGATAAAACTAATAACTGAATCGTTTTTGCCCATTATTCCCCTCGGGGCGCCTGCTTTCGGGATAAAAAGTAGCCTTATCGGATCATGGACTATATGTATTCAAATACATGCAATACTTCTTGCTTGTTAAACAGAAAAACATGCAAACTTTCACATTTATATAATTAGTACAATAAATATATTATAAAGTATATAACACTATATTATCAACTTATTTATTTATTTGTAGCTAATATGAATATGAAAGTGTATTTGTATGTTTTTCGCAAAGAATCAAAAGACCTCAATGAGAGTGATGTACTTTTTAATGAAGGAAACATTTTTCAACTTCCAACATTGTATCCGGTTATTAAATCGTCAATGTTGTCTGTGGTGTCTTTTCACGTTTTATTCCATTTCGATCGATAAAACTTTGGTTTACAAAAAATACACAACCAAAGTCCCTCAACGCGTGTAGTATATATATTATAACATTTTAAATGAACTCCAAGTCACGTGAGTTATAACTCAATGTCATTTGACGTTAGATAAGAACGCTTCTAATGATAGATAATATTGGAAAAGTATAAAATGGCGGCTGGGTCATTATTATTCAAGTGATACAACGTCACTCCAGTCTATTTTAGTTTTATGGTTGCATTATAAATTACAGATAAATATCTTGTTATTATTCTAATTGGTTATTTGCATAAAAATTGCTTAGTCTTATACAATACAAAAAGTTATATGAATACATATTCATTGTTTTGCTGAATGTTATTGTCTTTGTTTTCTTAAAAAAAACAAAAGAAAAACTTAATGTCAATGTTAACAGTTTTTGTAGGAAATTTCGTTTTTGACATAAAATAGGAAGATAAAGAATTAAAAATGTACAAATAGGATGTTTGTAGTTTCCAGCTATAGTATTTTGGCAGTTCTCCAGATCAGTTACGCCTTTCACCATCTCACCCGCGTCCATGGCAACGCACACGTGAAGGCAATGCTCGCTTTATACCCACCATCCGAAGAGGTCATCTATTTTAATACAGTTCTATTGCTTGTTAAGGTTTTATTAAGTTTCCTTAAAAAAATATCATAAAAGCATATGTTGTAAACATTTATTATATACATTATTGTTGATGTCATTCAAATATTCAGAGTAAATAACATTTTTGTGTTTTAAAACTATATTTGGTATTATTACGAATATAAATGTATTTACTAATTAAATATCGTTTCCGTTGGTCTCGTGTAAACCGGTTACCATCTCTCTGGTATTATAAATATCTTAATGTTATGGCTACACAAATTATATCTACCTAATATTTCTTTGTTGTTTGTTTCTATATAACAATTAATGAAATATAACCGTCTGTTTGTGTTTCATTAAAATGTATATGATATGGTAAAACTAATTGCAAATGTCTGCTCCGTTACTCCGTTACACAGGTGAGTCACTGAATAATGTTATTGTTTCCTATTTGTAAATAATATTGATAAAATCATATCAGGGGATTTAATATTTATTGATTGTATTAATGATTTATGTGTTATTTTCAATAAAAATGCCGTATGTATGGATTACTGTTATTGTTGTTCTATAATTATAAATTCCACTTCAATGTCAATAGATTGGATAGAGAGAAATAAAGAAGCAGGATTGTTTTACAATTTAATATTAATATGTAATTGTATTTTATATAACAGAATGACGAATTTGGATGACTGGTGATCGTTGATTTTCATCCATTACCTACTCTTAATAGCAACAATCTCAATCTCTTATGACTGAAGAGAAAATCCTTATATTTAAACATTTCTTATTATACAATTATAAATTAGTAGGTAAAATAAAAATAAAAACAAATTTAAATTCATTCATTCTTTTCAAGTAGATATTTACACGTACTTTTGAATCGGCAATTATTACATTATAAACGTCAGTGTGTTCAGTCCGTAAGCTACCAGCTATGAATGCTGCTCTGCTGAAAAGAGGCAGAATTAAACAGTTCCTCTTTTTAAATGAAATTCAGCATTATAATATCAATCTGCAAACGAGCCTACAACCTAATTTCCTTATATTACGATCAACTAAAATATCGATAAATAATAAGATATCTTCTCTTTTATCCCTGTTTTTATCGCATTCTGTAAAAATACACCCTTTACCGTTTAATGTACATTAAATACATGAAATCATACAAAATACTAATGTAATTAATCCGAAAAACATCATAATCTCCATGTAATTGAGTCTAAAGTAGGATTACTAATGGATTTGTCAGTAATTAAAAGCAAATAACTTAATGCGCAGTTCGGTGGAGGGTCGATAAGACCGCTGATTGTAATATACATAATATACACCACACTGTTGTAAACAATAGTTATATTTTTAAAATAATCTTAAGTACACATATGTGATAATTCACATTCTAGTGCATTCCATACAAATATCATTTAATTGGTGACGTATTCTTGATAACATATTAAATATGAAATGTTATCAATTACACTAAACATATTGAGATTAAATAAATTGAATAAATGTTTTATTAGAACGTTATCAATTTATCACAATCGTATTGTTTACGAACATGTCTGTTATTGAACGTGACGATTTCATATTAATTAGTAACTGAATAATCAGTGCTTTGTTATCAATCCTAAAACAATTCTTATCATATATATCTGCTATGATAAGAGAATTTCAATAATTATCAATATCATAGTTGCATAATACACTTTATCATTTTATACTGATTATTTTAAGATCTTAATTAAGGGCTTAGAACAGTTCTAACTCCTACTGGTAATAATATTGTAATTTTTGATTTAAGGGTTAATTTCCCATATTTTTAACTCCCCGACTGCGTTTTTACAGTGTTTAGATTAATATATAATTAGTTTACAACCGGACATACACTGTGGAAGTAATAATGACATAATATAACCCGCGAATACTGACTGCGTAGTTTAGAACACATGGTACCGTGGACACATGGCCCCTTTTTGCTATTTAACTACGCTTTAGTTTTTACCATTTCCTGACGTAACCTTGACTGTAACGATTAACACAAAAAACTATATATTCCATTTAAAAATGATACTCAAGAAACGAATTCTGAGTTTTCAACGAAAAAACTAAGTTTTAGCTGTTCTAATATAAGGGACGGTACATTCTAATAATATGCTAGTTTTGATGTTAATATATATCGTATTAAATAATAATTTCACTAATATAATATTAATAATAGTTTTACTAATTTTTAGAAGGAAACACTTTCCCGTTCATAATAATAGTAATATTTTATTGAATATGTAACTGCACGTAACTGTTTGAAGTACAGAACATATAATTATATTAACATTACCGGTAGGCAGTAAATAATATTAACCGCCATTTATAATAATTGTATAATATATAATAATAATAAAACAAATTAACTTTATATATATGTATATATATTATCAACAATGTTATCTAGAGCCACCTCTCATTTATGTAACAGGAATAACAAGTTCTGTAACTGGTCGCTCAATATGTTTATGGAAATCGTTTTGATCGCCCGTCGTGATTTTAGGTATCGAATTAACTTAAGGAATTAATGCTATTGACTATAAATCACAACAAATGTAAGATCCCTATGGTTTTAAGTATGTATATAATCGATCCAGTTGAGTAACTATAATTATAACTAACTTTTCTCACGACTCTGTCCACTTAAAGTGATTTTCTAACTAATGATCGCAGACAGAGTGCCATAATCCTCATTTTTGTAATATTTAATACTTTTTTTAGGTACTGGTTGTAAAGGTTCGTAATCAATAAAAGAAAATTAGTTAAAAATATTGTTAAAGCCCCACTAAATAAACTGTATATAATACTACAAATAAACACCAATTTGTTTTAATATTTCTTCGCTATGGTAATCTTTAGTGCCTCTAGTAAAAACATAGCAAGACATTCTGAGACGATAAATTAAATGAATAGTACATTTGTGTCTGAGACAAAAACATGCACGAGTCTGCCATTTCCCACAGTGTATACATAATAACAAACTTACCATCTGTTTGTATTATTTTATTTTAATAATATGGTAATGAATATTTAATGTTTCAGGTAATAAGTGTTTGAAATGATTCTCTCAAACTAAACAGAAACTTCCATGTTACGACTATTATTTTTATTTATATTTACAGATTACAATCACAAATAAGTTCTTAATTTGAATATTTAAATTATCAAATGAAATGGCAGTTATCAAAAACAATTATTATATAATGTGTTAGCAGTTTCATATTATCCAATGTAATTTACTTTGAAGCCGTACAAGCGCTTACCAGAATGTTAAATAACGAGATATACCAAAGGTCGATGTTACTGTAATGTCTCACCCAAAATTAAATTAATTATTTGTGAATGTGAAACTTCATTAGCAAATTATTAATTTTCTGTATACCGTATGTGTACTAGTAAATAATATGTATAAAAAAAAGGGTCAATTATATTACATATATAATTTAACTAAACGAAATAACTAATTCGTTTTTAGTAATTATCCTTGCTATCATAAATATTAAAATTATTTTCACTGGCAACTCGACGTGACTGATTTTCTGACTGACTTACTTCGAAAGTAACGGAACTGAATGCAAAGATCGCCTTTCTTTGGGATAGAATTAAAAAATATGAAATCGTCGTGAAATCATGTAATTACTGGATAAATCGTATCTTAAAAATAAGATACTTAGACAGTTTGCATTTGCTTACGGAATGACCTGCCTTTATAATATATTTATAATCTGTCCGTATCTATCTACATATGATAGATTATGTTTTGGGGATGTAATAAGGAAAACACTCTTAAAAAATAATAAATTGCAAGCTACAATACGAACTGTTCTTATCTCATTTAGAATAGCATCTCTCAATACACCAGGCCTCGTCAAAGCCAATCTACTCATGCTAGGTGGTTTGTTAATCTCCACCCAACAATTACAATAAAAATAAATAAATCCTTTACATTCTATGCTATATCAGATATGTTAATTTCGTAATATTATTTTCTCACAATGATTTTATTAAAAATAACCACGCATGACAGTTATTAGTGGATTAAATGTAAAAAATAAACTTAAATCTATCCATAATATTATTAAAATATGTCCTCCTTAAATAGATAAATCAACAAGTTCCTTATATGTATTTAATATGAAAAAACTAATAAAGTTATTTGACTTCGTACATTACTCCTCAGGAAGTTCAGGTCAGATTTCATCACAGATATCTTATTAATGGATCCTTTCACTCCATGCTCCGTGACTCACGGACACGCAACATTTTTTATATATATTACCTGCTGTGGTGTGTGATAAATGTAACACCTTGATTATAATAATTATTTTTACATATAAACTGTCTCTGCACCCTTTTAAGGTTCGCCATTTCATTAAATTAATACTCAAGATCATTACAGTTAAAACGGATCTGTTTTATTAAAATTAGTTTTATCATTGTTTTAGGATAGTTCTATAAGTTACAATGCTTCAAGTTAATTAACATTTGTTACGGACATACAAAAAATATATAAATAGTTATACCTAAAAGAATAAAAATATAATTGTATTAACAAACACTAATTAATTGTTATACATTTAATGTAATACATTAAAATATGAATACAATTTGATAATTACGAACAAAGAACGATCTCAAAGGGTTACATCCAGAGCAGTGGGGCGAGCCGTTATACCAAAGGGCACCTGCCTGACTGCTTTGTGTAGGACGGCTTAGACAGCGCCACAGTCTACCAACAACTCATATTATACTTATGTATAAAATACAGTAGGTAAATTGTAAGTGGTGAAATAATTGTACAAAAATTACTTAATTTAATTTGTATTGCATTAATTAACAGGCCGATTGCGACGGAATGTGCGTAGGGTGCATAATAAAAAGGTCCCTTTAACCGTTCCTAATTTGAATAACCGTCTGCGACCCACGTCTTTAGTTTCATCAAAGAGAATTGTTAATTAAGAGATTTTTAATTATTCCTCCAAATAGATAACAAAGTGCTTTATTATATATATATATATATATATATATATATATATATATATATATATATATATATATATATATATATATATATATATATATATATATATATATATATATATATATATATATATATATATATATATATATATATATATATATATATATATATATATATATATATATATATATATATAATATAAAATTTGTTGATTTATTGTTAGAGACGGCGTAAAACTGTCCTGCACCTGCATTGGTATATCCTAAATGTAATTTGACGGATATTTCACTGATAATTACTGACGAGCAAAAGCGGGCGAAGCCGCTGACAAAATATAGTATTTAAATATTATTTCGTCGAAGAATGTAGCAAAGCGTCATAGTCGAGTTCCTTGACCGGACATGCGTCAGCGCGGAAATAATTAAGATGAGTTAGTCAGTTCAAAATAAACAAATACATTATAATCATGGTTTTTAGTAACTTTTATCGTGTCATCATTATAACATGTAAAAAGATCAAAATTTATGAGAAAAGCGTATAAATTCGTGTGGACACTTCGTAAATCAAGATTATTTATTACGAAATGCAGCGCACATGCGTAATTTAAATTTTGTTAAGAAAAACTGTCCAGACTTTTGTCCGCATTTTACGTGGCTTCTAAATTAAATATTATTAAAAAAATTGCGATCAGAAATTATAACTAAGATATCTAAAGACTTACATTGAATTAAATAATTTAATAATATAAAAATAAAACGTCTTATTTTGTCAATAAAAAAATCATAACATTATTATATGTATCAATATTAATATAATATAATAAATGTTATCTTCATGACTTTCACCTACGGTCTATTAGGAAGTCGTTGTACCAAAATGGCCGACTGCCAAATAGTCATTGTAACCGGAGGTGAATTTCTCGCTACGCCTGTTTCGTAAAAGATACGCAATAAAATATACTTAAACACTCTTAATTATTTTTGTCATATACATTTGCCATCTTTTTATACGTTTCAAAGACGTCTCATTACGTTGATATAGGTTTATTTAAAAAGTATTAAATAACTAACATATAATCAATCTTATTTCATCTTTAATACAATAAATATTGTAGATTGTATTGATATTATTATTATTAGTACGTACACATACAATGATATTGCGCGATCGTGACCAAGTGATTGTCTTTCGTTGTTTCCACTCCACTTGTAACACTCAAGTTGCAAATCATATAATGAGATGCGTTTTCCTTAACTATAATTATGTACAACTAGTTGTTGCACGCGGTTTCGCTTATATCAAAGATAGCGGAATATTTAAATAAAATCTAGGATAAAGAACAAATAGAAGCACCTTCGTTTTGTCTTATAATAATTCCAAAGAGACCATTTTTATTAAATAAAAAAAGTATCTTCTTTTCCAGGTACCTTTATATCTTCGTACAAATTCATGCCAGTACTTTTTGCGTCGTTGTCATACAAACACACTAACTCACTTTTATATTAGTAAAATATATACAGTAACAACTTTAAACTGTGTCTGTGTGTAGTTTTAGAGTGTATTTATATTATCTATTAATACACATCAAAGATATCATAATACGTAGTAATAATTTATATAATGTATGTTTTATTTTTGTGTTCAAGTAGGGGGAATTAGACGAAAATGGTTTGACGCAGACTACAATTTGGACGGATTCCAAGCCGCTTGGAAACTTTACATGGAAATGCGTCAATTATAAAGAAATCTATAAGAATTTGTTGCTGGGGGTTAATATTATAACTACTTTTAGATCTACACTCAATATATAAGACTTTTTAGACAATATTGCGTCTTAAACAATGTACTCAAAGTTTATTTTAATAACATATTTAACAACATACCTCCATTTTGAAATATAATTTTCCACGCACTCCATTCATATCCTCTTTGGTCGTTCTCTAGTAGCCATTAACGTTCGTACATGAGGCTTCTCGTTAAAGGCTTTTTATTTTTTCGCATTACGTCATAAATATAAAATATTTAACAATTTAATTGTCGGTATTAAAATGTAAATACATTCTTATTTTAAATACTTACATTACTAGGGGCGCCAACAGACCCTTAATTTCGACTCGCTGCGCTCGCGAGATCTCGGGTGCCTTTTGCATATTGAACAAAGCGAGCCCAGTGTAATGAGTCATCGTTTTCCATTGACTTCAATGAGATATCAGTTTTTAGACGTAATATAAAAAAAAAATGTTATACTTTTCAATTTAAAAAAAAACCATCACCTAATGTGTGTCTTTTTCATTGCAAAATTTCATAATTTTTCGTCAAGTAGTTTTCGAGCCAATTCGTGACAAAGAATGTGAAAAAGTCTCCAGTAGAACGCTCCGCTCACTACGCTCGCTTCGCTCAATTAGTAAATACAAATAATCATATAAAAATTGTAATTGTAAATCATAAGCGATCGATAATACCGGTTACTCTACAAATGAATGGTTCGTGAACCGACTTCTAGGGCGATGGAGATATTATACAAAGCTATTAATAATGGAAATAATGTCGAATTGCATAAAACAAGGCGGACAATTTATGCATACCGCGAACTAATTATCAAACCAAATATTTAACCGATTACGTAGGTACGTAGTTCTGTTTACAGTTGATTTGTTATATTTGATTCATTTATTAGTAATCATAACAATAGAAATCTTCAAATCAGTTACATTAATGTATACTTATATGTAATAAAGTCGTCACGACAATTCAGTTGTTTTAAACTAATAGATTATAGTACAGACATACATACATAAATACAAAATACAAAACTGATTTGTGATCTAAATACAATATAATAAAAGTAGACTTGACGTATAAACGAATTTTTTAATAGTTCTTGGTGTTAGGTTCTTATCCATTTCTCAGTCAATATGTATACTGCTTTATCGATCAAACTCTCATTTCCCCGCCATAAACAAAAAAAAAGTTTGGACTATTATTACAGTAAACCTTGGATTGTATGAATTTGTATATAATTTAAGATATGAGACAAACGTCGTTGGCAATAGAAGTAACAGATAAAAAAATTGTAAAAGTCAACAACAACCACTAATTGTTTTTAAAAACAACAAACACAAACACCTTAAAAAAACAAATATTACAGTAGAAATATATATTTTCGTCAAACACGAAAGCGCTATATCAAATTGCAAAACAAAATTGTCACCGGGTTAAAAGTTCAGCGCCAAATTATAATATAATATATGTTTTTGACACTACACCAGCAAGCTGACGTTTAATTTTTGCTATGCCACTCTACCGTAGATACCGGTTCTAAAATTGGACAAAATTCTAAATTTGTATGAATAATGTATATACAATAAAAAACCTTATAACATTTTAAAGTGGAAGCAAACAAACAATAGAGCTAATATTTTACGTGACAAATATGTTTCGATATTTTTATTTAGTGAGAACAAGACGCCAATGTCATGTGAATGTCATGTAGTCTTTAGGTCAATATGTCTTTTCTCGATTGAACTTTTCTTTATACGTTTATTATCCCAAATCTCACACTCAATATTATATAAATAAAATTGATTAGTACCGCACAACAACAGTGCGTACACGCACATGTTATTCTGTTTGAAGGTCAGTGTGTCGGTCGCTGATATAGTGTTAGTATTACGACAAGTGCCACATCATGTCATTCAATTTGTAAATACATTATACTCTCAAGAAAAGGCTTTTTTGGTGTAGACAAATTCTTTATACACACTATTCTTTCGAGGTGTATCCACTGTTGTTTGGGAGTCGCTAACCTGAATTAACACTAACGTACTAATGCTGAATATTTATCCTTATCATGCTGACGTCAGTAGAACATGCGAGAAGGTATGACTACGACGACAGGGATGAATATAGAACCTAGTTGTGAAACCGCTTACAGATCTTAATCCCTTAAGCTTAAAATACTTGTGATTATAGCTTATGGGTTTCATTACATTACACAACAATTAGTTACAGATATGAAATATTTTAATTTGTCTAATAAATTAAAAGAAATAAATGCAAATAGTATCATGATGTCTCATCATGAAAAAAACTGGGACAGTTTCACCAACTACAATAATATAAAAAAAAAACAGAAAAGGACTATCTTTATAATACTTTGATTTCATAAAAATATCATAAAGAACAAATAATTCATTTAATTTCAGTATGACTACATTTATAAAATTCGTAGCGATTAGATAAATTGCTACCAGGAAATGCTGATAAATTTCGTCAGAAACAAATATTCGAGAGTGAAAGATGCGTAAATATATATATATATATAAATATATAAATATATATATATATATATATATATATATATATATATATATATATATATATATTTATATAATTGCACGCCGACATAGTACGTAGAGTAGATAAAAATCAAAATAGATTTGGCGAGGCGCCGCGTGCGCAGTAACAATGTTGAAAACTGGGTCGATCTGTTTACTGATGATCCACTAACCAGAGAGTTATAATTTTTTTTTCTAACTAGATGTCATTTGGTTCAATTTGTACCACATAGAGTGCATACTATATTACAATAATTTCAATTCATCTTTCTATGATCTTGAGCAGTCTTGAGACAAAATGTTAGTCTAATATTAAGCAATTATGTAACATATAATTTATAATACTTTAAAAAGTGAAAAGTTTATTTATTCATTCAACATTTCTTCATTCAACCTACGAAATAAAATAACCTTAATCAACATTTCAAGACTTAAATATTTTTTTTCTTCTCCACCGGTGACACTGTCATGGCCTGTAGGGCAAACAGCAGAAACATACACAAAAAAAAAACTCATCAAAAAAGTAATTTGGTAAATCATCGTCACAGAAAAAACTTGCTACTGGTTTTATATTATATCCACGTGTAAACGTATAATACAATAAATTTTAACGTTTTAGACAAAAATTTCCGCGAATATGTGTCAAAGTGTGTCCTTGTCTCCGTTTCCGCAATTCATTACTACCCACTGACCCGTCTAATATTTTTTGCGATTTAGTGATAATGGCGTATACAGCCCCTGTATTAGTCGCACGTTATATATTTTCGTCAATAGTTTTCTGGTAAACACGTATACTATTAGGTATTAAATTAAATTAAAAATCTTTTATTAAAAAAAACTATCACGGTACCAAGGAGGTTCAACATTTGACAAGAAACTCCTTACAATACAGGCAGGTATTGCGACTAAAAAAAAAGAAAAATATATATTATGTCTAGAAATTATCTTTCTGTATGGATGGTACTTTAGAACCTTATTTTTTAAAATCAAATTAATATTAATGACATATTGCAGTCTTTCATTCATTCAGTACATAATACATATTAATAATTGTCTCGTGTGGTCGCAGCGCTCGTCTGTTCCACTTCCGCGTAAAATAGGACGTTACGTGGTCTAAATATTTTTGACGGGAACTCTAGACTTTTAGTAACTATATGTGTTTTTTATATTTATTTTATTTAAATTAAAAGTATGATGAAAATATATTTATATTACATGATAGTTTTTACAATTTCATCATAATATGAATAATAAGAGGTAAAAAATAAGTACTCGTTGGTTTTAAAACAACGTTATGAATAAAACTATTTTACATCTTTCGTCAAAGTTTCATCATTCTCATTCTCCACGTTAGTAACTGTTTAGTCACAGTTCAGAAATGATGAAATCACACGCAAAGAAATTAATAACATGCAATATTAAAATACAATACTAAATTTCATACTTTTATTTAAATGTTTGTTAAATAAATTTATTAGTATTTAAAAAAGTTCTTTTCCACAGATTATAAATAGATGTTTAATCTATAAATTGTATCTGTTATTACTTTGCGCTATACAAGTTACGTAAATGAATGTAACTGCTTCAATAATGTTTTAGTGTAAATAAATAAAGGATACCGCCGGACTGATTGTTTTCCTTTAAGGAAGGCGTCGCTCAATGCCAACTGGATCTGTGCCTAACTAATTTATTTATAATTCAATATTAGATTAAGTGTTCACGTTGAAACAATGTTATTTACTTGTTTCTTGAAGAATTTTATTTTATTTAAGACTTGTTGACAGCGATCTCGTCTGCTCTTCGTGTTTTCCCGCCATAATAAGAGAATTGTCACGACAGAGTGACATCTGGTGACGCAATGACAAAACATCCTACTTTATAATTCGGTCCAATACATACAGCACTTACATACAAATTAATTATTACATTGTGTGTAAAGTTTTAAAGGATTTTAATAGCTTATTGAATTTAATATTTCCGTATAACAATAAATTTATAAGTTATGCTTAAAGAATAATAATGAAAACGCGACAGAAGACAGAAAGTTTGTACTAAGTTCAGTTTTAATATTTATTAAAACTGAACTTAGTACAAACTTTCGATCACTATTTTCATTAAGAAATTATGAAAAAAAAAAACTAAACTATTACTGTTGACATAAAAAAATGCTTTTAATAAAATGACATTTTCGTTTAATAAAATTCTGAGTCAGTGCAGTAAATTCTTGTCGCGTGAAACATAAAAATACAGTCTACGAGTAATAACAATCTAGCGCTGTGTACTGTGTAGGTGGAATTACAATGACTCAATGTTGAAATAAAGACGTTTAATTACATTATTCGAATCGCTTACATTTACAAAATAAATAATTATTGCCTTTTTAACCACATTCAGATATTTACTGACTATAACCAAGACAACTATGGAATAACTTATATTGTAAGATATATTAAATAAAACCTCTTTTGAGGGTTAAAAATAGAAAACATGGAATCTAAACGATAACAATATTTAAAAAAAAACTATAATGACGTTTCTCGTTCGAGGCGTGCCGGATATCATTTACACAACTCATTCAACCCGTTCGTTAAACAATACTGGATAAACCACTAATTAATTATGTTACTACATTTGAATATTCTCGTCAATAAATTCTCTGTTGGTATTTGAAATGTAAAGTCGTGATACTCAATATTATTAATGAAATTATATAAACAAATTGTAAGTTATTTCCAAAACATAATTTAATACTGTGGTTGTTTGTCAATATATAATTTATATTATAAAACCATTGTACTTTAACGATATTTATAAAAAAAAATGTTTGATAATTTCGAGTATAGGTATCAAAATATAAAATATGGCGGTGTGGTACACGTGGTCGTTGGTTCGTGTCTCCAAGGAACTATAACTTATTGACAAAACATTTTTTTCTCTTCTTTCAGGTTATAATTGTATCAATATATAACTATCTGTATACGTGGATAGATAACATCTCGTGAAGATAAAGTCCTAGTAACTTTTTAGATATATTTAGTGCTTAATACTATCTACGCGTAGCAATTCATTTATGTTAAATTGTAGTTTTAATTCTTGCATTGTCACAATACTTATCATCGCATACATATTCTAAGAATGTAACGTTAAAATATTTTTCTTTTTGAATCTAGAAGTATAATACATTTTGAGTAAAAGAAGTAGAATGAATATGCCTAGTGACAACAGGGGTGAACTAAAAATAAAATATTGGGCTAAAAACTTATGTACAATATCTATTATTTTTTATCAACACACATGAATAACGAATCAGTCTTATCACTACAACGGAATCATAATCCGATATTCGTAAAGGAAAAATTTACACAAAATAAATAGATGTGTATTAATATAATTTATGTGTTAAATAACAGAGGCATATTATAAACATTTTCACTTTTAACATGAAACAGACGTAGAATTTTCTCGAACACCTCACTAAATTGTGTACTTGCCAATACGTCACGCAGTTATGGGGTCAAGGAACACAGAATATAGACTGACGACTTCTATTTAAATGTAATATCATCCATTTAGATTGTTACAGGTGCTTATTAATAATACAACAGATTATAATCGAATTTAAGTGATGAGACCAAGCAGTATTACCATTACCCGTATCGCTATGAACAATCTGAATACTTTGACCTTGATCAAATATAATTCCCGCTCGACGCCATTTGACAGGACATTTATAAACAAAATGTCTCTTAACTTTTTTCGTTATAAAATAGATATTATGTAACACGTGTTTTGTTAAGCTCAGTTTAAATATATTATGTTTTTTAATATATTATTAAATATTAATAAATATTTATGAAATAAAATGCCAAATTGTATATATACCTCTTTAAAACTTAATACCGTATTTTATTGTATGTCCCATTAATATATAATTACAATAGTGACACGGCCAGTAAGAATATTTTTGTATTATAATAATACTATATAATTTAGTAAATAATGTCTTTTCGTTTAATAAATATCGTTAACATTTAAACAATTAAAAAAAAACAACCTGAAGGAAAACCACAAAGTAAAATAACTTAATCCAAAAACAACACCAGTTATATTAATATTTAAATAATGTCATGTAGGTCAAAGTCAGACTATCGATTTTGGTTGTATATTAATACACTTACACACTGAAATACGAAACTAGTATATACTACATACATATACATACGTATCTATATACATACATTCATACTAATTTAATATATTCTTTTTAAAAGATTAAAAAACAACATTTTATTTTTCTTATGGCAATTCTTTTTAGACATCTATAATTAATTTTTGCTATTTTTGATTGAAAGGCTTTATTCTTATAAGTCTCAATTTATTTATGTATGTATTCATCAAAACAGATTTTTGTAGACTTTAATATAAATAAAGTTATCGATTCAGGATAAAATCGATAAATATATATAATCGAAATTTCTGGTTCAAGGCCGACATCACTAGTCGGCGATGTCGGCCAAGGTCAGCTGTTAAACAAATTAAAATAGATTTAAGCTTTTCGTTAATCAAGTTCTGTTTATTATCTTAACCGATTCAGTGCGGAAGACACCATAGTGGCGCCATGGATATCTTTTGCGTATGGCGGGTGGCACCCGAGGGGAGCCAAAATTTGAACCCCTAAAACTCGATTTTTTGACGTTTAAGAAAGATGTTTTGTAAACAAAAGTGTCTTTATTTGTCACGCAGATCCTACCTAGAGTGTCAGTTTTAGCAGATCACGTGATTTTACATACTTCAGGGATTGTAAACCTTTTGTATAAAAAAATATTATACTGTTTTGCAAATTTATTATAATAGTTCAAATCTGTGTTGTACGTATTTACTTACACATCCACTACATACATTACATAACCATCACCAGTAATATCAAATTTACCTGGACTGCCATAAAATTAAGGCCAGGTCAATATAGTTCATTTTTTAATAAACTGTAACTTTGTACAACAAAAACTATTTTTATTTTCCTCATTTTCTGGACTAGGTTCCCAGACATCATAAGATTTTTGTTCGATATAAGTCTCTTCGCTAAACTCGTCATCGTCGTCGCATTGCGTTTCAAGTTATGATTCAGGAATATATTTTCTTTTTTTTGGTAATTCTAAAATAATATATAATATAATATCAAATATCTATCATAAATATAATCGGTCATAAAACTAGCGTTCAAAAAGAGTCGCGATACTTTACATCTCCAAATATCTAATTATTATAGTTGTTTTACTATAACAGCCCCTTTCGTAAACAGTAAGTTAGTAGAAACTGGATTAAGATATTCGTACTTTGGTTTTTATCTTTATCTGAATAAATCGAGTAATCAATTTTGATATTCTGTTAGAAACATATCATTAATTTAAATTTTGATTTCAAACAACACACCAGAAAAGAACGCTCTACATGTCTCGAATGTTCATATTTAATTCTGTTACCATAGAAACAATAGATCTATCAAAAAACTTACAAAATGTTTACAACACCTGATAGAAATAAGAAACTTACCTTCCATTTCCGTTATATCACGTAGATAATCACTTCTATAAACACTAATCGAAAATATAAACCATACACTTTCGGTTTTGGGGGGCTACTAAACTTAAAACACGTGGAAACAGTTAAAAAAACGATAAGTTACAATTCATGGCGGAGAACGCCTGAATGGTGCCATCAAAGTCCCTGGCGTTAGGCACCATAGTGGAGCCGCGAAATATTTGTTCGCCGCCAGGAGCAAAAGTTTGTCCAAAAGACCGCCGCATTGAATCGGTTAAGAAAACATCTCATTATATATGAATTTACGTGGAAAATTAGTTTGTTTGTAAAGTTTGAATTTTAAAAATTAACTTGATATAATTATTGAATTACATTAAATTTGTAACTTGTCAGGGACTTCAACTTTCCCCTCGAGGGGAGGGTTTTCTCAAACTAATACTATGTCATCTACCATCTCTCAAAACTTGTTTAATTCCATAAATATTGAATTTTTAATAAAATATCACCCAAAACTAAATCATAAAAAGCCGTCCAATAGTCTGGGTGTTGTGTTTTCCGGTGACAATTAGCCAAATTTTCGCGGTAAGAAACATCCCACATGTTGACCGGATCAATAACCTATAACTGTGTCAAATTAAATGAAAACCCTACCAGGAGTTTTTTGTGATGCGCTAACAGACAAACGTACCACAATATAATATTCTAGATATAATTATAGATAGAAATGCAAAAATAGATATAGTGATACAACTTCAAAGTGCATCTACGAGACAATGCGTTCTTTATTTAGAAAAAAATACTTATTTACGAGCATATGTAATAATTTAATGAAACTTCTTTATTTTTTTTTATTTTTAATATGGGAGTATTTTTATATAAGTTTATCGATTTATTAGCGTAACAACTTGTTATTTTGTTACCATGGTTACCATGTACCTATTTGTCTCTTAACATAAAGATTTTACGTTACAGAATACACAGGCGGTAAACTACGCGCTACTTTAGTTGCTAATACTTGTATTTATTATTTTATACAGCAATATCTTATAATAACAATTAATTTCGTGCCAAGTTTTTATGACCCATTCCGCTAAGAACGGTTGATAAAGCGGTAAAGCTATTAATACCAACGTACAGCAGATAGGCCGAAAGTGTTATAGTTAAATTTCGTACCGGGAACAATACGGAAGACTCAGTCTCGCCCACTCCCCCTGTAGCCTAAACCTCTTCATCCTCCTCCTTTTCATAACGGGTGGCACCGCATTTGCATATAGTTGCAACTTGCAAATGTTCATACAACACAATAGTTCAATTGAGAGTGCGAACATCGAATATTAGAATAGCAGGTATATTAAGATTTTGACAATAAAATGGTATTTAAATAACAATATGCTATTGATAATAAAATTATTCTGCATTTTCAATAACAGTTTTAAACGATAACCTATGTTATATGATTATCCGATGTATTAAATTGCGTCAGCACATTACATTGTAGCGGTTATCACATGTGTTTCACTACACTAGTATCACAATTATAATTTCTCAAATCTATTGGACAGCAATAAACCGATCCTTAATCTAATAGAGCGATATAGATACTTAAAATATTTTTACTTCAAAAATATCTGTCAAAATAGATTGTCAATTAAAAATTGTTTTTTTTTTTATAATAGTAAAGATCAAGTGCGAAAAAGATCCCTTTAAGATGAAAGTAACCCTTCTGTGTTATTTAATATGTAAGCCTAAAATGAAAATCATAACCTTTCTGGTCTAAGGATATCCATTAAAAGTTTCTAAAAGGTAAAAGAAAAAAGATATCATGAAAAGCGAAACGCACTTCAAAAAATATTAATTTACTTCAGAAGGAGTCCCAAATATGTCACATATAATTATATTTATTATTGACATAACATAATCTAATGACATGTTAATATAAATTTATTATAAGTTTAATTACGAATGGTAACTTGATTGTAGATGATATTTTATTTTATTTACTATTATAATTATTTAACGTTTTGAATGTATAAATTTATTTATTTTTTCTCACCTAATAGTAAAAAAAGGATTTAATATCTAAAATGAAACATCTAAAATGAAAAGTACTTATCACATCTCTAAAAACAGTAAAATATTTAATTTATTGACTGATATATTTTAAAAAGTCTTTTCTGTATTTTTCTAGACTGTACGGTGCATGATATTTAAAAAAAACGTGATCTCTGACGTTTAGTTTTGTAATCATAAATATCTAATGGCATGACGGAGTAGATCTTTGAATTATAAACTAAGGAATAGGTTAGTACCCTAGATATGAAGGCCATGAAGTACTAGTGACGAGAAAATCTTTAAATAAAGTACGTTATATTGTATCTATTACGATATTTTTCAAACTCAAAAGTTAGATTGGTCGTCTTCCAAATCTCTTTTGATCGTGTTAGTATTATATGTATACATGTTCGCTTGTTAACGTAATTTGAATAGGTTATATAATCTAATATGTGGGATGTCATAATCGTATATTTTATATAATACAACTTTTTGATTTACCTGACCTTGTCAAAACTGCCTCAAAGCGGTTTTAACAGACCCTAGTTTTATATTAATAGAACAGGTGTTATTATTTGCCAACTCGAATATTTTTTCATTATATATTAAGTGGAACATTATTCGTCATTTTGAAAACAATTATGTTTAATAAGTTGTTTATTTGAGCTGAAAATAGATTGATTTGCAAAAAAGAGCTGTGATAGTGATAGCCTGTTAGGGCTCAAAAGCTTATTTATATAAAAAATAAATCAATAGACATTCATACAAAGGTATTTCTCTCGTAGTATACACGAACCAGTAAAATAATAATACTATTAACAATAAGCCAGAGATATAGCGCCAGTTATCTAACACTAGACACCAATCACCAGCACAAGTTTGTTTAATTACATTCAATATTTATTAAAATAAGGACAAATCAATGTAGTTTTTAATCACTTATTTATAATAAAGATATTAATAATAGACAAATGTTGAAAATGTTAATATAGTAAATAAATTCTCCAAAAGCGCCACATGGTACCTATAGATGAATACTGTTTATACTGAAGTAGGTTATACATCGTGGTTTTAAAAAAAAACATAAATGCGTTTTTCTTTCACTTCTCAGAAAGCAGGTTAAACTTGCACACTTGAACTGCGTTCTAACAAGACTTTTAAACAGTCAGTTAGTTCCAAGAAGCGAACGTATAGAATATTAATGCCGTCCTAAATGTTGAGACATTAACAATCAATATAAAAATAAAAAACAAATATCGCCAACAATTAAATTAATAAAAATTAACGAAATGACAAATACATTGTTTTGTGCACGAACACGTGCTAGAGACGGTATTATGCAATCAATGTTGAAACCAACATTTATATTGTTTTGCCTGAACTTGACATCACGGTTCAAGAAAAACCGAAATACGACGCATATACATAATAAATGAAAATTTAAATTGCAACATAAATTAATATAATTTTATTCTATTCAAGTTCGGTAAACATAATGTATGTTAGTTTCAAAACATTTTCTTCATACCATCTCAAGTAAATAAATGCTCGAAGATTCCAAAGTAATTAAACTCACAGACGACGGTACAGAATTTAAAAACGGTCACAAGAAAGGGCAGTAACCGATACGAGGTCTATTTTTATTCTATTTTCAAGGAAATTAATAAACGCACGTCATCGCAAAAACTCATCAGTTCAAGGAAGTATGGTTTGCCAAATTTATTTTTATATCTGATCCGCAATAGACACGGATTTGTAATGTTGCTAGACAATTAGTATGAATATATATTTTTACCTTCATTATAATGTCTTAAAATAGTGTTCTTATATGTAGATATTCATTTGTGCATGTATATTAAATACTTTTGACTCTCTTAGATCAAATACATAAATGATAAGTAGTGATTAAATAAAACTTGTGAAATAAATCCTACATATAAGTTTTAAGCAATTATCATTTAGTGCGTGTACACAATAGATATAAATAAATGAATAAGAGTTTTTGAAATGTGCGTCCATTTGTTTGTTCGCTTTTCATACAAAACCTATAGAATAATTTTAATTGATTAAAGATATGTGAAAATATTTTGGTTTTTATTATTTATTAGAAAATTAAAAGTTGTGAGGATAGTATGGCATAAATTTTCAGATGGAAAAGGGTTTTATGAAGTGTCAGGTACAGCGTACAGCTAGTTAAATAAAGAAATAAAATTCGTTTCTCGCTAACTTAGCACGTAGCAAGTATTGCCATCTATCGTCATTTGAGTAATGAACGTTGAAAGCATACTTGAACAATATTTCTTTAAGTACGTTATAGTTATACATACGTATAGTAAATCTCATATTATTATATCTCAGTAAGCTAAATTTAATACATTTTAATATATTAAACAGGATTTATTATTATTTTTAATATTTTATTTTAAAAAAACCTAAACTAATTTTCTGCGAAAGGAGGATGTTGGAGCAGTCTCTCTAGAATACACATTTTTAATTATTCTATAACAATTTTACAAAAATAAAGACATCGGTAAGTTTAAAAACATATATTGGGACCATACTCACAGAGTAAACAATTAATATCTAACTTTGTTTAACATAAAAATAACAAAGACCTATTATTATATAAAATGATATTGAACAATTATAGTTTAAATACTCATTGTTATAATTCCAACAAACATTAGCATGTATAGAGTACGACAGATCGTCAGCCGGCCATGACCGCCTTAAGAGTCGTGAACTCAACCAACCGGTTAGTGTTTGCGTTACATAATGTGTTAGAACTTTTGCCTTAACTGCAACTTCACTTATTAAAAAAAAAACTGATATGTCATCGTGACATTTTGATCTTAGAGAGTGATTATCATTGTCTTCGGGATATCGTGAGGGTGTTTCTCTTGGTGATTAGGTTTGTAGAATTTTCAGATGTCATATGAAAATGTATTATTAAAATAAAATTTGTATTTTATAGATTTTTTTTTCTATACATACAAATGAATGTGTTAGTGTGTTTTAAACGTATGAAAACTAAAATGCCACTTGATATAAGTACCTACAATAAATTTAAAGAATTTATTTCTATTTCCAGATACGGACATATACGAGTACCTATATAGTATGTGCAATGTTTGATTGGAAGTAATAAATATTAAGCACGTTTATCTTCAGACATAGAATGTAAATCTTGTTTTGAAAAAATATTACAAAAAAAAAATTATAATTTGTATTGTATTTTGCTATTCAGTTTTTTATTACGCAGATAATTTTGAGATCGGCGTTCTATTTGAAGTAATAGTGTACATTGTATTTAATGTCGTACCTGTGTTAAGAATATAAGCTCTAATGATATGAGTATAGATAAGAAATTCAAATAATAATATAATCTATCACTGATGTAACACTAACCCGAAGATTATAGGTATTAACAGTCTCTTATTAGCTTTGGTCGTACATAATAGAAACTTTGAACACGATTTTGACGTACCGGACAGATTTCGGTTAGTGAGTGAGAGAGAAGGATGCCGAAAACCTCCTTTGCTCTCTGTATGTCCTAGTCTCCTGCATCCCGCTTTCTCCTCCACAATTCCTCATATTTGGTACCATTTACGCTCAAGTGCTAGTATCACCCAATCCTATATAAAAATAATTTGTAAAATACTAATATTATATAAATATTAATAATGAAATCGTTAATTATGAATTAATGTTTTTATTACAATAATAAAGTTAAGGGGATTGAACTCAATTAAAAACAATCATCTCTATTACAATGATGATGTGAATTAATCAAACAAACGCAATAACTTAAAAATAAACAAACTGTTGATATTATTATTTGAACAGAAAGAGGTCAAATATTAAAAAAAACAGATTTTATAGTAACGTATGTTACGTTCTATGTCCAGATATTCGTTTAACAAGCACAAGAGGATCAAAATTGGGTGACCTTCACAATGAATATTTTAAGACGTCGAGTATCACTCTATACTTGTTCGTCGTAAATTGTTTGTGGTTATCGTTCAATTGCTTCCATGTTTTGATTCATCTGTTAAATTAATTTGATTATATATTTAGAATATAATTGTATTATAATTTCAACGTCCATGCCCCCACTTGAGCCAAAGATTTTATTAGTGAGAAAAATTTTGTTCAATTCTTAAAAGATAATATATAGCAAATTTTTAATTATTATTTTTTAATTTATTTAATTCAGTCTATCTTTTATTAATGCTACTATTGAAATTTATATTATTATAACTATATATAAATAGCAATGTTTCTTAAACATGTTTTTGAGTTCTATAAATAGCCATTAACGTTTATCCTGTAAACTTTATTTGAGCAAAGTGGTATAAATACGTTAAGTTTTGTAATTGTTATTGACTTATTAAGCATATAACATTGGTAAAACAATTATATAGGGCTGCAAATAGGTTCGTGCTGTTTTCATAATAGATGGCGTAAGTTGTTTTTTATTCCATCGATCCCCATGTCCAAACATTCATTCAAAAGCTACTGTCATTAGGCACAAACGTCAATATAAATTATTTAGTTGAAGTTTAAACAGCAATACTTTTTATATCAACGAAAATGGCCAATTTTGTCCCAAATAATGTGTTCTTGCGGGGAGATTTACTTCCTTATTTCAATATGCAGAAATGTGCAGCCGAAAGTCATCGCATTTTGGTGGAAGTTTATGGTGATTGAGCGTTGTATGGTATGGTAGTCGTTTGAGCCAAGCATTAAAAAAACAACCGCTACAATACGAGCGTAGGTATGATAAAATTTTGCAGAACGACAAAGCTCGGACATATGTTGCAAAGCCCATTAAAACATACCTAGAAATATTGAAATGGATGTTATACCGCACCCGCCATACTCTCCAGATATTGCACCTGCGGATTACTATTTGTTTAGATCAATACAGCGTGACCTGGCTGAACAGCATTACTCCAAATACGACTCGTAAAAAGTACGATTACGAGTACGTACGATTTTCGATTCGTAAAAAGCGGTTAAGAGTGAGTGAGAGAGACCCCGACAGTTGCTAAAAATAAAAATCAGGATGATGTTATTTCAGTTTCATAAGTATACTAGGGGCGCCAACAAACCCTCATTTTCGACTCGCTACGCTTCCGAAATCTCAGGTGCTGTTTGTATATTGAGCGAAGCGAGCCCAGTGTATTGATTCATCGTTTCCTATTGACTTCTATGATCTTCTATCAGTTTTTTGACATGATATTAATTTTTTTTTTTTGACTACATTTTTTTTTTATTTTATTAAAACCATCACCTAATGTGTGTATTTTTGATTGCAAAGTTTCATAATTTTGCGTCAAGTAGTTTTAGAGCCAATTCGTGACAAAGAATGTAAAAAGTCTCCAGTAAAACGCTCCGCTCACTTCATTCGCTTCGCTCAATAAAATATGTTTGTAACTATTATCTTAGTTTTTTAAGGAAAATTATAAAATGATCAGATTTACTCATATAAATTCTTAAGAAATTAAATAAATAGAATAACTTAAAGTAAAATAAATCACTTTTTTTTGTATAAACCATATTTCTAAAGACCAATATCATAACCATAACATAGGTATTAAATATTATTAGAGACTAACTTTCATCTACGAATCTTTAAATTCTTAAATAATATATAATGAAAAATTCATCCACATTTGAACTTGCGTACTCTGGGATTGACGGGCCGGTTTACATAACAAGGTTCATATTTTTAAAGTTGTTGCATCTCATAAAAGACATTTCTACAATATATGAGCTAGTTTAACATTTAAAAACGTTAAATAAACGTTTTGTGCAAATAATGACAAAGATACCTGTTATTTCTGAACTTGACAGTTGTTGCTTCTGTCATTTATAAAAGCGACAAGTGATTGATGTCCGGCTGTCACATTTTTGACATTTGATTTTACGTTAAATACTCATCTCGTTTTGTATGCAAGATGTTTGCATTTTGATCTCATGAAGTTATTCACTTAAAAACGATTAAAAGTTTTCTTAGAATATATTACAGTTATTTCAGCCAGATAGATATTGAATTGTCTAAACAATCTATAATCTTAAGATTTTAATCACGATTTACGGTTGATAGTAAATTAGGTATTGGAAATGAATGGAGAGAAGAGAAATGCTCGTGGAAGAGGCCGTGGTCGCGGGCGCGGTAGAGGCCGAGGTAGAGGACGTGGAAGAGGAAAAAAGGTGCCCAAAGTCATGTCCTCAGATGAAGAGGAATGCTCTGTTGAAGAAACCAGTCAAGAACAAGATGAGGCCGTTCCTGAAGAGACTAAAGAAGAACCTGAACCACAAACGGAACCTGCTAAATGTATGTTTAAATTAAATAACATTTTTTTGATTACTAATAAAATTGTTGCTTGTGGTGTATATATATATATATATATCACAATATGTATAATACATTTAAGTGTTAAAGAATTTTAATAAAATATAAAAAGATTAATAGAAAAAGTATCCTATCACAGTGGAGGTCCCGTCTGACATATCCCAGTTAGAAGCACCAGTGTTTACTACCTTGCAGCGAGGTCCCCCTGAACCCATGCTGCGACTGGACTGGAGCCATAGAGCCACACTTATAGGAGAGAAAGTACTCAATCCTATGATATATTGCTGTGATACTTGCTCCAAGCCAATACTCATTTATGGCCGAATGGTTAGTGTAACCTTTGTTTATCACTAATTTTATATTTCTAAATAGTGGAAGAATAACTCCACATTATATGTTTCAGATACCTTGTAAGCATGTTTTCTGTTTATCTTGTGCCAGAGCTGATCATACACACTGTCCACGGTGTAGGGAGAAGGTACATACAAGTGTTATTATTAAATTTTTTATAAATTACCTACTTATTCAAATAATATTATATATAAAATAATTATACCTCAATTATTTTGCAGGTTCTCAGAGTAGAACAGACAGGTCTTGGAACAGTGTTCATGTGCACTCACTCGGGTACAAGATATGGAAACACAGGCTGCAGGAGAACTTATCTGTCCCAGGTAATTAATTTTATATTTGTATATATGTGCAGAGAACAGATATATATATTCCACGAGAAAAAGTATATAAACATGTAACTTATCTTTTCAAGAGATCTTTACAATTAGCATTGTGTGAAAAAGAGTTAAAATAGTTATGCTTTAAAAACATTGAAAAAAAACATGAAAAAGAAAAAGTTATAATATACACATTATAAATACATACCAAAAATATATTGTAATTTACATAAGAAGTAATACTGTGTTAGTCTTAGCTTGAATGAGATAAGGGATGGATTTCCATGAAAGATATCAGGAAGAGAATTTAAAGATGATCCACAACTGCAAGAATTTGAATGAGTAGTATTAAAAGAGGCAGAGATTACAAATGATACTATTATACATTTGAAATAAGAACATACTTAATGGTAAAATGATTATTATTTTTATAATTATAGCGTGATCTGCAAGCCCACATCAACCACCGCCACGTGGGCGACAAGCCGGAGCCCGAGCCGGCGCCGCATCCCGCGCTCGCTGTCGTCAAGCCACTACCGGTATATAAAATTTTGCAAATTTTTTTTTTTAGTTGTTTCTATTAATTTTTAAATTAAATATATATATATATATATATTTTTTTTAACATATCAAACTATTGTTTTAGAAAAACATGTAAAATGTACAATAATTCACTTATAATAAATCTAAAAATATAAATATGAAATTGTTGTCAAAAATTGGTTTCAATAACAGATTTCTTTTTATTTTTTATATTGATTAAAGTTATGGTTACATATATTTTTTTCTTATGACATAGAGTATTAGATTTATATACTTTGATAGTTGTAAAGTGTATGTACTGTAACGGTCGCACGGTCGCAGGCGGTCCCGAGCAGCGCAGACCCGCGCGCACACACGCACGCGCACGAGCGCCGCGCGCGCACCAACCTCATCACCGTGCCCATACACGAGGACTCGCACTCCTACTACAACTACTACCAGGTATATCTTATTACATACAGTTTTATTTTTTTATTTTGTATATTCGTTGCTGTGAGCCCCACTGGCCATGACAGCGTGCAGATGGGTACTAGATGTATTTTACATCTAATATGTAATAGTAAAAAAAATCTTAATGTCCACACAAAATGTCACCGATTGTTTTTTTTACTTTTGTTGTTGTCACTATAGTGACACTGACTGCTGCAATTTTTGTGAGTTCATTTCTCACACCCGACAGCTTATTGTTGAAATAATAAATTGTTCTTTTCATCTGATTATCATTAGTATCCATGATTTAACTTTTCAACAATCCTTACGACATAAGTGTTTATGAATGTTAGAGGAAAAATATATATATCAACCTGCTACCTCTGCAGCCGGCCCCTCCGCCGGTGCCTCCGCCGTCGCTGCCGGCGGGCGGCGCCGTGCTATCGGTGCCACCGCCCTACTACGCCGCGCCCTACGCACCGCACACCGCGCCGCCCGCTACATATGTGGGAGGTAAGACACATCAAAGATGGCCCTTCGAATACCGAATAACACTCTCTTTTACACTCACAAACCATATATATCCTATCCGTGTGTTGTCCGTTTAAAGTATTAACAGGCTCATAAATCAGTAAAAATAACCGGATAATATTGCAGGAACTCCGATGACAACAAACGTGGCAGGTGTATCTCCGATGCCGGGGATGTCCAGCGATAGCCGCTGGCCCGATGGATACACGCCGGTGCAGTGGCCCAACACGCATCACTACTACAGGTAGCCCCTGTTTCAGTAGCCACGGTGGTTTAGTGGCCCAACACGCACCACTATTTCAGACACCATGGGTATCTCCGCTACTACCCTTCATGGTTTCCGAACTTTCCAAATAACAATGTCTTAGCATAAACAGAGATAGTACTTAACTTCATAGAAGATAAAACTCCAATATTGTCATATAAATATTGTGTTTAGATTTTTCCATATTGCAGTTTTTTTTCTGTGACTGTGATCAAAGTATAGAAATAACGTGACATTCTTGAAGTTTATTGTACTCATTATTGATGTAAAAATATATTTTGGAATTTATTAAACAACTTAGAACAACTATCCTGGTGAAATGTAGTGAGTTTGTGCTCCGAGTGTGTGGTTAGTGGTGTAGACTTTAATTGACATTAAAAAGAACTAAAAACTACTGGATAATTATATTCCATAGTATTTTCCGGTATTTATAATTATCTTTATGCAAGATAATCTAATGCTAATTTAGAAGTTAAGATTAAAATACTTTCCTATTTTTTAACAAAACCATACTGGATCGTCTAACGTCGTTAAAGATATCTGTAACTATACATACAAAAAAGATTTTTTCAACTTAAAGTATTTGTAAACATTTACAAATAAAACATAAGTATTGACGGTGTATTATTTATTAACACTAATTAATATATTATTATTTACAACACATTCACCCACAACAATACATAACTGTAAATTATCTCAACGTACATATTAATTAGAAAACGTAACCCTTGGTGTTTCAAGAAACAGCCAATTTAATATATTCAATTATGAAATACTATAACTCAGTACGGGAAATCTGGTTAGATATAAATGCCATTATAGTTTTTTTCTGAAAAAAATAATAAATACAAACCGCCTTTGATTTATTTACTTGTGATTAATCTTTGGTAAGTAACAATTGTGCAAAGAATGACAATAATACTGAACGGACTCAATTTGATCATTAATGGGCTCTTAGAAGATATTATTGTAAGTGCATGTTAGTACTTAATAATGTCCCATATAAATCACATCTTAAGCTATCAGTCCCAAATATTTAAGTCAAATTGTGTCCATAAGATTTGTTAACACTTATTATTTTTAGTTCATGCAAAATCAAATAATTGTCACAAAAAGTATCTCTTAATAGTTTAAAACAATAAGTGAGCCTGATAAAGAGAGCATAATTTCAAAAAATCTTTACAAGGAAGTTATTGATTATATATAGTAATCATAAAGTCAGCTACAAATTACTATAAATTTGTGCAGAACATATAAAGGTAATAATCACTATTAATCAGATATAATTTAATTTCAATTATATATCTATAAATTTAGTTTTTAATGTAATTGTAGTTAAAACAGTTTCTACTGAAAATAAAAAATGAGAACCAAAACCACACCTATACAGATTTCTTTACTATTTGTATTAACTAATATAATCTAGTGCTTTCATGATTACTATACATAGCAGTCAATAGTAATCAATGCCTAGTTGATTACTATTGACTGTTTTATTCTAGATTAAAAAAAAAATATTCATTTTCAGTTTATACAGCAGTTTCTGCTAAATATATTTTATTCATAATTAATCTTTTTATAAATCAATTTTGCCCACTTCAATGAATATAATTTTAAAAATTCTTGAAGTTACTGTATTCATTTATTTTTAATTGTTGAAGTTATTCAAAAAACCAGATTTCCGAACTGTGAACTTATCTCCTTATCATGAAATTTTCGTAGTGGGGGTCGGCTCTGTAGTGATATCTATCAGTGTTGCCTCGGGCGGTGCTTCTGGGGGTGCCTCAGACGGGAACTGTGGGATTACGTGTGACTGCGCCTTCCTCACTGCCTCCATATTTACCTTAGTCGAAAGATTCTTTTGCCGAGTCTGTTCTGATGTCTTGGATAATCTCTCACTCAGGGCTTTAAGTGCTATTTGCCTGTTAAAATTTATATTTTTTCATTATAACCTATTAAAGGAATATATCATAATGTATTGTGAAGCTTTATGAGCCCTACCGTCTCCGCTCCATATCTTGAGGCTCAACTCCTGGCATTGATATGGTGAGACCACGAGGGCTAAGTGCGAGCTGCACGCGGCGTGGAGTCGCGGTGCACACGCCAACGCGCACCAAGCAACGGTGCACTGGACCCAGGATTCCCCTCACCACTGGTTGTAGAACCGTTGGGAAGAAACTGAAAATTTTAAATAATGAAATGAAAAATGAGATAGTTTTTATTATTTTGTAAACATGTCATCTAATGGTAAAATGTATGAACTCACTTATCAAAACTGAAATTATCCGCCATATCCCCTCTTGTGCCACTGCTGTGGCGTTGCCAGAATCTGAGATAAATCCATGACAGTAGGGTGCCACTGCCCCACATACAAGGATATGTGCCCTCTAGAGCACCCACAGCCCATAAAATGATTGCCGCTATTAGAATCAGTAGTGGTAGAGATCTGTTTGTCAGTTTACCTGAAATAATATGTAAAGTAACTACAATATTAAACATTAATAATAGTAAAATTAGAAAAGTTTAATAAATTTTAGGGCTGTACTGCATTCTTATGAGTCAGTAAAAGTAAGCTAAAGTTGCAATTAAGGTTTGTAATCTTGGAATTGAGTAATACCTCAAAATTATATTTTTCCTACAGCTCTAAATTAATAAACAAAATAAGGATTCCTGCTTAAAGAACACAAAATCATATGAGACAATATTTAAAAAGCTCTTTGGTTAATCAATGCCAATCATAGTCTATAAAAGTAGACCTGTATAAATAATGATACATACAGTTATACTCTTAATATGATTTCCTATCACGGCTGAGCAGGATGAAAACTAAATACTATATGAAAATACAATGTACTTGGAAAAATGTTTTGGTTTGGCTGGCAGGAGTTTAAATTCACCATACTTATTAACAACTACCTATACCAATTGGAGTTATTAATTTAATCTTATCTTACAGTCTATATTTATAATATATATATATATATATATATATATATATATATATATATATATATAAATTTACAAAATACAATATTACATATATAAAAAGTGATAACTTAACATTTAACTATAAGCAGACCTATTAAAATTCAAACAACAAATATTTTATAATTTATCACGAACTAAAGATAATAATGATAAGGAACCCATTATTTCAAATGTAATAATTATTATTTGTATTGTTTCCTTAGTTAAATGCATGAGGATAGTTACATAGATTAACATTAACTGTCTGAAAAAATATAGCTGTATTTATTACAAATAATTATCAATTCAAAACCATTATAATTATATAAACATGAATAAATATTTTTTTTAACACATACCCAATGGTGTTTTAATTAACAGATGATCTGGCATTATCTGTTTTACGGCTACGCTTACAGCCGCTAGATAACCGGCGAGGCCATGTACGTGTATGTCGAAAAGAAGCGATGTGTCTTGAGTCCAAGCGAATATCACCAAGTAATAAAACGTTGTCAAGAATGCAACACCTATATTCGTTAAGAAAAAGAACTTCATCATCTCCATTTGACCCCATAATGGCTCAATTAATTTCCCACACAACCCAACAGTCACTATGTCAATAATCACCTCCCACAAGTGTATCTCAAGAAACCAGAACGTGAAAGTGGACCACAATTGAAAAGAAGGTGGCAATAAATATCCTGGTGTAACACTAAGAACGTCCACGACATCTTCAGAATATGATAAAATATAACCGATAATTACAACTACACAAATAAATTTAACGGAGGGAGATGTGTTTCCTAGTAATGCAGAAAATTGTTGTCGTAAATATGGTATATTACGACTAAACACTCTGAGAGCAGCCATTTTTATGACGGGTGTCACAGTTGAATAGATTGTCAGTGTCAGTATCCAATTAATATCTTATGTAAACACACAAAAATATATAAAAATTAAAAATATAACAAAGAATTTATACAAAATTCTACATATTCGTCATTCCATTTTTACACATTGCAATTGCGTTGTATGAAGTTAGCATCAAATTGTAGGCAAAGTTTAGTCGTTGTTAAAAAAAGTTAACACAATTACTGTCTGTTTATTTAATCATTACAAAATGATGTTATAAAAGAGTAGAAATTATTACGAAGACTTCCGTTGCCTATCGCCATTTCCATTTATGTTCGAAGTCGTTCGTCAATCGTAAAAAAAAATATGTTGCCATGTTGGACAATACTATAAAATCTGCCTATTGTGGCAAATAGAAATTCGGGTTGCAATTGATCACTAGACAAAAGAGTAACTATATTCTAAGACATCATGCAATGCATTACATTGTTGAGATTCTACAGATTATGATTATATTGTATTTATAAAGTAAAAGTTTATCTATATGAATTTTCGTTTTTTTTCTGCCTCTTTTGTGATAGACAGTTGATAATAGACAGTGAAGTTAATAATAGACGGTATTTATACTTTATAAACAAATATATATTATAATAAAGGTCTTTGAGCATTGAGAATTAATTTTCTCATATATTTATTAAGTATATTCTTATTGAGCGAAGCGAGCGTAGCGAGGGCGTCGTTTTACTGGAGACTTTTTCACATTCTTTGTCATGAATAGGCTCGACAAACTACTTGACGGAAAATGATGAAATTTTGCAATCAAAAAGACACACATTAAGTGTTGCTTTAAAAAAAAAATTGAAAAATATCATGTCAAAAAACTGATATTCCATTGAAGTCAATGGAAAACGATGAGTCATTACACTAGGCTTGCTTTGCTCAATATGCAAACAGCACCCGAGATTTCGCGAGCGCAGCGAGCCGAAATTGAGGGTCTGTTGGCGCTCCTAGTACTATATTTTAAGACCTACCTACATTTAAACCCTAATGGTTTGGTATTGTATGTAAAGGTATTTTGAGTGAAACTAATTTTAGGAAAACAAATATTTATAAAAAAAATTACAAAGAACACCAGATTAAAGTTCAACCACTTGATCTTGAGCTGGATATGACGGCAATGTTAAATTATATTTGTCTAAGATACTTGGAGGCAGAAATCTTCCGCCCAAGTAATGTTTGCAATTAAATTTATTAAGTATTTCAGGCTTAGCACACAATTTTGGAGCAGACAGTGAAATAAGAAGGGCTGGCTGGAGATACTTTTCAGATAGTGGTCCCTTTTCGACATCCCAACCGCTGGGAATGTCCACACTAAAAAAAAATTGTTTAACTTAATGTCATAAATTGTAAAAAACATACAATGTGTCATGGTGAAATATGTAAAATAATATTAATTATTAATTCATTCATGTTAATTAATGAATAAAAATAATGAACCTAATCTTTTAAATAATTAATCTTAAAAGTAGGTGATTACTTACTTTCCGAGTGTGAGAATCAATCTACATATAATGATAATCAGTTAATTTCTGGTAAATGTACAATTATAATAAAATACCTGCAAACCGGCAACCCTGAATCAATTAATACATTTAAAGCTGGTTTCAATTCTTCTCTTACGGGTGGTTTGAAACTAAATCCAAAGAGAGCATCTACAAGAATTCCATATTCATTTTTAATCTTTTCACTGGGCGGCAATGTTTCAAGGACAGTAACTCCAAACTTTTCACATTGTAGAAGAAGATTTTCATATAATGGCTTTGGAGTACGTTTTGGGTAATATATTGCCACTTTGTATCCAAATAGAGTCATGTGCCGAGCTGCCACTAACCCATCTCCACCATTATTGCCAGGGCCACATACAATTAATGCTGATTTATGCCTGAATAAATACAAAAAATGCATTTAAAAAAATGTTAAAAAGCAAAATAAGTAAGTACCTGAAACTAAGGGCATTATAATTTATAAGTATTATTGAAAAGTCTCACATAGATGAAGGATACACTTTGGCCACAGCTGCAGCTACACTTAGACCAGCAAGTTCCATCAGTTGGTCCACACTAAACTTATATTCGTTAAATAAATCTTGGTCGAGAGCTGCAGCATTAACTTGAGACAAATAATTGATACTGGCTGTACCGCATTTAGTATGATTGCCGCAAGCCATTGCGTCGGTGCCGAGTATGTTGGCGATACGTAACTGAAAATGAGAATACCTTACACAAATGTAATACTAAAGTGAAATTTTATTAGAAATAATTCATGTTACTAGTACCACTAAAGCACTTCCTAAAACTCTTAGAAGAGTCATTTGAACTTAATATAAAAAAATATCTTATTTAAAACGCTTAAGGGCTTAAATCATAGTAGAATAATTTCAAATCCGCATACTTATTACTTATTGGTATTTAGAAGTTGGATTTGTTTTATATATCTTATTATAGACTAATAGTTATTATTTTATTATTGCCAATGCCAAATGTCAATTATTTATTTAAACATAGACAACCAAAAGGTCACTACATGCATATAATAAATGGTTTAATAATATTTACGAAAGGCTTGTTATGACAATGAGGCATAAGAAAATTAAGATTGTCTATATGTTTTTGACACAAGCGTACTAAGTAGCGATTGATATTCCTTGACAAATATCCATTATGCCGCAGAAGATATTTAATCCTTCCCTGCCAACTCCCAAAAGCCGCATAGCAAATATCACTCGTCGGTTTACTTCGAAGGATTTGTCAACAAATGGACATGATGGAATATAGTGTACACTATCGCAACTGCATTATAATGCAATTTTGAAACCGAGTCCGCGTTGAGCCGTTCTTGAAAATATAATCTCGTTGTTGCATGTACTACACGAAACAAACGAAGAAATCGCCGAAAAAACCGTGAAAAACTGCAAAACACAGTAGCCGCTATTATTATCAATTATCACCTCTTCATCATTTGATTTACTCAATTTTGCTGCTGATGCACTCGTAAAACTGGTGTCTTTCTGTGCCGTAAATCTATTGCCGTGAAATCGCCTTTTTTTGTCGATCTGGACGCGTAAGCCTTTGCGCTGAGGATTTTTTATCCATTTTATTTGACAAAAAATTGAAAAAATCACTCAAAATAATTTTATTTCACTCACAGCATAGAATTCAACTGTTAGCAGCTGGATGTAAGCGAATACTAAATATAAAAGACACAGGTCACCTAGGGTTATTGTATTATATATATATATATAAATATAACGGAACAAAAGGCTTTACTGAGAAATATGGATTCAGGTAGACGGAGAATCCATTATGTCTTTTGTTCGAAGAGTTGCAGCCCAACCGGTTAGTATGCCAACTCAGCAAAATACCTATATCTCCGAAAATAATTTGAATTTTGAAAAATCCTCTCGTAGACATATTCTTAAATAGTTAAACTTTGAAAATATGAAAAAAAAATAATCGATTTTTTCTTATTTCTAGACCAGAATACCCCCTTAAAGTGTATTAGTCTCGTCATATTTAACATTGTAATATTATTACATAAATCTAGAATTAAAACTTGGCATATCTTTAATATAAAAATTGGGAATTATCCGGCAACATATTTTTCTTTTAAAAGGACACTATCTTTATCACTCAGTGAGTATGAGTAAAACAGAAAAATGATTTTTAATAACGTATTTATCTGCTTTTCAATTTGGAATATTACTTAAATTTTTGAACGATCTAGATTGACGTTATGAATTTCGCGCCACAGATGACAGATATTTTTCCCGCTTAACCGTCTTTCTTGTCAGTTTTTCGAAGAGGTCAGCGACATTATTGTTTGCAGTAACTTCCAACTTTTTTGAGTATTCTATTGCATTTGGACTGAATAAACAAATTTGTGAGTACTCTAAACATATCAGTAATATATATTACAATATAAATCCATTAAAGCCATTTTTGTCTCTTAGTTTCATAAGACTTTCCAGTTTCGGCGTTTTTTGTTTAGCATTGCTGTCAATTTAGCTAACATTAGGATTTTAATGTTTTAGGAAAGTAATCATGTTTGAAGCACGCCTTCTTCGTAGCTCAATCTTGAAAAAAGTGTTAGAAGCAATCAAAGACCTCTTGACGCAGGCCACTTTTGACTGCGACGATAATGGAATTCAACTACAGGTTCGTTCTCATGTTGTTATAATCAGTAAAGTATAATTTTTGCGTTAATACGCATTGAAATTACTTTCTATACTCTCAATATCAACAAAGTTTTTCAACAGTAATAATAATAACAATACTCATTCTACCTTATAATATCAAGTTTTTCTTGGTTCTTCAGGCTATGGATAATTCACATGTGTCCCTTGTATCGTTGACTTTGAGAGCAGACGGATTTGATAAATACAGATGTGATAGAAATATTTCTATGGGCATGAATCTCGGAAGGTATGAATTAAAAAAATAACTTGACTAACATTTCCAAAAAGTTGAGTTAATATTTTGTGCTTTTTAAAATAAATTTTTATTTTCCATGACATTACATTTTAAACTTATCTCTTATAAGACATTTTCTACTTCCAGTATGTCAAAGATCTTGAAATGTGCTGGTGACAAGGACACAGTGACTATGAAGGCACAAGATAATGCTGACACAGTCACCTTTGTCTTCGAGAGCCCCAACCAAGAAAAAGTGTCAGATTATGAAATGAAACTCATGAATTTAGATCTTGAACATTTAGGTAAATATGCCAGTAAATTTATATTCAGTTTTCTAATGCCCCCTCCATCTAGGATTATTTATATTATCTCCTTACGGTCTGTCTAATGAAATAAAAAATATGATATAACAAGTTATAATTGTATAAATATTATAAGTAACTATGATATGGAAAAATCTTTGACTGTTTAAAGATTTTATTAAGGCAATTTTTGATGTGTAACCAACTCAATCCTCACCACTCACTATTTATTTTAGCAATTATCACTTCAAAATTAGATATTAGGTAAATAATCATTATATTTATTGCTAAAAAGTTCCTAAAAAAATATATTAAAATATAAAATATTGAGTCTTGAGTTATTTGTTTTAGGAATTCCGGAAACTGAATACAGTTGCACAATACGTATGCCGAGTGGGGAGTTTGCAAGAATCTGTCGTGATCTGTCACAGTTTGGGGAATCTATGGTCATATCATGTACAAAAGAGGGTATGTAAAAGATACTTATTTTAAAATGTTTATTTATTTTGTACTAAGCTTATTATCTTGTTTTACAGGTGTTAAGTTCTCAGCGAGCGGTGACATCGGCTCGGCCAATATAAAGCTAGCGCAGACGGCATCTATTGACAAAGAGGAAGAAGCCGTTGTCATTGAGATGGACGAGCCTGTTACATTAACATTTGCTTGTCAGTATCTCAATTACTTCACCAAGGCCACTTCATTGAGTCCTCAGGTATGTTGATCTTGTAATATATATGATTTTGATGATGATTTGTTTGAATAAATCAATAAATACAAGTCTTCTAAAGCAATGATAGTATTTATTTATTTTTGTCTTTCAGGTGCAATTGTCAATGTCGGCGGATGTCCCTCTGGTAGTGGAGTATCGTATCCCAGACATTGGACATATTCGTTACTACCTCGCTCCCAAGATAGAGGAAGAAGACAGCTAGATTTAGATTTAATATACTTATCATGTTTCCGTAGTATTACAATACAATTGTGATAGGTCCAACTATTTTTCTAAAATTATAATAAACACTTTTTTATATTTTCTTTCATTAAATTATTTCCATAATGATCCATTTTAGAACAAGGCCAGAAATTGAATTTGGATACAAATTTAGCACAATTTGTTATAAATAATACTAGCTGATTCCCGCCTGCTTCGCTGGGCACACTGTTAATTTGGATATGAACTTAGACTTCTTGTATTGAAAAAATGTTTAACTTCTATTTTATATTTAGTGTAAATATTTTACATAGAGAAATTTAATGCCAGTCTGAATACACAAATTTCCACAACACCTATGAGGTACTGTGTATTGGGATGCGTTTCCGTTATATAATATGGCGGGATCCTCAGTAGGCTTGCACAACGAAAAAATTTACAGCATATAACTAAGATTTTTTTTATGTTTATTTATTTTTCAAATATATTTAATTCAATTTCGTATTCAACAATTTTAAACATTACAACTTTTCGCACTTCCCCCACAAACCTCATCTAAACTCTGGTTCCCATGGTAACCGTTGTTATAGTATATGTTGTCATGGCAAATGTGGCTATGGTAAATATTGTTATGGCAACCGATGCTATAGTAACTCCTACTCCCATCTATGTACACACTAATCATGTGTAGTAGCTATAAGGCCGATTTACTTGAAATTTGTTGAAATCCGTTGAGATAGGAATGCCGTTAACTCCGTTCTTAGTAGACGTTTAAGTCAAAAAAGAAGTAACTATGTAAAATTTTAAGTTAATCGGACAGATAGTTTCAGATTTCGTGATGAGTCAGTAAGTGGTAAATCGCTTATATATATACATACATATAAATATAGGTAACATACTATGTCCCTTTTCTATGTTAATGTTTATGTAACTAAACTGCAGAAACTGAAATACATATTTCAGGTTTTTTTTTTCTCAATAAAAACCTTGGTATGACTCGTGTCCTTAAACTGAGAAATATTTAGTATATATACCAATTTGCATTTACTATTGGAAGACTTCAAAGTTCTGTTCAAAGACAAAAGGTGACCTATATCACTACGAAATTTTATTGACATTTGTTCTGCAGTTATGACTTTAAAACTGTGTTTTATTAGTATGGTTCTTATTTTTCCATATATAAAATATATTCTTGATTTTTTATTTCCTTAAAAATATAACTTATAAGTACTAAGCTTTTTTGACAAATTTTAATTATTATTTCATAATTTGTGAGAGGGATTCTTATAATAATGTAAACAACATGCTTAAAATGCTTTTTATTTTTACTTACCGTATCTTACAATCATGTCCATGTTTAACACGAGTTAAAAAATAAACATTCATAAATAACACAAATGGAATGCAACTTCACAAGCTCTAAATAAATAAACTTAAATATAATTCAGTGTGCATGTAGCTTAAGTAGTCCTAAATTAATATTTCAAAGAACATGACTATGAGAATATTTATAATAATAAAAGCCAACAGCTTCGCTAGATATAAATGATCACTATCGTTTAGATGTGACTAGAAAATTAAAATTATGAATTCTCTTAAAAAATTCTTAAAACTAACTTAATAATAAAACAGTAATAAACTATTTTCAAAAGGAGGGTGGGCAGGACGCGTGAACACTCCGCCCACTGTCATTCGTTTAACCGTTCGATATAATAAAAGTATATCAATAAAATCAGTCACTTACACTATTACGGGTTTGATAATGTCAATATGGCTAATACAATCTATTGATAAACTACACCACCGAGAATGGTGGAAAGGTGAACACACTAATTGAATCTATTAACTTAGCATATTTGACTAATAAGATTAGATTGATTAATGGATGACAGCGGGCGTCTGTGCTTCTACTATTTCCACTTCTTGGCAGAGAAGAGTACGGCGCGTTGCTTGAGGAACAGCGAGTAGTTCTGCTTCCTCAGCGCCGAGGGCGCTGCGGCCGCGGCGGAGGGCGCGCTGGCTGCGGCGCCGGCGGCGCGCTTTATTCCCGCGCGACGCTTGCTCTCCGCCATTGATATCGTATACACGCGCTTACCGCGGCCTCGGCCTCTACCTGGAAATTAATGTAATATCATTATTAAATATTTCTTAAAGTTATTAATAAATATTTCGGTTAGAAAGCAGATTAGACGACATATTATGTTGAAAATAGTTTTGTGATAGTAGAAAGTGCTATGTTCTACAGAATTGTTGTATTTTTTTTTGTTTTATTTCTGCCGTTAGCCCGTTACATTATGGCAGCGTCACCGGTGGGTTTCGGTAACCCTCCAAAACGTATTCGTCAGATGTGTCAGATGTGTCAAATGTATCATATAAGTCTCACCTGCCCCCCCTCCACGTCCTCATGTTTCCCTCTTGACGTCGACGGTTGCCCCGGAGCCCCCGGGCGCGTCGTCCTGGTCGGGCCCCGCCGGGCTGATGTCCTGGTCGTGCAGGGTGCGCAGGTGACGCAGAAGGTTTGACTTCACGTTGAAGCCCTTGTTGCACAGACCGCACACGAAGGGACGCTCGCCTGCCACATATAAATATATCAGTACCATAGACACCACGGACAATTAATTCAATTAATAAATGTAAAAAATAATACAAGACTGACCCGTGTGAGTTCTCATATGTATGAGCATGGAGGCGTGGGACGGGAAGGTCTTCTTGCATTGCGAGCAAATCTTGTTTTGCTCGCCGTCTGTGAAACGATTGTGACGTTTTGGTGGTGCACTGTTGTTTGATAAGGCCAATTCTGGACAACCGACATCGAAGCTACATTTATATTACCATTCAAACCGTTGCTACGCTTTCGAACGGGAGATATGGATTCGGTGACACCGAAGGCGTATAAAGCGTTCAAAGAATTTACAACATTTCGTACATAACTGAAGTGATTATCATGATTGTAGCAAAGTGTGAAAAATAATAAATGCAAATAATAAAGCACAAGACAACGAGGAGAGGACTGTGTATTTGAACCGATGCTGCGTCTGTCGAGAATTAGCCACATACATAACAATCAGTATTCAGCTATGTTACAAGTTAACACGGGGGCATCGGCGGCATTATCAACGTTGGACCCCTGGGTTAAATGAACCAGCAATCAATAATTCTATTCCAACTTTCATAATGCCACAAAATAAATTATATAATAAAAACATTTCACTTAATAATTAAATTCTAATTGAAGAAAAACATATTCCATTTATATAAAAAAGAACCAAGAATTGTAATTTGTAAGAAGAAAAAACTTTTCACATATATAATATGTGAAAATAATACTAAAACATTACTAAATATTTTTCACATATAATAAATGATTCCCCTATGGTATGACAAAATACCGTAGATTATAAAAGTTTATTAATTAATAAACTTTTATAATCTATGGATTTTTTTTGTAACATGGTTTTTCACCTAATTTTTTGATTTTAGAGTAATATGTATGGTTTTGTCATTTGATAACTATTGAAACTATTTAAACATTATTAAAAAAATTATTTGTTTGTCCGAGCTTATTTCTATATCTGCTACACCGATTTCTAAACTTTTATTGATATACACAGACAAATATCTGTTATATTTAACACTAAACCTACCAAGTACCGGTCAAATTAACCGTTCTTAAACTTACACGTTTTCAAACGTTATAATATCGTTATCAAACTACATGACAATTCTTAGAATATGCATATAATATTTTCTACACTCTTTACTTTTAGTTATTTCCATTATTACTTGCGTTATATAATAAAATAACTTAATTACCGGTCAATTTGAGGGCGTGCGGTGGGAACAGGTATACAAGAATTGTCGGTAGGTTTAGTGTTAAGATACAATTTGAACAAAGTTCATGGATTAACTATTAAACAATTAAATATAATAACAGTAACGAAAATTAGGAGATTTTACTAGTCAACGCACCTGACTCCGTGTGCGTGCTCTGTACGTGGCGCACCCACTCTGCCGGGTTGGGGAAGTGCTTCTGGCACAGATCACATTTCAACAGTGCCATTGTCTCCTCGGTGTCATCACTCTGCACACATTACATTAAAATACTTCAATTATTTATATAAACGGTTTTTAAATAGACAAATAAAGTTCCACAAGATATCTTAGACCTTCCTTTTCTTAGTTTATTATTAAATAAATTTTATTATAATGTTCAAGAGTTTTCAGTGGATCGAAATATGTGTAACTTGAAGTTGTTGACTCATTTACAAGATTGATATTATAATGCACATCATCTAGATTGTTAAATTTTTTTAAAAACAACAATGGTTGAGTTTTTGGCTCTTCTCGGCAGAGCAGCATTCAGAGCTGGTTCACAAACTGACTACACTGACTAAGACAAACTGACTGACCTTTTTTATTGTAATAATTGCCAAACAAAAGTATGTATAAATGCCGACTATATGACTATAGATATTTTGTACTTGAAATATCTGTATAGCTAGTCCTATATTGTCAGTACATAACCTCCGATCGCTTCCTCTTCCTCGCGTGCTGTTGGTCGGAGTGCGCGTGTCTCTGCACGTGTCTCACCCAGGCGGCCGGCACCGTGAACACCTCGGCGCACAGCTCGCACGCCAAGGGACTGTACAGCTGCAATTATATATATATACTATATATAATACATATGTATTAGCATGTATAACACATAATTTCTTCAAGTTCTAAATACCAGGCTATCTTCCTCAATGTCCAGTTCGTCGATGGGTTCAGACTTAACACTCATCTCAGCTTGGAACATTTCAGCAATGGAGCGCTCCTCTTCCTCGATGCTGCTCGCGTCCCATTCTGGCTCATCCTTTATTTGTATCTCAGTGCTCGTGTCTTGAATGCTCTGACTTGATTTCTCTGCAAATATTAATATTATAATTGAATAATTGTGATGCAGACTTGTCAAAATTGTTCAGACGTCAAAGATATTTAAGTAACTGTTAACACTTGTTATAATATTGGAATCTATACATTTCAATACACTGAAATTTATTTACATGTGAGTATATTAAATCATACCTACTTGAACTAGCGGATGAATTGTCTGGTTCTTCGTGCTCCTTTTCCTCGGGTTCCACTTGATCAGTCTTCTGTTTCTTGCCATACTTCCTCTCGGCGGCATGTCGTCGCAATATTCTTGGAGGTGGGGCTTCATCGGGGGAATCTTCACTTACATTAGATGTTGCTGAGACAGAGTTGGAATCTGTTGTAGGCGCTGGAGCTACAAGGATAGTCTGTCCTTTTGAAGCTCCAGGACGTAGGGCTGCTTGGGTTCCACCTTCTGAGGTTTTAATGAAGACAAGCTTGGGTGGGCCGATAAACATTGGTCTGAAATAATTTTCATTAACATTGTGTAGGTTATGTATTTGTAATAGTTTTTATGTATCACTATAAGAAAACAGAAACAAGTTTAAATACATTATTTAATAATTTACCGTGTGACTCCTTGCTGTTGAACAGGACTAAATGTTTTGAGAAGTTTGTCATCTTTCTTAACTGCTAGTTTGGGTTCCTCTGGTTTCTTGACAACCTGTTTGTTTATGTTTGCCGCCTGTGTGGTTGTTTTTTCAGCAGGTGTCGAGTCCCCTCCTGCTTCATCTGTTTGCCTCCACAACCCTCTGATCTTAAGTACTTCTCCAGCCTTTAGTACTGTATCTAGAACTTCATTTGATACAGTTGTCTCTCCTGAAATTTAATTATTATGAAGATAATAATTTTTAGATAATTTTTATATGTACAAAATATATTCAGCCAAACCAGGTATTGAATAGTGTCTTAACAGTTTCAGTTTTGGATTGTATTTTTAGGTATAGTAATGATGTCCTAAAATTAAAAATATACTTTTAAAATTAAATAAAAATTAAACAACTAACCTTTGTACATATATTCGACTAGAATCTTTAAGGCCTTTGTCGATATCTCTGATGGTAGAACTACGTAAAGCATGCCACCCATTCGGGTAACAGACCGTTGTCCTTCGAATAAACTGCTTAAGTATACGCTGCATGAGCTCAAAATGAACTTGTGTGCTGGTATTTGAGATCCATCCATTGTACACAATACTACATCGGTAAATCGCTCTGAACGTAGCAAAGACGCCACGGAGCCGTTCAGATGTGAACTGTGTGAATGCCATTTCAACTGGTACGTGTCCGTTGAAGTCATTGTGATCACTCTTTCATTTTTTATATCTTGACTCTTGACTGTTTACAAACAAAACCAATGAAATACATGTTTGAAATATTCGACGTTTAAACTTTGAAGTTTTGTCAAAAACATCAACGATATCTAATTCGAAATTTGGAATATTTTTTTATAATTTTAATTTAAGGCAATTATTACAAATAATATATACTTTAGTTATTTAAAACACATAAGGAGGATTTTCAAAATCTATGGTTAAACTTTGTTTAGTCTTATATAAAGTAAAGAAGGCTGGAGTCAACCAAAATTAATATTGAAACAAAAACGAAACGCTATATCGATTTATGATCGAGCTTTATAAAACGGAAACAATGCTCTCTTCTATAATTTAATAATTATATATTCCATAATTTAATAATCATTTATAATAATGTTGATAAAAACAAAATTACCTTAAACAAACGGCGATTTATAAATATTCGTTTTTAATTTCTAAAACATGAATGCTTTCAACTATTTTCAATTACATTACAGAATTGCACATATATTATGTTAAAAATATAAGGTAAAGAACGCGCAACCACCGCGTGCGACCCTCTAGTCGGGTGTGCGGCGGCTGCGGCTCCGAAAATCGATGAAATTTGTAGTGATTTAACGCGGAAAGCGGGGTTGCGCGTTTATCTCATCGATCCATGTTCGGGAGCGTCTCGCGACGCGTCGGGCGGCGACCGGAGGGCCGTGGGCAGCGTCGGAGCCCGCGCGTGCGCCCCGCGCCCTACACCACCCTGTTCACGCGCAAAGTGTGTATAATCATAGCTATTATTCTTTAAAACATAATTTGATGTCTAAAAAAGATGGAAAGACAATTAATTGCGGAATAATATATATTATGTAGAATGTAATATTAATGTTAAACAGAATAGAATATAATTATGTATAACATGAATACCGATGTAATTTTAAGTAAAGTGTAAGATATGTAGCAATTTAACAAAACCTAACCTTAACCTCATCCTCATCATCCTAATCATTTGAATTTCTAATATATAAATAATTTATTTGAAAGTATATATTTTTGTTGTTATTATTAAAAGTAAATAACAATAAAGCACTTTCAAACCTAAATAACGCATTACTAAAAATAATAATAATGTATAGTACGGAGTACGTAAATAAGTATTCCTAATTAACAAAGGTTCTTTTGGTTTCCTTTAATCTTTTTTAAATAACTAAATTTGATTTGATAATGCCCTATTTTTAATTTATTACAGCATGTTAAGTCAGCCATTTTACGTCCTGGCATAACAGCTGATGTCAAACTATTACTAGGCGTATTCTTACGCAAAGTACCTAGGAGAATTCGTATTCATATTATAGTCAAATGATTGTTTATATTCTGTTTTATAATTATTTGTGTTTTGTAACAATACATCCTTTTTTTTATAATAGTACTAATAGAAATTTGAATATTGTAAGTAATAAAAATGATATAAATAATAATAATAAATATTAAGTTGAAAAATAAGGGAATTTCGAAATTATTTAACTAAAATAATGTATAGAATAGATTAGATTGAACTTGATTGAATTATTCGATGAATGAAAATAAATCGATAGATACTTATTTAGAATGATGTGGTGTTAAACAACGGATTCATAAGTTATATGTTAGAGCGGGGCGAGTGACGCGAATCGCGTGCGCAGACGGTATTGATTCGAGTGACCCCACACCGTCAACCCCCCTTCACTCGTCTATGTACGCCTAGGTATGGTTCTAATCATTGTGACGAATGATATTTTAAAAGTTACGCCTCTTTGAGGTTTAGTGTTTTTGATTAAGTATATTTTGTTTTATATACAATTGTAACGGGTATACATTAGTAGTGTTGAGCCTCAATTTTTATAATATAATATTACTATGTATTATAAATCTTTAAATGATAGACACTTAAGATATGTAAAAAAAAATAATATTAAATTTACTAGATATTATATTTTATTGACCTAATTAATAATTATATTAATTATTTCACATAAAGCTCATTGAAAAGTAAATATATCAAACTATATTACAATGTTGTATACTTCTTACAAAGAAAAAATTGACGCAAAACTTCTGATACTTTAAATCACGCCGATCCCTAAATAATGCGGTTGTAAAGTGCTGAGATTTGGCTCATGACAGACCGGCATTTGAAAATGAATTATTTATTTATTTAAGAACGATCCAGCACATGGGATAAAGTTATGAAGAACATTAATACGACAGCTTGACTCTAAACGCTTAAGAACTAAGTCGCTCCGTGGTTGTATGACTTGGGATCTCCTGGTGTTGGATTTTGGACCAAAGTCATGAATAAAAACAGGTTTTTTTTAGATTATTGCATGACTTACGTAAGACTGCGTAATGATATTGAGGAATCGATTTATTAAAATTTGTTGTTTGATAATAATTCATAATTCATTAAAGTTTAGTCAATAACTTTATAATAATATAATGTAGGCCACAATGGTTAAGATTTTAATATTATTGGAATATTATATTAATGATTTTTATTTTATTTATATTTTAAAAAGAAAACAATGCAAAATCCGTACATTAAAAGTCTACGTGTCCAATTCAGAGAAATTTTATTATTGTTTCTTTTTTTTGCACTCAATTTTTATTTTCTTAATTTGCGCGTTATTTTAAATCTACTAGATTTTGAATTAAGTCGTCTGGTTATATGTTGAAGCCCCGATCAACGGATACATTTTATTATTTAAAAAAACACAAAATCAACAAAATTGGCTCAGTATCTAAGTTATCCAAGATAAAATATATCATAAAATAAAAAATTATGATAAACATTGTTAATGGTTTTAAGGATTAACGTAGACAATAAATAAAGTTTAACAAAACAAAAAACAAAATATGGCTTATAGCTTTTATATATAAGCTATTTTTATAAGTCGTTTTGACATGAATGATGAAAATCGTAAATTATATTTATATTTAGTTATATTTTGTTGACTGAATTCTCTTATTCTTTTTATTAGTAAGACGCCGTTTCACATGTTATTTCATTTAGATTTGGTTAAGTTCTGGTGATAGAGGAAAAACAAAAGAAAATCATTAAATACTTAATTAAATTTGTTTCTTCAAACCATTAGTAATATGTAAATATATACGCGCTGCAGTTAAGTAACTGATGAACTTTACCAACTGTTTTTATTACTTGTGAAGGAAGTCCCACAACCAATAAAAAAAATGATTCTTAAAATTAATTATCCCAGATTTTTTTATATTAAACACAGGATTATGAAAGTTGGACTCAGTTTAACTACAAATAACATAAAAATAGTGTTGAATAATGTTAAATCTAAGCCAAGTTCTTAAAATACGTAAAAAAAAATTACATGTGTGACATCACACGATTTATTTGGTGTCAATCATTACAAGGATCGTGTTTTAGGCACCAGTTCCACAATTAAAACTATAACATTATTTTTTATAAAAAAACTGTACGTTCTCAGTATATTCGCAATACTCGTCAGAGGCCCACGACAATTATTTAAAATATTAAACCAGCCAAGTGAGTGTCGGGCCACACGCAATCAGTCGCCCATAACAGATAAATTTTTACTAATACTTCAGGACTTTTTATAGAATTTTAAAGATATATAATTCTATACATACGTTCATGATTTTGTTCTAACTTCTAAGAGTTAGTCAGCTTTTATGATGTAAGCGCATATAAATATATTTTATAAGTTAAAAAGCTATTACTAGTGAACTTGTAAAATCTACTTATTCGTGATAGTTTTTTTTTAATTCTTTGTATGTACTACAATCGTGAATTCTTTTACATTTCCAAAATCAACCTAGAAAAAAAAATTTGCAGGAGGTGGGGGATATACCATTTATTGTTAATATTTCACAGAGGAATTCCTTAATTGAAATGGTTTTGACAAACTCATCACATTTTTAAATACCTCTTTAACGATATAACACATGACCTGATAGTCGAGGAAAAAAATCTAACATTTCGTCGGTTTTTTTATGTATGTTCATTCCGAATTACAGCTTTCTAGTACTATACAGCGAACAGACGGACGGACCGACATAAAAGAACTATAAGAGTTCCTAGTGAACTATGGAAGTCAAAAAAAATAGTTTGTGTTTAATATTCAATTCTTGGGTTTTATTTAAAAAGTTCGTCAAAGCTGGATGTTTGTTTTAAAACTCAAAATAACGGAAGTATTAGACATGGGCGTTCCGAATCGTATATTATTATCAAAACTATATATCATATTTAAATCGAAAATCGCATTCGCGGTGTAACTATATACTTTAAGTAACACTATATTCATTCATTCGATTCATGTATCGATATCACCGATACGAATTTGTATCAAAATCAGATCTAATATTGTTCTTTCTGTCTGTCTTCTCTTTGTCGACTAGAAACAGGATTGTATGTATAACTGCTATGCTTTGTGTTATTTATTTCTGTTAATAGTTTAATTTAGAATTTAGATTATAAAAAAACGGCTTACCACATAAAACTTCTACACAAAGTAGTTCCACATAATAAAAATAATTTTCTTTATTAATTGATACGAAAACGACTGTTAAAAAATACTAACTTAATCTAAGTTAGTATTTTAAACTTAACTTAATTAACTTCATTGAAGATTAAACTATAATGTAATTCGTTTTTTCTATTCTGTAAATATTTAATATATAATAATCTATTACAATAAGAATGTTAAACTATATCTGATTTTTAATCGTAATGTTGCAATTCAAGGATATAACGCTTCGAAATCCTATATCAGACACCAATACATAATTTCCATTCGATAATCGAAAAAAGCGATATATTATAGATATATTCCTGAACCTTTGCTTGTGTTAGCGATCTTCATGAACAATTTAACTGTCAAATGTCAATTGTTACTTGTCAGTGTCATAATATGTTGTGAATGCATTTCGGTGTAATAAACTATTTTCAATAAAATTAAGACTAAACTTCTTTTATTTAATAATTACTTGTTTCGAAATAAATGAAATGAGCAATCAAAATAAGTCAACGGCATTATCTGCTGATCTAAATAGCTTTATTTATGGGGTGTCTCGAAGAAATTTTCAAAATGCTCCTGAGTTAACAAAAATAGGAATCGGTTTACTTAAAAATTTTCCAGCTGCTAGAGATGCTGTATTGGAATATTTTGCGATGGTATTCCATGATGCAGTGAATATTTCACTCAATCAGGACTATGAGGTTGGTTGTTTTAAAATTCCAAACTGTTTATTTATATGAAATGGAATGACTTATAAAAAACTATATTAAACTATAATAATATGCCTATTTTTTAACAGCAAGATACCAGTAACAATGGCTCTTTGGAAAGCGTTGCTATGATTGGACCAGAACTTTGTAATATGGGAGAATCATGGGCCCCATTCATTGCTCCTTGGTGTATTAATTTAATAATGGACATAGCAACGGAAAAAGCAAACTTACCAAGTAGGATCATGATATTTAAAGTATTTTTAAGACATTTTTGTCTTGCATGTATACACTTTTAGATAAAAGTTTTAACTTGTAAAGAGATATTTGATAAAGATATTTTCAATCAACATGATTATACTTATCTTGTGTAACAGTTAATAAAATAAAAACTATATATATTGTTAATAAAATAAAACTATATGTAAGATATTTCAGTTAATTTTAACAGCATATATATTATAATATATAATTTATATAATTATATATATATATTTAGTGAATAATCAGAATATATTTAGCATATAAGATGTAGATGTTCTTTCTGATATAAATGTATAGCATTTATAATAATAATATAAGTTATTTTTCAGATGCCACTTTGCAAAACACAGACCCCATAAGAGTTTTATTAGATATAACCACTCAGAATCTAACGTTATTGAATGCGGAGGAGAGAGCAAAATGTATAGACATGATGTTAGGTAAGATTTAGTAAATGTAATATTTAAAAGTACTGATTTTATCAAACATTACTTGACTGAATTATTAGCTCTACATGTAATGTAACCATATACATAATAAGGGTAAAAAATTAAGTCCTTAAGGGAGTGTCTGTTACAATTATCCAGGTTGTCGTGCATGTTCATGGGCAGTGGGGTGGGTTGGTCGAGCGGAACCCGCTCTCGTGGCGCCTCGTGCACTAGCTCTAGCACCCGACGCCGCGCGCGCTGTACTGGCACACCTCGCTAACCATCCACCGGCTTTGTATCATGTCAGAGCTGCACTTGTTGATTTGTTCCAGGTATGTGGTAGCTTTTGACTATTGTTACAATGATCCTAATTCTGAATATAAATGTATAGTAATAATTATGAATGACAAAAATGCGAAAATATCTATTTTATTACAATATTCGATAATGACTTGCCCATGGCAGGAATTGTAGAAACCCAAACAGTAATACCAAAGTATTTTGGTTTTTAATGCAATTTCTTATTATAGGAAGCCATAAGAGAAGACGGCAATCCTGAAAAGAAGCGAGAAGTGATACCATATCTATTAAACCTGGCTTCCAAATCAGATATTGTATTAAAGGCACTAACCCAAGACATTGAAAAAACTTGTAAGTTTTTAATCCTTTAACTTGCAACATAAGGAATTAAATTTAATAATATGTCCCAAATGATATTTAGTTAAAAATTGCCAATACGCTGTTGTCTACAGTGTCCGACGCTGTGGTGGCCCGCCTTCAGGTTGTGTGTCGGGGGGAGGGGGCTGCGGGAGGAGGGGGGGCGGCTGCTCTGGTGGCGCTGCTGCTGCGCTGCGACGCCCGCTGCTACCTGCTGCTGCTGCACCACGCGCAGTGGAACACCTTCTGTAGACATCTGCTGGGTGAGCAGTATATTTATAGTGGGGGATATTGTATATTGTACCGAGTTGTTGGATGTATCTGTTATGTATGCATATTATTGTTTTATTCGTTTTACCCAGTTTTTGATATATCACTTGGATGAGAAATTCATTTATAGTAGAGAAGGTAAGAAGATCTCAAGGATTGGTTGTTAGCTGAGAGGGAACTGCATCAGAATCGGCAGAATCGGTTTTGATATTCCCCCCCCATTTATAGTAGAGGATAGGTTGTGGTTACCAACTAATAGATACATCTAATTTATGATGGTAATTCATATAAATTAAATTAAATATTTTTTTTTTTAGAACAATTACTGCAAAAGCTGGAGTACGAAAATCTGTTTCCTGAATCCAACATACCGCTCCTGATAAGTGCGGCGGAGGAGATCAATATTTTAAGAGAAAAGCTTTTGGTTGGCAATAAGTTGGAGCAGTATTCGATTGCCAGGATACTCATATTAGTCAGTAAGTTATGATAATAATTTATTTGCAAAAAATATTAATGTTGACAAAGTCATCACTTACCAGTTAAGAAGAAGTTTTAACATTTACAACGGGGCATTAAATTTAACACATTTCGCAGGTTACAACTTTCCATCGGAGTTCGTGAGCACGATCAGCTACCTTCTGCAGCACTCGCGCTCCGACAGCACCCTGGCGCTGCTGGTGCGACTGGTGGCCGGCACCGCCAGCGTGCACGCGCCCACCGACGACGTCCACACCGACAGATACCAGAACTTCATCAAAACGGGCGTAGAGTACGCGCTCAGGGACGCCATGATGGCTGACACGCAGGTTAAGAAGTGCTTCATAGAGGGGAACGTCTCCAAGGACCAGAAGACCTACTTGCATCATCTGTGTTTGAATATTGTAACATTGCTGAGGTAAATTTTTCGAGTCTATTGTCTATTTACAAATATGTAACTTGCAATGTAACCCAACACAAATAGATGGCATACTGAAAACTAGGTCGCATTGTAAGGTTACTCTAATTTCATCTTGTGTGAGTATTTTTATCTAGTAATTTAGTAATACTCCATTCGAACCAATCTGTAAATGCGATTCAATAAAATGTCTACAGCTACTTGATCTTTTGACTTGATCTTTTGTGGTAATATTATAATAAAGGGGTCATGTGTTCAATAAGTGATATACCATTACAAGCTTTAGTGTAATACTACAGGTGGGAGAACAGCGGTCGCGTATCAGCCCTGCGCGCCCGCAGCGTGTCCCGCGCGGTGGAGTCCAGCGTGTACCGCGTGGCGGCGGCGCTGCGGGAGCGCGCGTGCGACTTGCGCTCCCGCCCGCGGGACACTGCCCTCGCACTACCCGACATGCCCACTTGCCACGCCCTCGCACAGGTGACAACCCTGGAGTGTCTTACATGTGACAGCCCTACTTCACATGAGTCGGCTAGTGTTTCCATTCGCTGAGGTGGCAACCCTACTCATCACTCCTTAAATCCCTCATATAATAAGTCGGAGGATGATGGTCTCATCTTTGTCGTGCTCACTGCGCCTTTGTTAAAGTTAGCTTGCTTTTATAAAAAAAAAACATAACAAATGTTCATAAATAGACAACTGATAGTTGCTTAAATATATATATATCTCTTTCACAGGTTCTCGACAGAATAGACTTGACGGGAACAAAATCCCCTCCACCAAGCGTGGAGGCCATATTGAAAGTCGTGCAGGCCACCGTTAAATACTTCTTCCGTTGCCTATTCGAAGAAGGTTATTTATTTAAATATTTATTAGAATTGTTAAAGACATTTAAGTAATTGATAATAAATGTATACAGATATTATGCGTAAAATAAGTGGAGTACAGACGGCGTGTGGATTGCTAAGGAAAGTCTGCGCTCATAGTAAAGTGGCGCGAGGGGCGGCGCTAAGGGAGCTCCTGGACGCCGCACTCTTCAGATACGATAAGGTTTTCGCCTCAACAACCACCACACAGCAGAACCCGGGGGAGGAACTACTGCTTTACATGAACAGGAAACACGTGAGTCACTTTACAAAAAAAAAAATATTTTACGTTTATTATTATTGTTAGTCCCACGAGAACACAAACACAGTTGACACAATTTTATATATAATATATAGAATAATATATTGGCTATTAATTACACGCGAGTACCAATTCGAATAGCCAAATATGAAAAAGGCCTCGCCTATAAATACATCTCTCCTCTCCACACCTTGTCTCAGCCAATAGGAAATAACTTCCGGTACATTATTACTAAATTCAACTATATAAAAAAAATCATTAATAATTCTGTAATTGCCAGGGTCCAATAACTCAGCTGACGCAGAGCCACACATCCGTGTTCCACGCGGGGGTGATAGGACGCGGGGCGCGACGGGGTGAAGGGGGGGAGGCTCCGCCTCCCACCATACTGGCCCCTGACAACGAACTTCTCATGGGAGCCATCATGTCCTGCATGGTAGATACCTATCTTAGTCCCCTGTCCGATACATTACATTGGTTGTTTTTTAGTCATTTGTTCGACAGACAAAACAAACTAAATGTCTCTAACTATAGTTGTAAAATCTCACGCGGTTTCCCCATTTTAACTTATGAAGGTTACATGAATTTTATGTACAAAGATACAAAAGTTAAGTGTTGCTATAAATAGTTGAGTTAATTAGAAATAATAAATATTGTAATTCCCGTTGTTTGGAAATAGCTTTCAAACTTTGCAGCTACAAACTTATATCTGTGTTTTGAGAAGTTTATTAGGTTATCTCTTCTTCTTCGCTTTCTTAAATTTATTTTTTCTTATTTAGCAGGAAGGTAGCAGCGGTATAGTGGAGGGAGCGACCTCAGTGTCCCTGTTGTTAGTGGAGCTGATCTCACCGGATGTCATGTACAACGGCCTGCCCTGGCCGGACGAAGACTTCACTAAGGTAACTAATTACATACCCAAATGTTACTTTGTATTTATTATTAAATCTAATAATATTTTATATAAAGATAATATTATAAAGTTTCTAGTCAGTTTGGTCTTAGGAAGTTCCATAGACATTGATGGACTACATGTTTATACAGTAATACCCCGCTTTACGCGACCCCGTTATACGCGGTTTCACTATAACGGGGATGCAAATTTCGCGCTCAAATGCCTCGAATTACGCGAAAGAGTGTGTATAAATATAATGTAATCATCAACAATAGATGTATTTTTCCGTAAAAAATTTTCCGTAAAAAATAAAATAAGAGTATGTATTGCATAAAGTGTTCCTAGAATTAAAGTGATTGATTAAAATGATTTGTATTTTTTTGTAATAATTTTTGACTATGTTTAATCATAAACCTCGTTATATGCGATTTTTTTTGGAACGTATCCCTCGCGTATGCGGGGTATTACTGTATATTTATATTCTATAACATATAACACTCTGCATATAATCGTATATAAGAGTGTTTTATAACGGGGTCGTTGACCTTCCCCCCCCCAGCAAGTGAGTATCGAGCGTGAGCTGTACATGCGGTGCGCGGTGGAGAGGTGCGGAGTGGCGCGGGCGGCGCTGCGGCGCGCGGCGCGGGCGCGCCCTGCGCTGTGCCTCGCTGCGGCGCTGCTGCGAGCCTCCGCCGCCTCGCTGCTGCATCGCCTGCGGGCGCACCTCGGTGTGTACCACTCCTAATTTTATGTTGTGTGAGGGCGTATACTCTGTTGCTATATTGTATTTAGCACCTCTTGCTACAATGTACCTCGGTATGTATACACTCGTTACCATTTTGTACGTTGCTGTTTAAGTTCGAGTCCCTTCGGCCTTTTATGTATGGCGGTCGCCGCTTCTATGTTCTTTTATCATTTAATTTTTATTTTACTTTTCACTTTCATTACCTGTATAATTTCAAATTGAAAGTTGCTCTCTAGTTAGTGCTTTTTTGTCTATAAAAAAATAATGTCAGTCTAGTAATCAATTTCTATGTAATAATAATAATAACAGACCGCCACACGCAATCCACGGAGATGTCCCGAGAGCTGGGCGCGCTGACGGAGTTGCTGACGCTGATGACGCTGGGGCAACTGCTGCCGCATCCGCTCAGTCACATGCTGGAGATGGCGCCCGAGCTCACCGCTAGCGAGGTCTCGTATATCTATTTATTTAAATGTAGGGATGTATACTTTTTTTAATAACATTAGAACATATTAATTTTGTATTGTTATACTTTTGCATTAAAAAAAGGTTAATTAGTGTTTAGAAATGTCAGCTAGGAATTTTTTGTTGCAGACTGTACAAGTATTGCGGGACTGTCTGTGGAACTACACGCGGGATCACGTACCTTCTCCTGCCCTATTTAATTGTGATTCTACAGGTATATACAATTATAATTATAGAATTTTAAAATATCTATGCAGCTAACATCCATTTTACCTAGGTTACTTGTTATGAAATAAAACCAATAATTTTATTATCATTTAAATGTTTTTTTTTTCATAGGCCTTCATTGGCGTGATCCATCCACCTGCAAGCCTCCAGCGCAATACACGGATACCTTAAGAATGATTATACAAAAGAGAATATCCAAACTGGGTCACATGTACCCAATCATGTTTTTAAATCTCGAAAAAGAAACGTAGCGGTTGCATTGTTCATACTAAATATGTAATATAATTATTTTAAGAAATAAAGTGCCTAAGATAGTTTTTATTTTATTATTTACAGAGGAGTTACCTAAATTTCAATTTGCAGCAATTAAGTTCTCGATAATACGTAGCGAAATTAACAAACAAACTAAAACTGTTAAAAAACGAAAACCAATTATGATTTTATTGTTACCGTGGGCATTTTAAATAGAAATATTTTGATTTGATGTTATATGATATAGCGTTGATTATAGTTTTTCATTTAATTAAAATATTTTTTATTAATAATTAATAAAAATTAAATATTATTTTAATTATGATATGGCTGTCATATTGTTGGCACCGTTGTTATCGTACGCAACGTTTTTAGACATTTCGGAACACCTTATAGTCAACAAAAATTATGACAACAAAACGTTGTAAAAATGGCAATCCAGAGTTTTATGAAAGTATATGTCAATGTCAAAACTCAAAACAAAATACAACTTGTATCATACAATCATTTTAATGTATATAAGTTTGCCTAGCTTATTTGTGCCATTTAACATTTTATAAGACATTTACATGATAAATTTAAACTTTATTAATTAAATTAAAAACAATGGATGCAACAACGCCAAAACCAGTGTGTCTAATAATATTAGGTTAGAATTTGTTTATTAAACGCATTAAATGAAATTATTTATATCATTAGGTAATTTTGTTTTGTCTTTAAGGCATGGCTGGAGCTGGTAAAACATCCTTCACTCGTCGCTTGGCCGGTAAAATAGTAAATGATTCCAGGCCGTATCTTATAAACTTAGATCCTGCATGTCGTGATGTTCCTTATCCGGCTAATATAGGTAATAATTGGTTAAAAGACAAGGTTTATTCATCATATTATTAAATATTTTAGTAATATTTTATTTTTAAGATATAAGGGATACAGTAAACTACAAGGAAGTTATGAAACAATACGGCCTAGGACCTAATGGTGGTATTGTAACTGCACTTAACTTATTCTCAACAAAGTTTGGTCAAGTTGTTGATTTAATTGAGAAGGCAGGGAAGAAGCACAAATATTGCATATTAGATACACCGGGTAAACAACAATTTATTATTATTTATTTTTATGTACATTATCAGAAATACATTAATGAAACTATTCAAATGAATATTCTGTTAATTATCATTTATAATTATAATAGGTCAAATAGAAGTATTTACATGGTCAGCATCGGGTACAATAATCACTGAAACCCTTGCATCCTCATGTCCAACAGTGGTGGTGTATGTGATGGATACTGTCCGAAGTGTGTCCCCAGTTACATTCATGTCCAATATGCTGTATGCATGCTCTATACTGTATAAGACACGATTACCATTTATTGTTGTAATGAATAAGGTTTGTACAACTTTTATTAGAAACTGTTAGTCTGTTTGGATTTGGGCAGAATTCATGAATTTTAGTCTAACAACAACCTTTAAATTGTTTTTACTAGGAAAACCTTACATTATATTACGTTATATTTAAAACAAAAATTATTGTAGATTGTGCCGTTCAAAAACTAAATAAGATTATAATATATAAAATATTGAGTTTATTTTATAACATTTTTATTGATTTTTACAGACAGATGTAGTAAATAATAGTTACGCAGTAGAGTGGATGCGTGATTTTGAGACATTCCAGGACGCTTTACATGCAGATGGTGATGGTGAGGGGAACTCATATGTTGGAAACCTGACCAGTTCCATGGCACTAGCGCTTGACTCATTTTACACTGATTTACGATGTTGTGGAGTTAGCGCTCACACCGGGGAGGTATTTTATAACTTTATAATGTTATAAAACTACAAATATATAGTGTGGAAAGCAAGGCTTAACTGGAAAAAATATATTTTCCACTCATATGAAGAACAAATCTTTATTAAAACAAGCTATATTCATGCAAAGAAGAAAAATGTCCTACTTTCCTGTTTTGATAATAATTCTAATACATATGGGTTGCTTTAGTTATGTTAGAAAAAAATGGGTTAGATACAAAAAACTTTACTTTTTAAAGATTTTTGCTAAGATGAAAATGGATTAACTTAATATTTTAATACTGCAATTTTTGTTGTAATTTCAAATGCATTATTTTGTACTCAGTAAAAAAACACAAAAAATTTAATTGAGATAGTTTTGCTTTTATACTCCTCAACTTTAATTATGTAAATCCAATTAGTATTATATTATTAGTTAGTAGATGAAGTATTTGTCTATGTATATAATTTCCACATAATTATTAAATCTAAGCTAAATTATTTACCAACAGAAAAACACCCATTCTAAATAATCGGCGATTTAAAATAAACTATCTGTTCAATCGAATTGCTTCCAAATAGTTTTAGTAAAAATCTATATTCCAGTTTCTCAACTATTTAAAATATTATTTTTATCTTGCAGGGTATAGACGATTTTTTCAAATTAGTGAATGAGGCGGCTAAAGAATATGAAAAGTAAGTGTATTATATCATACATATTAAACAGGAATGATTATTAACCTTAAGAACAAACATTCAAATTGTTTATATTTATTTAACAATTTACAGAGATTATAAAGAAGATTGGTTAAAAATGCGAGCAGAAAAATTAGAGAAACAGAAAAGAAAAGAAGAGGAACTAAAAAAGCCTACTAAAGGTGGAAAATAGACGAAATATTTTATTAATACATTTTACACTTTGAAGTCCCACAATTTTAGTGTCTAACATAAATTGAATGTTACTGAGGGCCATAAGGTTGATAATGATCAAGGACAAATCATTGATTTCTAATATTATTATTATTTTTTGTGTCTTTCTGGTGTGCAATAAAGTATTTTAATTTTTATTAATATTAATTTCCAGATGATCCAAACACAATAATAGACAAGCCAAATCTAATAGAAGAAGTCCCAGGGGGTCGGGAGATCGGTGACATGTACCTCACACACCCTGGAGACGACAGTTCCACTGATGATGAAGGGGAGGAGACAAACCGGGAAATAGGTATTGTCTGACTTTAAACATTACAATATAACTTTCACATGTGATGCTGATGCTATGCTAATGAGATTATGGAACAAAAAAGTCATATTGTTTTAATTAATATGTGATTTAATTGATTTTGTAAGTGTGTAGGAATAATAAGAATTAATACAAAAGATTTCCATAAATAAAGCATCATCTGTTAAAGGAGATTTAAGAAATAATTCATTGTACAATTTTGGTGCTTTTTCAGATGACAAGGCCGAAGATGTGGCCGCATTTCAAGAGTTTATTAGAAAACACGTTCAAACAAATAATCAATCATAAAATAAATGAGATAACAATTAGTATTTTTTTAACATGTTTTAAAAAATATATAATTTTTATTAAAACATTGTTTCAAAGTAAAATTACTTTATAAAACTATAATTACATTACAAAACTAAATTAATTTTAGAAAAAACAAATACCCAAAACTTGTGGTCCCATGTTAGTTATTTCAAATAACATTACAAAAAAAAACATTTTTTTGAAACAAACTACAAAATAAAAATGATTATATTAAAAAAAATAAATAAATGAAAAACAGTGGAGAAACAACAACTACAAACGTGAAATAATTACTAAAGATAAAAAATAAATATAATCACAAATAAAATAATCACAACCTGTATGTTTAGATCAATTGTTTTTTAAAACATGATTTAGCAAATCTATAAGTATTGTTGAAGATAACGCATATTATCTTAATTGGTTATGAGATTTCATCATTTGGAAATATCAATTAATAACAACTATAATAAAAATAAGTTATTTTGTTTGTCAAAAACATAATAGTTTCCAAAGAAGCATTGCATCTCAAGAAAATCAATATTAAAAAGTATTCATGCGTCAGTGCATGATCAATAAAATCAATGATCTTAGTGGCCATTTTTGTGTAACATATAGCTTTTTATATCCCTAATAAGGTATTCAAGATAATTGAATATTAAAATTATATTGAATAGATCATATTAATTTAAACAATTTAATTCACATTTGATTTAAATCTAAGTGCAATTAATTTCTATTTATTTTATTTAATCAACATTATAAGGGCTTAATATGTCCATTAGTTGAAACTCGTCCCGCTCTCTCCAGCTCAGGGTTACTTAACAGCCATGCGGGGTGGTACAATGTGTTGCCTTTATCCTTGTAAGCAAGGGTCTCATTGGGTAATGTATTGTATATACTGCCAATTGATGTATACCTGAAATATAATATTTGAAATTGGATGATTTAAATCAGTTTAATATTTTATAATGTCTTGAATAGATAAAAATGTCTTTAGTACCTTATCATTATTATATAAACAACATCTCTCTAACCTCTAAAGTTAAATTCTGCACTGAAAAATGTTTCTTGCTAAGTGAATTAAAGATAAAGAATACATACCCTACATCATATAATTCACAATAAGGCACTTGTTTTTGTAATATGTAGCCCCATATCTGGTGGTAGCTCCAGTTTAGAAGAGGGGATACCCTCACTACTTGAGGCCAGTTTAGATCTGTTTTCTGAAATTTTTAAATTAATTTTTATCTTACTATAAAAATTATTATTATCAATTGTTTTCTACACAGATTAAATGATAAATAATACCTGCATATAACGTAACCCTTCACTATATGGATCTGTTTTTCTCGTTCCCATTAGGCAAGCTTTTAATTTATTATCTTTTTCTAATATCCTATGTAAGGTCGCCTTTATATCGCCTTCCATCACAACTAATTTAAGTCCGTAATGAACTTCTATCTTTTTTACAAATTGTTCTATTTCTTTGAATGGTCCGTCAGTCCTTATGTACACAACTTTTAAGTCTTTGCCTATGTCTTTTCGTTTGTAAATTGCTTTAAGTACATCAATTGTGAGATCCAACAGCACCGTGCAGTCCTTGCCACCATTAAAACATAAAAACACCTCGTCCAATTTGAACTGATTGAAGCATTCATGGAGTACCTTAAATTTTAAAACCATATTTAATTACAATTGTACATTTATTTAATAGAAACCCGAGAAGCTTTCAATAACATTTACATATACAATACTATATTAATTTTATTCCTTATGCAGAAAAAATATATGTATTCTCCAGATCTAAAACATTTTCTAACATACAAGAAGATTGTGTTTGATTTAAATAAATATAAATATATGTAAATGTATGAGAAATACCTGTTTTGACTCTTCTACAACTGTATTAACATCTTGTATTTCCATGACTATAGTGATTAATTTATTGAAAATAATTTCTCTTATATACCTTCAATGCCGCTTAGTTCACACTAAAACAAATATTTTAAGGTTTAAATTGTTTATATAAATCTTGAAGATAGAAAACGTTTTCTTTATTAATTATGCATTAGTTTCAGTACAGGTTCTTTTAAATATCATTACTTCTAAAGTTAATTAAAATGTTAATTGATTTTGTAAAATAATAAAAAACTGAAACAAGAATATTATTAAAAATAATTGATTTCTCATCTATATTCATAATTTTAAAAGCAATTACTTTTTGGATAAAGAAACTATATTGAAATAGTAATTAACTTTAGCAAGTTACCAAATATTGATTAGTATAAAATATGAAACAAAAAATATGATAAAAATACTTTATTTTTAAATTTATAAATGTTTTTGTATATTAGCAATATACATAATTATTTTTCATTTATTGTACATAGTTTTTTACTCGGCGGTTCACAATTTACTTCTGAATGACATTGATTTATTAATTCATTAAGTCTCAATGAAACTCTCATCATTTCCTTTTTGGGAGACACATTTCGAACTCTGAAAACATCTATAATATGTTTTGAAATATCTTCATTCATATTGTCATTTACCATTTGCTTAGCCACCGAATGAGGGTCTTCACCAACAGTAAAACAATAGACATACACAGTTATATCACTACTCAGTTTACTTTTTGTTTCCGTCTCATTAACAAGGCCTTTAAAATATTTCAAGAATTCTACGGCTAAAGCCGGTAAGTTCATAGTAATGTGAATTTTTGCTCCATCTTTTAATTCTTCAGATCCATTGCAACAGTCAATTATAAACTTTTTAAACTCATCACATATAAAGTCTTTACCATCTTTGTTATAAGACTGAAAATAATTCATATTTATTTTATTTTCCTTTGCATTATGGTTAAGCCATTTAAAAGAATCAGGATTTAAGTCATTCGCAAATACTCTGCATTTCTGTTTTGCCGCTGGAACAGCAAATGGTCCAACACCACAAAACACATCAAATAAAACATCTCCAGGTCTAAGGAATTCAAGTATTCTCTCATGTTCTTTGCAGAGTCTTGGATTCCAGTATACTTTTGAAAAGTCAAATTGGAAGTTACATTTGTTTTCCCTAACTGTAACCAAAAAATCTTCTTCTCCAGCAATTACTTCCATGCTAAAATTTCTGTATGTGTTATCTATAATGTTGCTTTTGTTGACAACGGTGCGGCAAGTCTTGATTTTATCGATTAGCACTTGTCCAATTAGCTGACGATAGTCCATCAAGTGTTCACGAAGATTGAGATGTATAATGTGACCAATTTGTGAAAAACCACTCACTATTTCCTCATTCTCTGGCAAGACTGCCTTGAAAATTACATCATACTTAAAGTTATTGTAAGTCAGTAGCACTTCTTGAATATTAAAATGTTCTTCATTTATATTAAGCTTATTCAGTATGATCTGGTTTTCTTTTGACAGGTCACTCCATTTATCAATTTTATTTGGATCAAAATAAATGCACTTACTGGAACTTTCACTTTTCTCAACTATTACAGTTTGGACAGGCTTAAAATTTTCAAGTTTTAGAAAAAAAGGTTTACATATTTGGGTCGCTTTGGCCAGATTATCGTCAGACACTTTTAAAGTTGGAACTTCTACACGACGCGAAAATTTTTCGCGATCCAAAAGCTTTATACCACGAACGCTAATTGGTACCATCGACGTACTTAATGAGGACGACATTCTAGCTTTTAAAATAAAGATAATATGTCGAACGATATGCAAATTCATAACATAACAAAACTAAATTTGGTTAAATACTAACCTATTCCTATTCCTTTTCTATGGCAAGTAATGGTCATATTTCTAGCAAATGTATTATTGGAATACTCCACATAAATTTGGAAACTGTTGATTTGATTACTGAATTTTACTGATTAGAGATTACTGAACTGAAAAGTGAAAAGAAAAACGTTGACGGCTGAAGTCTGAGTAGTGAACATGTCACTAATTGAATTGTAGGGATGTCGGATTTCGATCTGAGATCGATTAATTGTAGAATCGATTTAGAAATCGATGTTTGGTAATGGATTAATTTAGTGAATCGACTTTAAGGACTCAATAAAATGGTCTTTGATTTTGTAGATTTTTATTCATGTAATACTTACCTGTAAGAGGTGTAAATAATATAATTATTTACCATAATAATGTATATCGTAAAATATTATAAAAGATGCAGGTTTTTATGTAATTAAATGTAGAATGTGTGACCAGAAATACTGACATATTTTATAACATATGAAACATATTAAGAAATATTTCATATACAATATTAATTAAATCGATTTTTTAAAATCGCTTTTATTGTAAATCCATCTTTTCGATTCCTATCGATTCATTATCTATCTATTTCGAAGAGAATCGCCATCCCGAGTAAATTGCAACATAGATCACATCTTTGATTTCGCAGATAGCTAAGATACATTGCATTAGTTAGTATTTTCACATCATTGTGTTCGAAATTGGTCGATAAGTTATAACTTTATCTGCGACTTTGTCGGCATATTTATCTTTTTTTCACGACCTCGCTTGCTCTGCAATCGTTCAGTGCACGTGGGACAGCAATATTTTAGTTGCCTGTACTCATTTTCTTATCATCGTAACTAACAGTAAAAATATGTAGTGTAAAAGGGAAACTTTCTCTACTTTAAATATCTGAGTCTGAAAATAGGTTTTTAATTTTACTATTTTCGCTTACACATAAAAGATAGACATCTTTTTTGTAGAACTATGTAATTAAAAAAAAAACCTAACAAACATCATATTCGCATAAATTTTAAGGTTTTACAGCGCATGCCAAAATAGCTCGCGGACGACAAAGTTTTTTCTGGCTTACTTTACTTTCGCATATATTATATTAGATGGAAGTAGTAGGTTTTGAAATTTCCATTATTAAAAAAAATTCAAATTTTTTACCAACTTTATAATACCATCATGTAGAAGATTTTTTGACGAATTCAAGTCCAATCTGGAACCTGATACATCCTTTTATGAACTTCAATGAGCTTGTTATGAACAAAACACCTTTCAAAGCACTGGTATAACGAAAATAACTATATATACATTAAGAGTCGAAAAATAATGACAGTACCTAGATACGTACGTGACTGTAATAAATACTGTTATAAAAAGTGTATAAATTATTTTACGATTTTAGTAACTTATATTACCATAATGTAAATTTTAGAGAGTGATGAAAATGAAGACATACTGGTCCTTGTAAAGCAAGGTAAAGTAATGTATTGATTTAAAATTGGCTGTATTTATTTTTGAATATATCACCTATTTATATCTTGCGTATAATATAACCAATTTGTCATTATGCAACCTTCCTGCCTACTGAACAAATAATCTTTATTGATTCTGAAATTGCCATAACATAACTATAAAGATATGTTAATATTACTATTTGAACAAGTGAATGTTATTTATTAAGTGTAGTAATATTGATATTTTATTATTTATTATCCGGAAGTTATAGTTACAAGGAGGCTCGGTTTTCGACTTCTCCTCCTCCTCCTCTCCCAAGAAGAGATGACATTTGTAACGCATTCAAATGATTTATTTAAAAAATGCTCAAAAGTACTTTTAGCTAAACATTGATATACTCGTATGTACCTACATCCAGCCACTACCTACTTGGTTGAAAGATAACTTAGCAGACATTGACATTTCATCGTTTTTTTAAAAAGCAGTTCATGTCTGTTATAACTTACTATTATTTGTAGTCCAACGGATTCAGGTTTGAGCTGACCGTGAGTTTTCGAATTTGAAATTTCTGCCTTGTAACTAAGCGAAGATTCTTGCGAAGTCCAGGGTACAATTTTAAAAAGTGTATTGCTGGTTTTGCAACACGGTTAAAGAGGTCGCTTGCTACACTTTGGTAAAACTGTTTATCCCTTTTCCATAACAATAAAACTTTGTGACTCCTTGTACGAGTAACTTAGCAACTGTTCGACCACTTGTGCAATTTCTTTAGTAAACGTAAACCTTTTCAGTTTTCTTGTAGTGAATATTGTAAAGACGATTTACGTAACCATATCGGGACAGAAGACATTTTAATTGTAGTTATTTATCTGTTGGTTTTGATTGAGCGTTCGAATACAGGATATTGACAAATAAAATTAAAATTTAAGGTTTTGTCTATATGCAAGTCCTGAGAATCTTCATTTCAATCATTGAGTTTCGGCGAATTATATCGTCTTCTCCCACGACACAGGCATTTCACAAACATGACTAAGGAATATAAAGTACACCAGACTATGAAGAACATTTTGCGGATCTTCGCAAGATTTTATGTGAATAAACAAAAAATTTTAAAAGCGCTCTAATTTTTTATGTCAAAGGACTTTTTATTTAGCTATCTGACTTATTTTGAACGACTTGTCCGTTTCTTCGTCGTTGAACTTTTAATTAAGGCCGTCTTTTGCCGTCTTGTGTTAGTTTTTTGAGTTATTTTTCCAAAATTGCCGATGTGCTTTTTAAATTATTTAGTCGACGAAGTCTTATATCTAATGTGTCTACGGAAAGTTTATGTGAAATCCTTAAGAGTAGATTCAACTTACATAAAAAAGGAGGTGGCTACAGTTCGCCCGACTATTTATATTTTATACTCTAAAGTGACAAATTTACTTTTCCATTATTTTAAATTATTTATCTACATATTCGTTTCTCCTAAATAAAAACTCTATTTTTCTAGTCACTTACTAGAAACTGTAATAGAATTTAATAAAAAATTACCCTTCTATCACCTTTGCTATTTTTATATATATAACCTGAAAATAACAGTATAAATAATGTGAACAGCCTACAGGAAGATGAACGCTAAGGAAGTATGTCCTCCTGCATTTTATGGGTGTTTCCTCCGCCCACAAAACTTAGATGCTAGGGTGAAAGTCGTACTTACTGGTATAAATAGTGTTTATCTTGTTAGACTTACTTATAGATTATATAGATAATAATATTTTTTATACTAGGATCCGCCGTCGTGCGTTGCGGGAGTTGAGCTGAGAGCCCTCCCCTTCTTTAATGCTAATAAACTCAGCATATAATATTGCTCTATAACATGCTCAGCAACTATCGGTTTAGAATCTCAAGTGAAAAGAAAATCAGTTCATCATCAATAAAATTATAGCTATATATCTGTGTTTTAAATGAATCTCAACATTTACAAACCTTAAAGCGCGCTCACTGCATGAAAAAAAAAATGATAAGTAATGGTGACTTATATCTAACAGTTACTTTGTAATCGATATAGATATAGTTTTTATATCACAAATCTTGTGATTTAATCATTTACTTGATATGTACTGATGACTTATATGTGTTAGAAATATATGTATTAAAAAGAGAAGGAAATAGTGTTATAAATTAGAAATTAAAAACATGTATTTATTTTATTTATTTATTTATTTAGCTTCACGCCATATCCCTTACGGGGTAGCCAGAGACGATGGAGCGCTAAACGCTACGATCCCTGCATACCTCTTTCGCCTCGGCCACAGACATCAACCTTTTCATACATGCCCTCCGCTTTAATGCTTACAAATGAATTAAGAAGAACATTACAAAACACTTGTTTCAATGTTGCCTGTCAAGTACAGCGGCAACACTGTGGCGTCGTTACGGAGGTTACACATTCAAATTAAAATAAAAGATGAAACCACGCTGTCTCTTTTTATTTAGATTTTTTTGTGTTTTTTGAAGGAGGTTGGTTTGGTTATCGCCGTGTTTTTGACTTAAGGCTGTATTCCATCTTGACTTAGTTAACAATGAATAGACTCTGATGAATGTATCTCTAATATCAATTACCGTGATTGCTCGCAGTCAATGCTCCAATCGAATGACATCGACGGCATTGTGTTAATTATTGGATCTGAATTATCAGCTCTTAAGCTGTATGTGAAGGACAGTGATGAAGCAAGGTGCAATGCAATTGGATCATCATATATTTGCTACAATCACAAACAAATACAATATAATAATTTTTTTTCATTATATTATAAGAGAATAAAAGAATATACCCTCAGAAAAAAGTTATAAATACAGTGCGTCAACCATATTGACGGTCAATTACCATCTTGTTCTTGGGTCAAACGGACGTATTCATTGTGTTATTTCGGTGTTAGTGTAAAAGTGTATGTGGCAGTGGTCACGTAAGCCATTTTTATTTCATTTTGCTATTGTGTTTTAAAATGAGTAATCGTTACGTTGTTATTTTGGTTGGGACTTGATGATTATTGTTAATTCGATTACTTAGTTAATTTTATAATTTTGTTAAATATTAATAAATTGTAATCTTTGTTCAATTCGTTATTTTTTTAAGTGTTTGCCACTTCTGATTCTTATATCAGAAGTGGGATAAAGGACTAGTTCGCCCACTGAAAACAAGACTTAGTTATTAACAGTTTTTTTTTTCTTTTCTACCGTCACTTTGTATTTTTTTTTTAAGTGATTAATCGTAACGATTACTTGTTTCTTTGTTTGACTAACTTTTGTTTTGACTTGTTGTTTTGCTCTAACGTAATGAGTAGTAATAATTTGTGTGATGGTGGTCCACACCACACTCGAGGCAGGTCGCGGGTTCCCGAGATACGAATATCTCAAAGTAGGCGCAATTCAAGGAGTAGGTCTCGAAATCGATGCGGTGGTGTCTCACGACGTGACTCGAGTGTTCATAGATGTGAATTGAACGATGGCTTGCGTGTCCGCGATCGGGCAGATTCTCGGGATCGCGAAATTCGTCGGTCGGTCGACAGAACAATGCGTGGCGTGCGTAATGAGATCCGGTGCCGTTCACGTAACGAATCTGTGCATTGCTCGCGTGATAGATCTAGAAGTCGGTCACACAGTGTTTGTCGTAGTCGAGAATATCGGAGTCGGTTTCATGAAAGATCGCGATCGCCTAAGCGCCGGTTATCCTGTAGGTGAGACCGAGACCGAGTTCCACCGAAACCGAACGCACTACAGGTGACACCTTTGTCGGATTCGGGAGCGCAGTGCTCTGAGGCATCTACTTTTGCACAAGCATTAATGCAGGCGTTTCAAACCATGCAAGCTTCTAATTCACAACATTATTATGTGTCGAACTTTGATCCATCGATTCATCATATAGAGGCGTGGTGTACAGAAGTGGATCGCGCTAGAGACACAAATAAATGGAACGATCATGAGTGCTTGTCGCGAGTAGCTTCTTGTTTAAAAGGAGACGCTAAGGTTTGGTTAAGTGAATGGGTCACCTCGGACAGGACGTGGTCTAACTTTAAACGCGAATTTAAGAATCTTTGCCCGAATAAATTAGATTACGCGAACATTCTTTTCGAGGCTATGCGCACCACATCTGATAGGTACCCAACGTTTGCGGAGTATGCTCGTCGTACACTATTACGTTTACGTATAGTTTCAGGCTTAAGCGTTGAGTTAATAACTCTTATAGTTATACGAGGAATTGGTAGCCCACAGGTCCGAGCAGCGGCTGCTAATGCGAACCTCACTCCGGATAGTATCGTATCGTTTCTGTCGATTTATACGAAGCCGGTATTCAAGCGTGATAATGTTGGCGTATTTAATAAAGAGCGTACCCAACCTAGTTCAAAGCATAGTACTAACGAAGGACCTAAGTGTTACTATTGTAACAGGCGGGGACGTGTCAGTCGCAACTGTAATTTTTCAAAGTCGAGCACGCCTTCGAGGTCGCAATCAGCCTTGGTTATTTCTTGTAAATTTTGTAAGAAACCAGGACATACAGAGGCTGAATGCTTTGCTAAGGCACGATCGGAATCAAGAAATGCAGAGAAAGTCAATCTGTGTTCTGCTTAGTCCACTTATTCTCAGGGACAAGACGTTATCACTGCTGTCATAGATGGGATTCCTGTTGATGTACTGATTGATAGTGGCGCTCTGAACGTGTCTCTAATTTCTTTAAGGGTACTCAAATACTTTTGTTGTCAGCCAATTTCTAGGCATTGCATTTTGAAAGGAATAAGTGAAAAAGAAATAGTTTCCACAAGTTACGTAACATTTAGGTAGAGTTTAACAATGTATCCATCGAAGTAGAGTTAGTAGTAGTCCCGTCTCCGTTTATCAATGCGTATATTATAATAGGCACAGATGTTCTCAATCGGGATGGAATAAAATATGTTCGAACAAAAGACGAGCAATATCTAACGCATACCGACTCCTCTCACTCTAGAATACATTCGGCCCAGTTAAGTGACAATTGTAAAATAAACAGACGTGTTAAGGGTGATGAGTTGGCCAAATTAATGTCGGTAATTAATGATTACTCGGAGTTTTTACCATTGGGCACTGCTTCTACCGACCGTTCAAGCTTTCTTATTAAGAAAAACTTAATGTCCGCGAGATCACTAACGACCTCTTAAGTAAAGGCTAGATTAGGCGTTCAAAATCGGAATACGCAAGACCGATAATTTTAGTTAAAAAACGTGACGGTTCGATCGAGGGAATAGGGCTACTTAGAAGAGTTTTAAAAAAACATTGACGTCCGCTGGGTTCTCTATCTATCTTAAAAAATGCTCTTTTCTTGTAGCTGAGGTAGAGTGGGTACTTGGGTAAAATTATAGGTCAAGATCAGGTTAGGCCGAGTCCGAGAAAGGTAGAGGCTTTAGCTAATACGAATCCTCCGGAAAATATCAGACAAGTCCGACAGCTTCTCGGTGTAGCAGGTTATTTTAGGCGTTATATAAAAGATTACGCTTCAAAAATAGTTCCTATTACTTGCTTGACTAATCCAGTAGTTACTGTAAACCATGTTGTTAGACTTCGTAATTGGACCCAAATTGCTCAACTGGCTGATAATGAAACTTGAGATCTCATCGATCAGATTCGCGATGGTAACTTGGACTCTAGTATTTATTCGGTACAAAATGACGACTTCTATGTTACATCCACAAAGAGCACCGTCTATCTCTTTTGCGAGTTTTTCATGATGAACACGGGCATATCGGCGTAGAGAAAACTCTTGATCTCATATTAAGACACTTTAGGTTCCCAGGGCTCAGAAAGTTTGTTTGCTAATACATAGGCCACTGTTTAGTTTGTATCTCTCAAAAGAGAGTCCCACGAGCTCCACTCCAAAACATGACCTCGTGGGAAAAGCCGGATACCACATTTCATACGGTACGTGTAGATGCATTAGGTCCTAAGTCTAATGGCTACAAGTTCATCATCAGCTACAAGTTTAAACCTCCTCATCGGCACGGAAGCTACTACGCCGATTATCCGTACCCTAATCGTGATCTAGCTGTTGAAGACCCGGCACCCAATCGTGAAGCTTTGAGGGAGCTGACCAGGGGCACATCTTGCCAACTGTTGAAGGACAATCAGACCAGACAAGATGAGATAACTAATCGGCATCGGCACACACCTCGTCAGTTTAACATAAACGACCTAGTCTTTGTAATCAAGTTCTCACAGGTAACTGGAAAGCTTGATCCCGGTATGCGAGGACCCTACATGGTAATAAAAGTACTACTCAGTGGACGCTATCCTCTACGGCTGCTGAGCGGTAGCTATGGAAAGACAACTCAAGCTGCGGCCCAACATATGGTCCCGTGGTGGGGCGAGTGGTGCCCCGATACGTGTGCTGCATTCTTTGAGGGTGAGATATTTAATCCTTGTTTAAGGTATATGTGCATAGACACACAGGTTCAGGGCCTGGCGTTCGTCGCTGTACCTTGGCGTCCTTCGCCTTTTGTGAAAAGGTATCGTGTGCTTAGACACTCAGGCATATGTGCTTGGCGTTCGTCGCCGTACCTTGGCGTCCGTCGCCTTTTGTGAAAAGGTATCGTGTGCTTAGACACTCAGGCCTATGTGCTTGGCGTTCGTCGCCGTACCTTGGCGTCCGTCGCCTTTTGTGAAAAGGTATCGTGTGCTTAGACACTCAGGCCTATGTGCTTGGCGTTCGTCGCCGTACCTTGGCGTCCGTCGCCTTTTGTGGAAAGGTATCGTGTGCTTAGACACTCAGGCCTATGTGCTTGGCGTTCGTCGCCGTACCTTAGCGTTCGTTGCAATATTATGGCGTTCGTCGCCCAACGATGCAAGCTGAACCTATATGTATTGAAGTTACTGAAATGTTGTTACATGTAAAGTCCTGGACTTGGTTTGTATTAAGAGACGTCTCAATCTTGTTTAATAATTAAATTAGAACCAAATGCGTGAGTGATAGTATCGTTGGTGATGTATGAATTAAATGAATGACGACAGAATGAAAGGCAAAAGCAAATTGTGCTGGTGAATAAAGTTTGTTTATGATTTCAGGCGAGCACACTGATCATAACAAGACGGTCGAATCGGATGAGGTCCTACCTCAGGTCTTTCGATGCCTCCGCTGGATGTACAGGTGAAAGACCCAGAGCTTTCTTTGGCAGCCTCCAGCAGTATCTCCCAAGGGGAACATGCCGAGGACGACATGCGGTCAGGAGAGGCCGTATAAGAGAATAAAAGAATATACCCTCAGAAAAAAGTTATAAATACAGTGCGTCAACCATATTGACGGTCAATTACCATCTTGTTCTTGGGTCAAACGGACGTATTCATTGTGTTATTTCGGTGTTAGTGTAAAAGTGTATGTGGCAGTGGTCACGTAAGCCATTTTTATTTCATTTTGCTATTGTGTTTTAAAATGAGTAATCGTTACGTTGTTATTTTGGTTGGGACTTGATGATTATTGTTAATTCGATTACTTAGTTAATTTTATAATTTTGTTAAATATTAATAAATTGTAATCTTTGTTCAATTCGTTATTTTTTTAAGTGTTTGCCACTTCTGATTCTTATAATATCATATAACAAAATTCTTGTCCATCCTTGATGTTGACTAACGGGAGATAAATTAATATCTTGCCAATTAAAAGAATAAAAATAAAATATCAAATATAAAAAAGTTTCGCTTCTCAAGTAACAGTTACCTGTCCGTTGTTGCAGCACTAAAGTGTTTTCGTATTTCTCTGTTATTTATCTCTATTTAAGGGACCTGTTAATGACCCTGTAATGATGTTTTTATGAGTTTCGTCTCCATCAACACCAGAACCTCATTGTTTTTCAAGATTTTAATAATCTTACCATTTTCTCCTACATTATTTTAATGTTATTTCAACAGAGATCAAATAAATAACTTTATTCATGAAATGACAGTGCCTTATTGTAAGAAAGATTTAATGTTTTAAACAACATAATTAACTTTTAGTCTTATAAATTTTCATAAATTCATGTTATTACCTGAAGCTAGGCAACTTTGTTACAATTCCTGTGGTATGACATAGAAATAAAAATACCGTAGAATATTGTTCATATAATGAAGTGAACAAGTACATTTTCGAAGGCAATGTAAATAAATATGTTCTTAAATTATAAAACAATAAATAAGTTATAGAAGATCCTCATTAAAAATATAATAATTTAATAAACTCTTATGAAAATATCAAGTTAATATTGGATAAAGCTGAAATTCGTGTTATTTTAATCAGGTATCAATTTTATAACAAGAAATGGAAGCTGTGTGTTGAATTTGTAATTGAACTCAGATCGATATTTGATATACTGGGAATATTGACATTTCATTGAGACGTCGGTGTTTATAAAGAGGATTTGTTGGAATTTGTCAAAGAGATATTTTATTAGTGGAAATCATCTATATTTTTTAAAAATTATTTTAATTAATTCATGTACTTCTAATAGTTTTTTATAGTAAATGACTTATTAAAAATTGCTTTTCCTATGTGATGTAATTTTATAATTATCCATAAAGGTCTTGTTAGTACTGACATAATAATATTAACTGTATGATTTTGTCATTAGCTTTTGGATGGTAAAACATTTGTTATGAAATGAAAACAAGAAAATAATAAAACCGTGCGTAAAGAAATCAGTCTCTTTGATGATAAAATAAAATACATCCAGACCGAAACGTCACTTGTGTTGGACAAAAATAATTAGATTAGAATTGAACAAGGTTCGATTGTTTTTTTAAACAATGTATAATACATTGTTTTAAAATATCCATATTTTAGTATTTATTAAAGTTCTTTGATATCGTTGGATTAAAAAACCTAATAACACAATTCTGTGATTTTCATGTCACAGGCGTTCATATGAAAGTTCCGTCAAAATATTTTATTCTTTAAAAATAAAATGTGACACAGTTCTTATTTGATATTAAATTTTTTTTTATTATACCCATACCTTTTAACGTTGACCTTGATAAAAGCAAACTTAATGAGAGAGCGCTGTTGGAGGCAATTTGATTGCAGCTGGTATCTGCCTGGTTTCCCTGAGTCATAAAATATTTAAACCGTTTTCACGAAGATAATTTTTATCTCTGCTGTATTCAACAACAACAAATTGTTAGCCTTCCCGGTCTAGAGTCAAATTTGTGGGCGGAGGCAAACAGCAATAAAATGCACGAGGACAAACTTCCTCAATGTTCACTGTTTTTGTAGGCCTGCTCGAGTTGTTTTATGGAATTAATTGGAAGAAGTTTTTTATTGATGGCTCATGAGAGATAAAAATTCATCTGAAGTATGAACTACAGAGTTAACTATAACACTTGTTTATAGAAGTAAAACAAACAAAGAGATTTAATAAAACCGGGGTCTTATGATATTAAATAGAAGCTTATGTCTTTTACCAACTACTTAAACTTTTACATATTTTACCCGGCTTTATTTACCTTGTCTTATTTCGTTTTTGCTCGACTAGTTTCGAACCAATGAATAACGAAAATTTTAATAGTTTTAATACTACTACTGAATTTTGTATAAAAAGAAATTGAAAACTCAAGGCATTACTATTAAAACTATTTTAATAGTAATATTTTATTATTATAACTAATACAAGCGGCTTTTGTCTGCCTTCCTCTTCTTCATCAGAGTCAAATGAACCATCTTTCAGCACGTACAGTTTGCACTTAACCAAATTATAATCATAGATTATTTAGAGTTTTATTAAAAAGAAATTTAGCTTTTGAATGTAAGCCAAATTCTTATATAACAAGTTGTTCCCTCAAATAAAAAATATTTGTTCGTAGACGGCTATTAAAAGTCTGTATTTCTCGCGGTCGCCGTAAGTAAAGTTTTTTAATTAAAATTTGTATCCTCAGATACCAGCGCTACACTGGTGCAGCTGTACTTGACAAGTGACCTTTATAACAAGTGTTTTACAATGCTCTAGTTATTAACCCTTTTATAACCTATAAAATATAGTTACTAATATTATAAGTATTTGTTAATTACACGTTATTTTTCAATAAAATAAGACAGAAAACTTCAATGTCAGATCATCGATTGCACATCGGGCACTGTCATTTATAAAAGTGATTTTAAATTTTATAGAAACTACTTTATAAGCAATGTTTATTTCTATAAATGTAATTAGTATAGAATTAGTTTATCCGGGTACAGATTTGAATACTTATTATATTATACATTGCAGATCAAAGAATTTATTAGTATTCTAATTTTAATATATAATAAATTATATAAAAGTTAATGTAAAAAAAAATTATATAACTCGCAAAATAAATTTTGTGTAGAACCATTTGAAACAACGTCGCCTATTAAGTATAGTACGAAAATCTTAAGATACAAATCATAAAAAGTCGATCTTTTTATTTTAAAAGATAAAGAAGTAACAACTTTTATTCAGACATTTGTGTTATTTTGAAGGAGCTCTCGTCGCGGCTTCATCGTGTAACTTTTAATTAAAGCCGTATTTTACCGTCTTGAGTTAGTTTTTTAAAAGTTTGTTTCCTCTTTACTCGACTTGTTCCGATGTTCTTTTAAAATAATTTACTGAAAGACGTCGATTTAAGTAGGTTTAATTTAGTTACTTATCTAAAATCTAAAAATGTTTCTAAAGATGTAAGAATTTAAAAATAAGTGTAGAATATAACTGAATAGTGTTTAGTAGGTGTGTATGTTGTATGTATTATCATATGTCAATTCATGAAGAGTACGTGAAAGTTATTATATTTGGATACCCTATTTCAATCAATAATTAATCAAATATAACATAATTTATATGTAAAATATCTTTTGTAATATTGTTAATTATTTTATAATATATTTTTTGAGTACATATCTTAAACCGAAAATCAAAATCTTCTAATTGAATATTATCAACTTTATGTTGACTAAACTGTTTCCTTCTAATGTATATCATGGTATTTCACTACGAAATACTTTAAAATAAAATTATCATGTTTAGTCAACGATTTTTTATGTTTGAAGGCGATATGAAATAACGTTTGCTCTATCTTCATTAAAACAAATAACTGCATAATTTACGGGCTTATTTCTCACTTAATACAACACTACTGCCTACCTATACTACTACACTAATATACTTTTACTATACACTATATACCTTTGATATAGATCCTTTATAAATGTAATAATACATAAGTATACTTATGAAAGATTATTTTACACTTGATGACGCTTTTACATTCTGTTTGCTTTATTTAGAAAATACAGTATAACAGCTACTCTACATCGTAAATACCAACTATAATCAATTGCCTCCAACATCGCTCTCCCATTATTAAGTTTGCTTTTATCAAGGTCTAACGTAAAAGGTACACACACAGAGTTGTGTTATTCTTATGATTAGATTATTTTAAGTTCTATGATATCAAAAAAACTTTATTAAATACTAAAATACAAATATTTTCAAACATACATAACACATTGTTTTATTAATAAACCAATTAGCGAAATCAGAACCTTTTAAATAAATTAATAATAAATTTAAATATTTTTGTCAAACACAGGTGACAGTTCTGTTTGAATGTACAGGGTGGGCCATGAATTAGTTAACATTTGAAAAAACCGTATAAAAAAAACCATTTAACATATTTTAGAAATAGTTTATTTACGAGAAAGCTAATTAGTTGTTATTTATTTTTTTAAATTATTTTGTCTAAATGACCACCGTTTCGGTTTTTGCACTCATCTAAGCGAGTCCTGAAGTTTTCGAATACTCTTCTGCAAAGAGACCGCGAGATCGCCGACATCTCTTCGATGATTTTTTCTTTAAGTTGACGGAGTGTATTCGGTTTATCAATGTAGACACGACTCTTTAAATAACCCCATAAAAAGAAGTCTGCTGGGGATAGATCTGGACTTCTGGGCGGCCATGGGATGTCACCTCGTCTGGAAATCAGCTTTTCCGGAAACATTTCTTTGACCACCGGCAAGGACTCGTTCGATGTGTGACACGTGGCTCCATCTTGTTGAAACCATGTGTTACGATTATAGCCAGCAAATTCCAGTAGCATCGGTGCTAAAAACTCCCGTAACATTTTCACATAGTCGGCAGAATTAACAGTAACTGAACGGCCTCGAGAATCTTCAAAAAAGTAAGGTCCGATAATTCCTTTTGCTGAAATTGCAGCCCATACAGTTACCTTAGGAGAGTGAAGTGGCCTTTCATGTTTAGCTTTGGGATTTTCGCTGCTCCAATACCTGCAATTCTGTTTGTTTACATGTCCATTTAGGTGGAAATGGGCTTCGTCAGAGAATAAGATGTTGTCAAAATTACTGAATCGAGTTAACATTGTTTCGGCATATGACTTACGCAAATTTAAATCATTAGGGTTTAGTTCTTGCACTATCTGGATCTATATGGATGTAATTTCAAATCTAATTTCAAAATACGGCGTAATGATGTGCGGGATAATCCTAATTCAGCCGAACGTTTGCGCGTCGATAAATCTGGATCACTTCGAACAGAAGCGGAAACTTGCTGCACGTTCTCTTCGCTTCGAGAAGTCCGCGGGCCGCCGCGCCGGTTTGTTTCACATTTAGTGTAGATCCCGTCTCTTCGAACTACTTCACCCATTTCTTTATTAAAGGAGCACTTGGACACTGACTTAAGTCGTGTAAACCATATTCAACGCGAAATAAGCGTCTCACAGTAATGAGCGAAAAGTTGTTTAAATAAAACTGTTTCACACAGTAAGCGCGTTGTGGCCCCGTGAAGCGATCCATTGCGACTAAATTTCCAAGAAGCGAGCTATTGCCCCCGCCCGCGCCCGCGCCCCGCGCGGCAATAGTTTGCGTGGTAAGTTACATTTAAATGTTAACGAATTCTTGGCCCACCCGATATTTTATTTGTCATCAAAGAGACTGTGTGCTTTACGCTCCATTTTTTTGTTATTTTTATTTTCATTGCTATGGCGAATGCTTTACCAACAAGAGGTAATGATAAAATCACACAGTCAACATTATTGTGTCAATACTGACCGGTCCTTTATGAAAAATACAAAATATTGTTTATTAAAAAAGGCAAACCCAAACAAACACTCCGTTTGTACATGTTTTTATGAAATCATTTACTATAAAGACTTTTAGAAGTAAATTAATATAATTAAAAAAATATTTCTATTAGTTAAAAAAACCTTTGACAAGCTCCAATAAACCCTCTTTATAACCACCGACGTCTCGACGAAGTGTCAATATTCCCAGTATATTAAGTATCGAATTGAGTTTCAATTACAGCTTCAACATCTCGGTATACATTGGAAAACTGATTAAAAGAAGACGAATTGTACATTTTTCCAATATTAACTTGATCTTTATGTAACAGTTTATGAAGTTATTATATTTTTCTTAATATAGCTCGTCCACCGTATTATATACCCAAATAATGCGCTATGATGCTTTTTATTTTAAGTAATACTACACTAAATGTAACAAAGTTATTTAGCTTCAGGGAAGGACCTACATTTATGACAAATTTATAAGTCTTTTAAAACATTAAATCTTTCATCCAATGAGGCACTGTCATTTCGTAATTCAAATTACTTATTGTATCTCTGTTGTAATAACATTAAAATAAATATAAGAGAAAAACAACATCGCCATGGTAAGATTATTAAACTCTGGAACAACAATGAGGTTCTGGTGTTGATGGAAACGAAACTCATAAAAAACACCTTTACAGGGTCATTAACAGGCCCCTTAAATAGAGATAAATAACAGAGAAATACGAAAACACTTTGGTGCTGTAACAACGGGCAGGTAACTGTTATTAGGGAAGCAAAACTTTTTTTATATTTAACATAATTTAAAATATTCTCCATGGCCATAGTTTGTTTCTGAAACTCCAGTATTTTGTGCAAATTAATATTAATTAATGGTATTGTATAGTTTCTTCAAAAAGTAATATGACAAAAAAAAGTTTAGGCTAGCTTCATATATATGCTTTGTCTATTTAGTTCTGTGAGGCTTACTACATAATTTAAAAGTGGATACTTCCGGCAAAAAAGTGGTATGCTTTTAATGTTGTGTTCAAAATGTTACAATATTTAAGGGACATCTATTTTACAATTAAAAGTATCAATATACAATATCAAACTTGCTTAGACATTCTATTAAAGTATCCCTTTTGGAAATTATTCATTTTCAATTTATAAGATATTAATTTATCTTCCGATAACCAACATCAAGGATAGACAAGAAATTTTTTATATGATACAAAAAAAAACTATTTCATTTTATAGAATTTATTCGCGATTGCGTCCTTCACACACAGCTTAAGAGCTGATAATTCAGATCCAATAATTAACACAATGCCGTCGATGACATTCGATTGGAGCATTGACTGCGAGCAATCACGGTAATTGCTATTAGAGATACATTCATCAGTCTATTCATTGTTAACTAAGCCAAGATGGTATACATCCTTAAATTAAAAACATGGCGATAACCAAACCAACCTCCTTCACAAAACACAAAAAAATGGAAATAAAAAGATACAGCGTGTTTTCAACTCTAATTTTAATTTAAATGTGTAACCTCCGTAATGAAGCTACAGTGTTGCCGCTGTACTTGACAGGCGACATTGAAACAAGTGTTTTGTAATGTTCTTCTTAATCCTTTTGTAAGTATTGAAATAAATATATTTATTTAATTTATAACACTATTTATTTCTCTTTTCAACAGGCATAATTCTGTCTGTATATAAATATTATATCTATTGATTATAAAGTAATTGTTAGATATAACTCAATGACAATAGCCGATGATTGTGTCCGTTGATTGTTATTGCAGTTCAGTAGTAATTCGCAGTGTATAATCTTATAATACAGACAGTAATTCAGAATATCGACAAGACTTATCCCAAAGGAACTATTAGAACATTGACGTAGTGTATACAGAACACACGCAGTTACTAATTGCAGTGTATACTTTGTAATTATGGGTATGTTCTGTTCATTACATTCCTTGTACTCTATTACTGTTCTAATGTTGGACTGAACCTGGAAAGTCTAATTTACAATCTTCATAACTTTTCCGAGGCCTTTTCTTCCTTTTTTGACAATTACTGCTGAAATACAAAATTACACCTTTTCTTTCATTGCTTTAGTTAAAATTATTTTCAATATATATATATATATATTTATATTTTTTGTTATAGTTTATTTTGATATTTATTATCGGAAACACTAACCTATAGAAAAAGTATACATAAGAAGTTTGTAATTTCATTTGTAATGTACCCAAATATACTAATATACGATTAATATAGAATACGATTGTCAGTCGAATATCGACAGTAAAGTCAGATAATCGACATCACCTCAATATTTGGAATCAGATCACAACATAACAACCGCCATTCACTTTGAAATACGAAAGGCCAGAATTGTAGAGCGCATTTCGAATAATTATATCCCGCCTATAATTGTAAACATAAATAATTAACCCTAATAATAATTAAATATTGAACAGTGTTGTTATTTGTTAATTTATAATTTCAAACTTTCTTTTTTATCCTTATCTATTTAATTTTGTTTATTAAAACATGCCAACCTTATAGTATTGTATTCTAAGTTTTACATACAAATGAAAGTATCAAAAACAAATCTTTAAACTATCTATACCTCCTCTGGAGTTAGGGACGACAGAGTGCCATGAAACATATTAACATCTAAACAATTTAATCCACGATTATTGGCTTTCTTTTGGTTAATATTGGATTGCGATTACATTCAAATAATAAATGAAAGGCATTCTCCATCTTACCACACAATTCACAATTAGGGGAGAAAAGATATTCAAAAGAAGGTGTACAGAACGCAGTCTGTGTTTCATTTTAATTAAATATTTATTCATATTAATTATCGAACCGCGAGAAGGTTGGCTAGGCGAAATCTTATACAAAATTCAATTTTTTTTGGAACATTATTAGAAATATTCTTTCTACATTAAAAAAATGTTGTATTTATATTTAACTAACAGTTCAAAGTAACTAGGACTTAAATATACTTCATCACCACTTTGGACTGCTCCTTGCTAAACCATCAGTTTTCTTATTTCCAATATTCAAATATGCGTCATTCATCTTCATCAAAAGAAATGGGTGATCTAGTAAATAGCATTGCAGTATAAAAAATACTACTGTCTTTTACAATGCCTCAATTGTGAGACTAACAACAATATACATATATATATACATATATTAAATATTTTAAATGAAATATAAGTATGACAAATAAAGTTATTATGAGATAGTTTTTTAATATTTTATGGATAACGATGAGAGTTTATTGACATTTCAAACATTATTCGAAGTTAATGATTTTTACGCCAAACATAAAAAATCAAGATATTATATTTACACCAAACCATTTTAAAATGCCACAAAATGAATTCATAATTCATGGAATTTCTGTAAAACATTCGTAACGGGGTATGAAAAAAAAATACAAATACACGGTACGGTGAAAAATAAATAACATAAATGCATGCCAAATTGTCGCCTCTGTTTGGCTCAAACAGAATAAAAAAATAAGGAATCGTAAAGCGCTGATTTCTTTTGTTATAATAAAAAACCGTTTCATTTCCGCAGCTGTTATATTATATTTTTTCGATTTATTAAAGGTAAGTTTTTAGGTGAATAATTGTCAAAAATATTTGAGGGTAACGTTTATTAAAAAAAGATGTCTATTTTCAGATATTTATGTCGTTGTTTAGTTTGTCGTAGTCGTATTTGAGAAATAAAATAATTTAATAAAAATACATAAGAGCGGTTATATCAAATGTTGTAAATAAAATTTGATGATGATTAAACACGAAATAAATGTTAAATTAATAATTGTAAGTAATCAGAAATTAACGAACAAGTATAGTTAATTTAATTCGTATTATTTGCAACACTTGCCTCAATAAATAGAAATGTTTTTTTTAATATATTCCTTAAATATTATAATTTTGAAATACAATATGATAACAATTGAATATAAGTATTAATTGTAGGATCGTTTTATTGCACATATAAATACATATATACAGTTGAATGTCTAAAAGAAAATAGGCCAAGTGCCCTACGGCTTAGGGGGGTCTCAAGTTGTATTCACATTAGTAACGCTATTCAAAAACTACATGTTATACTTACATATATAAATTTAATCCGACAATCGGTAAGTTTCTCTAATCTAGCAATTTAAATTTCAAAGTTGGGTGGACAGAGACAAATATGAAAAGTACAGGTAACTTCTAAATGTTTTGTCGGTCCGTTCATATAGTTTTACGGTTAGAAGTAACAAAGTAGTAAATTTTTTTATATTAAACTAGGATCCGCCGTCGTGTGCTGCGGGAGTAGAGCTGAGCGCCCCCCCCTTCTTTAATGCTAACAAACTTAGCATATTTTACTATAACTTTTTTCTAGACTGAATTTTTTTGTTCTGTTTTTTGCAGAACCATCTTTAGTAAAAGATCTAGCCATGTGCTAAATTCTGAAAAATACATCTATAGGTTTTAAAATTACCGATGTCGTAAAACAGCAAAATGAACGGTTAAGAGTTTCGCTAACGCTCAGCTCAATAATATTAACCACTTTGGGCTGTATTCTACTATTATTATATAACAAATATCTTTTTCTCATATAAAAAATAAAAGCTAACATAAATATTTTAGTAAAACTCTTCGTTATACGAAACGGCTGTTATACGGTTTGTCAATTACTTTAATTGTTTTAAATAAAATAAATAATATTAAAAACATTTATACATTTTTTTTTTTTTTTTTTTTTTTTTGTCTCTTGCTGTTAGCCCTATTGGCCATGACAGCCTCACCGGTGGAATGGACGGGTGCAGAGACCCGCCCTTGAAAAAGGGGGGCCTGAAGGGCCCCAGGGGAACGCGCGTCCTGAGGGCGCCTCCTGTGAGGCTCGGACCACGGCTCAGGACGCCGTTAGGTGGGAAGCGAGGGTTGGATGTGGGTTAGGATTTAACACTAACGTAATCCGACGGCAGAACGCCGGAGCAACGTGCTTGGGGGCCTCGTCTTCGCCGGCGAAGACGCTGTGTGTGTGTGTGTATGTGTAGTATTTATGTTCGCTTTGCCGCTTTTACGTAGCGTTCCCTAACGTAATCGCGTCGTCCTGATCGAAAAGTACCGACTTGGGTCTTCTCTTTCTGTCTTTAGGAGTCTTACGGGCCGTGTATCCTGTGGCCTCAACCACCAGTGGGTTTGGGTGTCCCACAGCATTGTCAAAGTAGCATTTGGAGAGCCCCTTGAAATACTGTGCGATCGTCGGTAGGTCTAAGTCTCTGTGCAAGTCGATATTACGCATAAACCACGGTGCCCCAGTGGCGAGCCGCATGAATCTGTTCTGAAGCACCTGAAGGGGCTTCAGGTTCGCGTGAGCGAAGGCAACGTTTGCATAGGAAATGACGGAGCGTATGCAGGCTTTGTAAAGTGTGACCTTATTTCTAAGGGACATTTTACTCCGTTTGCTTAACAGGGGATAAAGTCGCCCTAGGATAAAGACCGCTCTGTTGCGAACGTCCTCGATATGTGAAGTGAATATTAGCTGTTTGTCCAGCATCACTCCTAGGAGTGACGCTGGATATTTATACACCTTATATATGTACCTTACAAAGCACATAGCCAAGATGTAAAATTAAAAACACAAAACTTCAAATTCCAAAAGGAAGTCTTGGACAAAAGTTTTTTAAAAGTAAGTTAAATATCTTAATAAAATAATTTTGTTCTTATCTAGTTTTAATTAGAAAAGATAAAGAATTTTATCACCGTCGTTGGTACAGGTTCCTAATTTAATTGTGTATGCTCTGATAACATTATTTACAACATAATACAACACTGTTGCATCTATACTTAGCCACGTATTAAATAGTTTTGTAAGTAAAAGATAAATTTTAACCCTTAATAAAAGACTAATTAAAAAAAAACTACTACCTTAGTCTTTTTATTGTTATATAAAAAAAAAAGTTTATTTTCCTTACTGTAAAGTGTATAAATAAAAAATAAAATTAATAATAGTAATAAAATCCGTGACTTCTCAGTTTCTCACAATAAAGTAACAAGTAAAATATGATAAGTATTGTATAGGTTATCAGATAAGTGGGCAGCGGCTTTTGTCCTCGAGCTAGTCCATTTTGTCAGGAATTTGGACGAGGTGCGCTGAAACGGGTGAATGGAATTTCTTTGAGCTTGCTTCCGTTATTAAAAGTTTTAGTAACGGATATCGCGGAGGAATGATCTTAAGAATAACTATTATATTTATAACACTATGAACAAACGTCTTTTTACCTAACACTAACTTTTCCATGACATCTTCTTCCTTTTTGTCATCCAGGAGGTAATTGTTTCGTCAACCTAATTTGAAAATGTTCTAACAGAATATTTAACAGCCTTTTTCCACACTGAAGGATCATCAGAAATATTGAGAAAAATATCGTGCATGGTTTCGATGATTACCTTCCACGTCCCAAATTACAAACTATATCTCGTTACCTCTAAATCCTGAACAAATTTATAGAAAGTAGTTGTTTTGCTTTATTTGGATAATATCAAGATAAGAAAACTACACATTGTAGCCGAGAAAATAGACGTAGTTAGAAACAGTTGCTATCGATGAGAAGTCTACTGTGGTACCTATAATTCAAAATTGTAGTATCGAAACATATTAATATCATATCAAATATTTTTTATCACGAGAATGCCAGTGACATATTATAAAATCGATATCGCAGCAGTGATGAGATTGTTCCTTAAATAAATGAAGTGCATCTTCGGAAACAATCATTTTATGTATTAAGACATAGTAATGTAGTTATAATGTAACTGAGGATGGTAAAATAACCATCAATATATATTTTGTGAAAGGTTCAATTTTTGTACAAATGATCGAGTAAATAGGAAGACACCCCGAAAAAGATTTAGTGAAATGAAACTGAATGTATTTAAAAGAAAAACGAAAATTATGTTTCTTTTTATCTTAAAAATATTATTGAGCGCTTTGGACTTTTATTATCTTTATTGTACCGTAATATATTTTTAACTAAACAAAATAAGGTAAACGAAACTTAAATTTTACTCATATAAAGTGTGGTATAATTTTTTTTTTAATATGTATGTTTTGAAAGTGTTTTTTTTTTACCCAGTACAAAAGTTCAGCAGACAGAGTACAATAATATAAGACTATGGTGATTTTTTAAACTAAACTCATATATAAATAACACAAGACGTCAAAAAAATAGCACTAATTAAAAGTTCCAGGGGGAGGTTGCAACAAAAGCTCTTTCAAAGTTAGTCAAATATCTAAATAAAATGTGTTTCTTACTCAGTAATTTCAGATAAAAATGTAGTCATAGAGCGCGGGTCAAAATCTAGTTTTCTCGCTGTCTTAGTAAGTAAAGTTTTTAATTTTAATTTGTATCCTCAGATAACAAGCTCTGACTCCAAACTGTTTCTTGTTTATTCGGCAGGTGACCTTGAAACAAGTGCTTTAAAATTATTAATACTTCTCATAAATTATTTTATAAAGCATAATATTTTCACGTTTATTAAACAGATGTAGTATATTTAGTGAATTACTTTACTGTAACAATTTATATACTAGTCAATATTTACTTCAAAAAATCATGAGTACTACAGAATAAACTTTAAATAAGATAAGACCAAAAGCTTGATTTTTCTTTTACGAGATTATATGGTCATAAAACACATATGCTTGACATTCTGGAGATACCCTTGAGGAGGAATAGGCTTTATAAATAGTGACTGTAATTAGCTGGCAGGTTCACGTACAAAGTTCTATTAGACTTAAAAGTCGTTAGCCATATACCGAGTTTGACCATTTTTGGGGTTGCTGTATTAACATATCCAATTTTTGTTTACAATAAATTTCTTAAACCTACATTATATACAGTTCCAAAAATGACACCTTCAAAACACTTATTAACTTATTAACAATGCCTATAGTTTTCGTTGATATATATTTTAAACATTTACTCGTAGTTTTATAAATGGCAAAATGCAACTTAAAGCATAGTTTCGTGATACATTGTTTGTTAAACATTTATGAAAATAAAGACAATGACATTTTCAAAATTAAACAATGTGGCGCAACGTTAGTTACGTAAATTGTTTGACTCTTCGATGAGACATAAATTATATAAATAGCCACAATCTTTGACACAAAGGAGTTGAGTTCCAATACTAGGCATACTTTTGTGTAGAAAATCAAAAAGTCAGCAATAGCCGCCGTCGCCATGAGTGTGAAAAGCAATCTCGTATCTTGGGATCTTCTAGGCAAAGATGGTAACCATTATCTTAATATATATAAAAATAAATTATATTTTAAAGCTACTTAACAAATACTACGAAATACATATGAGATAGTTCAGTTACGATAATCAACATAAAGCCCAGAAGTGTTACAAAAGACTATATTACGAAAAACAGTGGTAACAAATTATAAAACATGACAAACTCGTACAATATACACACCTACTAAACGCTATTCAATTTTAATATATGATATTTTTAAGTTCTCACATCTTTAGAAACATTTTTAGGTTTTAGATAAGTAACAAAATTAAACCGACTTAAATCGAGGTCTTTCAGTAAATTCTTTTAAAAGCACTTCGGAACAAGTCGAGTAAAGAAGAAACAAACTTTTAAAAAACTAACGCAAGACGGTAAAATGCGGCCCTAATTAAAAGTTACACGATGAAGCCGCGACGAGAGTTCCTTTAAAATAACACAAATGTCTGAATAAAGTTGTTATTTCTTTATCTTTTAGAATAATAAGATAGACTAGAGCATATTTCAAAACCATATTTTTATTTTAATTTGTATCCTAAGATTTTTGTACTTTAATTAATATGCGACATTGTTTTGAATGGCTCATAATGTTCTACGTAAATTTATTTGTAACTTATATATATTTTTTATATAACCTTTTATATATTTTTTATATAATAGAACAGTTTTCTTTTCAGTATCAGAAAATTCATAAGAACTGTAATGATTCTTTGATCTGCAATGTATAAATATAATTAGTAATCAAAGCTGTACCCGGATAAACTAATTCTTTACTAATTACATTTATAGAAATAAACATTGCTTATAAAGTAGTTTCTATAAAATTTTATAAAATTTAAAAACACTTTTATAAATGATAGTGCCCGATGTGCAATCGATGATCTGAGATTGAAGCTTTCTGTCTTATTTTATTGAAACATAACGTGTAATTAACAAATATAGATATATAGTATGTATAAGTAACTATATTTTATAGGTTATAAAAGGGTTAATAACTGGAGTATTGTACAACACTTGTTATAAAGGTCACTTGTCAAGTACAGCTGCACCAGTGTAGCGCTGGTATCTAAGGATACAAATTTTAATTAAAAAACTTTACTTACGGCGACCGCGAGAAATACAGACTTTTAATAGCCGTCTACGAACAAATATTTTTTATTTGAGGGAACAACTTGTTATATAGGAATTTGACTTACTTTCAAAAGCCAAATGTCTCTTAATAATCTATGATTATAATTTCATTCAGTGCAAAGTGTACGTGCTGAAAGATGGTTCATTTGACTTTGAAGAAGAAGAGGAAGGCAGACAAAAGCCGCTTGTATTAGTTATAATAATAAAATATTGCTATTAAAATAGTTTTAATAGTAATTCCTTGAGTTTTCAATTTCTTTTTATACAAAATTCAGTTACAGTTCCGTGGTTTTGGAACGCTCCGTAGTTGAGAAAAAGAATCTTGAATTGGTTCGAAACTAGTCGAGCAAAAACGAAATAAAAAAAGGTAAATAAAACCGGATAAAATATGTAAAAGTTTAAGTAGTTGGTAAAAGACATAAGCTTTTATTTAATATCATAAGACTTCGGTTTTATTAAATCTCTTGGTTTGTTTTACTTCTATAAACAAGTGTTATAGTTAACTCTGTAGTTCATACTTCAGATGAATTTTAATCTCTCATGAGCCATCAATAAAAAACTTCTTCCAATTAATTCCATAAAACAACTCGAGCAGGCCTACAAAAACAGTGAACATTGAGGAAGTTTGTCCTCGTGCATTTTATTGCTGTTTGCCTCCGTCCACAAATTTGACTCTAGACAGGGAAGGCTAACAATTTGTTGTTGTTGAATACAGCAGAGATAAAAATTATCTTTGTGAAAACGGTTTAAATATTTTACGACTCAGGGAAGCCAGGAAGATACCAGCTGCAATCAAATTGCGTCCAACAGCGCTCTCCCATTAAGTTTGCTTTTATCAAGGTCAACGTTAAAAGGTATGGGTATAATAAAAATATAATAAAAAAAAAATATAATAAAAATAAAAAATAAAATATTAATTTCAACTAAGAATTGTGTCACATTTTATTTTTAAAGAATAAAATATTTTGATGAAACTTTCATATGAACGCCTGTGACATGAAAATCACAGAATTGTGTTATTAGGTTTTTTAATCCAACGATATCAAAGAACTTTAAGAAATACTAAAATATGGATATTTTAAAACAATGTATTATACATTGTTTAAAAAAAAAATCGAACCTTGTTCAATTCTAATCTAATTATTTTTGTCCAACACAAGTGACGTTTCGGTCTGGATGTATTTTATTTTATCATCAAAGAGACTGATTTCTTTACGCACGATTTTATTATTTTTTTGTTTTCATTTCATAACGAATGTTTTACCATCCAAAAGATAATGACAAAATCATTCAGTTAATATTATTATGTCAGTACTAACACGACCTTTATGGATAATTATAAAATTACATCACATTGGAAAAGCAATTTTTAATAAATCATTTACTATAAAAACTATTAGAAGTACATGAATTAATTAAAATAATTAAAATAAAATAATTAATAATTATAGGTGATTTCCACTAATAAAATATCTCTTTGACAAATTCCACCAAATCCTCTTTATAAACACCGACGTCTCAATGAAATATCAATATTCCCAGTATATTAAGTATCGATCTGAGTTTCAATTACAAATTCAACACACAGCTTCAATTTCTTGTTATAAAATTGATACCTGATTAAAATAACACGAATTTCAGCTTTATCTAATATTAACTTGATATTTTCATAAGAGTTTATTAAATTATTATATTTTTAATGAGGATCTTCTATAAGGTATTTATTGTTTTATAATTTAAGAACATATTTATTTACATTGCCTTTGAAAATGTACTTGTTCACTTCATTATATGAACAATATTCTACGGTATTTTTATTTCTATGTCATACCACAGGAACTGTAACAAAGTTACCTAGCTTCAGGTAATAACATGAAATTATGGAGGAGAAAAACGACAACGCGATGGTGAGATTATTAAACTCTGGAACAACAATGAGGTTCTGGTGTTGATGGAGACAAAACTCATAAAAACACCATTACAGGGTCATTAACAGATCCCTTAAATAGAGATAAATAACAGAGAAATACGAAAACACTTTGGTGCAGCAACAACGGGCAGGTAACTGTTATTTGAGAAGCAAAACTTTTTTATATTTGATATTTTATTTTTATTCTTTAAATTAGCAAGATATTAATTTGTCTCCCGTTAACCACTATCAAGGATAGACAAGAATTTTGTTATATTATATAAAGAAATAAATTTATTATATTGTATTTATTTGTGATTGTAGCAAATATATGATGATCCAATTGCATTGCACCTTGCTTCATCACTGTCCTTCACATACAGCTTAAGAGCTGATAATTCAGATCGAATAATTAACACAATGCCGTCGATGACATTCGATTGGAGCGTTGACTGCGAGCAATCACGGTAATTGTTATTAGAGATACATTCATCAGTGTCTATTCATTGTTAACTAAGCCAAGATGGTATACAGCCTTAAATTAAAAACACGGCGATAACCAAACCAACCTCCTTCACAAAACACAAAAAAATCGAAATAAAAAGATACAGCGTGTTTTCAACTCTAATTTTAATTTAAATGTGTAACCTCCGTAATGAAGCTACAGTGTTGCCGCTGTACTTGACAGGCGACATTGAAACAAGTGTTTTGTAATGTTCTTCTTAATCCTTTTGTAAGTATTGAAATAAATATATTTATTTAATTTATAACACTACTTATTTCTCTTTTCAACAGGCACAATTCTGTCTGTATGTGAAAACTATATATATCGATTATAAAGTAACTGTTAGATATAACTCAATGACAGTATCAGATGATTATGTCTGTTAATTGTTATTGCAGTTCACTAGTAACTCGTAGTATATAATCTTATAATACAGACAGTAATTCAGAATATCGACAAGACTTATCCCAAAGGAACTATTAGAACATTGGCGTAGTGTATACAGAACACACGCAGTTACTAATTGCAGTGTATACTTTGTAATTATGGGTATGTTCTGTTCATTACATTCCTTGTACTCTAATACTCTTCTAATGTTGGACTGAACCTGGAAATTCTAATTTACAATCTTCATAACTTTTCCGAGGCCTTTTCTTCCTTTTTTGACAATTACTGCTGAAATACCAAATCACACCTTTTCTTTCATTGCTTTAGTTAAAATAATTTACAAGGTAATATTTTTTTTATTACTGTTTATTTTTATATTTATTATCAGAAACACTAACCTATAGAAAAAGTATACATAAGAAGTTTGTAATTTCATTTGTAATGTACCCAAATATACTAATATACGATTAATATAGAATACGATTGTCAGTCGAATATCGACAGTAAAGTCAGATAATCGACATTACCTCAACATTTGGAATCAGATCACAACATAACAACCGCCATTCACTTTGAAATACGAAAGGCCAGAATTGTAGAGCGCATTTCGAATAATTATATCCCGCCTATAATTGTAAACATAAATAATTAACCCTAATAATAATTAAATATTGAACAGTGTTGTTATTTGTTAATTTATAATTTCAAACTTTCTTTTTTATCCTTATCTATTTAATTTTGTTTATTAAAACATGCCAACCTTATAGTATTGTATTCTAAGTTTTACATACAAATGAAAGTATCAAAAACAAATCATTAAACTATCTATACCTCCTCTGGAGTTATTGAGGACAGAGTGCCATGAAACATAATAACATCTAAACAATTTAATTCACGATTATTGACTATCTTTTTGTTATTATTGATAAGCATTCTCCATCTTACCACACAATTCACAATTAGGGGAGAAAAGATATTCAATAGAAGGTGTACAGAACGCAGTCTGTGTTTCATTTTAATTAAATATCTATTCATATTAATTATCGGACCATTTTGTATATTATTGTACCATTATGAGCACGAGGAGGTTGGCTAGGCAAAATCTTATACAAAAATAAATTTTTTTTGGAACATTGGTTGAAATATTCTTTCTACATTTAAAAAATGTTGTATTTATATTTAACTAGCAGTTCAGAATAACTAGGACTTAAACAAACTTCATCACCACTTTGGACTGCTCCTTGCTAAACGATCAGTCTCCTTATTTCGAATATTCAAATATGCGTCATTCCTCTTATATATATGTTGGTTTAGTTAAACCTAAAAAAATATATATTTAGCTTTTCTTACATATGAGAAATATTCTTTCTTTCGCAGTTCATATCACGGAACTCTTTTCTCATGGATCATTATGTCGTAATATAAAAAAGTATAAATTGTCTACACTTGTACATATACACAGAAAGCCTTTTTAAGTTTGTTTAAAGTACCAATTTTACAAGTTATTAAATAATATAAAGAAATTTTCTCTTAGTAACTATAATATTAAAAAAGAAATGGGTGATCTAGTAAATAGCATTGCAATAAAAAAATACTACTGTATATTACAATGCCTCAATTGTGAGACAAGCAACAATATACATATATATACATATATTAAATATTTAAATAGAACATAAGTATGACAAATCAAATATATATATAGTTTATCTCACAGTTTTTGAATATTTTATAGATAGCTCCTAATTGGTTTAATAATATATAGATAACGATGAGAGTTTTTTGACATTTCAAGCATTCTTAGATTAATTTTTACGGTAATCATAAAAAATCAAGGTATTATATTTACACCGAACCATTTTAAAATGCCACAAAATGAATTCATAATTCATGGAATTTCTGTAAAACATTCGTAATGGGGTATGAAAAAAAATACAAATACACGGTACGGTGAAAAATAAATAACATAAATGCAAGCCAAATTGTCGCCTCTGTTTGGCGCAAACAGAATATATAAATAAGGAATCGAAAAGCGCTGATTTCTTTTGTTATAATAAAACACTGTATCATTTCCGCAGCTGTTACATTATATTTTTTCGATTTATTAAAGGTAAGTTTTGAAGTGAATATTTGTCAAAAATATTTGAGGGTAAGATTTATTAAAAAAAGATGTCTATTTTCAGATATTTAGCTCATTCTTTAGTTTGTCGAAGTCGGATTTGAGAAATAAAATAATTTAATAAAAATACACAAGAACGGTTATATTAAAAGTTATGAATAAAATTTGATGATGATAAAAAACAAAATAAATGTTAAATTAATAATTGTAAGTAATCAGAAATTAACGAACAAGTATAGTTAATCTAATTCGTATTATTTGCAACACTTTCCTCAATAAAGTAAATAGAAATGTTTTTTTTAATATATTCCTTGAATATTATAATTTTGAAATACAATAATGCAATGAATATAATATGATAACGACTGAATATAAGTATTAATTGTAGGATCGTTTTATTGCACATTTAAATACATATATACAGTTAAAGAGGAAATAGGCCAAGTGCCCTACGGCTTAGGAGGGTCTCAAGTTGTATTCATATTAGTAACACTTTTCAAGAAACTACATTTTATACTTACATATATAAATTCAACCCGACAATCGGTAGGTTTCTCTAATCTAGTAAGTTAAATTTCATATAGTTTTACGGTTAGAAGTAAAAAAGTATTCAATTTTTTATAATAAACTAGGATCCGCCGTCGTGCGCTGCGGGAGTTGAGCTGAGCGCCCTTCTTCTTTCTTACTTCTTTAATGCTAACAAACTTAGCATATTTTACAATTACTTTTTTTCTAGACTGAATTTTTTTGTTCTGTTTTTTGCAGTGCTATGTGCCAAATTCTAAAAAATACATCTATGGATTTTAAAATTACCGATGTCGTAAAACAGCAAAATGAGCAATAATATTAACCACTTTGGGCTGTCTTCTACCATTATATAACAAATATATTTTTCTTATATAAAAAATAAAAGCTAACATAAATATTTTAGTAAAACTCTTCGTTATACAATACGGCTGTTATACCTTTTGTCAATTACTTTCATTGTTTTAAATAAAACAAATAATATTAAAAATATGTATACACCTTATATATGTACCTTACAAAGCACATCGCCAAGATGTAAAATTAAAAACACAAAACTTCACATTCCTAACGAGAGTCTTGGACAAAAGTTTTTTAAAAGTAAGTTAAATATCTTAATAAAATAATTTTGTTCTTATCTAGTTTTAATTAGAATAGATAAAGAATTATCACCGTCGTTGGTACAGGTTCATAATTTAATTGTGTATGCTCTGATAACATTTTTTACAACATATTACAACACTGTTGCATCTATACTTAGCAACGTATTAAAGAGTTTTGTAAGTAAAAGATAAATTTGAACCCTTAATAAAAGAATAATTAAAAAAAAAACTACTACTTTAGTCTTTTTATTTAAAAAAAAAAAAGTTTATTTTCCTTACTGTAAAGTACCTAACATAAATAAAAAATAAATTAAAATAGTAATAAAACCCGTAACTTCTCAGTTTCTCACAATAAAGTAACAAGTAAAATATGGTAAGTATCGTGTAGGATCTCAAATAAGTGGGCAGAGGCTTTTGTCCTCGAGCTAGTCCATTTTGTCAGGAATTTGGTCGAGGTGCCTTTAACGAGTGAATGGAATTTCTTTGTGCTTGTTTCCGTTATTAATAGTTTTAGTAACGGATATCGCGGCGGAATGATCTTAGGAATCACTATTATATTTATAACACTATCAACAAACGTCTTTTTATCTAACACTAACTTTTCCATGACATCTTCTTCCTTTCTGTCATCCAGGAGGTAATTGTTTCGTCAACCTAATTTGAAAATGTTCTAACAGAATATTTAACAGCCTTTGTCCACATTGGAGGATCATCATAAATATTGAGAAAAAAATATCGTGCATGGTTTCGATGATTACCTTCCACGTCCCAAATTACAACCTATATCTTATTACCTCTAAATCCTGAACAAATTTATAGAAAGTAGTTGTTTTGCTTTATTTGGATAATATCAAGATAAGAAAACTATATATTGTAGCTGAGAAAATAGACGTAGTTAGAAACAGTTGCTATCGATGAAAAGTCTACTGTGGTATCTGTAATTCAAAATTGTAGTATCGAAACATATTAATATCATTTTAAATATTTTTTATCAAGAGAATGCCAGTGACATATTATAAAATCGATATCGCAGCAGTGACGAGATTGTTCCTTAAGTAAATGAAGTGCAACTTCAGAAACAATCATTGAGACATAGTAATGTAGTTATAACTGTTATAATAATATGTAACTGCGGATGGTAAAATAACCATCAAGATATATTTCGTATCAGGTTCAATTTTTGTACAAATGATCGAGTAAATAGGAATGTATTTAAATGAAAAACGAAAATTATGTTCTTTTTACCTTAAAAATTTTATTGAGCGCTTTGGACTTTTATTATCTTTATTGTACCGTAATATATTTTAACTAAACAAAATAAGGTGCTTAAAATGTATAAATATTATATACAATATTATATTTATATTTTACGAAACTTAAATTTTACTCATATAAAGTGTGGTATACATATTTTTTTAATATGTATGTTTTGAAAGTGTTTTTTTTTACCCAGTACAAAAGTTCAGTAGACAGAGTTCAATAATATAAGACTATGATGAACTTTTAAACTAAACTTATATATAACTAACACAAGACGTTAAAAAATGGCACTAATTAAAAGTTCCAGGGGGAGGTTCCAACAAAAGCTCTTTCAAAGTTAGTCAAATATCTAAATAAAATGTGTTTCTTACTTAGTAGTTTTAGATAAAAATGTATTCATAGAGCGCGGGTTAAAATCTAGTTTTCTCGCAGTCGTAGTGGGTAAAGTTTTAATTTAAATTTTTATCCTCAGATAACAAGCTCTCTCTCCACACTGTTTCTAGTTTATTCGGCAGGTGACCTTGAAACAAGTGCTTTAAAATACTCTTCTCATAAATAATTTTATAAAGCATAATATAGACAAAGAATTTCACGTTTATTAAACAGATGTAGTATATTTAGTCAATATTATTACTGCAACAATTTATATACTAGTCGATACTTACTTCAAAGTTGTTTAAAAAAATCATGAGTACTACAGAAAAAACTTTAAATAAGATAAGACCAAAAGCGTGATTTTTCTTTTACGAGATTATTTGGTCATAAAAATTTGGTGTACTATATTGTAAGTAATAAATCAGTTTATATATGATGTTAGTGCAATTCATGAATGATAAATGGGTTATAATTAAGTCAGTTAGTCAAACACATCGACGACGTTTCTCCCCGAGGACTCATTAAGGCATTGTTGCATACAGTACGTAATATATTACACAGAGCTCTAATGTAATATTAAATAGCCCCCGTGTCCCCGTTAGCATAGTCGCATTGCTAGTTCAAGGGTATATTAAAAGCTATAATAAGAATGTGTCCTAACGACATTTTTTCATTCTTATAACAAAGTTCTTATGAAGAATTCTTTGTATAGTGTCCTTGGATCATATTAATATAATCACCAATATTCGCATTCCATTTGATTAGAGGTAATGTTCTTATATCTTCACGTTATCATTACAAATGATTATTACTTAACTTCTTTAAAATATATTAAAAACAAAAATGAATGCAAGTTTTTTTTATTATTATTCATTTTGATTTTGGGGTTTTTAATGATAAGTAATGATGGTATTTAGGAACAATTCCCAAAATGAAAAATTAAAAAAAAAATAATTATATTATGTTATATTATTGTGATAGCAGTGACGCCCTTCACTTGGCAAAAGTGCTAGTTAACTCACAGATGAGGCAACAGAAGTTGTTAACTAGGCCTGCTTGATATTCTGGAGATACCCTTGAGGAGGAATAGGCTTTATAAATATTAGTGACTGTAATTAGCTGGCAGGTTCACTCTCATACAATTGGTAAGGTTTTCTATACACCCTGACATTATTTAATAACAGCTAATAAGAAATATAAATTTAAATATAAAAAAGTATTTAATATCGTTGAGCTGAGTCTGTATAACATGTATTACCCAGCACTCATGAACAAAAGGTCATGAGTTAAGCCTTCTATGTTAATGTCGGAAAAACCAGGAGAGTCCGGATAGTTCTGTCACTGCAACAACTTCTGCATAGAAATGTTCATCATATAGATGCTGCGAACACTTAAGTAATTCTTCATAAGCGCTTTACTTCTCGCATTGAAATTCTTGAGGCATATTCGATATTTTTATTTATTTAATTTACCGGTGGAGAATAAACAGACAGCTTACCTGATAGTATGTGGTGCTGACGACTATTCATATTGCAAATGTTAATTCAAAACAAAATTTTATAATTTCAATGTAATAGTTTTAAAAGATCTACAAGACATTTAAATTTAACTGTGGGCTAAAAGTTTAACAGTTATTCGTGCAGTTTTATTTGTAATAACATTTTGTCTTCCACTTTCCACTTCGTCTGTACAGAAATAATTAATTAATACTAATTACTAATTTCTGTCACTCGACACAATGATTCCCGTGAGTATAGCTTTATTTTTAACATTCTATTATCATAAAGATGCTATGCCTTTTATTTTATTTTTAATTATTCTTTTATTAACTACCTAGTAGAGCATTTTAACATACAAATATAGTTACGTACAGAGATCTACCAGACTTAAAAGTCAAGAAGAAGTAACGTATCCATTTTTTTTTTACAATCAATGTCTTAAAACTACATTATATACAGTTTCAGAGACGGCACCTTCAGAACACTTTTTTCATTTGGTTAAAACTATGAAGTCTAATTATAAAAAAACTCTAATATATAAGAAAAATATTTTCGTTTTTTAACGTAAATATACTATAATTAACAAAGAAACGGTATTTCAACAATGCCCATTATTTTCATTAATATATATTTGAAACCTTTTCTCGTAGTATTATAAATGGCAAAATGCAATTTAAAGCATACTTTCATAATACATTGTTAGTTAAACATTTATGGAAATAAAGATAGTGGCATTTTCAAAAATAAATAATATGGCGCAACGTTAGTAACGCAAATTGTTTGACTCTTCGATGAGAGATAAATAAAATAATAAATATATAAATACGAGCCAAATACGATCCTATGTTTGACACAAACAATAAGGATTTGAAATCTTCCAATACTAGGCATACTTCCGTGTAGAAAATCAAAAAGTCAGCAAAAGCCGCCGTCGCCATGAGTGTGAAAAATAATCTCGTAACTTGGGACTTAGGAAAAGATGGTAATCATTACATTATAATATTACCATTATATTCTAAAGCATTTCGTAACAAATACTACGAAATACATAAGCATGAGATAGTTCAGTTACGATAATCAACATAAAGCCCAGAAGTATAACAAAAGACTATATTACGAAAAACAGTGGTACCAAATTTTAAAAAACGATAAACTCGTACAATATACACACCTACTAAACACTATTCAATTTTAATATATGATGTTTTTAAGTTCTTACATCTTAAGAAACTTTTTTTACATTTTAAATAAGTAACCAAAATAAATCCGACTTAAATCGACGTCTTTCAGTAAATTCTTTTAAAAGCACATCGGAACAAGTCCAGTAAAGAAGAAACAAACTTTTAAAAAACTAACTCAAGACGGTAAAATACGGCTCTAATTAAAAGTTCCACGATGAAGCCGCGACGAGAGCTCCTTCAAAATAACACAAATGTTAGACACTAAATAAAAGTTGTCATATTTTTGTCTTTTGAATAAAAAGATAAAGAAGATAGACTAGAGCAGTGACGGGAAAACTTTTTTTAATGGTGGTCTACAAAGTTTAAGAAATTCTAAAGAAGGATCAGAAGTATAGAAAAAAAATCATTTTGTATTAAAGCTTTAATCATAACATTATAAAAACATTATACACAAATGTTAAAACAAATCTATTACCTAATAATTAATTTAAATTTTATTTAAAGGTCATACCATATAGGGTCTAATTAATAATTGTGTTTGATTTTCCACAATATTTTCGAAACCAGGTTCCAACTGTGGAGGAGCCACCTTCAGCAGTTCAAAAAGGTGTTCATCAATCAATCATTTTCTGATTGAGTTTTTCCACAATTTCATGGTCGAAAATCTGTTTGCACACATTAGACATCGCAAACATCGCCATAATTTTCTCGGCGTGCGTCTTTGGGAATTCAACTTTCAGCAGTGCAGTTAAAATATCTTAAGTTTTTTATACGCTGCCTATATCTATATATAGTCGACGAGTTTGTTGCATTGATATCAATTCGCGTTGTTCTGTTTATCGTGACAAGCTTATGAGCTTAAATAAAAGAGTTTCAAATTCTGTTTTAAAAGTTTGTCGGCTCAAATTCTTTAATTTTTTTTTGACCTAAAATTTTGCTCATACTCGCCTCACATACAAATTCTCCTTCCGAGAATAATTTGTTATTTTTAGCTACTTTTTGTAAAAAACAACATATCCAGCGAGTGTAATAGCCTTTTTAGTAGTGTTTTGCTTTATTAACATATTTCGTTAAGAAAATATTGTTTTCTTTTAAGTTTTCTCCGTTTACCTTTTTTTTTGCGTCTCTCATCAAAGCATATTTGGTTTTTTAATTTTTGGCGTTAAAATGACGAGCAAATAAGATATACTGGCTTACCATTGTATTCCGTAAAAAAATATTTCCAAGCCTACCTTTCTTTTCGTTTCTTTCTTTCGTTTTTTATACGCCATTACCCCAAAACCACAGCTTTTTTTTAAAACAATTATGAATCTAAAGCGTTACGCGAAAAAGCAAGAACAAGAAACAAAATTAAAGTAAAACGTGCGGCTCCGTCAGTAACAGCTGGTGAGTGGCGAGGGGCCACTGAATTCACTCGCCCTGCCGCCCGCGTCTCTCATTTCACCACGTTTTGTGTCCCGTATTACGCAACACATGAATTAAACTGCTCTCGTAGCTTCACCTATAGGTCATGCATCTATTTTATAATGTCGAATCTATACTATAATGCTCGAGCGTCAAAACGTTATTACAGCGGGCCATATATTATCCATGTCGATGGACCCTCGGCGGGCCATATTAAATAGTTTCGCGAGCCGGAGTTGGTCCGCGGATCGTACTTTGCCTATCACTGGAGTAGAGCATAGTTCAAAATTAATTTTTAATTTAAATTTGTATCCTAAGATTGTTGCACTATGATTAATAGGCAACATTTTGTATATAAATTTTATTCATATAATTCCTTATATTATATAAGTAAAATAATTCCTGTAATAGAATTATCTCATCTCAGTGTCAGAATATAACTTTCTTAAGAATTCCTGATTCTTAGATCTGCAATGTACAAATACAATTAGTAATCAAAGCTATGTCTGGTTAGTAATAAAGAATGTAAGTAAATATTAAATAATTTTTTTAACCAAATTACATTTATAGAAATAATCATTGCTAACGAAGTAAGTAGTTTCTATAAAATTTTAGTAAATTTAAAAACACTTAAATGACCAATGTTCAATCAATGGTCTGCGATTGAATCTATCTGTCTTATTTTATTGAAACATAACGTGTTATTAACAAATACATATAACAAGTACAGCTGCAACAATGTAGCGCTGTTATCTGAGGACAGAAATTTTAATTAAACAACTTTACCTACGGCGACCGCGAGAAACACAGAGATTTAACAACCTTCTATGAAAATATTGTTTTTAATTGAGGGAAAATTTTGTTATATAGAAATTTGACTTACCTACAAAAGATATAATTCAATTTAGTAAAACTCTAAATAATCCATAAATATAAATTGGTTCAGTGCAAAACTAAATGACGATCGAGAGGAAGGCAGATTAAGTCGCTTGCATGAGTCAGTTGTAATAATAAAATATGACTTTTAACATAGCTTTAATAGTAATGTAATAACTACATTTTATATTAACAGAATACAATAATTAATACAAAATGTAGTAGAAATAATAAAACTATGTAGTAGAAATAATAAAATAAAAAATAATAAAATACAAAATGTAGTAGAAATAATAAAACTATAATAATTTTCGTTATTGATATTACAGTTATTGGTTTTTTAATTGGTTCGAAGTTAGTCGAGCAAAAAATTTATAAAAGAAGGTAAATATAGCCGGGTAGAAGGTAAATATTTAAATAGTTGGTAAAGGCATTTATTTAATATCCTAGCATTATTAATCGTATTATATTTGTTTGTTGTACTTTTATAAACACGTGTTATAGTTAACCCTTTATTTCATACTTTAGAAGAACTTTAATCAAACATGAGCTATGCATAAAAAACTTCTTTCAATTAAGTCCATAATAAAACTCGAACAGGCCTACAAAAACAGTGAACATTGATAAAGTTTGTCCTCGTGCATTTTATTGCTGTTTGCTCCGTCCACAAAACTTTGACTATAGTCAAGTTTTCTATAGAAAAAGGAAGGTAATTTTTTTGTACATAGCAGAGACAGAAATTATCTTCGTGAAAGGGGGTTAAATTTTTTTATCCATATCCATGGCGGCGACGACGATGACGACGATAATTGCTGACTTTTTGATTTTCTGCACCGAAGTATGCCTAGTAGTCGATTAATATACTTTAACCTAAAAGAATTATTTATATAGCCTTTATTTAAAAACGAATTGTTACATTTCAATTCCTTATTGTTCGTGCCAAACACAGGTTCGTATTTGGCTCGAATTTATGTAATTTATATCTCATCGAAGAGTCAAACAGTTGGCGTTACAAACTCTGAGCCACATTATTTAGTTTTGAATATATTATTATCTTTATTTTCATTAATATTTTACAGACAATGAATTTGTGTTATGTTTTTATGCTTTAATACGCATTTTGCCATTTATAATATTACGCGAAATTTTTAAATATATATATGAATGAAATCGTTGAAATAACGTTTCCATATCCATATTTACGTTTATGTTAAAAACATTTTTCTTCTATATTTTAGTTTTTTTTTATTACTAGACTTATTCAACTGAATGAAAGATTAATAATTTTAAAATAATCTTAAATACTGGTTTAACATTATTTTATGTAAAATAATTGGATATATTGCGAGAGCGGTACAGCAACGGCGAAAAAGTTTGGACTCGGTATATGGCGAACGACTTTTAAGTTTGGTAAATGTCTGTACATAACTTTTTTTTTTAAATGATCCACTAGGTATTTAATAATCAAATAACTAAAAATAAAAATATTTTCTTTAAAATATCTTCAATATTTTTATTAGGATTGTTATATTTAAAATGATACTAGAAGGTAAAACATATTTTAATAACAAACATTTTATTGTTTTTAAATAAAACGGTATTAATTGCTGTATAGTAAAAAATATTTTGTTTAACTTTTTACGAATCGTTTAAGAAATAAAATTTGTTAGTTTGTTTATAGGTATAATCTCTGAAGCCACTGAGTAATTCAATATGTTACTAACAGAAGTGTACATTATTCGTGGATAAAATATTGCGATATATTTAAGTTTTCAGTCCAAAAAAATTTACATGGCCAAACCAAGTTGCTTGAAAAAGTCACTGCTTAACTTTTTTATGACAGTTGAATGCTAAAAATAAATCTTAAAATCTAAACTCACACAATGCGTCACAATTACGTCGAGTGTTGATAATTGGTAATAATTAATAATTTCTGTGCAGACGAAGTCGAGGGCAAAACCTAATTTTAAATAAAACTCGACAGATAACCCGGATAACTGTTAAACTTTTACCTCACATGCAATATCATTGAAATTATCAAATTTTGTTTTGAATTAATATTTGCAATATGAATAGGCGACAACACCACATACTATCAGGTGGACTGTCTGTTTGTCCTCCACCAGTAAATGAAATAAATAAAAATATCGAATATGCCTGAAGAATAATAATGCGAGAAGTAAAGTACCTATCCAGAATTATTTGAGTATTTCCCAGCTTCTATATGATGAAATTTGATGAAGGGGCAGTAATTCTCCGGGCTCCCCTGTTTTTTCCGACATTAATCCAAGAGGTCTTAACTCTTGCTCACGAGAACTTAAAAATACATGTTGTTAAGAAACAGCTCAATGATTTCTTAATACAATCGTCGGTTTAACATGATATTAACTACAAATATTTTTTTTTATTTAAATTTTTATTTTATTTAGGTGATATTACATAACACAGAGTGTATATAAAATAATTAAACTTAACAATTGTATGTGAGTGAACCTGCCAGCTAATTATAGTCACAGTTGACAACTCCTCTTGCCTCATCTGTAAGCCAACTAGCACTGTTACTAGGTGAAGGAGATTTTCATTGCTGTCACAATAATATAACATAATCCTACTATTTTTTTTATTTTTCGTAGGCACGGAGACTATTTAATATTGCATTAGTACATTGTGCATTTTATGTACTGTATGCAACAATGCCTTAAAGAGTCCTCGGGGGGAAACGTCGTCGATTTGTTAATGGGAGTCCAGTAATGATTTATGAATTGCATTAACATCAGATATAAAACTAATTTATTACTTATAACGGTCCCAAAAATTAGATATATTATCATCTAAATTATAGGACCATATAATCTCCTGACAGGATAATTAAGCTTTTGATCTTATCTTATTTAAAATTTATTTTGTAGTATTCAGGATTTTGTTCTACAATTTTTGAGTAAATATTGAAATTATTGCAGTAATATAATTCTGTAATTATACTACACCTGTTTATAAACGTGCAATTGTTTATTTATATTATGTTTTACAAAACAATTTATGAGAAGAGTATTTTAAAGCACTTGTTTCAAGGTCACCTGTAGTGTAAAACAGAAACAGCTTATCTGAGGATACAAATTTTAAATTAAAAACTTTACCAACTACGACTGCGAGAAAACTAGATTTTACCCTCTATGAATACATTTTTATGTGAAAATACAAGTCCATAAAAACATTTTATTTAGATATTTAACTAACTTTGAAAGAGCTTTTGTTGGTAGCTTCCCCGTGAAACTTTTAATTCGTGCCATTTTTTTAACGTCTTGTGTTAATTATACGAGTATATTCTTTTTTTACAACCTGTGATTTACTTTTAAAGTTCATCAGAGTCGTATATTGTTATAATCTGTCTGCTGAACTTTTGTACTGTGTAACAAAAACACTTTCAAAACATACATCCTAAAAACTTTCTTATACACACTTCATATGAGTTGCAAGAGTAAATTTTAAGTTTCGTAAAATATAAATATAACATTGTATTTAATATTTATACATTTATAAGTACTTTGTTTTGTTTAGCTTAAAACATATATTACGGTATAATAAAGATAATAAAATTCCAAAGTGCTCAATAAAATTTTTAAAGTAAGAAAAAACAACATTTTCTTTGTTTATTTAGTTACATTTAGTCTTATTTTACTATATCTCTTTCGGAGTATCTTCCTATTTACTCACTCATCATCCTATTTGATCATTTATACAAAAATTTAACCTGGCACGAAATATATATTGATGGTTATTTTACCATCCTCTGTTACATTATAACTACATTACTATGTCTCAATGATTGTTTCTGAAATTGCATTTCATTTACTTAAGGAACAATCTCATCACTATTGCGATATCGATTTTATAATATGTTACTGGCATTCTCTTGATTGTTAATATACTAAGAATATTGATATTTCGTCAAGACTCGGGTGTTTATAAAGAGAATTTGTTGGAACTTGTCAAAGGGATTTATTTTAATGTGTGAAAACATTTTGGGTAGACCTCGAAGAATTCGGTCTGCCCATTCATTTGTCCCCTACTTTCGAATTTTGGAAAAATTTCTTCACAGGAGGTCTTCTTATGACCGCCTGAGTCCGAAATGACCATTGGTCAAAAAGTTTATATATATATATATATATATATATATATATATATATATATGCGTGCGTGCGTCCAGATTCGACTTTTGTCAGCACGATAGCGGCCGCAGTTTCGCTCGGATCGTTTTCAAACTTTGCACAAAAATCAACCATCCAAAAATGAAGGTCAAGTTCGTTAACCAGAGAAATCTGGTCACAGGGGGCGCTAGGGCCTCACTTTTTCTGATTTCAATTTTTCGACCATAACTTTGTCCCTATACAAAGAAGATCAATCGCGTTCATATTATATGATGTCTTTGATAAATACCTATAACTAATGTAGATAAACCGAAAACCTAACTTCAATAACTTAGGGGTGGGGGTAAAAAAACCGAAAATTTTTGGAAAAAAATCATAACTTTTTTCTGGTAAACATTCTTGCATCACAAGTATTTTTAATAGAAAGGTTATTTTTTACTCTAAATTTAGGTACCAAAAGTTTTTCCGTAAAAGGTACCGTTTCCGAGAAAAAAAATAAAAACCACTTTTAGCTTGTAAATTTTAGATAGGTAAAACCACGGCAACTTTTTTCTGGTAAACATTTCCTCCTCGCAAATATTTTTAATAGAAAGGTTAATTTTTACTCTAAATTTAAGTACCAAAAGTATTTCCAAAAAGATACCTTTTCCGAGAAAAAAAATTAAAACCGCTTTTTGCTTGAAAATTTTTGATGTAAACAACGGCATCATGTATTATTCTTAGGTAGTGAGTAATATTTTAAATGAGTTACACACGAGGTCTACCCACGCGTGTCCCCCTGCGGGCACGGATTTTTTTTAATGTATTGCTTATTCTGATATTATAAATAGGTAAAAGTTGTAATTTGGGACGTGGAAGGCAAAATCGAAACCATGCATGATGTTTTTTTATTCTCAATATTTATTATAAGGCTCCAGCGAGGACAAAGGCTTAATATTCTATTAGAACATATTTTCATCTCAATTTTCAATGACCTTGACATTTTCAAATAAGGTTTACGAAACAGTTCATTCTGGATGACCTTTTTGCATCCTACCTGCGTTATTTTTAACAATCGAAATAAAGTTTATAAGTCGTATTATATAAAGTACTACATCGATATGTATCATAGATATAAGGATATACGTGGCCGGTTTCATTGGCGCGGGGTCAATTATTTAAATGTTAACTGAAATTATTATATTTTTGACATGTCTAAATCATATAATTTTATGTGAATAATTTAATAATAATAATAATAATGATAAATTTAATATAATCAGTGTAATTTGATGACATGTGTGTATTTGTATATATTTTTAAATAAATAATTAATAATAATAAAAATAAATTAAAAAAATATTGTAATTTTGACATATTGTATTGTATTGTTTTGTATTCTTATTGTATTTATGTTATAATATGAACAAATGCGGCGTTGGGGATCACCAATCAACACGCCATGTTCCGAACGGCGGGAGGTGGAGGACGGAGCTACAAATAGCTACGTGGAACCTAAGAGGAGGAATGGAACAGAAGATGAATGAATTATTAGATGTGATGGATGACAAAGATCTGGATGTTATTTGTGTGTCTGAGACCAAGCGAAAAGGCAATGATACGACCGATATACTTATATACCATCTTAAGTTATTTAACATGAAAATCCCGCATAATGCTTTATTAATTATTTTATAATTTTTGTAATTTATAAATCAACTAGGATAATTTGGAAAATATTTTTAGTAATTCAAAAATGATTCTAACTTCTTGATGATACTAGTTTTGTGTGTCTTATATTTCTTACTACTTCTGTTGATATAAATAATAGTGCCTTTTATAACAATATTGTTAATGTCAATAAGGTGTTGATCCTCCTGTTTTGCTGACGGTCACTTTGCTTAGTTTCCCGTAGATTCTGATGAATGTATCTCTAATAACAATTACCGTGATTGCACGCAGTCAATGCTCCAATCGAATGTCATCGACGGCATTGTGTTAATTATCGGATCTGAATTATCAGCTCTTAAGCTGTGTTTGAAGGACAGTGATTAAGCAAGTTGAAATATGATCATCCGGTATTTACTACAATCGCAAAAAAAAACCATAAAATAAAATATTAAAATAATAAGTTAATATCTTGTTAATTAAATGAATAATAATTATTATTAATAATTTGCACAAAATCCGCTTTTGTTATCAAATATTATAAAATAAACGCAAATATTGAAAATTTAGAAGCTGACTATGGAAGGTACTTTAAATTTTGTTAAATATAAAAAAAAAGGTTTTGCTTCCCTCATAACAGTTACCTGTCCGTTGTTGCAGCACCAAAGTGTTTTCATATTTCTCTGTTATTTATCTCTATTTAAGGGATCTGTTAATGACCTTGTAATGGTGTTTTTATGAGTTTTGTCTCCATCAACACCGGAACCTCATTGTTGTTCCAGAGCTTAATAATCTTACCAACGCGATGTTGTTTTTCTTTTACATTTATTTTAATGTTATTTCAAAAGAGATACAATAAGTAATTTGAATCACGAAATGTCAGTGCCTCATTGAATGAAAGATTTAATGTTTTAAACGATTTTTAATTCCCTTTTAGTCTTGATGTAGATTTTTCATAAATTCAAGTCATCCCCTGAAGCAAAATAACTTTGTTACAATTTATTACATAAAATAAAAGTATCATAGCGCATTTTTGTATAATACGGAGGACGAGCATATTTTTAAGGTAATGTAAATATGAAAAATATAATAACTTCACAAATTGTTACAAAAAGATCAAGTTAATATTGGAAAAAATGTACAATTCGTCTTTTTTTAATCAGTTTTACAAATTATTCCGAGATGTTGAAGCTGTAATTGAAACTCAAGTCGATACTTAATATACTGGGAATATTGACACTTCGTCGAGACGTCGGTGTTTATAAAGAGGGTTTATTGGAACTTGTCAAAGGGATTTATAAAAAGTGGAAATAATATATTTTAATTATTTTGTACTTAGTGAAAACATTTTTTTAAATATTAGCAATAATAATAATATTCTTTATTGCACATCCTCAAAAAGAAATATAATTACATTGTAACAGCAAGAAAAAAAGAGACAAAAGAAAAATTTACAAAAGGCGATTTATAGTAAACGATTTAATAAAAACGTGATCATACAAAGTATGTTTTGGGGTTGTTTTATTATAAAATAATATTTTGTATTTTTCATAAAGGTCCTGTTAATATTGACACAATAATATTGACTGTGTGATTTTATAATTCTCTCTTGATTGGTAAAGCATTCGTTATGAAATGGAAATAAAAATAATAATAAAACCATACGTAAAGCACACAGTCTCTTTGATGACAAATAAAATACATTCAAATGGCATTGTCACCTGTGTTTGACAAAAATAATTAAATGTTCTAATTGTTTTATTAATAAAACAATGTGTTATGTATGTTTGAAAATATTAGAATTTTAGTATTTAGTAAAGTTTTTTGATATCGTAGGACATAAATTAATCATCAGAATAATACAATTCTGTTTACATTGATTGCAGTTGGTATTTACGATGTAAAGTAGCCATTATTATGTGTTTTTGGTAAAAAGCAAACAGAATGTAAAAGCGTCCTCAAGTGTAAAATAATCTTTCTAATGGGTCTATATCGAAGAATTATAGTAAGTGAGAAAAAGCCAGTAAATGGAGTAACCAGTAAATGCGCTTTGTAATTATTTGTTTAATGAAGTTATATCATATCGTTTTTTAACAAATAAAAATCGATGACTAAATATGATAATTTTATTTAAAAGTTTTTTGTAATAATTATCACGAAATACACCATCTTAATTATGTTATTGCTAAATATTTGATAAATTACCGATTGAAATAAGATATATGGATACCTTATTAATAAAATTATCATATTTAGTCAACGATTTTTTTGGTTTGATGGCGATATGAAATAACGTTTGCTCTACCTTCATTAAAACAAATAACTGCATAACGCACTCCATTTATGGGCTTATTTTTCACTTATTACAATACTACTACCTACCTATACTACTATAATACCTTTGAAATAGATCCTTTATATATGTAATAGGACATAAGTATTCTTATGAGAGATTATTTTACAGATGGCTGTAATAGCTTTCACGAACTCTTCATGAATTGACATACGCCGTTACAGCATGATAATACACGACCTACAAAGTACACATCTACTAAACACTATTCAGTTGTATTCTACCCTTATTTTTAAGTTCTTACATCTTTAGAAATATTTTTACGTTAACAAAATTAAACCTACTTAAATCGACGTCTTTCAGTAAATGCTTTTAAAAGCACTTCGGAACAAGTCGAGTAAATAAGAAATAAATTTTTAAAAAACTAACGTATGACGGTAAAAAACGGCCCTAATTAAAAGTTACACGATGAAGCCGCGACGAGACCTCCTTCAAAATAACACAAATGTCTGAATAAAGTTGTTATATCTTTATCTTTTAGAATAAAAAGATACACTAGAGCATATTTCAAAACCATTTTTTTATTTTAATTTGTATCCTAAGATTTTTGTACTTTACTTAATATGCGACATTGTTTCGAATGGCTCATAATGTTCTACGTAAATTTATTTGTAAGTTATATATATTTTTTTATATAATCTTTTATATATTTTTTATATAATAGAACAGTTTTCTTTTCAGTATCAGAAATTTCATAAGAACTGTATTGATTCTGTGATCTGCAATGTATAAATATAATTAGTAATCAAAGCTGTACCCAGTTAAACCAATTCTATACTAATTATATTTATAGAAATAAACATTGCTTATAAAGTAGTTTCTATAAAATTTTATAAAATTTAAAAACACTTTTATAAATGATAGTGCCCGATGTGCAATCGATGATCTGAGATTGAAGCTTTCTGTCTTATTTTATTGAAACATAATGTGTAATTAACAAATACTTATAATATTAGTAACTATATTTTATAGGTTATAAAAGGATTAATAAGTATTGTAAAACACTTGTTATAAAGGTCACTTGTCAAGTACAGCTGCAACAGTGTAGCGCTGGTATCTGAGGATACAAATTTTAATTAAAAAACTTTACTTACGGCGACCGCGAGAAATACAGACTTTTAATAGCCGTCTAGGAACAAATATTTTTTATTTGAGGGAACAACTTGTTATATAGGAATTTTACTTACATTCAAAAGCTAAATTTCATTTTAGTAAAACTCTAAATAATCTATGATTATAATTTTGTTCAGTGCAAACTGTACTGCTGAAAGATGGTTCATTTGACTCTGAAGAAGAAGAGGAAGGCAGAGAAAAGCCGCTTCTATTAGTTATAATAATAAAATATTACTATTAAAATAGTTTTAATAGTAATGCCTTGAGTTTTCAATTTCTATTTATACAAAATTCAGTAAAAGTATTAAAACTATTAAAATTTTCGTTATTCATGTTACAGTTACGTGGTTTTGGAACGCTCCTTAGTTGAGAAAAAGGATCTTGAATTGGTTCGAAACTAGTCGAGCAAAAACGAAATAAGAGAAGGTAAATAAAGCCGGGTAAAATATGTAAAAGATTAAGTATTTGGTAAAAGACATAAGCTTCTATTTAATATCATAAGACCCCGGTTTTATTAAATCTCTTGGTTTGTTTTACTTCTATAAACAAGTGTTATAGTTAACTTTGTAGTTCATACTTTAGATGAATTTTAATCTCTCATGAGCCATCAATAAAAAACTTCTTCCAATTAATTCCATAAAACAACTCGAGCAGGCCTACAAAAACAGTGAACATTGAGGAAGTTTGTCCTCGTGCATTTTATTGCTGTTTGCACAAATTTGACTCTAGACAGGGAAGGCTAACAATTTGTTGTTGTTGAATACAGCAGAGATAAAAATTATCTTCGTGAAAACGGTTTAAATATTTTACGACTCAGGGAAGCCAGGAAGATACCAGCTGCAATCAAATTGCCTCCAACAGCGCTCTCCCATTAAGTTTGCTTTTATCAAGGTCAATGTTAAAAGGTATGGATATAATAAAAAAAATATTAATTTCAACTAAGAATTGTGTCACATTTTATTTTTAAGTTTAGTGATTTCCACTAATAAAATATCTCTTTGACAAATTCCAACAAATCCTCTTCATAAACACCGACGTCTCAATGAAATGTTAATATTCCCAGTATATTAAGTATCGATCTGAGTTTCAATTACAAATTCAACACACAGCTTCAATTTCTGGTTATAAACATGATACCTGATTAAAATAACACGAATTTCAACTTTATCCAATATTAACTTGATATTTTCATAAGAGTTTATTAAATTATTTTTAATTAGGATTTTCTATAACGTATTCATTGTTTTATAATCTAAGAACATATTTATATTGCCTTTGAAAATGTCCTTGTTCACTTTATTTAATGATACAATATTCTACGGTATTTTTAATTCTATGTTATACCACAGGAATTATAACAAAGTTACCTAGCTTCAGGCAACAACATGAATTTATGGAGGAGAAAAACGACAACGCGATGGTGAGATTATTAAACTCTAGAACAATGAAGTTCTGGTGTTGATGGAGACAAAACTCATAAAAACATCATTACAGGGTCATTAACAGATCCTTTAAATAGAGATAAATAACAGAGAAATACGAAAACACTTTGGTGCTGCAACAACGGGCAGGTAGCCCGTTGTTGCAGCACCAAATTATTAATTAAAAAATTATTTGAGAAGCAAAACTTTTTTATATTTGATATTTAATTTTTATTCTTTAAATTAGCAAGATATTAATTTGTCTCCCGTTAACCAATATCAAGGATAAACAAGAATTTTGTTATATGTTATAAAGAAATAAATTTATTATATTGTATTTATTTGTGATTGTAGCAAATATATGATGATCCAATTGCATTGCACCTTGCTGAATCACTGTCCTTCACATATAGCTTAAGAGCTGATAATTCAGATCGAATAATTAACACAATGCCGTCGATGACATTCGATTGAATCATTGACTGCGAGCAATCAGGGTAATTGTCATTAGAGATACATTCATCAGTCTATTCATTGTTAACTAAGCCAAGATGGTATACAGCCTTAAATTAAAAACACGGTGATAACCAAACCAACCTCCTTCACAAAACACAAAAAAATCTAAATAAAAAGATACAGCGTGTTTTCAACTCTAATTTTAATTTGAATGTGTAACCTCCGTAACGAGGCTACAGTGTTGCCTCTGTACTTGACAGGCGACATTGAAACAAGTCTTTTGTACAAGTGTGTTGTTCTTCTTAATTCATTTGTGAGTATTAAAAAATATATATTTATTTAATTTATAACACTATTTATTTATCTTTTCAACAGGCACAATTCTGTCTGTATATAAAAACTATATCTATCGATTATAAAGTAACTGATAGATATAAATCAATGACAATATCAGATGATTGTGTCTGTTGATTGTTATTGCAGTTCAGTAGTAACTAGTAGTGTATAATCTTATAATACAGACAGTAATTCAGAATATCGACAAGACTTATCCCAAAGGAACTATTAGAGCATTGGCGTAGTGTATACAGAACACACGTACTTACTATTTGTAGCGTATATAGTCTGTAATTATGGGTATATTCTGTTCATTGCATTCCTAGTTAAGTACACCCTGTACTCTAATACTCTTGTAATGTTGGACAGAACCTGGAAATTCAAATTTACAATATTCATAACTTCCCCAAAGCCTTTTCTTGCTTTTTTGACAATTGCTGCTGAAATACAAAATTACACTTTTTCTTTCATTGCTTTAGTTAAAATAATTTACAAGGTATTATTTTTTTTATTACAGTTTATTTTGATATTTATTATCGGAAATACTAACCGATAGAAAAAGTATACATAAGATGTTTGTAATTTCATTTGTAATGTACCCAAATATACTAATATAACTTAACTTAACTTAACTTATCTTCACGCCATATCCCTTGCGGGGTAGCCAGAGACGACGGAGCGCCAAACGCTACGGTCCCTGCATACCTCTTTCGCCTCGACCACAGACATTACCCTCTTCATACATGCCCTCCGGGGGGTTCTTATGCTTTTTACGTGACCTTCCTTCAGTATCGTAGCTACTGTGTTTTCGAAGGTCACTCGAGGCCTCCCCCTGTCTCTCTTACCGCTTACTTTTCCTTTATAAATCTTTTTTACCATTCTTTCATCACTCATTCGTTCGACGTGCCCAAACCACCTGAGCACGTTCTTCTTCATTCTCACCGCGACATCTTCGCTAGTACCTGCCATTCTGTGGATCTCTTCATTGCGGATTCGGTCAACTAAACTGACTTCGCAAATTCGGGGAAGAGATCGCATCTCCACAGCATTCATCTTTCTTACATTTTTCTTCTGCGTTACCCACGTTTGACTGCCGTATAACAGCGTCGGTAGCAAAACTTCATTGTGTACAGCCAAACGTGCAGCTATGCTGACGTTTCGCCGTCTCAATAATGCAGCCAAAGCATCGTTAACTCTGTTACCGGCAGCAATACGTCTTTCCACATCCATTTCGTATCTTCCGTCTCTGCTAAACATACTTCCCAAATATACCACTTCATTCACTTGTTCTATTATATTACCATTCACGTTGACCTTTTGTTCTTTCTTCATTTCTTTCAAATATCAGAACCTGCGTCTTATCTGCATTCAGGTTTAGACCATTATTTTCACACCCATCTTTGGGTGTGGTGACCAATGCCTGCAAATCGCATTCTGATGTTGCAATGAGCACTACATCATCTGCATAAAGCAAGCAAATAACCTTAAGGTCTACTTCTATCTATCTACTTTCACTCCCATGTCACTGTCTTTTACGCCTTGGAGACAACTATCCAAATACAAATTGAACAACCAAGCTGACATAGCGCAGCCTTGCTTAACACCCGATTGGCTGTCAAACCAGGGCGACATGTCAGCTACCGCCGCCTTACCGCCTTACCGCCTGTAGCAAGGGTCCACTCACATTGTATCGGAGCAGTATCTCCCATAATTTCTTCCTCACAACCCTGTTAAACGCAAAATTATAAATTAACAAAGAACAGTTAATTTATAATTTTAAACTTTGTTTTTATCCTTATTTATTTAATTTTGTTTATTTAAACACGCTAGCCCTATCTTATTCTAAGTTTTACAAACAAATGAAACTATTAAAAAACTATTAAACTTTGTTTCCTCTGGAGATGGCAAGTACAAAATGTCATGAAACATACCAACATTTAAACAATTGAATCCAAGATCATTACTTTGTTATGTTATATTTATCCTTTCCACGTTTAAAAAATGTTGTAATTATATTTAACTAACAGTTCAGAATAACTAGGACTTAAATATACTTCGTCACCACTTTTGACTGCTCCTTGCTAAAGGATCAGTCTCCTTATTTCCAATATTTAAATATGCGTCATTCATCTTCATCAAAAGAAATGGGTGATCTAGTAAATAGAATTGCAGTATAAAAAAATACTACTGTCTTTTACAATGCCTCAATTGTGAGACTAACAACAATAAACATATATATACATATATTAAATATTTTAAATGAAACATAAATATGACAAGTAAAATTATTATGAGATAGTTTATCTCACAGATTTTTAATATTTCATAGATAGATGAGAGTTTATTGACATTTCAAACATTCTTCGAAGTTAATGATTTTTACGCCAAACATAAAAAATCAAGATATTATATTTACACCAAACCATTTTAAAATGCCACAAAATGAATTCATAATTCATAGCATTTCTGTAAAACATTCGTAACGGGGTATGAAAAAAAATACAAATACACGGTACGGTGAAAAATAAATAACATAAATGCATGCCAAATTGTCGCCTCTGTTTGGCGCAAACAGAATAAATAAATAAGGAATCGTAAAGCGCTGATTTATTTTGTTATAATTTAAAAACCGTTTCATTACCGCAACTGTTACATTAAATTTTTTCGATTTATTAAAGGTAAGTTTTTAGGTGAATAATTGTCAAAAATATTTGAGGGTAACGTTTATTAAAAAAAAGTCTATTTTTAGATATTTATATCGTTCTTTAGTTTGTCGAAGTCGTATTTGAGAAATATAAATAATTTAATAAAAATACACAAGAGCGGCTATATCAAAAGTTATGAATAAATTTGATGATGAAAAAACACAAAATTAATGTTAAATTACTAATTGTAAGTAATCAGAAATTAACGAACAAGTATAGTTAATCTAATTCATATTATTTGCAACATTTCCCTCAATAGAGTACATGGAAATGTTTTTTAAATATATTCTTTAAATATTATAATTTTGAAATACAATATTATGAATATAAGTATTATTTGTAGGATCGTTTTATTGCACATATAAATACATATATACAGTTGAATGTCTAAAAGAAAATAGGCCAAGTGCCCTACGGCTTAGGGGGGTTTCAAGTTGTATTCACATTAGTAACGCTATTCAAGAAACTACATGTTATACTTACATATATAAATTTAATCCGACAATCGGTAGGTTTCTCTAAACTATTAGGTTAAATTTCAAAGTTGGGTGGACAGAGACAAACATGAAAAGTACAGGTAACTTCTAAATGTTTTGTCGGTCCGTTCATATAGTTTTACGGTTACAAGTAACAAAGTATTAAATTTTTTTATATTAAACTAGGATCCACCGTCGTGCGCTGCGGGAGTTGAGCTGAGCGCCCTCCCCTTCTTTAACGCTAACAAACTTAGCATATTTTACTATAACTTTTTTCTAGACTGAATATTTTTGTTCTGTATTTTGCAGAACCATCTTTAGTAAAAGATCTAGCCATGTGCTAAATTCTGAAAAATACATCTATAGGTTTTAAAATTACCGATGTCGTAAAACAATAATAATAATATTAACGACTTTGGGCGGTCTTCTACCATTATTATATAACAAATATCTTTTTCCCATATAAAAAATAAAAGCTAACATAAATATTTTAGTTTTTAGTAAAACTCTTCGTTATACAAAATGGTTGTTATACCTTTTGTCAATTATTTTAATTGTTTTAAATAAAACAAATAACATTTAAAATATTTATACACCTTATATATGTACCTTACAAAGCACATCGCCAAGATGTAAAATTAAAAACACCAAACTTCACACTCCAAAAGAAAGTCTTGGACAAAAGTTTTAAAAGTAAAAGTAAGTTAAATATCTTAATAAAATAATTTTGTTCTTATCTAGTTTTAATTAGAATAGATAAAGAATTTTATCACCGTCGTTGGTACAGGTTCAGAATTTAATTGTGTATGCTCTGATAACATTATTTACAACATAATACAACACTGTTGCATACATACTTAGCAACGTATTAAATACTTTTGTAAGTAAAAGATAAATTTGAATCCTTAATAAAAGACTAATTAAAAAAAAACTACTACCTTAGTCTTTTTATTTTTATATAAAAAAAAAGTTTATTTTCCTTACTGTAAAGTACCGAACATATATAAAAAATAAAATTAATAATAGTAATAAAACCCGTGACTTCTCAGTTTCTCTTGTGTCTTTAATAGAGACCTCCCTGGGGATGGTCTCTGAGTGGGGTGAACTGAACCACGTTCAGTTCAATCCCCTAAAGACACAGGTTTGCGCGTTCACCACTAAGAAAACCCCATTTGTCGTATCACCGCTCTTCGAGAGCACTCCCAAGTAATCATTGCCTCGCCAAGTATCATAATACTGGGTCTCGACATTTCGAGCGACTGTCAGTTTCGTGGTCATCTGGAGAGCAAGGCCAAGTTGGCCTCGATGAAATTGGGAGTGATCAATAGAGCGAGGCAGTACTTCAAACCTGGCCAAAGACTTGCGCTCTATAAGGCGCAGGTCCCGCCACACATGGAGTACTGTTCTCATCTCTGGTCCGGATCACCCCAATATCAGCTTCTACCATTTGACCGCGTACAACGGAGAGCCGTTCGAATTGTCGGGGACCCGGTGTTCTGTGAACGGCTGGACTCTTTGGCATTGCGTAGAGACGTAGCTTCTTTGTGCGTCTTCTGCCGCATTTACAACGGGGAGTGTTCCGAAGAACTATTCGATCTGATGCCTGTCGCCGAATTTCATCACCGCACAGTGCGCCATCGCCTCCAATACCATCCTTACCACCTGGATGAGTGGCGATCCTCCACTGTGCGGTTCTCAGGACATTTTTTCCACGTACCACTCGAATGTGGAACGAACTCCCTTCGGCGGTATTTCCAGATCGGTACGACATGGGTACCTTCAAAAAAGGCGTTTACAAGGCCGGCAACACTCTTGTAAATCCTCGGATGTTGCAAGAGTTCATGGGCGGCGGTGATCACGTCCATCCGTGACCCGCCAGTTCGTTTGCCCTCCTCTTACATAAAAAAAAAAAAAGAAAGAATGAAATTGTCGAAATAACGTTTCTGTATCCATATTTACGTTTATGTTAAAAACACTTTACTTCTATATATTTTTTTTATTATGAGACTTATTCAACTGAATGAAAGATTAATAATTTTAAAATAATCGTAAACACAGGTTTAATATTATTTTTTGTAAAATAATTGGATATATTGCGAGAGCGGTACAGCAACGGCGAAATTTGGACTCGGTATATGGCGAACGACTTTTAAGTTTGGTAAATCTCTGTACATAACTTTTTTTTAAACGAATCACTAGTTATTTAATAACCAAATAACTAAAAATAAAAATAGATTTTTTTAAATATCAATATTTTAAAAGGATTGTTATATTTAAAATGATACTAGAAGGTAAAACATTTTAATTACAAAAATTTTATTATTTTTAAATAAAACGATATTAATTGCTGTATAGTTTAACTTTTTACGAATAGTTTAAGAAATAAAATTTGTTAGTTTGTTTATAGGTATAATCTCTGAAGCTACTGAGTAATTCAATATGTTACTAACAGAAATGTACATTATTCGTGAATAAAATATTGCGATATATTTAAGTTTTCAATCCAAAAAAAATTACATGGCCAAACCAAGTTGCTTGAAAAAGTCACTGCTTAACTCCTTTATGACAGTTGAATGCTAAAAATAAATCTCAAAATCTAAACTCACTCAATCAGTGTTGGGTAATTGGTAATAATTAATAATTTCTGTGCAGACGAAGTCGAGGGAAAAACCTAATTTTAAATAAAACAGATAACCCGGATAATTATTAAACTTTTAATATTTGCAATATGAAGTTTGTTTTGAATTAATATTTGCAATATGAATAGGCGACAACACCACATACTATCAGGTGGACGGTCTGTTTGTCCTCCACCAGTAAATGAAATACATAAAAATATCGAATATGCCTGAAGAATAATAATGCGAGAAGTAAAGTACCTATCCAGAATTATTTGAGTATTTCCCAGCTTCTATATGATGTAATTTTATGTAGGGGCAGTAATTCTCCGGGCTCCCCTGTTTTTTCCGACATTAACCCAAGAGGTCTTAACTCTTGCTCACGAGAATTTAAACATACATGTTGTTAAGAAACAGCTCAATGATTTCTTAATATAATCGTCACTTTAACATGATATTAACTACAAATATTTTTTTTTATTTAAATTTTTATTTTATTTAGGTGATATTACATAACACAAAGTGTATATAAAATAATTAAACTTAACAATTGTATGTGAGTGAACCTGCCAGCTAATTATGGTCACAGTTGACAACTCCTCTTGCCTCATCTGTAAGCCAACTAGCACTTTTACTAGGTGAAGGAGATTTTCATTGCTATCACAATAACATAACATAATCCTACTATTTTTTTTTTCGTAGGCACGGAGACTATTTAATATTGCATTAGTACCGTCGTCGATTTGTTAATGGGAGTCCAGTAATGATATATGAATTGCATTAACATAAGATATAAAACTGATTTATTACTTATAATGGTCCCAAAAATTAGATATATTATCATCTAAATTATAGGACCATATAATCTCCTGACAGGATAATTAAGTTTTTGATCTTATCTTATTTAAAATTTATTTTGTAGTATTCAGGATTTTGTTCTATAATTTTTGAGTAAATATTGACTAGTGTGTAAATTATTGCAGTAACATAATTCTGTAATTATACTACACTTGTTTATAAACGTGCAATTGTTTGTCTATATTATGCTTCACAAAACAATTTATGAGAAGAGTATTTTAAAGCACTTGTTTCAAGGTCACCTGCCGAGTAAAATAGAAACAGCTTATCTGAGGATACAAATTTAAATTAAAAAACTTTACCAACTACGACTGCGAGAAAACTAGAATTTACCCTCTATGAATACAGTTTTATGTGAAAATACAAGCCCATAAAAACATTTTATTTAGATATTTGACTAACTTTGAAAGAGCTTTTGTTGGTAGCTTCCCCGTGAAACTTTTAATTCGTGCCATTTTTTTAACGTCTTGTGTTAGATATATATTCTTTTTTTACAGCCTGTGATTTACTTTTAAAGTTCATCAGAGTCGTATATTGTTATAATCTGTCTGCTGAACTTCTGTACTGGGTAACAAAAACACTTTCAAAACATACATCCTAAAAACTTTTTTATACACACTTTATTTGAGTTGCAAGAGAAAAATTTAGGTTTCGTAAAATATAAATATAACATTGTATATAATATTTATACATTTATAAGCACTTTGCTTTGTTTAGCTTAAAACATATATTACGGAATAATAAAGATAATAAAATTCCAAAGTGCTCAATAAAATTTTTAAAGTAAGAAGAAACAACATTTTCTTTGTTTATTTAGTTACATTTAGTCTTATTTTAGTATATCTCTTTCGGAGTATCTTCCTATTTACTCGATCATTTATACAAAAATTGAATCTGACACAAAAAATATATTGATGGTTATTTTACCTAACTAAGGATTAGTTACATTATACACTACTACATTACTATGTCTCAATACATAAAATGATTGTTTCCGAAGTTGCATTTCATTTACTTATGGAACAATTTCATCACTACTGCAATATCGATTTTATAATATGTTACTGGTATTCTCTTGATTGTTAATATACTGAGAATATTGATATTTCGTCAAGACTCGGGTTTATAAAGAGAATTTGTTGGAACTTGTCAAAGGGATTTCTTTTAATTAGTGAAAACATTTTTTTAATATATTGCTTACTCTGATATTATAAATAGGTAAAGGTTGTAATTTGGGACGTGGAAGGCAATATCGAAACCATGCATGATGTTTTTTTTCTCAATATTTATTATAAGGCTCCAGTGAGGACAAAGACTGTTTAATATTCTATTAGAACATATTTTCATCTCAATCTTCAATGACCTTGACATTTTCAAATAAGGTTGACGAAACAGTTACCTTCTGGATGACCTTTTTGCATCCTACCTGCGTTATTTTTAACAATTGAAATAAAGTTTATAAGTCGTATTATATAAAGTACTACATCGATATGTATCATAGATATAAGGATATACGTGGCCGGTTTCATTGGCGCGGGGTCAATTATTTAAATGTTAACTAAAATTATTATATTTTTGACATGTCTAAATCATATAACTTTATGTGAATAATTTAATAATAATAATTATAATAATAATGATAAATTTAATATAATCAGTGTAATTTTTTGACATGTCTGTATTTGTATATATATTTTTAAATGAATAATTAATAATAATAAAAATAAATTAAAAAAATATTGTAATTTTGACATTTTGTATTGTATTGTTTTGTATTCTTATTGTATTTATGTTATAATATGAACAAATGCGGCGTTGGGGACCACCAACCAATACGCCATGTTCCGAACGGCGGGAGGTGGAGGACGGAGCTACAAATAGCTACGTGGAATCTAAGAGGAGGAATGGAACAGAAGATGAATGAATTATTAAATGTGATGGATGACAAAGATCTGGATATTATTTGTGTGTCTGAGACTAAGACCTGAGAAAAGGCAATGATACGACCGATATACTGATATACCATCTTAAGTTATTTAATATGAAAATCCTGCATAATGCTTTATTAATTATTTTATAACTTTTGTAATTTATAAATCAACTAGGATAATTTGGAACATATTTTTAGTAATTCAAAAATGATTCTAACTTCTTGATGATACTAGTTTTGTGTGTCTTATATTTCTTACTACTTCTGTTGATATAAATAATAGTGCCTTTTATAACAATATTGTTAATATCAATAAGGTGTTGATCCTTCTGTTTTGCTGACGGTCACTTTGCTTAGTTTCCCGTACACACTGATGAATGTATCTCTAATAACAATTACCGTGATTGCTCGCAGTCAATGCTCCAATCGAATGACATCGACGGCATTGTATTAATTATGGGATCTGAATTATCAGCTCTTAAGCTGTGTTTGAAGGACAGTGATTAAGCAAGTTGAAATATGATCATCCGGTATTTACTACAATCGCAAAAAATCCATAAAATAAAATATTAAAATAATAAGTTAATATCTTGTTAATTAAATGAATAATAATTATTATTAATAATTTGCACAAAATCCGCTTTTGTTATCAAATATTATAAAATAAACGCAAATATTGAAGATTTAGAAGCTGACTATGGAAGGTACTTTAAATTATGTTAAATATAAAAAAAAGGTTTGGCTTCCCTAATAACAGTTACCTGTCCGTTGTTGCAGCACCAAAGTGTTTTCGTATTTCTCTGTTATTTATCTCTATTTAAGGGATCTGTTAATGACCCTGTAATGGTGTTTTTATGAGTTTTGTCTCCATCAACACCAGAACCTCATTGTTGTTCCAGAGTTTAATAATCTTACCAACGCGATGTTGTTTTTCTTTTACATTTATTTTAATGTTATTTCAAAAGAGATACAATAAGTAATTTGAATCACGAAATGTCAGTGCCTCGTTGAATAAAAGATTTAATGTTTTAAACGATTTATAATTCCCTTTTAGTCTTGATGTAGATTTTTCATAAATTCAAGTCATCCCCTGAAGCAAAATAACTTTGTTACAATTTATTACATAAAATAAAAGTATCATAGCGCATTTTTGTATAATACGGAGGACGAGCATATTTTTAAGGTAATGTAAATATGAAAAATATAATAACTTCACAAACTGTTACAAAAAGATCAAGTTAATATTGGAAAAAATGTACAATTCGTCTTTTTTTAATCAGTTTTACAAATTATTCCGAGATGTTGAAGCTGTAATTGAAACTCAAGTCGATACTTAATATACTGGGAATATTGACATTTCATTGAGACGTCGGTGGTTATAAAGATAATTTATTGGAACTTTTCAAAGGATTTTTTTTTAATTAGTGTAAATATTTTTTTAAATATTAATATGATTCTAAAAATCATTGTAATAATAATAATATTCTTTATTGCACATCCTTAAAAAGAAATAAAATTACATAGTAACAGCAAGAAAAAAAGAGATAAAAAAATGTACAAAAGGCGATTTATAGTAAACGATTTAATAAAAACGTGATCATACAAAGTATGTTTTGGGGTTGTATTTTTAATAAAATAATATTTCGTATTTTTCATAAAGGTCCTATTAGTATTGACACAATAAGATTGACTGTATGATTTTATCATTCTCTCTTGGTTGGCAAAGCATTCGTTATGAAATGGAAATAAAAATAATAATAAAACGGCACGTAAAGCACACAGAGTCTCTTTGATGACAAATAAAATACATTCAAACGGAATTGTCACCTGTGTTTGATAAAAATATTTAAATGTTCTAATTGGTTTATTAATAAAACAATGTGTTGTGTATGTTTGAAAATATTAGAATTTTAGTATTTAGTAGTTTTTTGATATCGTAGGACATAAATTAATCATCAGAATAATACAATTCTGTTTAAATTGATTGCAGCTGGTATTTACGATGTAAAGTAGCCATTATTGTGTGTTTTTGGAAAAAAAGCAAACAGAATATAAAAGCATCATCAAGAGTAAAATAATCTTTCATAAGTATACTTATGTCCTGTTACATTTATAATGGGTCTATATCGAAGAATTATAGTAAGTGAGAAAAAGCCAGTAAATGGAGTAACCAGTAAATGCGCTTTGTAATTATTTGTTTAATGAAGTTATATCATATCGTTTTTTAACAAATAAAAATCGATGACTAAATATGATAATTTTATTTAAAAGTTTTTTGTAATAATTATCACGAAATGCACCATCTTAATTATGTTATTGCTAAATATTTGATAAATTACTGATTGAAATAAGATATATGGATACCTTATTAATAAAATTATCATGTTTAGTCAACGATTTTTTTGGTTTGATGGCGATATGAAATAACGTTTGCTCTATCTTCATTAAAACAAATAACTGCATAACGCACTCCATTTACGGGCTTATTTTTCACTTACTACAATACTACTACCTACCTATACTACTATAATACCTTTGAAATAGATCCTTTATATATGTAATAGGACATAAGTATTCTTATGAGAGATTATTTTACAGATGGCTGTAATAGCTTTCACGAACTCCTCATGAATTGAGATATGCCGTTACAGCATGATAATACACGACCTACAACATACACACCTACTATATACTATTCAGTTATATTCTACCCTTATTTTTAAGTTCTTACATCTTTAGAAATATTGTTACGTTAAAAAAAATTAAACTTACTTAAATCGACGTCTTTCAGTAAATTCTTTTAAAAGCACTTTGGAACAAGTCGAGTAAAGAAGAAACAAACTTTTAAAAAACTAACGAAGACGGTAAAATACGGCCCTAATTAAAAGTTCCACGATGAAGCCGCGACAAGAGCTCCTTCAAAATAACACAAATGTCGGAATAAAAGTTGTTATTTCTTTATCTTTTAGAATAAAAAGATAGACTAGAGCATATTTCAAGACCATATAGAATATCTTTGTAGTTGCGGTATAGGTACAATAAATATCAATATACATATATGTATATATTAAATACATACAAATTACATACATACACATTATACCATATATCTGAGTATAGAAACATACATATTACTTATATGTACATAAATAATAATATAAAACATACTTATATAAATATAATATATATACCGAGGACATTTTAGAGGGAGAGGAAGTAATTCTTCAATCTAAACTTAAAGGAAATAATAGTGGGGCAATCTTTGTACAAGTGAGGAGGTAATGAGTGCCAAAGTTGAGCAGCACGAACAGAGAAAGATTTGCGGTAATGGGAAGTGTTATAAAGCGGCACCTCAAGAATTTTTTAAGAAACACAAGAGCGCTCTGGCAATTGTCTAGGTGGACATAATTGTAAGAGATCTTGCAAGTGAGAAGGAGAAGATTTTTGAAGAACTTTATGGAGTGTTTACTAATTACATTTTACATTTATTATTATTACATTTATAAAAAAAATATTGCTAATAAAGTAGTTTCTATAAAATTTTATAAAATTTAAAAATACTTTTACAAATGACAGTGCCCAATGTGCAATCGATGATCTGACATTGAAGTTTTCTGTCTTATTTTATTGAAACATAACGTGTTATTAACAAATATAGATATATAATATGTATAAGTAACTATATTTTATAGGTTATAAAAGGTTAGTATCTGGAGCATTGTAAAACACTTGTTATAAAGGTCACTTGTCAAGTACAGCTGCACCAGTGTAGCGCTGTTATAGGAGGATACAAATTTTAATTAAAAAACTTTACTTACGGCGACCGCGAGAATACAGACTTTTAACAACCTTCTACGAACAAATATTCTTTATTTGAGGGGACAACTTGTTACATAGAAATTTGACTTACATTCAAAGCTAACTTCATTTTAGTAAAACTCTAAATAATCTATGAATATAATTTGGTTCAGTGCAAACTGTACGTGCTGAAAGATGTTTTCTTGAATCTGATGAAGAAAAGGAAGGCAGATAAAAAACCGCTTGTATTAGTTTTAATAATAAAATATCACTATTAAAATAGTTTTAATAATAATGCCTTAAATTTTTAATTTATTTTACAAGCTTCAGTAGAAGTATTAAAACTATTCAAATTTTCGTTATTCATATTACAGTTCGCTCGGATGTCGAGAAAAAGGACATTGAATTGATTCCAAACTAGTGGAGCAAAAACTAAGTAAAAAAGGTAAATATAGCCGATTAAAATATGTAAAAGTTTAAGTAGTTGGTAAAAGGCATTTATTTAATATCGTAGGAACCCAGTTTTATTAAATCTCTTTGTTTGTTGTACTTCTATAAACACGTTTTATAAATTGTTATTAACTTTTTATTTCATACTTAAGATGAACTTTAATTTCACCTGAGCCATTAATAAAAAACTTCTTTCAATTAATTCCATAAAACAACTTGAAAAGGTCTATAAAACAGTGAACATTGAGGAAGTTTGTCCTTGTGCATTTTATTGCTGGTTGCTCCGCCCACAAAACTTGACTCTAGAAAAAGGAGGGTAATATTTTTTTGTTGTTGTACACAGCACGGACTGAAATTATCTTCGTGAAAGCAGTTTCAATATTTTATTCATTGAAAGACTCAGGAAAGCCGGGAAGCAAGACACTAGTCCTATTTTGACATAAAAATTATTTAACATGATATGGTATTTAATTATTTTTTTGAATTTAAATTTACTTTTCGATTAGGTGTTTTTAAAAAACATCAGAGTGTATACAAAACCTTACTAATTGGTTATGAGTGAACCTGCCAGCTAATTACAGTCACTTTTATTTATAATGCCTTTTTCCTCCTCAAGGGTATCTCCAGAATGTCAAGCATGCCTACTTAACAGCTTCTCTTGCCTCATCTGTGAGCCAACAAGCACTTTTACTAGGTGAAGAGGGGTCACTGCTATCACAATAATATAACATAATCTTACTATTTTAATTTTTTAATTTTCAATTTTGAGAAGTGTTCTTAAATTAAAAAAAAAAAAAGCCGGCTGAGTTTGTTGTGTGGTTCTTCTCAGACCAAGGCGCGTTTGGAACCCTCGTAGCCTTAGTTTAAGCTGAAAAGGGTTTTTTTTTTTTTTTTTTTTTTTTTTTAGTTCCATTTCTCTTTCTTGTTTATATAAATGACCTGCCTTCTTTTGTAGACAAACATAATGAGATAGTATTGTTTGCTGATGACACTTCTTTAATATTTAAAGTAAAACGGCATCAGGTAATGTATGACAATGTAAACAAGGCTCTCTCTAGAATAGTGCATTGGTATAGTGTTAACAACCTGTTGCTTAATAGTAAGAAGACTAAACTTCTTAGATTTTCTTCTTCTAATATTAAACAGGTGCAAACTAATGTACTTTTAAATGAGGAAGCGATGGAAGTGGTGGAATCCACAGTTTTTCTAGGAATCACTGTTGATGCTAAGCTACAATGGGGCCCTCATATAGCTGGATTGGCTAGTAAACTTAGCTCTGCCGAGTACGCTGTTAAAAAAATTAGATCCCTAACTGACGAGACTACTGGTAAGTTAGTGTATTATAGTTATTTTCATAGCATAATGTCTTATGGTATCCTACTGTGGAGTAGTGCTACTGATATAAATACCATTTTCGTTATACAAAAAAGAGCTGTCCGTGCGATTTACAACCTGGGCCCTAGAGATTCTTTAAGAGATAAGTTTAAGCAAATTAATGTACTTACGGTCGCCAGTCAGTATATTTTTGAAAATCTTAAATATGTACATAAAAATACTGACAATTTTATTAAGCACAGTGATATACATACTATAAATACGAGGAACAAACACAAGCTCGCGCTACCTGTTACTCGACTTAAAAAAGTGAGTAATTCTTTCATGGGGCTATGTATACAGTTTTACAACAAAGTCCCAGCAAACGTTCAAGTATTACCATTTAACAAATTAAAGAGAATAACTAAGGAACGTTTGTGTGCAAAAGGATACTACAAAGTATCTGAATACTTAGAAGACAATGCACCGTGGGTATGAAGCGATCGCTGCCAGGCTGCTTCAAGATTATTTATTTAGTATTGTGTAATGTATTTATGTAATTTAGAATTTAAGAACTAATTAAAAAAAAAACATGAAAATCCCGCTGAGTTTCTGTCGCCAGCTCTTCTCAGGTCTGTGGAAATAATTTTCCGAGCTGGTGGTAGCTTTGACAATGAAAAAATGTTTTGTATGAAACTTATTTTCAATAAAGATTTTTGATTTGATTTGATTTGATATAAATAAATAAATAAATACCATCATTAATTATCATCAAATACCCCAAAATCAAAATGAGTATTAATACAAAACTTATATTCATCTTTGTTTTTAATATATTTTAAAGAAGTTAAGTAATACTCATTTAATGATAATTTGAGGATATAAAAACATTAACTACTAATCAAATAGCATAGGAATATTGGTATATTAATATGATCCAAAGAAACTATACAAAACATTCTTCATAAGCACTTTGTTACAAGAATGAAAGAATGTCGTTAGTACACATTGTTATTCTAGCTTTGAATATACCCTTGAACTAGCAATGCGACTATGCTAACGGGGGCACGGAGGCTATTTAATATTACATTAGAGCTCTGTGTAATATATTACGTACTATATGCAACAATGCCTTAATGAGTCCTCGGGGAGAAACGTCGTCGATGTGTTTGACTAACTGACTTAATTATAACCCATTTATCATTTATGTGTTGCACTAACATCACATATAAACTGATTTATTACTTACAATATAGTTCATCTAATTTTTATAACCGTATAATCTCGTAAAAGCATATTAAGCGTTTGGTCTTATCTTATTTAAAATTTATTCTGTAGTACTCAGGATTTTGAGTAAATTTTGACTAGTGTGTAAATTGTTACAGTAATATAATTCACTGAATAAACTACACCTGTTTTATAAACGTGAAATTGTTTATCTATCTTAAGCTTTACAAAACAATTTATGGAAGTAAACTAGCCACCTAGCACCTGCCAAGCAAACTAGCAACAGTTTAGAGCGAGAGCTTGTTATCTGAGGATACAAATTTAAATTAAAAAACTTAACTAACTACGACTGCGAGAAAACTAGATTTTGACCCGCGCTCTATGAATACATTTTTATCTGAAAATACTAAGTAAGAAACACATTTTATTTAGATATTTGACTAACTTTGAAAGAGCTTTTGTTGGTAGCTTCCCCGTGAAACTTTTAATTCGTGCCATTTTTTTAACGTCTTGTGTTAGTTATACGAGTATATTCTTTTTTTACAATCTGTGATTTACTTTTAAAGTTCATCACAGTCATATATTGTTGTAATCTGTCTGCTGAACTTTTGTACTGGGTAACAAAAAACACTTTCAAAACATACATCCTAAAAACTTTCTTATACACACTTTATATGAGTTGCAGGAGTAAATTGAAAGTTTTTTAAAATATAAATAAACGATGTATATAATATTTATACATTGTATAAGTACTTCGTTTTGTTTAGCTTAAAAAAATATTTAAGGGTGTAATAAATATAATACATGTCCAAAGCGCTCATTAAATGTTTTAAAGCAAAAGAAATATAATTTTCGTTATTCATTTAAATACATTCAGTGTCATTTCGCTAAATCTCTTTCGGAGTATCTTCCTATTTACTCGATCATTTATACAAAAATTGAACCTGATACGAAATATTTATTGATGGTTATTTTACAATCCTCAGTTACATTACTATGTCTCAATATATAAAATGATTATTTCCAAAGTTGCACTTCATTTACTTAAGAAACAATCTCATTACTGCTGCGATATTGATTTTACAACATGTTTTTGGCATTATCTTGATTTCGTCAAGACTCCGGTGTTTATAAAGAGAATTGGTTGGAACTTGTCAAAGGGATTTCTTTTTTTTAATATATTGCCCACTCTGATTATACTATTATAAATAGGTAAAGGTAGTAATTTGGGACGTGGAAGGTCATCTTCGAATCCAGGCACGATACTTTTTTTTCTAAATATTTATTATAAGGCTCCAGTGTGAACAAAGGCTGTTTAATATAATTCTATTAGAACATATTTTTATTTCAATTTTCAATGACATCATTCTCAAATTAGGTTGATTAAACAGTTACCTTCTGGATGACAGAAACAAAGATGATATTGAACAGTTAATGTTAGGTAAAATAACGTTTGTTCCTAGTTTTACAAATATAATAGTGATTCCTAAGATCATTTCTCCGCGATATCCGTTACTAAAACTATTAATAACGGAAACAAGCTCAAAAAAATTCCATTCACTCGTTTAACGCACCTCGACCAAATTCCTGACAAAATGGACTACCTCGAGGACAAAAGCCTCTGCCCACTTATCTGATATCCTACACGATACTTACCATATTTTACTTGTTACTTTATTAGGTACTTTGTTAGAAAGAAAAAATACTTTTTTATTTAAAGATAAAAAGACTTAAGTATTAGTTTATTTTTAAAATATATAATTTTTAAGGATACAAAAGTATAATTTAAAAAATTATTTAATACGTTGCTAAGTACGAGTATGTATGCAACAGTGTTGTATTATGTTGTAAATAATGTTATCTGAGCATGACATACGTAATTTAATTATGAACCTGTTCCAATGACGGTGATAAAATTCTTTATCTTTTCTAATTAAAACTGGATAAGAACAAAATTATTTTATTAAGATATTTAACTTACTTTTAAAGACTTTTGTCCAAGACTTTCTTTTGGAATGTGAAAATTTGTGTGTTTAATTTTAAATCTTAGCGTTGTGCTTTGTAAGGTACACATATGAGGTATATAATTGAAAAGAGGCACTTATAACAGCCGTCTATGGATAACGAAAAGTTATTTATGTTATTAAAACATTATATAATAATGGTAGAAGATTACCCAAAGCGGTTATTATTATTTAATATAAGGAATCTCATACTTATTTTCTTCTAACCATAAAACTATATGAACAGACAAAACATGTAAGAGATTAAGGTGTTTGGTCTTGTACATTTCATGTTTGTCTCTGCTCATCAAAGTTTGAAATTTTACTAGATTAGGGAAATGTACCAGTTATCGGATTGAATTTATATATGTAAGTATAATATGTTGCTTCTTGAATAGCGTTACAAATATGAATGCAGCTTGAGACCCTACTAAGCCGTAGGGCACATGGCCTATTTTCTCTTAGACATTCAGCTGTATTATTTACATGAGCAATAAAACTATTTTATAATTAATACTTACATTCAGACGTTAGAATGTTGTATTTATTGTTATTTTATTTGATTACTTACAATTATTAATTTAACATTTATTTCGTGTTACATCATCATCAAATTTTATTAATAACTTTTAATATAACCGCTCTTGTGTATTTTTATGCAATTATTTTATTTCTCAAATACGACTACGACAAAGTAAAGAATGACATAAATATCTGAAAATAGACATTTTTTTTTAATAAACGTTTCCCTCAAATATTTTTGGCAATCATTTACCTATGAGGTAACTTACCTTTAAAAATTAAAAAAAAAAGTATGCAACAGCTGCGGAGATGCTACAGTTATTTATTATAAAAAAGGAATCAGAGCATTTCGATTCCTTATTTATTCTGTTTGCGCCAAACACGAGCGACAATTTGCCATCAATTTATGTATTTTTTTTTCACCGTACCGTGTATTTATATTTTTTATTCCATTCCCCGTTACGGCTGTTTTACAGAAATTTCATAAAGTAATTCTGTGGTTTTTCAGGATGGATTGGTATAAATATATTATTTTGATTTACTATGTTTGGCCTAAGACATAATAGAATTTGGAGAATGGTAGAAATGGCAATAAACTCACATCATTACCTATAAATTTATAAGTGAATTAGGAGTAAGGAGGAGGTGTTTAAATAAACAAATTTAAATGAATAAGGATAAAAACAAAGTTTACAATTATTAATTAACAAAGAACAACACTGTTCAATAATTTAATTTTATTAGGGTTAATTATTTATGTTTACAATTACAGGCGGGATATAATTATACGAAATGCGCTCTACAATTCTGGCCTTACCGTATTTCAAAGTGCATTGCTGTTGTTATTTTGTGATCTAATTCCAAATGTTGAGGCAATGTCGATTTTATCTGATCCTGCTATTTAAGTAGCGATCATATTTAATATCGGATAGTATATTTAGGTACATAAATTGTAATTACAAACTACTTATGGCTACTTTTTTGTAGGTTAGTGTTTTCGATAATAAATATAAAAAAGAATAAAAATAAATGTAAATTACATTAACTAAAGCAAATAAACAAATGTGCTTTCAGCTGTAATACTGTCCATAAAGCAAGAAAAGAGCTCGGAAAAGTTATGGAAATTGTCAATTAGACTGTGTGTTTCAGGTTCAGGACAGAACATACCCGTAATTACAAACTATATACGCTGCAATTAGTAACTACGTGTGTTCTGTATACACTACGTCAATGCTCTAATAATTCCTTTGGGATAAGCCTTGTCGATATTCTGAGCTACTGTCTGCATTATAAGATTATACATTACGAGTTACTAGTGAACTGCAATAACAATCAACAGACACAATCATCAAATATTACAGGTGAGTTATATCTAACAGTTACTTTGTAATCAATAGGTACGGGTTTTATATCACTGACTCTGTGATTTAATCAGGTACTTGGTACAGATACTGAGAAAGAAATAATGTTATAAATTATAAAATAAAAACATATTTCTTTTAATACTTACAAATGAATTAAGAAGAACATTACAGAAGACTTGTTTCAATGTCGCCTGTCAGGTACAGCGGCAATACTGTAGCGTTGTTACGGAGGTTACACTCTCAAATTAAAATTAGAGTTGAAAGCACGCTCTATCTTTTTATTTAGATATGTTTTGTGTTGTTTTGAAGCACAACCTCCTTCAAAATAATGTTTTATCGTTGTTCTTAAATTAAAGCAACTGTCTTGTATACTGTCTTGAGTTATTTAATATGAAAATCCTACATAATGCTTAATTAATTATTTTATAACTTTTGAAATTTTGACAATTTGACAATTGTCAAGGATAATCTATTATATAAAAATGAATCGCAAAATGTGTTGGTAAGCGCACAACTCAACAACGCATGGACCAATCTTAACAATTCTTTTTTTTAAATATTCCTTGAAGCCCAAGGATGGCTTTTACGGCGAGAAAAAATCGAATAATTTCCAGGGAAACCATAAAAGAGCCCTTTTCTTTTTCCTATACAAATATTTTAAATGTAGAATAAATAACTAAATGTAGAGTCAATTTGAACTGTATTGCTATTCAGTAAAGTTGATATTAAATTACAAGCACTCATTGTTGTCTAAACAATGTAGGTGTCTTGCTAACGTCAAAGAGTCAATTCGCGCTTTATTGTCGCTGCACAACGTTCAAATTTAATCAAATGAATGTGTACACCCGACCAAATTGAAAAGTCAAAAAAAGTAAATGTAAGATTTGATTGGCCTTGGAATATTCTTTCTTTTGTTTTAGTTTCGGAATGCGACATAAATTGTCATCAGTTTTCACGTCATTGCATCTGTCAAACAAACTGCGTTAAAAAGCGTTTATAATATTTAATAATTAATTTTGATTGTATAAATACCTGTGATTAATAATTATTTCATGTGAATAAATTTAGGTAATTATATACGATATGCCTCCTATAAGACGAAGTAATTTAAGTAGAAGAACCCGAAATGCTACAAACCAAATGAATTACCGATCTTATCATACTGCACATGAACGTGACGACCGAAATGAACGCGAAAGAATTCGTATATCACGAACGCGGGAAGCGAGAGCGAGAGATTCAACTAATAATCGCGAAAGTTTGAATCGAGCTGCTTTCAATTACGATTTGTCAATTGACTACAGTAACCACCAATGTGTTGCTATTGGATCTATGAACTTGGTTTGCTCTTATTGTAAGGCATTGAAATACAAAAATGAAGCAAATGGATTGTGTTGCGCAAATGGGAAAGTGAAATTGATACCATTGGATCCACCACCAGAGCCATTGTATTCATTGGTTTCAGGAATAGAACCAGATTCCATACACTTTTTGTCAAATATTCAACAATATAACAATTGCTTTCAAATGACATCATTTGGGGCAACAAACGTAGTTCGGGAAAATTTCATGCCAACTTTTAAGGTATGTATTATAGCAGTTAATCATTATTATTTTAATGAACAAAATTTCCTGTTAACTAAGTAAATATGTGTCATTAACCTTCAGTTTCCTAAACCCCAAAACATATATTACTTAGTCATTATATTATTTGGTGATTCAGTATTAGCAACACTTTTATTATTTTGAAACACAATATAATTATTTGACGATGGATATTAGTTACAACTAATTATTACATATTGACATACCTAAGCATATCAATTATTATTTGGTGATTCAAATTAAGAGACAGATATACTTTTTAGGAACAAATATTATTTCTATTTGGCAAAAATCTTTTTTTTTAATTTACAGATACAAGGCCAAATATATCATAGAGCAGGTTCACTGTTACCAGTGTCAGATAGCAATTACAAATTTCTGCAAATTTATTTCATGGGCAATTCACCACGAGAAATTGATATGCGTTGTTCACATAACAATTCACTAAAGAGGTCTATTGTAGAACAATTACAAACTTTATTTCATGAGTACAATCAATTGGTTATGTTGTTTAAAACTGCACTGGATCGGATGCCATCTGATAATCACAAAATTGTAATCAGAGCTGATAAAACACCTGTTGGCCAACATGCAAGACGTTTTAATGCACCAACTATTGATGAAGTTGCCATCGTTGTAGTTGGAGAAAACTTGGAATCCCGTGATATTGTTTTACATCGTCGGAATGATCAATTACAACGTATAAAGGAAACACACCGCTCATATGACGCACTGCAATATCCCATTATATTTTGGCAAGGTGAAGATGGCTATGATTTTTCAAACAAGATGATAAATCCCATTACAGGTAATAAAAAATATTAGTTTAGCTATGGAGCTATATTATCAGTCACTATATTATTATTTTTTTAATTTTCAATATTATGAAAACAAAAATCTATTTTCAGGTTCCGAAACCAACAAAAAAGTCAGTTCAATGAACTATTATTCCTACCGCCTAATGATTCGTGAAAATGAAGACAATCACATACTCAAATGTCGGCGATTATATCACAAGTATGTTGTAGACATGTATGTTAAAATTAAAACGGAGAGATTAACATTCATCAGGTTGAATCAGACCAAACTCAGATCTGAAGAGTATATTCACCTTCGAGATGCGATTAATACTGATGGAAATGCACAGAGTGTTGGTTTGATGACTATTCTTCCAGCAACATACATCGGAAGCCCTCGACATATGCATGAATATGCTCAAAATGCCATGTCATATGTTCGTCATTATGGTACAGCAAATTTGTTCATCACATTTACATGCAATCCAACAAATTACAGGCGAATTGAGGATATATAAATCAGTTGATTCGGCTACTAACCAAGATGATGTCGTTAACTATCCGCCTGAATTTTTAAACTCGCTGGATTTACCAGGATTGCCACCTCACAATCTTCAATTAAAGGTTGGTTCGGTAGTAATAATGTTGAGAAATATCAACCAACCGCGTCTTTGCAACGGCACACGGTTAGCGATAAAAAAATTATTGAACAACGTGATAGAAGCAACTATACTGAAAGGAAAGTATAAAGGAGAAGACGTTTTGATACCACGCATCCCAATGATTCCGACTCATGTACCATTTGAATTTAAACGACTACAATTTCCAGTGCGGCTTGCTTTTGCTATGACCATAAATAAGTCCCAGGGGCAATCATTAGGTGTTTGTGGTATTAATCTAGAAAACCCATGTTTCTCACATGGTCAATTGTATGTTGCCTGTTCCCGTGTTGGAAAACCATCAGATTTATTTATATATTCACCAGGTAATCAAACAAAAAACATTGTGTATCATAAAGCACTAAAATAAAAATAAAACAGATTTTTGTTAATAATTATGATTCACTGGGTTTACAATAACGCGATTACTGAAAATACTTATGTACGTTTTATTTCATTATTTTTTATTTCATCGGTTATGAACCCTATGTTAATAATAATAGTAATAAATAATTAATTATCTCTATACTTTGTAATTGAAGCACCCACTTTATAAATATTTGTCACCTTTAGGTTCCCACTATCCCTTTAGATTATTTTTCAATCAGGTTTGAACCTTAAGTTCCCCTCTTGGTTTGAAGCCCTCTGGCAGACATCCCAATCGGGGTTTTTAGTGGGTCTCAAAAGGGTGACCAAAGTTCGTGGAAGCTAAGATACTTAAGTCACCCGAGCTGACCTTTTTCTTTAATTCTCCTGAACAGAACCGTCACCATGATGATAGGGCGATGTGTGAGGATCAGCAGAGTAAAAACGTCTAAAGGTCGAAATATAAACTGCCACATTCCAAATCTATTTGACAGAACGAATTCTGCCGAGTTGTATAAAAATTGTATTTATTAAAAAAAAAAAAAATCTTTTAAAATTTAAATGTTTTGAGTTTAACTTTCATTGTATGTATTAGTAAAAACCACCAAATACTTTTAATTATGAACGTCTTAATAAAATGATAAAGTAACATATTAAAAAAAAGGAAAATTTTACGATTTATTTATTATATTATTTAAAATATTAAATGATAAAAAAAATCCACCAGAATTCTTAATATATATAAATCACGTGTCGCGTTATTTGTCCGCGATGGACTCCTAAACTACTTAACTGATTTAAATAAATTTACACATCACGTACAGTTTGACCTAAGATATAATAATTTTCAACTCAATTCATAGTCGCAGTATTATTTTATTGCAAATTATTAGTTTATCATTTTGCAGTTAGCTCTTAACAATTCTAAAAGATGGCGGTATCTATTGACTGGATTGAGTAATTACGAATGAGATATCTACCCTACCTACCTCATTCGTAAGTTTAGTGTTCCAAGTTATTTACTAAAAACTTTGTAATATACAAATAGTGTTATAAACTTGGATAAAATTAAAAAAATAATTATAATTATTTTGTTTTGATTTTTGCTTAATATCGACTATAAGAAAACATTATGGTTTTCATGACAGATGTACTCTGAACGTTACCCCTTAAATAGTTTAGTACAATGTAATATATCAAAAATAATAGTCACAGCAACGCGTGACCGGGTCTGCTAGTTTGAGATATATTTTTAGTAATTCAAAATTTGATTATAATTTGTTGATGATACTAGATTTGTATGACTTATATTTTGTACTTCTTATGTAGATAGAAGTAATAGTGTATTTTATAATAGAATTGTTAATATTAATAAATTGTTGATCCTCCTGTTTTGCTGACGGTCACTCTGCTTAGTTTCCCGTAGACACTGATGAATGTATCTCTAATAGCAATTTCCCTGACTGCACGCAGTCAATGCTCCAACCGAATGTCATGGACGGCATCGTATTAATTACACAGGCACACAAAAAAAAAAAAAAGTCATGAACCAGAGGGGAGACCCCATTATTCTTAGGTTTTTGGGATCGCTGAAACCGAATATGACAATAAAAACTAATTTTAAATGCCAGTTTTCCCGCTAGCACCCCCTTACTGCCTCTTAAGGGGTGAAAATTGAAATTTTTGTATAAAATCAAGATAGATGTCTATTTCTACGTTTTTTGGGATGCTGAAACCGAAAATGATAATTAAAAATAAATTCATGACCACTATCACCCCCTACCACCCCTTACGGGGGGGAAAATTTAAATTTTTCTATAAAGTCAAGATAGATGTGTATTTCTACGTTTTTTGGGATGCTGAAACCAAAAATGACAACTAAAAATAAATTCATGACCACTATCTCCCCCTACCATCCCTTACAGGGGGTGAAAATTTCAATTTTTCTATTAAATCAAGATAGATGTGTATTTCTACGTTTTTTAGGATGCTGGAACCGAAAATGACAACCAAAAGTGAATTTGATACCTCTTTTACTCAATACCACCCCCTAATGGGGGGTTTCAATTTTGTATAAAATCAAGATGTATGAAGAAATTTTAACGATTTACAGTAAGTGACATGTTTATCAAACTAGTTTGAGGTTACTCTCTCTCTCGCTCTTATATTAGAAATTCAAATGCTTTATCGATCAGAATATATATTCATGATTTAATTCTACTCTAATCCTGATGGAACCTTGCATCTTGCTCCTCACTATAGTCTCCTAAATTGTCAGGAAAACAGTCCCTTCTATTTAGGAGGCATAGAATTAGGTTCAGCATCTTTTAGTCTCCTAAATTTTCAGGAAAATAGTAACAATTCTATTTCGGAGGCATAGAATTAGGTTCAGCATCTTTTAAGCGTTTTACAACACTGCCGGATGGATAACAGTATAAGTAGTATTAAATAGAAAGCAAAAAAAAAAACAAAAAGTGAAAAAACTTGTGAAGAATAGGACAAAAATCATGATTCAGTCTTAAGGGTTGGTGAGGGGTGTTAATGGGTGATAGAGGTCTTAAATTTTATTTTTAGTAATCATTTTCGGTTCCAGCATCCTAAAAAACGTAGAAATACACATTTATCTTGATTTTATAGAAAAATTTAAATTTTCACCCCCTGTAAGGGGTGGTAAGGGGGTAATAGTGGTCATGAATTTATTTTTAGTTATCATTTTCGGTTCCAGCATCCCAAAAAACGTAGAAATATACATCTGTCTTGATTTTATAGAAAAATTGAAATTTTCACCCCCTGCAAGGGATGGTAGGGGGAGATAGTGGTCATGAATTTATTTTTAGTTATCATTTTCGGTTTCAGCATCCCAAAAAACGTAGAAATACACATCTATCTTGACATTATAGAAAAATTTAAATTTTCACCCCCCGTAAGGGGTGGTAGGGGGTGATAGTGGTCATAAATTTATTTCTAATTATCATTTTCGGTTTCAGCATCCCAGAAAACGTAGAAATACACATCTATCTTGATTTTATACAAAAATTTCAATTTTCACCCCTTAAGAGGTAGTAAGGGGGTGCTAGCGGGAAAACTGGCATTTAAAATTAGTTTTTATTGTCATATTCGGTTTCAGCGATCCCAATAACCTAAGAATAATGGGGTCTCCCCTCTGGTTCATGACTTTTTTTTTTTTTTGTGTGCCTGTGTTATTGGATCCGAATTATCAGCTCTTAAGTTGTGTTTCAAGGACAGTGATTAGGCAAGGTGCAATGCAATATGATCATCATATATTTGTCACAATCACAAATAAATTCCATAAAATGAAATTGTCTCTCTATATAATATAATAATATCCCTGTGTATCCTTGATGTTGGTTATCGGGACATAAATTAATATCTTATGAATTAAATGAATAATTTCAAAAGGGATACTTTAATAGAATATGTAAAGCAAGGTTGATATTTTATATTGATACTTTTAATTGTAAAGAAGATGTATCTTAAATATTGTAACATTTTGAACACAATATTGAAAGCATACCACTTCTTTTGCTGGTAAAGTATTCATGTCTAAATTACGTACTAAACCTCACATAACTAAATAGACAAAGCAGACACATGAAGCTAGCTTAATATTTTTATTCATTCATTTGAAGAAACTATATTATACCATTAATTATTAATAATTTGCACAAAATGCACTTTTGTTTTCAAATATTATAAAATAAACACAGATACTTCAGAGATTCCAGAAGCTAACTATGGCCGTGGAGAATATTTTAAATTATGTTATTTATAAAAAAAGGTTTTGCTTCCCTAATAACAGTTACCTGTCCGTTGTTGCAGCACCAAAGTGTTTTCGTATTTCTCTGTTATTTATCTCTATTTAAGGGATCTGTGAATGGCCCTATAGTGGTGTTAATATGACTGAACTCTCCATCAACACCAGAACCTTATTGTTGTTCCAGATTTTTATAATCTTACCATCGCGATGTTATTTTTTCTCACATTTATTTTAATGTTATTTCAAAAGAGATACAATTTGTAATTTGAATCACGAAATGTCAGTGCCTCATTCAAGATTTAATGTTTTAAACGATTTATAATTCACTGTTAGTCTTAATGTAGGTATTCATAAATTAAAGTCATACCCTGAAGCAAAATCACTTTGTTACAATTTATTACATAAAATACACATTTTTATACATATACATATACATATAATACGGTGGACAAACATATTTTCAAGGTCATATAAATATGAAAATATAATAACTTCACAAACTGTTACAAAAACATCAACTTAATATTGGAAAAATGTAATTCATTCTTTTAATCAGTTTTCCAATTTATACCGAGATGTTGAAGCTGTAAATGAAACTCAAGTCGATACTTAATATACTGGGAATATTGACACTTCGTCGAGACGTCGGTGTTTATAAAGAGGATTTATTGGAACTTGTCAAAGGATCTTTTTTTACTTAGTGGAAATATTTTTTAAAATATTAACATACTTCTAAAAATCATTGTAATAATAATAATATTATTTATTGCACATTCTCAAAAAGAAATATAATTACATTGTAACAGCAAGAAAAAAAGAGACAAAAGAAAAATTTACAAAAGGCGATTTATAGTAAACGATTTAGTAAAAACGTGATCATACAAAGTATGTTTTGGGGTTGTTTTATTATAAAATAATATTTTGTATTTTTCATAAAGGTCCTGTTCGTATTGACACAATAATATTGACTGTGTGATTTTATCATTCTCTCTTGATTGGTAAAGCATTCGTTATGAAATGGAAATAAAAATAATAATAAAAATATATGTAAAGCACACAGGGTCTCTTTGACGACAAATAAAATACATTTAAACAGAACTGTCACCTGTGTTTGACAAAAATATTTAAATGTTCTAATTGGTTTATTAATAAAACAATGTGTTCTGTATGTTTGGAAAATATTACAATTTTAGTATTTAGTAAAGTTTTTTGATATCGTAGGACATAAATTAATCATCAGAATAACACAATTCTGTTTACATTGATTGCAGTTGGTATTTACGATGTAAAGTAGCCATTATTATGTGTTTTTGGAAAAAAAGCAAACAGAATGTAAAAGCGTCATCAAGTGTAAAATAATCTCTCATAAGTATATTTATGTCCTATTACATTTATAATGGGTCTATATTTTTTTTTGGGTCTATATCGAAGAATTATAGTAAGTGAGAAAAAGCCAGTAAATGGAGTAACCAGTAAATGCGCTTTGTAATTATTTGTTTAATGAAGTTATATCATATCGTTTTTTAACAAATAAAAATCGATGACTAAATATGATAATTTTATTTAAAAGTTTTTTGTAATAATTATCACGAAATACACCATCTTAATTATGTTATTGCTAAATATTTGATAAATTACTGATTGAAATAAGATATATGGATACCCGATAAATAAAATTATCATGTTTAGTTAACGATTTTTTTGGTTTGAAGGCGATATAAAATAACGTTTGCTCTATCTTCATTAAAACAAATAACTGCATAACGCACTCCATTTACGGGCTTATTTTTCACTTACTACAATACTACTATCTACCTCTATTACTATACTACTATAATACCCTTGAAATAGATCCTTTATATATGCAATAGGACATAAGTATACTTATGAAAGATTATTTTACAGATGGCTGTAATAGCTTTCACGAACTCTTGAAGAATTGACACACGACCTACAACACCTACTAAACATTATTTAGTTATATTCTACCCTTATTTTTAAGTTCTTACATCTTTACAAATATTTTTACGTTAACAAAATTAAACTTACTTAAATCGACGTCTTTTTTTTTTTTTTTTTTTTTTTTTTTTTTTTTTTTTTTATTATGGAAGAGGAGGGCAAACGAGCTGGCGGGTCACAGATGACTTGTGATCACCGCCGCCCATGAACTCTTGCAACATTCGAGGATTTACAAGAGTGTTGTCGGCCTTGTAGGTAGGAGTAGACGCCTTTTTTGAAGGTACCCATGGCGTACCGATCTGGAAATACCGCCGAAGGGAGTTCGTTCCACAAGCAAGTGGAACGTGGAAAAAATGTCCTTGAGAACCGCACAGTGGAGGATCGCCACGCATTCAGGTGGTAAGGATGGTATTGGAGGCGATGGCGCGCTGTGCGGTGATGAAATTCGGCGGCAGGCATCAGATCGAATAATTCTTCGGAACACTCCCCGTTGTAAATGCGGTAGAAGACGCACAAAGAAGCAACGTCTCTACGCAATGCCAAAGAGTCCAGCCGTTCGCAGAGCACCGGGTCACCGACAATCCGAGCGGCTCTCCTTTGTACGCGGTCAAATGGTAGAAGCTGATATTGGGGTGATCCGGACCAGAGATGAGAACAGTACTCCATGTGTGGCCGGACCTGCGCCTTATAGAGCGCAAGTCTTTGGCCAGGTTTGAAATACTGCCTCGCTCTATTAATCACTCCCAATTTCTTCGAGGCCAACTTGGCCTTGCTCTCCAGATGACCACGAAACTGACAATCGCTCGAAATGTCGAGACCCAGTATTCTGATACTTGGCGAGGCAATAAGAGGAGTGCTCTCAAAGAGCGGTGATACGACAAATGGGGTTTTCTTAGTGGTAAACGCGCAAACTTGTGTCTTTAGGGGATTGAACTGAACGTGGTTGATTGCTGCTTCGTCTGTGTATTTATTTAATTATTTACTCTTTATTGTGAATTACAAAAGGCGAACTTAATGCCTATTGACATTCTCTACCAGCTAACCTTTGTGGAAGGTGAGAAATTGCGGTAGGCGTAAACAAAAGCAAAAATTCAAAATAAAACTAGTACTGAGTGAAATTTAGAAAATATAAAAAAAAATATGTACTATTACATAATAATAATAATAAATAAAATAAAATATTATATATATATATATATATATAAAATATGTAAAATATCTACACATATTATAAACACATACAATATCTAATTAAATATACTTGCATATAATAAATAACATATATATCTGAATGAAATGTGTATTAAGAAGATTCAAGGAAGTACTTGCGAATTAGATTTTTAAAAGACCTTTTGGTAGGTGCCTTCCTAATATTTTCAGGTAGATTGTTCCAGAGAATAGAAGTTTGAATTCTAAAATAATTCTGTAAAAAATCAGTTTTATACGGTAGAATGGCCATTTTAAGGTTGGAAGATGATCGAAGCATTTTGTTATGTGTTGCGTGAAGATATTGGGATTCCTCCTTTAGGTATGGAGGCGCATTTGGATCATTTAAGATTAAATAGAGGAGATTAAGTATTCTAGAGCTACGCCTCTGTCGAATAGTGAGCCATTTAAGTTTAGTGCGAAATTGAGAAACATGATCATACTTACGTAAACCGAAAATGTAGCGGAGACAGTTGTTAAGGAGGCGCTCTAACTTATTGAGAAGATCATAGTTTAGGTCTGAATAGGAGACATCTGCGTAATCAATAAGGGGTAAGATGAGAGAGTCGATTAGCATTATTTGCAGTTGTACTTCGCCCACCTATCCACGTAGCACTTATTCCTGCAACGCAATATATTTTCTGAAAGTATTTGAGCGAGATGGCAGCAGGCATCCTCGTCCAAGAAGTAAGGCGTTGAGTCCAACCGAATAAACTGGTTGTAGTGCTGTGTCGTGATCACAGCGCTACACCGACTGGATTCACCTAGTAATACTGTTATTTGTGACAAAAATACCTTTAACTTAACTTAAGCAAGAAGTTATACCTACCAAAAAGTTAAGGCAATAATTATTTATTTCAAATAAGATTGCAATTAGGAAAGGTCAGCCTCTAGTTGTACCGTTGCAAGTGATAGATCCATGGAGAACTGACAAAACAACATATGAATACTCCTTAAATCGAATTCAATAAGATTTATTTTTTTATTGTATTAATTGTTGAAAAACTGTTCTATTTTACATGTGAAAACATTAAGTATCATAGAAAAACGTGGCACCAAAAGACATTGGTATAATATTGATATGTGAAGCAAATATCAGAAAAATAATAAACTATATTTTAAGTACCTCAAAGTAACAACATACAACTCTAAAAATAAAGTAAATTTTGTTATGGGCTAATAAGTATTTTATTATATTTACTAAAGCGTTAAAAATTTTCAAATATACCCACAGCTTTTTGAATAACGTATGTGTAACGTTTACCGGCGACTGTAGTGAAGTCTGTATTATGGTAGATTAATAGATACCCAAATCATAATTTTAGCTAAGTACTTATAATTTCATGATATTTGGATATTGGTTAGTACGTTGATTCTGCTTAAAGGATGAGATCTAATTATAAATACAATTTATAATTAGATCTCATCCTTTGAGTTCAGAGCGAATGGACTATTAGAACCTATGTTTACCAAACAGATTTTATGTAAATAATACCGACATATTTTAGATAAAAGAAGGCATTGTTTAAATTTCTAAACTATCATATATCTTATATCCTGTCATATTTTTATTTTATTGTTCAAGATTAAAAGTATTTTCCTTTGCTGTTCACTTCTATTTTCAAAGTTTATTTTTAAATAGTATGTTGAAAATTCTTTCGTACTTCTATTTTGCCGGTTTCAAGGAAAATGTGCTAAATCTGTAGAATAGCTCGGTTCTAATGATACTCGTATAAGGCGAAATAACAATTTCACCAGAAAAAAAGATATTTATTAGCTTTATATTATTCACTGTATTATCTAAGAAAATATTTAAAATGTTATATGTGTCAACAAATTATTACATCGTTATGTAATGCTCTTGTAACTTGTGAAAACGAATGCCGATACGATGGTTCAAATGGCGTAGCAACGAGAACAGTCCGACGGAGGATACAGGTTTGAATCTTGCATGTGATGATAAATTTGAAAAAAAATATCAAAAGTAAATATATGAAATTCAATCAATCAATCAATCAATCAATCAATCAATCTTGGGCACTCTTTTTGCCTCAAACTCGACTTTGGACGACCAACGAAAGAACCCGCCGACCATTTCGTGGTTCGACAAAAAAAACTATTTGATAGTCTCTATTTTCCTTAGACATTCATAAGTTGAGTGGGCCGGATGGCATTTCTCCATTAGTGCTACTTGTGCTACTTGTGCCCCTAAATTGACTCCAGTGCTAACGCGTCTATTTTGGCACTCCTATTTTAAAGCCGTAGTCTCGGTCTCATGGAAGTATGCCCTTTGTCATCCGATCCCTAAATAATAAAATAATTTTAAAAAATTAAAAACCCACGTTTATAGATGTACTGACTGAACTGAGTCTACTTCTACCTGTATTGATAATCTTTTCACAGACTTTATACCAAAGAATAAGAAAATAATTAATAGGTTAAATTCTGATCACTGTGGGCAATTAATATCATTTAATTACCAATTCAGCAACGAAAAACAAAAAAATGTGTTTGTTCCTATAACTGTAAGTTGGAATGGAAAAGTTTAAAAATAATATTTTGGCTAAATGCTCATTTCTGAAATATAATAAAAATCCTTTAGAACTATTTGATAAATTTTTCAAACTAATTAATACTGAATTCATATCAACATTCTCCTTTAAAACTTGCACTTTCAGGAATCACCTATCTTTTAATGAGTGGGCAATCCCAGGAATACATAAGAGTAAACAAAAACTATTTGATCTCTACAATAAGAGGGAGCTCAATCGCAGTGACTCGTTTGCTCAACATATTAGAAATTATTCAAAATTATTTAATAAAGTTTGATCACAAGCCAGGTCATTACAGATTAGAAACTTAATTAGTAATTCTTTAAATAAAATTAAAATGACCTGGAATATTATAAAGTGCGAAGCTGGTAAAAGCAAAGCTCGCAACTTCAAATTTTCTCTTCACATAGATGATCAAATAATAAATCAGATAAGGAAGTTGCCTCTGCTTTTGAAAATTATTTTAAAAAAATGTCCAGCTTCTACCACTTCTTCTTTAATTTCTTCTCCTGTAGTCGCTGAGTCATTACTACAAAAAAATGTAAAAAAATGTAATATTCAATTTAAATTTAAGAAAATTGAATCCAATGACACAATAAAATGTTTTAGGACCTTAAATATTAAGAATACTTCCGACTTATGGAGAATATCTGTAAAGATGATTGGCTCAATAGTGGACCTCGATGCTCCTTACTTAGCGACCATTTTTAATGATTATATTTCTTGTGGAGTGTTTCCTGACCTAATGAAACAAAGCAAAGTAATACCACTTTTAAAATCAGGTAATAATACAGATCCTTCTAATATGACCAATATGAGTATTGTCTTCGTTTAGCAAAATTTTTGAAAAAATCATGCTTAATCATCTGATAGACCATTTTAATAAATATAAATTGCTTCACAATAAACAGTTCGGTCTTACTAGAGGTCGCTCTACTACGGACGCCGGCGTCTTTCATATAAAGCATATATATGAGGCCTGGGATCAGTCACAGGATGCTCTTGGAGTATTCTGTGATTTATCTAAGGCTTTCGATTGTGTTCAGCCTGAAACATTGGTCAGGAAATTGTACCACTATGGCATTAAGAACATTGATCTCAAACTCTTAATTTCTTACTTGTCTAATAGAATTCAGAGGGTAGAGGTGAATGGAAAAAGATCGGCTGGGGCTCCGATTGATATAGGGGTTCCTCAATGTTCAATCTTAGGCCCATTTCTCTTCCTTGTTTTACTGCCTACTTTTGTAGACAAACATAATGAGATAGTATTGTTTGCTGATGACACTTCTTTAATATTTAAATTAAAACCGCATCAGGTAATGTATGACGATGTAAACAAGGCTATCTCTCGAATAGTGTATTGGTTTAGTGTTAACAACCTGTTGCTTAATAATAAGAAGACTAAACTTCTTAGATTTTCAACTTCTAATATTAAACAGGTGCAAACTAATGTACTTTTAAATGAGGAAGCGATGGAAGTGCTGGAATCCACAGTTTTTCTAGGAATCACTTATGATGCTAAGCTACAATGGGGCCCTCATATAGCTGGATTGGCTAGTAAACTTAGCTCTGCCGAGTACGCTGTTAAAAAAATTAGATCCCTAACTGACGAGACTACTACTAAGTTAGTGTATTATAGTTATTTTCATAGTATAATGTCTTCTGGTATCCTACTGTGGGGTAGTGCTACCGATATAAATACCATTTTCATTCTACAAAAAAGAGCTGTCCATGCAATTTACAACCTGGGCCCTAGAGATTCTTTAAGAGATAAGTTTAAGCAAATTAACGTACTTACGGTCGCCAGACAGTTTATTTTTGAAAATCTAAAATGTGTACATAAAAATACTGACAATTTTATTACGCACAGTGATATATACACTATAAATACCAGGAACAAACAAAGCTCGCGCTACCTGTTACTCGACTTAAAAAAGTGAGTAAATCTTTCATGGGGCAATGTATACAGTTTTACTACAAAGTCCCAGCAAACGTTCAAGTATTACTATTTAACAAATTTAAGAGAATAACTAAGGATCGTTTGTGTGCAAAAGGATACTACAATGTATCTGTACTTGGAGGATAACGCACCGTGGATATGAAGCGATCGCTGCTAGGCTACTTCAAGATTATTTACTTATTATTGTGTAATGTATTTATGTAATGAATTTAAGTTCTGATTAAAAAAAAGAAATCATGACAATCCCGTTGAGTTTCTGTCGCCAGCTCTTCTCAGGTCTGTGGTTATTTTATCTTTAAAAAGTAAATTCAGTCAATAGTTTACAGTTTTTCACTGTCTTAATTCAAGACCAAAAAAATGTTGAGTTCTGACAGCAGAAAGTTCAACTTAACTAGACGGAACACTCCTGAAAAACTGGACGAATGTCTCGTATTGTAGTAGTGTAGGGTTGACTGCAGTCCATTAATCTAGCGTTTGCTTCAAGAATGTTTTTACTTTACTATCGCAGTTAAACCAGTTCACCGGTCGCTGTACTATTCGGTTCATAAAATAAACTTTATTGTGAGGATTTATTGTAACTAAAAAACTACTTTACTTAAGAATGTTGTATCTTTAGATATTACATTATATTGCTTTAATAATAATCACTACGGTAAATGATAATATTATTTATCTGTATGCAGTGCAAGATGTATTTCATTGCTTTCATCTTATTACATCCTACTGCATCTTATTGTATTGATGCTTCAACGATGAAATATGGGGAGTGGTTTGCATAGTAGTAAATCGCATTTCAGTAATATTCAATGCATTTTTATTATTATTACCACTAAGAAGTAAGTTCATGTTATCTATCTCGGTATTGCGTCGCGATGAGGACGACAAGTATGATTTGTTAAATTAAATTACGATGAAATAAATTAAATTTCATATTATTTAATATTATTTTACGGTATTATTACATTACTTTTCTTTTTTATGGATACTGCTTAAATTTCTGATACATAACCCTGGTAAGTTTACCTTCAAGGTAAGTTAAGCGCACAGCTGCCGGTCGTATTTCTGCGACGATTCACTGAACTATTCCAACGAAGAAATTCTTTTAAACTGATTTAATATAAATTTAAACTCTTACAAACTCAAACACTCAAAGTAATTTGAGTGTTTCCTTGTTATTTTACAGAAGGTCTTTAAAATTCTATAGGGTGTTATTTCTGATAGTGAAGTTTGTCTTTGAAATATAATGTTAATATCACTCAGAACTATCATTAAACCAGTACAAGCTAGGTATTACTGAAAAACAAAAGTAACGTTGTAATTTACTCAGTAGTTTGGCGGAATTTAAAAAAATATATATTTGATTAGAACATAGTGTTTTCCAAGTATATGTCGACGTTTTGTCATACTAAATGCACGTGAAAATAAAATAAATTTCAAGGAGTTTATACAGCTGATGGACCCTATAATAAATATTTGTTTTAGAAGTGAGCACTCCGGAATATAGTTTTTCAGACAATCAACAATAGATAACATTGCATTACAATTTTCTAAGAGATTGCAGTAACGAATGTCAGTTCGTTCGGTTCGGTATTTTGACAACACGGTATTAAAAATTAACTAAAATAAAGTATACAAATAAAAAATATTTTCATATTGTATCATCTTTATTAATAAATAATTATCCTCCACTTAACAACTCAACTAAAATAGAACTATACAAAAATAATGAAAAACTCATTGTTTAATGGTACATTGGTTTTGAGTTTTTTCATATTGGGTACAGTAAATTTAATATATTTTGTTTTTTTTTCGTTCAGTAAGAGATTATTGGCATTAAGACATTGTACAACAGCAGAGAGAGCATTGTTTACATCATCCATTACTGATTGTTGTCTATTAATTTTAAAAGTAAGAGAAGTATCATCAGCAAAGCACTATCCCGTTTGTCCCTCACAAGGTAAGGCAAGTCATTTATGTAATAAAATCAAGTGCCGTATTTTTAATAACATAATAATATAATTTTAGTATTTCATGCTGCAATACTATATATATATATATATATATATATATATATATATATATATATATATATATATATATATATTAGGGTGATTCAAAAATGCATGTGATTTTTTTTTTTAATTTTTTTTTATGGGGGCACCCTGTAATTTTGTTCTATTGGTTAAAAAACTTACACCAATTTTTTTTTAGATTTTTAAATGAGGTTTTAGGGGTCGCTACCAGGAATGAAAAGTGTTGGATTTTATGAACATGTAAAAAATAAGTAATAACCTACTTTATTAAATAACTAAAATAAAAATTTAAGGATAACTATTACTATAATTACTAAGACTGGTAACTTAAGATGTTAATGTAGATTTATTACAATCGAGGAATTTTCGCCTAAAGTCTTTGACCGCCAACAATAGGTACTGTTTCTGGTCTTCATCTGTCGTATGAAGGCGATTGTACTCTTCAATCAACGATACTTCCCTCTCAGCTTTATCGTTGATAACTTTTAGACCCTTTACAACAGTCATACATTTTATAAACTCACAATCGTACTTCCAGGTCTGCACGTCCTTTTTTAAAAAATCGCAGGAGATGGAGATACTTTTAAAAAACGTTAATGTGTGAGAAGATACGAAGTCCTCCAGGTTTTTTGTTGCAATAAGGTTTTGATCCAGGATGTCTCGCTTTGGAGAATCTTCTGACTTTAATAACCGCTGAGCGTTTTGCTTTGTTTTCTTTGTTTTTTTTTCAGTTTCTGCCACTCGGTGAAATATTTAATTATTTTAGATATCACGTGCTTTTTGAGTCTGGTAGGGATGCTAGCTTTTTCCCAGACTTGCAGAACGTCGCATGCAGTGCAATTTGCAGCTGAACTATTGTTTTTTTCCTTCACAATTTTATAGTAGAAGAATAAGCTCATGACCTCTTGTGTAGACGGTAATCTAGATTGAGACAATGTATCTGTAAACTGTCCAATAAGCCAAACTTCGGTTTTCATCCTAGTTTTAACGGCGCTTTTGCTGGTAGACGCCATTGTTCTGTACGATACAATTACACACTTAGTTTAAGAGCAAAAGGTTGGCTATATTACTACTTACTTAAAGACTAGCTCACACTCTATTGCGAAATTACAACTTTAATCTTTAAACCCTTTCTGACGCTACTAACCTGAAGAGGTTAAAAAACGTGGATAGAGAATATGTACCCGGTACCTAACGTACCTTGTTTACGCTTAGGTACAAAAATGCACAAAGGCACCGCCATTTTGGTTCCCAAGGGCTGCAACCCCATTGCCGTATGTAACGCATTTTTCAAAAACTTTAATGGGTGGCAGCGACACCTAAAGTTGACTTAAATTAAAAAAAAATATATGGGTATATTTTTTTTCATATTGGAACCATACAAGACGGTGCCCCTATAAAAATTTAAAATTAGGGTTTTTTTAATCACCCTAATATATATATATATATATATATATATATATATATATATATATAGAATTGTATTGCAGCATGAAATATATATATATTCTATATTATTATAAATATATATATATATATATATATATATATATATATATATATATATATTGTAAGCAATATGAAAGATTTTATTACATATTGTCATCTGTTTATGTAAATATCTTTCTAAGTACAGAAATAATATGGTATAGTATTTACGTTATGAATTAGAAATGTGTTTTATGTAGCACTTATTAATGATAAATTAACATAAATATTATTTTTTGTTAAAAATAAAATTTTTACAAAAGTTATTTTTTATCGATTTAATTTAAAAATCCAGTCCAGCTGACACTGAATATAAAATTTTAAGACTCTATTGTAATCACTCATGGAATCGATTTTAATGTGCCAGTCTGTATAGTATACGAGACACGATGTAAATTCTATCGCGGTGCGTCCGGTGTCATTCCATCCACTCGTGCCACCTCGACCCGTTGGAATTGTATGGAATATACTTGTTTATAAAATAAAGAAGTATTAATATATATTTTTATTAAACAATTAACAAAATGTTCTTTGTTCTTTAACAACCAACATTTTTACCAAAAATGTATAAAGTAATAATAAAATATAGGGACAACTAATTTGATACTGGCCAAAATTATACTGATTACCAAAGTCTAGTTATTTATTTGAAAGTTTATGGAACTATTGTGTTTTTATTTATTAATAGATATCCAAATAATAATTTTAACTTACAATGTCTTTATTATATTTATGGTTTGATGATATTGTCACTTTAGATTTCCTCCATCGAAGAACAAGCCTTCAGCACTGTTTGTTTTAGAGTACAAACTATCTCTTGGTTTAAAAAGTATTGTTTTTTGCCTCTAGTACGATGTTTCTACTTGAAAGATGTGATCTAATTAGCCTAGACTAAATTATTATAATTAGAGTTTAAAAATATACACTTTTCTTGAATGAAAAATCCAAATCGTCTTATCCTCTTTACGCTATTGTCGATCCCATCCCAGCGGTTAACATTATTTATATTCCGCCCTAACGTGACATATTTTAAAGAGACTATTTTAATAAGTCGCCTTTAAACTTTGGAAATAGAGCGGAATGAAAGGCTAAATCACGTTAAAACTGAAGTGAATCTAAGATAACAATTTTATATCATAAAATAAAAATTATTGAATTTTTATTTCTAATATATATATTTCTATAGGTAAATATTTATAAAGTGTGGATAATGTTGCGAAAGATAGTTTTAATAGTATTTAAATAATGTGTGTTGTTTAGCGCTCATATTATAGTTGAACGCGTGATATCCTGGCAGTTAATACGAGTGCAATATCCTGTTTCAAGTGCTTATACAGCATTTGTTGTTAGTTTCTAGACTACTCGTATTCTACAATACGCAGAGTTGTTACGATTAAATTAAAATATTTTTTTCGTACTTCTATTCTATTGTTGGTTTGAAGGAAAAGTCTGCTAAATCTTTGGAATTGCTTGGTTCTAGTGATACACCGCGATATAACATTTTTAATTTCAAACAGATGTATTTTCGAGCGAAGTGAGTGAACCCAGCGGAGCACTCTACTGGAGACTTTTCACACTCTTTGTCACGAATAGGCTTGAAAAGTACTCGACGGAAAATTATGAGATTTTGCAATAAAAAAGACACATTAGGTGATGGTTTTCAAAAAATGTTTGAAAAATGTCAAGTTGAGGAATAATCGTTAAAAAATGATATCCCATTAAAGTCAATGG